>OZ018388.1:11135925-11865925 GCA_963969525.1 Ontholestes murinus | reverse complement strand
ATCAGAAGTTCAAATTGCTAAATCTATCAAAAATAAATCTATAAAAAACAAAATTACATTTACAAAGGCCGACAAAGGCAATACCATAATTGCTATTCCGGAAGCTGATTATAAACATAAAGTAAATACATTTATTAATGATAATAAATTCAAATCTCTCCACACAGATCCGACCAAAAATTTGTTAAACAACTTAAAAAAACCCTTGATAATTGTCCCGCCACGATAACAACACAATAAAAACATCTTTTTACTCAAATGAACCCATCTCCCCCTAAAATGTATGGACTCCTTAAAATCCATAAACAGGATATGCCGATCAGGCCTGTTGTGTCATATATTAATGCACCTTGCAAAAAATTAGCTACTTTTTTAAATAAAGAAATTCCCCAACTAATAAATTTCAAACCTAAATTTTCAATTAAGAATTCCTCAGAACTGATTAACAAAATTTCCCAGATTAACGTTCCCAGTAATTGTTTATTGGCATCCTTTGATGTAACAAGCTTATTTACGAGCGTACCCCCCCAGGAGGTAATCGGAATCGTCGAAGATCTTTTTACATCAAGGGGTGTCAATCCAGTAATCTCCGCCGAAATATTAAGCTTATTAAAAGTTTGTTTGGATCAAAATTACTTTCAATTTAACAAATCCTTTTATAGTCAGCCGTACGGTTTAGCAATGGGTAATCCTCTAAGTCCATTACTCGCCGAAATTTTCTTAGATAATTTAGAACAAAAAATTAGTAAAAACAACCTTTTTAATAAATGTTTGTATTGGGTGAGATATGTCGATGACATTTTAGTATGTTTTGATGGTACATCAAGACAATTGGATGTTTTCTTGACATATCTCAACTCATTACATCCTAACATTAAATTCACTTTGGAAGTCGAAGTTAATAAAGCGTTAAATTTCCTGGACCTCACAATTTCACATCATACAAACAAATTAGAATTTGACATATACCACAAACCCACCCACACAGATACCACAATTCATTTCAAATCCTTTCACCCCCTTTCTCATAAATTAGCAGCATACAATTCCTTTATCCATAGATTAATAAATACTCCTTTATCCGACAACAAATTTCAAATAGAACTTAACAGAATTTTAAAAATTGCTTCAAACAATGGTTTCCCTTCAAAATTAATAATGAACATTTTAAATAAAAAACAAAAACAAAAAATCCTTCAACAAATATTCCCGTTATCTTACAATAAATCCAATTCCACCTATTGCTCTCTTACTTATATTGGCCCCCCCTCTGATTCGATTAAAAAAGAACTAATGTCACACAACATTTCAATAGCATATAAAACAAACAATTCATTGCATAAACATATTAACAACGCAAAAGATAAGATCGAAAACAACAGAAAATCTGGTGTCTACTTGTTAGAGTGTGGTGATTGCCCAAAGGTTTATGTAGGACAAACAGGCCGTAGCTTTGAAGACAGAATCTCAGAGCATAAAAGAAGCTTCATCAACAAAAAGTCATCCTCAACATATGCCAATCATCTCATGGATTCAGGACACGCATTCAACGAGAAGTTCAAAATACTACATATTTGCAACAAAGGCAAGAAGTTGAACCTGCTCGAACAACTAGAGATAAACAAATTCAACAAACGCGGCATCCTCCTCAACGACCAACTAGACGTTAATAATTCCCCACTAATTAACATATAACTTTGACTCCTCTCCCCACTTCAAAATATTAGTATATAAGATAACATTGTAGTCTCGAACAACCATTAATCATCTGCCTGATGAAGCCACTGTGTGGCGAAACATATGTCGCAGTTCCGACATTAAAAGTAGTGAAATTACAAAACAAGTGTTTTATTTACCTTATATATAAGAATATAAAAACTTGTTTAAATTTTTTTTGAAAAATTCAGAAACGTTTGGAAACCTATAGAAAAGGTCTTTATTCAAGAATTGAAAACGTCAAACTTTAGAAGGGTTCTAAAACGTTAATAAAGTAAAGAAATTAAAACTTTTAAACTATTTTAAAATCAGAGAAATTAGAATGACTAATAATGTTATAAAAGGGATAATAGAAATTCTAAAAAAGTCTATTATTTGTAGACTATATAAAATTATATAGAATTTATTGTTAAGCAATTAAACATTTATTTATTTAAGCTCTATAGGATGGAAATTTCGAAAATTCTAGAAAACTTATAAAAAATTAATTCTCGTTTTTTTTTTGTTGAATGCTTTTCGTTTATCACATGGTGAAACGTTTTTAACAAAAACAAATTCTGAAACCAACCAAGTGCCTCATTGTAAACAACCCTTAATATTAATTTTCGGTTTAAAAAATAAAAACATTAAATTTTAGTAAAATTGTAAATTGTTTTAAACAAAAAAAGCTGAAAGAAATTTCTTATGTTTGAAAATTCTACAATAGTTTTGAAACTTCGGAATTATAGTGCAATTTTTTTTGGAAGCTTTAAACTTCAGCGAAATTCTAAAATGTTTAAGATACTTAAAAAAATTACTCAATTGTTAAAAAAATCCAGATTTATTTATTACATAATCTTGAATAATTAAAACCTTTAATTTCTAGAATAATTCTAAAATATATTTACAATATAATTGTAAAGTGTTTAGGATATACATAAAAATGGTTTAAAATTGAAAACAAGAGTTACAAGAGGTTTTAAAAACACCAAAAATATGTAAAATATTTTAAAAATTCTATTAGATAGTGTTAGAACATTAAAATATTTTCTTGAGTTTTCCAAATCCCTTGCGATTCGGGAATTTGAATATTTGATAAATTTTTATTCTCGCTGCCAGGATTCTCCATATATTCACAATTTAACATTTTTAATAATATTGCTAAATTTCGAAAAATTCAAAAGCTAAAACTCTAAATGAAGTATTATAACCTTTTAACTTTAGAATTCTTAGTGATTTAAAAATCTTGAGTTTCCTAAACCTCTGGTGATTCAGGAATTTGAAGATTTGATTAATTTTTATTCTCGCTGCCAGAATTCTCCACATATTCAAAATTTAACATATATAATATTATTGGTAAATGGCCAAAAACTCAGAAGCTAAAACTCTAAATGAAATATTAAAACCTTCAAAATTTAGAATTCTTAATGGTTTCAAAATCCTAAAATATCCGAAATGGTTTTAAAAAGAATATTTTCAAACTTACTGTAAATATTTACTATCAAAATTTTTATCATTTTTGGAAGCTTTATAGGGACTTAAAATTCTGAGAACTTTAATAGCATCATTGTAAAATAGTTAATAACTGAAAACTTAAGATTTAAAAATATTTCTGAAATATTTGGAAGCTTTGTAGTTTTAGAAGAAATATGGTTACCTCGATATCCTTCTCAAAATCCCCGTTTTCCATGGTTTTGAAAGTTGTGTTATCAAACGCAAATATCCCCGAAAATACCTCATGCAATCTCCTTGTACTGTACTGAAGCTTCTGTGCCTGTTGTAAGGCCACGGAGTGCATCCACAGTAGATTTGTCAGGTTGATTGACAAACTGCTGGAGAAAGTGATAAATATTACCCTAACCTCTTTCCATTCTATTAGAATATAGCCTAGCGTAAAGCAAGGTTTGTAAACTGCCTGCAAGTAGGGAGCTATTATATCTAGCTCCTGCTGCAGCAGTGCAGGGAAAATGCAACCTTGGCCTAGTGCTTTGAAGGGTTTAAAACTATTAATGAGTTTATCAGCCTTGCTTTTGCTTTCTCTAGTTGATAGGAATATGCTTCCTTCCGTAGATTGAGCAGTGTTTTCTTTAGAGTCCACATATATTGAGCCTTAGATGTGGGTCTTTAAAAGCACATTAAGACCTTCCTTGCGCATCTCTGCTCAAGAGTAAAATAAAAGTACTTTCGTCTTTTCTGAGTATTAGAACTGCCCTTGGACTAATGCAGTCTGTTTTATACACCAGACTAGAAGGCCCCTTACCTGTCTCTTGTTGATCCAAGCCTCCTATAGGAATTATATTTGGCTTTTTTGAATC
This sequence comes from Ontholestes murinus, assembly GCA_963969525.1. Lineage (NCBI taxonomy): Eukaryota > Metazoa > Arthropoda > Insecta > Coleoptera > Staphylinidae > Ontholestes > Ontholestes murinus. The sequence continues at coordinate 11,861,915 of OZ018388.1, read as the reverse complement.
TCCAATAAAGGGCACTTGATGCCGCTTTAGAGTGATGGAGATTGAATTGAATTGAACACAGCATATGGCCGCCATTAGTGTGGTTTATACCCAACTGGCACCAGCCATTAAACTTGTGTTTTAGAGCCTTTTGTCTCTTGGGTTTCCCTTCTATCTGTCCCCATCGATCGGGTAGGGTCTTCTGTGGCCCTTGTCGCCATTAATGACGAATGTTTATGGTTTAGTTCCATGTACGTCCCACTACTAGCTAGGGAAAGAAATTGTTTAATTATATCAGAGGCATGCCATAATAAGGCTACTGAAACTGGGAGTTGCCAGGTATCCAGAGTCCGCACAGATCAGACTAAGCATTGAGGTATTTGTTTTTTGTGTGGCTTCCTAACCCTCGAAACCTAGTAGACTTGGTGAATAAAACTAGGTTAGACCGAAGAATTTGTCTAAAGGAAGACGACAAATCAAAGACGGAGCAAATAGTAACTATATTGAAGGGGAACCCTTGGAGATTGTAAAGGGTCTAAGAATCTCCTCGCCTAAGTATGATTCTTAAGTGATTGGTTTACACCCTATTGGGATTATTTTAGTGGATCATCGGTGGTAGGATACTGGGCCCTCACACCACGACAATTTTAAGCGTTAAGCTCTACAAGAATTCTAAAAACTTTAGAAAACTACAGGATTCTCAAACATATAAAAACTTATAAAATTCTAACAAGATTGTAGAAAAGTGAAAATGTAAATTTCAAAGAAAATTTCTATTTCCTAGAAACTCTAGAATTAATGCTAATAAGTTAAGAGAGAATTTAAATATTTTATAGTGAAATTTTTCTCACCATTTTTCTGCCTTCTCTTCAGATATTGCAAAATTTCTGCAAATTCTTTTCTTTAATTTGAGCTGGTATAGTAAAAAGATATTAAAAATTGGGAACCCTAATAGAATTCTGAAGTAATAGGAATATCGTAGAAAAAATCTAAAAAGCTGGAAGGTTAAAAACAAAGAATTACTAATTGTTTAGATTTTTCATAATATTTTTCAAAAAATCTAAAAGTATTAAAAAAACGTAAAATAGTATTAAATGTTAAAAACTCTTAAAAAATTTCAAATATATATAGGATCCTGGAAGGATTCTAAGTCATCCTCGGCCTTCTTGTGAGGTTTTATATTTGTATTAGTTGATTCGTTACCAGTCGATCCCCCTGGTACCAAATTTGATTGAATTTGCGAGCGGTGCCTTTTTCCTTTGGTTTGCGGCATTACTATTATTGTTGTTTTTTATGGTGTTTAAATTATCCGTTAATTGTTTAATTTTCTTATCCTGATTGAAAATGTGATGTTTTTGAAGACTTACTTGTTTAGAGAGCTCTATGATCTCCTTCTTCATTGCAATTTGGACTTGTAGTGAACATTTTTGAAATCAATTTTTTCACACTTGTAGCATGATGAGAAGTGGTATTTATCCTCTAATTTCGCATAGTTGCGGTGAAAGTCACCATCGCAGATACAACACAATAACTCATCACGTTCTATGACATTATTGCACGCTGAGAAAACTTACGTCCGTCTTGAATTAGAATTGTAGTTAGCAATTAACGATTTTAATCTCTAAAATTTGTAAAACCCTAACAATGCATGATTTTTAGAAATGCTAAATTGCTTTAAAAATATATAACTGTTATAATAAATAAAACTTAATTATTTAATAGTGTTCTAAAGCAATTAGAATATCCTAGACATTTTTTTCTAAAATGCTTCTGAGACGTTTCAAAACCTATAGAATAAGCCTATAATGTTATAAATGATAATGTATAAAATGGTTAAGATTTGAAAACGTCAAGCTCTTGAAGAATTCTGAAATAATTGAAATACTATTAAAATATTGGTATTATTGAATTCTTCAGAAGTACACAGAGCTCTAAAAATATAGTCGAATATTATTGCAATTTTCAAACTCTAATTGAATTAATAAAAGTATAAAACTGCGAAGAATTTCAAGCTGCAAACTTTTAAAGAATTTTGAGAAATTTTGACATCTTTAGCTGAAGTCTCTAATATTAAGAAACTTTAGAATAAGTGGTAAATAGTTTCAAAAATTGAAAAACTATTAGGATTCTTCAAAACCCTAGAAGAATAGAGAACTGTTAGAACAATAGTTTTATAATATGGAATTATTCTGAAATGTTTAAAAAGGAAATTCTAAAATGCTTAAAAAAAAAGAACAAATTCTTAAAGAATCCTGCAACTTTTGGAAACCATTAAGTTTAGAAAAATAGAACTGAAAACTTTAAACGTTAAACTTTAAATAATTTTGATAGGCTTGAAAATCTAAGATAGAAATTAATGATTAGGATTTTTGAAATCTCTAAAAGAATAGAGAATAGTATTCAAAATTTGAAGCTCTTGTAGAATTTTAAAATGTAGAAAATCATAAAAGTAATCTAAAATATTTTAATACTTAAATTACAAAGAACCCAAAAACGCTGTAAACTGGATCAGACCTAAAAAACAATTATTAATTGCATATAACGGTAATGATACATTTAGTTTAAATTTAAAAAAATAATCTCTAGAATGATCAAGGCTTTATGAAAGTAGAAGATATTTAAAATGAATGAAAGCTTTACAATTAGAAAAAAACTGATGATGGTATAAAACTGCGTAGAATTGGAAACAGCAAACTTTTGAAGAAATTTGAGAAACTTTAGCCGAAGTCTCTAATAAATTTTTAAAAACTGCAAAACTATTAGGATTTTTCAAAACCCTAGAAAAGTAGAGAACTATAAGAATTAGTATTAAAAATGAAAAATTTTAATGGAATTCTAAAATGTTTAGAAGATCCAAGAAGAATTCTAAACTGCCTTAAAAAATCAACCGATTCTTAAAGAAAGATGAATCTTTTGGAAACCATTATAAAAAGTCTACAGAGTTTAGAAAAATAGAATTGAAAACTTTAAACTTTAGAAGAATTTTGATAGGCTTAAAGAACTAAGTTAGATTTAAAATTTTAGAAGTTTTGAAATCTCTAAAAGTATAGAGAATTAGAGAATATAGTAAAATAGCATTGAAAATTTGTAGTCCTAAGATGTTTTTCTAGAAAAAACTAAAATACTTCAATACTGAAAGATCTATGATCGATAGCCGTGAAAAAAAACGAAGAACCACAATAATTATTGTTATAACTACATAATGTAAATTCTAGCTTCAATAAAGATGTATTCTCTTTCTCTACTGTAGTTAAATTTTTTTTTCTAAAATGCTAATAGCTTTGTGAAACTAGAAGAAATCTTAAATGAATGAAAGTTTTAAAATTTATAAAACCCTTAAAATGATATAAATCTGCGAATAATTGTAGAAATTTGAGAAAGTTGAACAACTTTAGCCGAAGTCTTTAATGTTAAGAAACTTTAGAATAAATGTTAAATACTTTTAGAAACTGCAAAACGATTAAGATTTTTCAAAACTATAAGCACATGGTCAATTGGTATTAAAAGTTATAAATTTTAATGGATTTCTAAAATGATAAGAAGATCCAAGAATAATTCTAAAATGTTAAAAAAAAATCCCGAGACTTTTGGAAACCATTAGAAAAAGTCTACAGGGTTTAGAAAAATAGAACTGAAAATTTTAAACTTTGGAAGAATCTTGATAGGCTTGAAGAACTAAGTTAGAATTAAAATATTAGGATTTTTTAAATCTCTAAAAGTACAGAGAATTGGAGAATATAGTAAAAGAGTATTGAAAATTCAAAGTCCTAATAGAATTCTAAAATCTTATCCTAGAAAAAATCTAAAATACTCTTGAATTACAGATAAACTGGATTAAAATTGAAAACTTCAAAAACTACAAATTAAAGAAAGAAAGAATTAAAACACAAACGTATTATTTGTTTAGATATTTTATAATTTATAATTTTATAAAACTCTAATAATATTGTAGTTAAAAATTAAAAATCTAAGAAGAAAACTATTAATTTTAAAAGCTGTAAACAATTTAAAACAACAGATTCTTAAAGAAGTTTTAAAAGCTTGGACATTTATAAAGTATGCTTATAATTAAGCAAAATACTAATAATAACTAACAACGATTAAAATTAGTACAATAGTGTGGGAATTTTAAAGCTCCAGTTTCTGAAATATTTAGAAAATCATTCCTTAATTGATAAGGTTAATTGTTAAAATGAAAATCCATATTCATTTGTTTAATAAAGTTATGACTAAGTCTGCGATTTTCAAATAAGTGTGTTTATTTTCACAACAATTTTTTTGCAAATGTATTGCTTCTTCAGCTGAACAACTATAAAATGCTTCAGAACAAAATTTCAAATTCTTGAAAAATTTTGACCTTTAGTAGAAGGCTTAAGAACTTAAGAACTCTAAATCAAATTTGAAATATTTGGAAACAACGTAGATATAAAAAATCCTTAGACTAGAAGAATTATAATAAGGACTTTAAGATTAAAATTTTAGGGGCAAAAATGTACATTAGTTTTTCTGCTGAACACTACCATTTTAACAAATCGATGATTATTTTTGGCACCATCTTGTTGAAATGACATTTCTTCGAATTCCAAAATAAGGAACATATTCTTACATATTTATGAAGGACTTAACTGTAGTTCATCTTCTTAAATCTTTAAAATTTGATGGTTAATTTGAAAACCTAATTATCACCTATTATTATCTAACAAAAAAACCTTGATGACGCCATTAGGAAAGTATTAACTGGATGTTAGCGTATTTTGTAATAACGATTTTAACGGAATACCGCCGGAGAGAAAAAGTCGTCTCGGAGCTGGCACGTGTGACAAAAAAGGGAAAACCGTGCAGCGTATTAGGAAAACGACTCGTCTCTTTACCGTAAATTGCGGGAACGCTTAATTACAGGAAACTGCGCATATTTCGCGCTGGTAATACTATAAACGAGATAGATGACTAATGCCTCGACTCGGACACATTTGATCCCTATTGGTAAACAGTTACTCGAGTTTGAGAATGTGTACGTTGCTAGGACCTATGACCTCTTGGTAATTATTTTGCACGGTATATATATATATATATATATATATATATATATATATATATATATATATATATACAATTCACCGGACACAACGAATACCTGGCGATGGTGATAATTATAATGGCCGGTTGAGAGGTAACTGTGAATATTTTTCCCCTTTATAACTAGTTGTGGTATGCTGAATGTAATCAACCGGAAATTGGAGGTGTAACGTTAAATTTCTTTAGTAATTACAAAATCAATTAAAAATATATTCAATTTTCTGTAATAATGCAATTAAACCTTAAAGTTATCAAAGAACGAATAAATAGAAAAATTGAAATAAAATAACATATTTTTTTTGAAATAAAGCAATAAGTAATTTCGGTTTCTTACTACTATAATCAAAGGCAATTTTTTAATAGAGAGGAATAATTTACTTCAGTTATGTATTGATCATTTTTTTCGATGACCTTTTGCCAACTTTCGGATAACATCTTGAGGCCACACTCAAAGCACTTCTGACCTTTCTACGCAAAAAAAAATAGAAAAAGTCGTATTGGAATTGTCTGAATTGAATAGTTTTGCAAAGATCCGAACGAGTAGTATTAGGACGGCGAAGTGTGGTGAGTATGGTGTATGATCCATCAAATCCCAGCTCCAGCAACTTCTGGTGGATCACTTAACCAACCGCGTTGTCATATACGATTGCCAAATCCCGCTGCTTTTCGTTGATGGCTTCATTAAATTTGTTCAATTGGCGACCATACACAATCGTATTGGTGTTTTGGTTCTTTGGTAGCAGCTCAAACTAAACAACTCATTTGTAATTCCACCAAATTGAGAGCATAACCTTTTTTCATGATGTTTACACTTGTATTTTTAGACTAATCGTCCTCTATTGGTTGAAACCGAAATGACTCAAGACTCAATCTAATAAAAAATGTGTTTGAAGCCACCCACATTTAAATATTTTTGATTTTACATTAAAATTTATAATTGGAACCACATCACAAATAATTAAATTAATGACTCTCGTGTCCAGTGTTAAAAAAATCCCCTTGCTTTACTCAATAAAAAAAAAAACAATTTGCTGTTTAATTCAGGCCGTAATGTTTAATGCATAACATGGTGAAACAATTTGCAGATTACATCGGCCTCGGGGGAAATTGTTCCGCATACGTTTCCCGATCGAGACATCGGAATTGCTATCGGGGGCGGCTGGATCCAATACACGATACGAGCCGTACGAAACGGGTGCCGTGCAGGACGGGGATGCAAAGTAAGTTATTGTCGAGACCCGAGAAAGAATTTAATAATAATAAAAAAAAGTATGGTGATGCCATCCACCAACGTATGTTAGTACTTGAGGAAAGGAAACCATCTAGTTTTATAACGAATGTATTTACGCGCCTCGTTTATTATTGCGTTATTTTTGCAATTTTAGTTTGATGCGATCGGATTTATTATACACAGCGGCGATAAATATTTACCTCGTCGAGGTATTATGATAATGCAGTGTAAATAGACATGCCAATAATGCACAATGTGTTTCTAATCAAACTATAACTTGCGTTACATTATCCTGAGAATAGCAAAATAAACATCACATGATTATAGTGGTTGGGTAAATTGTTTACACTACACGTTCTATTCACTTTCATCAAGATAAACAGTTTAGAAAGGAAAAAATGTGCAAATTTTGATTATAAATAAAATAGTTTGTTAGTTTGCAAATTTATAGCTGATTCAAGGAATATGTATCATCTTTATTTATTTACAGGCATAGAATATATTCAGTACGTAAATTATTTGTATTTATTCTTAAATAACAATAAGAGGAAAATCGGGAAATAAAATAAGATAACAAGGGACGGGATAAAGATGAACAAGAGTGTTGTTAAAAGATAAGATGGAGATATAAGAAATACATAAAAACATAATAGAGAAATAAATAATTTTCAATTGATTAACCATTTTAACACTTTTACATCTTCTTTGTGTTTTTTTTGTTCCTTTATTTGCAATAATTCTAAAGATAATTATAATTAGATTTGTCTTAGAGTGATCAACTGTTTTTATAATTTGTTTTCTTTTAACATAAAAAGATTTTAATGCATTTTTAAGATCCCAACTGTTATTTATTTCTTCCAAACTTTCAATAGATTTTTTTTTAATATCAACTCTAAAAATGTATTCTTAGCGTTATATCAAATGAAGAACAAGAAATCAGTAATTTTTCTTGATATTTTGAAAGTTTTCGAATCGATCTGCCTACTAAATCTCCTGTATTAATATTCTCTTTCCAAATTTCCTCACTAACTCATTCTCCTATTAGAGAACTATAAATAATTTTTGAATCCTTCATCAAACAAATAAAATTCTTAATGTAATCTACATTTCTAGTTCTTGGTAACAATTTAGATTCCTTCTAAACAAAAATTTCATTACACATTCTTTAAAAATTTTATTTCAGGTTTACAAATTATACTAAAGGTATTTTTGTTTGATATAAAGAAAGTTTTTGATTTAGTCTAGCAGCTAAGTGTCTTAAATAATTATTATCTTCCTACTTTACTTTGATCCTGTTTTAGGAAAGGTCTTTAAATCTCGGATTAAACTAAGACCCTTTGAATCATCCTAAAGTTTTATTCTATAGTAATAATAAGGAACCCTTTAAAAGATGAACTATACTTTTTTCATAGTTTAGCATCAGCATCAAATAATTAAATTTATTACTTTGAATGACTGAAAAGAAAACAATTTTTTTTCTAGATATTTAGAAATCTTTCGATTTGGTCCTTCATAAGACCTATTGAGTAAATATTTTCCTCTAAAATTGTCTTAATTAAACAAAACAAAATTCTTCAAACATTCTACAATTATATTTTAGACAATTTTGTAGAAAAAATCAAAACTTCTTGAAACATAGAAACACATCGTATTTTTCCTCGATTAAAAAACTTTATATTTGACCTGGTAACTAGGTTAAAAAAATAAATATTCTTCCAAATTACCTCACCAACTGATCCAGTAATAGGAAATCTCTGAAGAGTAAAAAAAACCTTAAACTATTTTACAATTACATTCCCCAGATTATACCGGATTACTCTTAAAAAATTTCAACTGCATCCTCATTCACAAGTTTGCAACAAAAACTCAATTTTACTTTTAAGGACTGAAACGATTCATAATTTCCTAGATATCTACAAAGATTTTGGTTATGTCTGGTATCTAAGTCCTCTTTCAAATTAACTCACCTAATTATTTTTCTCTCTTTAAGCCAATTTTGTATTATCAAGAAAATGAAGCAAGGGCTTGAAAAAGTGATAATCCTTTTATTATGCAACCAGTTAAATCTCAATAAAATCGAGTCTAGAATGGTATTATCTATGCGTAACCATCCTTCGTTAAGAGAAATTAAAACAAAATTCCTTGGCCTTTATATGAAGAATAAATCAAAATGGAATATTCTTGGAGAAGAACTATCAAATCAACGTGCGTCATTATTTTTATACCCTTCGCAATATTGTTGATTCTGCCTCCAATAATGTACTGAAAGCTATCTATTTTTCTCAACATCCCATTCGCATATAACTTACTGCATTCTGCCATAAGGCAATAAATCTTCTCAATGCAAAGAAGAACAGTAAGAATTGTGGCTCCATTTTCCAACAAAATTTGAATTTCCTCTTAAAATATGAATGAATTTATTTATTTCTCCTGTTATAGAAATACGAAAAAAACCATTCGATACTATTCAAGCAATTCAGAAAGCTTCAACGTTTTACCTTGCATGAAGACTTCCAAAGAGCCTATAAATTTGAAAAAAAGAGCGGCGTCTTGGTGACCATGGATCGGATTTCAAAGATTTCAAAGATTTTTAGTTCGGTATACTTGCAAAGTGTTGATATATAAAATTACTGGCCGAATTGGTTGATTAGATGTGTGGATTTTTATTAGTCTTTAGAGATTATTGATGCATATTATTTTGAATGGCGTGTACACTTTAATAAAGAGGGAGGTATGGGGTACCAGGTAAAATGTGTCATGGTCTTGCTGGTGTCCTTGAAATTCAGGGGGGGTACTATTGGTTAAGTGTGACTACCATGTTCCAATGAAAAAAAGCTCAACCTGTCAACATTGTTTCTTCTGTTAAGAAAATACCCAAATTGAAAACGATTCAATTCGATTCCAGCAATTCAAAAAGCTTTAACGAGATTTCTTAACAGTCTTGCTCCTTCTATTAAGATTTTAAACAATGAAATTATTAGTCCATAGAGCGCGTAATTTTTTGAATTTGGAAGAAAGTGTTTTATCATTGGGCAGTAGACTCTTAGCTTGATTTTAAAAAATTGCTTTTGGATATTTATATAAAATAATTCAAACTTGTTAACAGAAATTTTCGTGTATGTAGAAATGTAGAAGAATAAATCTTTACTTTGAATTTTAGATAAACACGTATCTCATTTTGGTTTAGATGATGATGTAGCATGCTTAAGTCAGTTAGATCAATTTCTAAACTAAAATAATAGTTTTCATCCAAAAATTAAATTTACAATAGAGAAATAAGGCGAAAACACAGTGAATTTTCTAGACCTTACATTCATCAAATTATAAAAAAAATGTGTTGTGACTATCATAATACTTTCCCTATATATTTCTAGAAAACAATATGCGGACACCCACCCACCCTACATATACATTTTAACTTTAATTACTGATCTTGTCGCGGTTTGCAAAAACTTTCATTACAAAATTTGAATAACAAAAAATTGACAAACTAAAATTTTTGAGTGTGTAAATTAATAAAAATTATATACATGATACATGTAAGGCTTAAAATCAAGCTTAAATAAGATTAGCGCTAGAAGGTCACCAACAATTAGTATTTAAAGTCAACGTGTATATGTAGGGTGTGTGTGTGTCTTCTATCCCACCCGCCAATGAGTAAAACATAAGCGAGGGTTTTAATTAAAACTTGTAGAATATAAATAAATACTAAATTGCAAATTTCAGAGTTTTATTAATACAAATTTTTCAAATAATTTTTACTTTCTCTATATGGAATATATAGGGGAATAATTGTTGATGATCTTTTACTGACTGGAGGGTGGGATAGAGGCTACCCACCCATCCTACATATACATATAAATTTCAATTACTGATCGTCTCCCGGTTTTGAGTAATAGTATATTATTCAACGAGTGGTAATGTAGGAATAAACTCACGCGGATGGAATTTCGCCTAGCGGCTCGTGCTGTAATCATCCAAGTGAGTTATTGCCATTGCCACGAGTTTTTGACATTTGTCAATTTTCAGCTAACTTGAAAATATAGATTCAAAGAAAAAACCATGCCAACCTGATCGATAACAGTGAGTTATAATTCATAGCGTGAGTTATGATTAATAACTCACGCTATTGAATTATACAACCATTATTTGTACTAATCTAGATGAATAATAAATATATAACCCAATAGGAGTAGATAATAGATATTATTTAACAAGCACATAATGAAAGCTATTAATCATGAGAATGAGGTTTACGGAACGAGCCGCAGGCGAGTGGAGTAAATCATTCGAATGATTGATAGCCATTATGTGCGAGTTGAATACTATACTTTATCCACAACCACAAAATGTGTATTTTTTTGCTTACTGCAAGTTAACATCATAAAAATGACAATTCGTTAAAGCATTTGACAAAAAAAAATTACTATTTATTAGAAGTAATATTAACAGTTACATTTGAACAATTATTAAGAATGATATAAGGTATTGAAGCTACATCTAAATTTACATTTTGATTTGAAACATCTAAATTTACTGATTTAGTGCAAACGGCTGATGTAGCTGTTAGATTTTGAGTTGACGATTCTACTGAATGTAAAATTTTGTTGGCTGTTTCTTTTTTGTTTTCTAAGGAATCGTTTATATAACCTTCTGCAACCACAGTTAAGTTCCACCCTACATGTCGCTTTAGGGCTGTGATATCTCCACCAGCATCAACCAAGATGGTAGCTGAAGTTCTCCGAAAGCTATGACTCGTATACTGCTCAGGATTTGGGATTTTCAAAAAATTGGCAATATCTCTTCCTATTTTTGTAAATTTATTAATTCCAATTCGCTGTTTTGTACACTTTCCATTTTGAAAATTTAGAAAAAAATAATCACTTTTCATCTGATTTCGGATGCAAACATATTTATTTATAATGTTGTAAAAATTATCAGTTAAAGTAAATTTTCTAACAATTTTAGTCTTGGTTTTGGGTACCTTTACTATATAGCACGAATTAAGGTCTTCTAGGTCCTTAATTTTCATGTTGTATAACTCATTTGAACGACAGGCACCCATTATTCCCATAATTAATGCAACCTATAGAAAGAAACCACTGTATTTTTCACAAAATGTGTAATTTAAAACTTACTTTTGTTGCAAGAAATTTTTCATCGGGAGCACTTCTAATAAAGTTGTTAACGTTTTCAGGAGAAAAGGTATTGGCCTTTTTAGGCGTGAATACTTCATTTTGTCGCTTCAAATAAGCTTGCAGTTTAGCAAAGGTCCCAATATTGATATTTTCATAGATTTTTACTGTACTTTTTAGCATAGAGTATTTCTGCCACAATGAAGAACAGTTGTATTTTTTGGACAATTCTGTAAAATATACCAATACTATTGATTCCGACGTAGAATGTGCGGTTTTCTCTCTTTTCCACTCACGAAATGCGGTGTATGTGTCTTGATACAGATAAGTCAAAATATTATTCACAGGTTACATAACCTGTTAATAATGAATGTCATTAATATTGATCGTTTGCTTGTATAATTGAAACATTATAAAGTGGTTTTGGATAAACCATTATTTGTACTAATCTAGGTTAATAATAAATATTCGCCTTCTATACCTCAGTGAAAAATTCTCCAAAAATCCCTTTAACCATCACATCCTTTCCCTCTACTGCTTGCGCAGAAATCCTAACCAAATCCCAAAATACAAAACCCCTTCATTCATAACATTTGAATTCATCGCATGACATCATTTATCACCATCATCAGAGACAGACTGACGAAACATGCCTATAAGGACAAATCCAGGCTGACAGACCGCTGGTCGATAGCCATTTAGCAAACTAACATACTAACGCCAATTGTATCATTCATGAATTATATTAGATGTTGTATATATAACAAATATATAACCAAATAGGAGTAGATAAAATTTATTACGAAACTTTTTGAATAAAAAATAAATTTTGAACTTTCGGTTGGAAGTAATATCAATTTAAATAGTTGTAATGAAACATCCTAAATATTATTTAAGTGGATATTTGCAACTATGACAATAATTTTGTAAGAAATTTTCAAACAGACTACATTTTGTTAAAAGGATACTATTATTCGACTGGTCACAAAGTAGGCTTCATTAGCTACACATCTTCAAAATTTTAATATATGTATCAGTATTTACAATAACAAAATCAAGAAACATTTCTTCTTACAAGAAAACTTAATTGGAAAGAGAGTTATTTAGAGATTTTAGGAACCCATTGCCAAATAACATTTGGTTTCAGCAGGATGGGGCATCGCCCCAATTGGCTCGCATTGTTCGAGATCGTTTAGATAGGACATTTCATCACATATGGATTGGAAGAAGGGATTCTATGGAATAGCGTGCAAAAGATCCCAACCTTAATCCACTCAACTATTTTCTATAGGGTTACTTAGTGTCCAGAGTTTATGTTTAATTTTCAACAATTGGCTGAAAGAATAAGCTAAGAGATTTAGAAAAGTGATAGCCAGTATATTACACACCGACTGCTAATTGTCAAGAAGTAAATGGTGATTAGATTGAATAATTAATAGATTAAGTTTAGTTTCGGCTGGCTCCTATTTTATTTCAGCATTTTGTAATTCATTTAGTTTTAGTTTAGATATTTACTCATTCCGCACATTTGCCCATCAATGTATAGGTTAGAGAAAGTTACAACAATGGTGCCATCGCTAAAATTTGAATACGTAATTTTTGTTAGTATTTCGCGACATATAAATGTCATGATTATAAATACAACAGTTACATACGTGACGTTTTTAGAAACAATGCGTCAAGCAAAAACGTAATAATAAATTAAACGGCACGTTCCTTTCCTGCTGTAGTAAAATCTAGTAAAATAGGGGGTGAATTAATTTTAGCGCAGTACACACACGCACGCACACACACATAACAAACACACGAACACGTTTCTCATATTCCATCGCAACATTCTCCGGTGCGGAATCAGCGCGGCGCGCGGAACCTTCTTATCATTTCTCGCCAGCATATTGCGGTGCCGTGCCGTAATGGTCCGCCAAAAATTTCCACCAAAACAACAACCGATTTCACCATGTGGACGCCAGTTATGAACCTCTGCCGCTCAATTAGACGTAATAGTAAGTAAACACAGCGCATTACATCAGAGCTATCCCTTGTTTACTCTTCAATTAAACCGCAGACCATTTCGGGTTTCGTCATCAGAATGCCATTACCGCGCGAAACTTAATTGTCCATAAACCGACAATACATCATGAAACGATCGGCATTAAACGTTCCGTTCTCGACCTTGCCTGTTTACAAACACAATTTTTTATATTAACAATCTACGTCGACGGATTTCGATGTGCATCAAATAAATACGGCGTTTATTTTCGTTATCGCGTTATCAAGTGAAAACCGTGTCATCCGAACGGAATACAATGGACTGCCTAATATAACAAAATTATCGTATAATCTACTTTTTTTATCTGGAAATCATTAACGGCGCTCTACGATCTGGACGTGGTGCGTGATAGGCGGATACGCCGAGGTGCGAATAGTGTCATTTCATTTTTGCATAAACCGGTTGTTGTTGTTAAAACGGTTATCTAGGATCTTATCGTATGGAATGAATATTTTCCAAGGTAATTACCGATTCTTATTTTTTTGCGTCAGAGAATTTAAATATTGATTTCGTTTTAAATATGTTTTTTTTTTGTATTTCCTGTTGCTAATTACGCTGAATATTTTCTGTGGTAAACCAATTTTGCTAGAAACTTTCTTTTTATAATTCCTTGCGTAGTTTTCAATTTACATCCTCTAAATTTCTCTATTAAAATAAGTGAAGTAAGTAAGTGTATAAAGCATATTTTTAATTCTGTGGATTGGAGCTAAAAAGGACAATGTCAAAAATTGCATATTTGAGAAAATCGCATTGAAAGTTTTTATCAAACATTATTTTAATTCTAACTGACATAAAGTACAAGTTGTATGTTTCAACTTTGGCTCAAACATAGATAATTTTGCATAGAATCTGATAATGTACTCCATGATTTGAAAAAGGATTTAACTTTAAAAGTTTAGTGTTAACAAAGGTGAAATAAACTAAATACATTACAAAACTAAGATATTCTACATCTAGATATGAAAAACTTTATGATAGTAAATCTATTTCCTCTTCAGAAGCTTCACCCAAGTAATCCACTATGTTATCATTTGCTGACATTTGTTCAATAAAGTGATTGTAGTACATGCGATTAGTTTTGCTGATATATGGCAAAAGTGCCTTTAAGTTATTTAATTTATCCGTACTTAAGGGAAGTGGTTTACTACTAAGTGGTTGAAGCTTTAGAAGACCACCCTGTCGTGTTTTCTTCTGATTTCTGGATATATCGAAAATTTTAAAGTCGTCCTCAAAGGAATGTTTGTACAAAATGTTCAGAGAATCTGTTGAATACTGCATCCATTTTATTTTGGGGGAACTGAATTGGTTCCTTTAAGATGTTTATTTTTCGATGTACATAATGAGTTTTTAAACATGATTTGAAGTTTAAAAAGTCGTTTTGTTCTAATTAAAACGTATTACATTTGCCCAATCTCGGGGCAACTACTCAATATCAGCACTAGTACGTTTTTTGTTTTTTTTTCTATAGCCGCATGGATAGTGTCTGCCTCCATATGAGTATGTCCAGCCTCAAGAAACTTATGGTTAACAGTTAAAGGTTTACCTTTAGCTTTCAATTCAGAAACAGTTTGCAGTAACATTGTAGAAAAATAAATATTGCGGTTTTGACCTCCGCAGGAGTCGCTGTACATAGTTACCGTGTGTATATTATTATTTTCTGCAAGATTGTGAAGGTAATGGTAAATGCAAGAACCGATTTCCTGCCCTCCACGACCAGCCATTGTCTCATTCCATAGGTAAGATGATTATTTTCCAATGGTTTGGTAAATAGTAAGGTTAAATGTCCACAATTGACGTTTGTAGAAACTCAATCCACTTCTGAGATATGGAGTAGGCAAACATTTTTGTAAGTCGAATGCCATTGTAACAAAACCTGGATTATGATGGCATTCCTCCTTATCTCTTCTTTTTGACTCGTATGCCGACTCAACCAAATGTAGGTGTCTGGTTTGATTTTCTTCGATTAATCTGCGATCTATCTCGTTTTCACAACATTTTAACTGCATAAGAAAGTTGTCACATTTTGCGCATGTATCATTTTTTGGTTTATGAAACGATAAGTTGAATTCCTCAACAAACATTTTTCTGTATAGGGAGGCATTCCGCGGTTGAATATTTCCTTCTTTACAACAATCCAAATACAGTCGGTACATTTGAGCAATCGATATATCGGGTGATAAGTACTTTTTCTGAGTGTGGGATCGTGAATAATGACTCTGATAAGATGAAATAGTTTTATGTGTTCTCTTATTAGGAGTTTATCCTTTTCTGGGATTTTAGGTTGGTTTCCATGTTTTCCTCGTTTATCCTCAGAACATATTTTGGTATTGCTTGACCGTTTCTTTCCAACAATTACTCTCGCTTTTTTAAAGTGACGTCAAATGTATTTATAAACATAATTTCACATACTTCCATTCTTTTGCCGTTGATGTTTGTCAAAAAATATTTTCTAGAAAAGTTTAGTCTACTTTTCTTGCCGTCATTACGTCTTAATCGCTGAACATGCTTTTCCTCTTCTTCTATGGAATTTGCCACAAACTGGTTTTGTACAGTGCTAGTCAATTTATAAAAATTTGTAAAGAGAATTTGTCGCTCATCAGGGGTGAATTTCTCGAAACACTTCTTTTTGTATGGGCACGCTGCTTTCATTTCTTTGGCAGGTAAAGTTTTCTTTCCCGACACTGACGAATATTCTCTGCCTTGAATTTTCAACAGTTTTCTTATATTTCGAATCCAATTAGAAGAATTCCGCTTTCGTTTCCTAGTAGCGTCATCTTTGTTACCTTTTTTTCCGTGCCTGATTTATTTATTTGATTTTCTGCCGAATCAACCAATTCTGCATTGTTAATAAGTTCTTCATTTACCAGACCGATATCCAAACCGACATCTTCAAACTGTTCTTCTTGGTTGTTTTCAGTGTCCTCGTCACTGTCCGACGGTACATATTCATCACCACTAAAGACGATAGTACTAAATCGCTTGAATCTGTATTTTATATTATTTCTTCTTCAAAGATCTCTTCCAAGTCCTTCGTTTCTGGAACTGGTATTGTGCTGGACCGTGTGCTTAAATTGTCATCATCACTGACTGACGCTGATTCTACAAGATACCAATACAAACCAATACAATGTACATGTCATGTGGAGAGCCCGGACTTTTATGAAAATACATATTTTCAACTATTCAGAGCCTCCTGCAACGATATGCAGCTATTTTCGGTATTTATTGTGCATATAAGTCCGGGCTCTAGTTATTACAATGAATCAACATAACCTCAAATCGGCAATATTAAATGAATAGTTTTATATAAAAATAAATGCAGTACTGAATCACTTACTATTGTCAGCTCCACACATCTGTAAAATCTGCCTTGTCCTTGAATTATAAGTATTCATTTTCTTTGTTTCACAAACACTTTAAAACTAGAATTGCGATGCAGCTGCAACCATGTAACTTTTATGATGGCTACTGCTGCTATGAGGTTAAAAAGTTAAAAAGGCCAATGTTGACATTGACCCATTTATGTTAAATAAAATAATATGAATAGTTACAACAAAAAGGGCCAAAGTAGACACTGGCCCTTTTAGCATACTCTGATGTTGATGAATTCATAGCGACATTGGCTAAAATTAAATTTATAGATCTGCTATTGGTTGAGATTTGACATTGGCTGTTTTACCATCTTAAAGACCGTAAGAAAAGAAGTCTAATGTATTGCTTAAATCAAAACGGTAAAATATTGACATTGGCCTTTTTTGCTTCAAGCTACAGAATATTTATAACACGATTTTTGATGAAAAAATATATATGATAGAAAAAGTATTGGATTATTAAATTGAAATTATTTATATAAACAAATGCTTCTCGTTCACGTTTTATTGTTTAATGATAGGTAAGGGATTACACATTTACCCTTTGTCATTTGTTCAATTTACAAAAACGAATGCCACTGTGTCTGTTTATGTTTTTGAAAGACTAAAAATTAGTGATTTTGCCAAATTTTTGGGTGGGTGATAATAAACAAAAATATATCCACTGTTATTTGTTTTATCTATAAAAATTCTACACCATTATATCCAAGGTAATGATTCAATAAAATGTATAGCTGAATTTCGGAGACGTTCTTGAGACATTGATGATCTTAAATAGTTTTTAATAAGTTTCAGTTTTGAGAAAGATCGTTCCGCAGTAGCTACAGAAATATGCATAGTTAACAAAATTCATAGTGCTATAGTAGTGTTTGGAAGTGCTTGATTTAAATTGTTTTTACTAATATAATTTAATGTTTCGTTTGATTGAGGCAGAGAAAAAATTATAAATATCCTGAACTGTTGAAAAAAAATTTACACACAAAATATTGGATTTTGCAGCATCGTTCATAACTAGGTTTAAACTGTGATTACAACAAGGGACAAAAAATGCTCTTGAATTTATATCAAGAATCTTTTTTTGCAAACCATTATGCTTTCCTCGCATATTTGCCCCATTGTCGTAACCTTGTCCGCGTAAATCATTAATACTTAAACCATTATGTTCTAGTGTTGTTAACAAAAAAGTTGTTAACCCATCCCCTGTTGTTTCCGTTATTAGACAGAAAGTTAAAACATTTTCTGGAACACAAAAGTCCGTTTGATTTGTTTTTAGATTTACGAATCGAATGCAATCTGTGATTTGCTCTTGGTGACCACTATGGGGGTGTAATCTAGAATAATAGAAAAATATGTTGACTGTGTAACATTATTTAAAATATGCCTCTAATCAAATTGAAAATCATTTTGGATTTTCATCTCCGAGATAATGAAGCATTTTAATGCTTTAGTATGCTCAGTCATTATGGGATCAAATTTAGCTATCATTTCTATGCTTTTTAGAAAGCTTTTTTGCAAATAGTTTATTATCACTACCACGAAATGTTAAGTTTTGTTGAGACAGAAACTGGATAGTGTAAAAAATCCTTTCAACAATTGCGTTCCAATATTTAGTTTCCAAGTTCAATACATGTTGAGTAGCAAATTGGATGGTTGTATTCGATTTCAAACAACTAAGTAAATCGGAAGTGTAAGCTGCTTTTTTCAGGAAGAATATATGTTTTCAATCACTAAAACCGTTTTCATCACATAATTTTCATTTTCGATCAATTTGAAAAGTTAAATATTTTGCAGCAGAAACAAATTACCGAGTTTTTTGAGTTTGAGTAAAGAAGCAGAAAGGGAGATAGAGACTTGCGAGGAAGCAATCGCTGCACATTACACCAAACAAGTTTTTATATACACGTTGTCCCCAGAAATTTTGAATATGAGTAATGCAATGTGTGTATTGTATTCCCATTGTTATTATTGGTTGCCATGGTTGTTGCTGCAAAATGTCAATTTGACTTACATAGCTTCAAAATGTTAACAGGAATTTTATGATGTCTGGGATATTATTTTGTCCAACAAGGAGATGTTTTCGAACATTTAATAAGATGAACACTGTTATTCGTTACGTTATAATTGTGTTTGTAAAAATAGTAATATTAAATATGTTCCCTTTTGATTCCCTATTTTATTACAAATTAGAAATTACTGATTATTTCCTGTTGGTCAGTCCATTAAAATATGTGACGAGCATGGTAACTAAGTAACAATGCATTCAAATGACCGTATTCAAAATTTCAGGGGACAACGTGTATATACAAAAAGGTAAAAATATTTGACAGAGTTGCGCCGACCTCGCCTTTATGGACGGAGGGGCCTTGGGATTGATCTTTCGTTTTTTGAGGTACGGTCTGCTGAAATGTACGAAACATTCTTATCAACATTGACCTCAAGTCGTCATTTAGTCGCCCACTTCTCGTAGGTAACGAGAGAGTTGGAGAGTTTTCTTAAAATCTTCTCTACTCAGTAAAGCTGTGTCGTCTGCTTATTGAGCGATTATTATCGGAGCCGTATTCAGAATGTCGCTTGTTTAGATATTGTAAGGGTCAGAGACACATCAGAACCCTGTGGTACTTCTGCACAAATCTTACGCTCGCTTTATAGTAACAACACGCGAGCGTAAGATTTGTGCATCGGAACTTTCTGTCACGAAGGAAGTCGTGCGTGAGTCTGATTAGGTATTCAGAGAAATTGAAGTAGACGATTTTGTAAATGAGTCCCCCGTGCCAAACCGTGTCGAACGCTTTCGAGATGTCGAGAAAAACTGAGGCAGTATCGCGTTTTATCGAGAAGACCTCTGGGATAAATTTGATCACCCTGGATAATTGGTAGATGGTGGACATGCCGGCCCAAAAATCGGCTTGCGATTCTTGTATGATTTTTTGGTCCGAACGAAATGCTTCAATAGAGCTTTTTCAATTATTTTACCTAACACGCTGAGTAAGCTAATGAGTAGATAACGCAATAGAAATATAAGTAATTTACTCCTCTTAAGGAAGCTGATCACAGCAATTACCTTCTAAATCGAGGGGAAGTGTCCTAGACGCATTGTGGCGAGCTTTTTAACCATCGCAGTAGACCGTTGATACTTAGAGTTTTTCGTATTTTGAGCTGCTTTATTAACTCTTCAGAGATGGCCGGCAGACAGGTTTACCTCAGGTTGTTGGAATTTTCAAGGTAATTTTCGACAGTTTCAGCAACTTTATCGTTAAAGTTTGTCCGGTTCGGCGTAAACGTGGCAATTCGTACTTAATGGTGCTTGGTTGTTATGAATTTTGCGTTTGAGCGTTCGAACGAACTTCCAAAGAAAGGCTGGTTGTTCGATTATCGAATCCAGACGACGTTTCCAACAGTTGTTCTTGCATTCCGTATATACAGAAATGAACTCCGCCTGGGTCTCTTCAATTTAAATTATAGTAATAGTATCCATAGCATGTATTTTAGAATAATTTAAGAAGAGAAACAAAGCAAAAATAAATAAATAAATTTTGTCTTTGACTTTGAACACTTGTCTTTTATATTATATATCATGGGACGGGTCGCGCGTGTTCTCTCACTGGCGATGAGAGGTTTTTTTTTCTCTTTGATGAGAGACTTTAACTCAGGTGAAATGTCCAGAGGATGTATCTCTGCGGCAATAATTGAGAGCGGATAGAATTGCTGATGAGAGCTTTTCGACGGGTTAGATCTGATTATCTGAAGAGGGGATATGTGGAGCTCAACCTTTCGCCTTTATTTAAGCCAGTTAGTAGACTTAGTATCACTCTCAAAGGTCTGTTGGTGCCGAACGCAAGGTCCAAAAAAATTGGATTTTGGTTATAGGAGAGATCGTCGGCAGCCCAAATGTCATAGTCTGAGTTGACGTTCGAGAGTACGGCAAAGGCTATCACTTCGGGCTAGAGGTAGTGCGTGGAAGTAACGATGTTATGTCTCAAGTTGTTAAAGTGATTTCCCGTTTCTGTTAGTAACCCTGCTGCTCAAATGTCATGATCGTAGACGGGTTTTCAGTAAACACAGGATTTAGTGGTATTAGCCAGATAAGTAGTTGTTTCAAAATTAATTTGTTTTGTAGTCTCAGTAAGACTCATTGTTGTAGATTCATGAAATGTTTTCATATTTTTAAATTATTATTTCATCAGATGTCGCTTTTTGTTTAATATGTTAACAATAACTTGGTCGATGTTGACATTATTACGAGTAATTGTTTTTATTACATACAATTCTTTAGCAAAATCTTACTGAATAAAATGTATTAAAATCCTTTAGTTCGTTGTAGAAAATTAAATAATAATTTAAAAATACGAAACAAAATATTTTCGTATTTTTAAATTAAAATCTTGCTGGTTTAGAGGAATGTTTAATGTGCTGAATTTAATTTGATTTAGATGATTAGAGCAGTTGGGAATTATGGTTTCAGTAATATAATTTGCAGTATGAATAGCCTCTGTCCAAAAGGATTCTGATATATTTGCTTCTAGCATCATACAACTGTTTTTTTTTTTAATAAGGTTCTATTCTTTCTTTACCCCGTTATGTTGTGGAGTATACGGAGTGGATAGACGTCTTGATGTGCCATTTTCTTTAGATAATCGTCAAATTCTCTGTTGCAATACTCTTTTCCGTTGTCTGTTTGCAGTATTTTTATTTTGAGGTTAGTAAATTTCTTCTTCTTGTATTCTTTGAATTTCTGTAAAACTTCATTTTTATTTTCACACCCTGCCATAACGGCTTTATTCATCTATGAAAGTAACAAAGTATTTTTAACCAGCATTACTTTCCTCTGGCGTGGGGCCTAATACACAGTGTACCGTGTGTAGTCTTTCTCGAGCTTTTGTTTCTATTCGTCTTTCTTTCGGAAAAGGTAAGTTTGCCATGTTTCCTTTTAAACATATTTCACAGTCAGAAAGTTTTTCTTTTATCAGGTTTGAAAAGTAATCCTTTCATAGTTTCATTTTAAAGAGCTTATTTTATATCTTTCTCATTCAGATGTCTCATTTTTCTATGCCAAATGTCTCTTTCAGTATCTATAGGTACATTGTGTACCTGTTCTTTTTATTTTGTGTCCACATCTACATGGTATATTCTTTTGATAGCATTAAGTTCCTTATGAATTCTTTATTGTTGCAGTATCCTTCGTGAAGATTACGCTATAAGCTTTTACAGTTGCTCGAGCCACAGATAACAAGTTTACTGATAATTTTGGTATGTGTAGTGTATTTTGTAGCTTTCTGCTAAACTGTATAATAACATAATGCTTAGTAGGTCCTCGTTGGTATCTATCTCCACATCTTTTAGTTTATTTAAGGTCAATGAACTCATTGATGTGATCTATGGCCGTTTCGCCATTTCGCATTTTCTTGTGAAGTAATTTCTTCAAAAGGGTTACTTTTCTTGCGGGTCATTTGCTTTCAAAAGCATTTTTCAAAGTAATTCCGACGGCGATATGGTCAGGAGCAGTTCGCCTTTGGCCAATTAATGTTGATCTTTTTCACTCGATCCCGTGATACATGCTTGCGGACCAGCCCGGACAAGGACTGCTTCGGCTTGAACCCTTCAAGTGTTTTAACAATTATTCTTCAATGGCACTATAGATCAACTCAGGCCCTGGCCTCCTGGATGTTTTGCCTCCAACCTTCACAGTCATTAGCTAATATTTTCCAGTTACTTATTTTTAACAGCTCTTGGGCATCTTTGGATACGTTATTCGCCTATATTGCTCTTGGTTTATTAGCTGGTCGTGTTCCGGTTGGTCTTCCCAGGAGTAGCTTTTTTGTAGCTTTACCTCTGGTATGCATTGTACATGCCCAGCCCATCTGAGTTTTATTAGTCTTATGTGTATTGTAATGGGTGGGTCTCTGTATAGTTGGTATAATTCGTGATTGTATCTTATTCTCCACTCTCCATTATCATTTATCGCTCCATATATTTTTCAGTACCTTTCTCTCAAGGCGGTTTAATATTTCTATGGACTTCTCAATGAATGTTAGCGCTTCGCTTCTGTAGCATACTTCTGTGCGGATGAAAGTTTTAAATATGCAATTATTTATGTCTATATCGATGTTTCAAGACTTTATAATTGGTAGCGGTGAGATGAGGGCTCATTTACCGCTTGGGATTCGCTCATTTATCTCCATGGTTCCATCATTTAGGTATTTACGTTGGTAACCATAATGCCTGGCCCACTCGAAGATGTAATTTACAGATTGTATGTTTTCCTCGATGATTTCCCTGTGTCCTTTACTTTGGCGTATACATTTTGTTTTACATTTATATTGATTTTCTTGTGGGGAAATTTTTACGAAAGCTTCCTTGACGGTTGTCGCTATTCTGTCCAGAATATTAAGATCATACGCATAAACCACTATTTTGACCTAATGGGCTTGTTGTTTAGATATATTCTTGTCGTTCTCATTACGTGTTCGAGTGATAAGTTAAGGAACATCGGAGCTAATCCATCCCCCTGTTTTAGTCATGTGTGCGGGTCAAAGTCATTTGTTAGCCCTCCTACCCGTACTCTGCATTTCGTGTTTAGCATGGTGGTTCTCACTAGCCTCGCTAGCTTTAGAGGTATATATAAAATCATGCAGGATATCAAAAAAACTAAAGAATATAAACACACTTATAGATACATACACTTAAAAATAACCCAAAAATTTGAAACCCTTCTTTTGAATTTTAATTTTCGATCACCTAATATAAATTTTCTTTATTTTACTAGAAGTTTCTAACAATTTTCTACATTAACAGAGTTTTCTTCAAGAGTTCTAGAATTTATCTTTAAGCCATCTAGAATTTTGCAGAAACTTCTCTTTAATTTCCATCTTTAAAGAAAACACTATTAACCTCTACAGAGAGGATGTATTCAAACAAGCCAAGAATTTATACTTCAGGAAAAAAAGGCCATCTATGCCGAGATAAAAATGCCATTCGCACATGTTGCAAATTGAGTTTCCATAATAAAACAAGAACAAACTGAATCCCAAACAATACAAGCTCAAACGTACTTCGTGAACTTATAACAAGAAAACAACATTCGATCAAATTAGCAAAGATCTACTGAATAAACATTTACACCTCAACGGATTAATACACTCGTCGAATCGACACTTGCCAAACCCAATGACGAGTCTGAACATCCGAAAATAACCAAAGATCAAAAAGATAATTTCCAACAACTCCGAGCAAAAATAAATATAATGCACTTAATACAACAAAATCAAAAACCGACTGTAATCTATCAGAGTGTACACTCGACAGGGCATCGATAAGCGTTTTGGAAGAAGGACCTAATTTTGCACAGACACCATCTACAATTCCGACGAAGGAGGTTTTATGCAAAGAGGAAGCAAATCGTCAAATTAAACCGGGACGAGATAATCCATCGGGATACCGCACCAATCCTTAGAAGGTCTAAACCTTCGAAACAAAATTTTTCACGCAAAGAAAACAAACAAATACCTGCACGCAAAATCAAACCACCATCCAGCAGTAGTCAGTAGACAAGACTTTTATCACAAGATCAGAACGTCTAGCAGATCTGACTCATAAACCTGAAGAAATGAAATTTGTTAGAAAAGCACTAGCCCAGATGCCCAGATTGGCTTCACAATATTAACAAACCGATGAAATCAAAAAATCTGACGAACCACCAACATACATTACTGGACAAACAGACAAAATTAGCAGCCTTCTCAAAAAACATAACATAGTAACAGCTTTTACGACCACACAAAAAAGTATATAACAGTCCCTTTCGAAAGTCAAAGCGTTTCAAACACGCACGCGCAGTCGCAGTTAATAACACAAATTCCGAACATATGACATGTAGCTAAACTAGAAAACACACACATAATGTATGTTAAACATCGGATATTTTATTAAAGTAATATCAGGAGTACGCTAAATTTATTGTGGTAGGTCAGGAGTCAGCCGATCTATAATATTCAACCAGTGTGATAAAAATATAAAATCGTAATATTCTACATTTGCGTACAAATTATTACGAGTAACCATTATCACGACCCATTAATTTTCTGTAAACGCAAGAAAGGAAAAAAAAACTGTGCGTAATCACCGACAATAACTCACGCTTTAATATCGGCTATGATTAATGCAATGGTGTCGAGTGAATTTAAATAAAATATATTATGTCATTTATTTGTTATTGCCCGGGCGGTTCGGCCTCGCCTCGGCATTCGCCCCGAAAAGGGGATGGTCTTTTCTCCGAGCCATTTCACGCCCGCCCTCCAAAGTGAAATGCAATGCAATTGAAATGAAACACATTTTTCCCCCCAACAGTTCCGCACCAAATGAATTACTTTCGCAAATCTATGCGGGAAAATATATGTAAGCTGCGTTAAGGCGATCGCACAAATAAACGAGTCCGCACGTTCCGAGCTGCATGAAAATTTCGAATGAATAATGTAACCGCCGACTACCGAATGAATAAAACAGGGGGCGGAATTAATTATGTATTGTTTCAAGTTATAATAATAATAATAATCTCATGTGTTATTGTGTGTAAAGTTATAAAAACTTAATACGCAGCATATGTAAAAGTAGCAAAACAATTCGTTAACAACTTTGGCGATATTAGTGTAAAAATTTCATAAATACACAAAACTTTCAAAATTGTATATGCTTTTATAAATAGTTCCATTTAAATCATTTATAAAAATATAAGCAGTTTTAACGTTTCGAAAGCTGTAAAAATTTTGTACTTTTTCTTAATAACTATCAAAAATAGAACTTTTGCTAATATTAGGCCCAAAAAAGATTTTATATCCTTCTGGATTCAGAAAATAGAGAAGTAATGATACATTCTGTTTTTTTTTTCTTTGAGGGGTCTGGCTAAACTCCTTTATTCAAAAATTGACACTTCTTAGGTTCAATTCTCAAACTGAATTTATGCAACCTATGGAAAACCTCTTGAAGATTTTTCATATGGTTTATTATTGGTGATTGTTTTAAAGATAAAGCTACATTTATAAGCCTCTTAAACATAACAAGAAGATTTATCAAATCAAATGGCATACGGTAAAATTCGCAGTGACCTCTAAGAACACTAAAATGTGTGTTTACAAATTTGATTTGCCTTGATTTTCTGTGGGATCGCCTCGAGCGCGAAGTCACGACCTGCAACCACCACATAAAATTTGGTGACTCCAGACTTTAAAGGTGTTCATGCAGAAGGCATCAAATATTTGAGTGCAGAAGAGCAGAAACGCTGACGCATTTTCAACCCTACTCGGCTTGTCACTCTGACAAGCACTCGAAAAACGTCCTGCAGTTTTGAGCATCATCCAGCAAAACTCAAAGATGCTGCTGTTAATCACCACCTATCACCTCTGTCGAACGTCGTCCATCAACTTGTCCACACAACCACCAATTCCGACGCTCGCAACCATAACACTCCCACCGTTACTCCGGGTTCCAGATGACTCAACCCTATTATCTCCTTCTTTCACTTTTGCCCTCAACCTTAATACTCTCTTACCACACCCTCTTGCATGCGAGTGGAGAAATGGGCTAAGGTCAGCTCATTATTCTGCACCCTAAGCCTCTATTTCGCGTACGAAATACAGTACGTGAAAAATATTTCGGGACTAAATTCTTAGTTGACACTACTTCCCAGGCCAGCAATTTGGAGGTAAATCAACTTTACGGGCACGAAATTCTTGTTAAAACCAGTGTATATAATTTCATAACAACGTTTCTTCTTCTTTCTTCTTGACCGGTCCCAGTAACATTGGAAATCACTTACAAATACCCGTCTACATTCTGATTTTCTTCAACCAGGATCCTTTTTTCTTTGAGTGTCCAAATTTTTGTGTTATATAAAAAAATTGACCAAATGTAACATTTGTTCATTCTCTGTCCAAGTTTTAGGTTCAGAGAGTTTGTTTTCATCCTAGTGAATGTAATTCAGTTCTATACGTCGTGTTAACGGGGGACGTGGAAGACGTCCTGGTGACGGACTGTCAAGGAAGTAGCACCGCGGTACTTTCTGGAACCAACACGCACTGGAGGCGGCCCAGGGGTCCCTGGCGAGGCTCACCATCGATTAGCAGCCGCAGGCTTCGATTAAACAGTTTCCCTTCGGTGATACTTGCTTGAGCTTCCACGCCACGTCAACGTATGGGCACCGGCTAGCTGTGAAACAGAGTAAAAGAACAAGAGCAAGTGTGTAAATTAAAACATGGGGCCGGAGAAGAAGAAAATATATTACAAAAGACAGAAAGAATAGACAGAGAAAATATACAATATATACAAGAAGGACAAGAGGCTTGAATCGGCGAAGCCGACCAGGCTGACCGCCGCTGCTGATGGCAGACGACTGGTAAAGAGCGATGGTCGGGCCTGGTTTTATATGGTGATCTCAGGTACCGCGGCTTTGTTCTTGTCACGTAGGCACGGTACTTCTTGGAACAGGTAATTATCCTCGTTCGCCGAAAAAGGGTCCGATTTATTGTTCGGCACTGGCAGCTGCACATTTTGGAAAATTATCTCGTTTGGATTATTTCAATAATGCGGAATTTATGCAAATTATTATTAGGAGCAATGGTTAGCTCGTAAAATGGATTAAAATATAATTACGCATTTGTTACCACGTTCAGGTAAACTGAACGCCGGTAACAGTCGTTTAATTTCTTTATCCGGATCTAGTTGGTCTGTAATGTGCCTGTCTAAATATATGAAACAATTAACCCGTACAATGTGCTCTTCCTTTAACTGTAATTCTGCATTCAGCGGCGTTGATCAAAATATTTTTGCAGCGCGATGTTCAAGGCAAATAGAGCCTCTCGAATTTCGAACACATTTCTGCATTTCTGAAACCAAATTGAGTACCTTCTATGTAAAATTCTGAAGAATGGTTTTAAGAAATGGCTCATTAGGCTTGTTAGCCTATGGTTAGTTTTTTTTTCGCTTGATGTTTTTTAAAGACGAGATGAATACCGGCTTAAACCAGTCTTCTAAACTGTTGGGTTTTCCGAAGGAAAAGCGTTGTTTTGTTTCTCCTAGTAGGAACGTTGATCAGAAATAATATGTCGTGAAATCGTTTTAACTTTCGTATATTGATGTGCTATGTACAAAATCTTTCTTAATACTAATTTTAAGACTATTTACAAACAAGGAACTAAAGTGTGTTTTCTAGTGGGGGCAAAACAGGCGCAAACGTCACTGCACTAGGTGAGGGTGTTTTCAGGTACCCGATTCGGAATCCTCGGAAGCGCGGTCCTAAACTTTCACAAACACATCCTGTTGGATTTGTGCATTTCCGAGAAGGTCGATGCCAAATGCTGAATGTCCCTAATAAATTGCGTATCCTCTCCGCGGGGGTTACATCTGCATCCCTCCAACATCCACTGCTTCTTTTTAACTGTCACGAACGGGCCCAAAGGTTATAAAATAGAAATCGGTCATATAGACGATAATTTAACGCACAAATTATCGTTAAAACCGAACATAAACTGTTAAAAAATATAAATGAATCTTATCCTCACTTACCAGTTTCAATACTTTTGCCCATATATTGTTCGGTCCTATTACCAGCTATTTTTAAAGCATATATTAATTCGGATTATCAGTCCTTCTTCGTAGTTTTGACATTGGCCCGTTTCCACTCCCCTGTCGTATTGAACAGATCTGTGATGTAGTTTTTATGAGAACATGCTCGTCTATTATCGATGTAACTGAATTGCAAGTCTTTACGCTGTGCATTTTCTTCATATATAGGCTGAAAACTTCTTTTAGTTTTGGTGCATGTTGAACTTATTGTACCTAGAATGTAGGTATTCTATTTCCACGCATTTATCTCATCCTATGGTCCTTTGCAATACGTATGCTTGCTCTGATATTTCTCTTATTTCCTTATGCATGTCCGTTCATAGAGTCGTGGAACTCCTTGGAATATAAGTGGTTAAGAGCAGAACACTAGATCTGTTAGATGGCAGTTCACAAGACTATAACCTGTAACCTGCATGCCCGGTTTTTACGTTTCAACGTTTGGTCAATCAAAATTGATAGTAAATATCAACTTGGACGTGAATTTTACATGAATTTTTATGCTTGCACAAAAATTCAAGAACTTTGGAAGAAAGTTTAATATATCTAGAAAACACAATCCTCAAAAGTTTTAGAAACAAAGAAATCTAGAAAAGAAATTGTTTAAAAATTCTAAAACCCTGGAAAGGTGGGAGAAACTGGACGATTAATTAATTTCCTTGCTACATTCACCACTATCACCACATCTCACCACCAACACCACCAACCAAATATCCTCCAATAAATAAGGAAAAGTGCTTCGCGATTTAAGACGTATTAACGTCATACTTCGAGGGGTTGGAAAAGGGTGGGTGTTAGTATTACAAATTTCACCGGTCCGTGCAAATGTATTACATTTATTATCATTTGACAAAAAAAAACGCTGCATTTGCTAATGAATCATAAACTGAAGCAGAAGAGAAAAAAAAGTTAAATTGCCATAAACATTCACAATAGCTGGATTAAATTACTAAAAAATCTAGAACTCTCAGAAATGTTGTACATTACATCAAGACAACAGATAATACTATTTTACCACAGCAAAAATTTCAAGGGAGAAGAATAATCCAAACTCGATTTCATTTAACCTTCAGCCAGTCCTTGAACAACTACGTTAGACCTGATGTTTCATGGCGGCCCTATAGTGACTATCGTGGCTTAAACGGAAGCAGAAGCTTCCAGAATGGAAAGGACAGAAAGAAGGGTATTTTTTGTCCCTTTTAAACGATTTTGCCTATAACTGCTGCGATTATTATGCAAAATCAATTTGGTAAAGCCATTCACTAGGATGCGTTTTTGCTCAAACCATTCAAAGGTTTATGGACTATACTTTTACTTCACGCCAATTTCTTAATTTCTTTTAAATTCCTGAACGGTTGACTTTGTTTGGAATCAAACAAGCCTAACCAATGCGTTTCCGACGAAACAAAATTAGGTTTAGAATAAAACTTCTCGAGTACAAAGCAATCTTGTCCTTCCCACAATACGCTGACCTAAAAGCATTTCAACGTTTCCTCGGAATGAACAATTTTTATCACTGTTTTATCAAATGATCTTTAAGTGTTTTTTCACAACCAAATAAAGTTTCTATATCAACTCGACGCAACAAACCATTCCTCTGGACTCACCTGCGTTGTATGCTTCATCGGCAGCCAAGGCCACATTGGCTAACTCTGCTATTCTTGCATTACCAGAACCTGTTGCGGAATTAATGGTGGATACTTTAAAATCTTCTGCTATAGCGATCTTACAACAAGACATTCTTTCTTTTCAAAATCTTTCACACTAACTGAACGAATTTAGCGCTCAAATAATATCTCGAAGGTTAAGAATTTATTATTGTTCTGGATTATAAATCCCTCATCTGGTATAATTCAGATCGTTTTTTTAGCAAAAGTGCACAGATACTTAAACTTTATCGGAATTGATATCCCTTCTGGGCAGTGGCACTAGTGCACCCGACCGGCGTAACATGATGTTCCTCCAGCATTGAGGCAGGGCGTTATGCGTTTTCTTCATGAATTTCGCATCCGGGCGCTGTATGCTCTTTCAGCAGCCAACGCCACATTAGCCATCTTGGAGCAGTCTTGTAATAGAAAGACATTTCTGGCGATTAACGACCGCTATCTTTCTTTTCAAAATCTTTCACACCGACTGAGTGTAAATACAGCCGTGTATCAGCTATAAAGAAGTTAAAATAGTAACTTGAATGTCCAGAAATTTTGTCTTTTTGGATCATAAATTTCTGATTATTCGGTTCAAATCGTTTTTCAGGACGTGTGCATAGATTATAACTTTATCGCGCAATTCACAAGTGACATCTGGCTCATCTCTAAAAAAGATAATAACTTGGCTGGCACACTATCGCGAACTGACATTAATGTTATTTAGAAGATTAATTAAAACACTTAATTTTGTTCTACTATTTTTATATTTTTCCGACTTGTTTCAACCGTTGGTCATTCTCAAGAAGATATGTACAAAAGTTTACAATTAATGATTTAGACTTCGACATCTTAGGAAAATTACAATCTGAAGATTGGAATTTGGATTTGGAATCTGTTCCGGGCAGTGAGTGACATTACCTCACCCAAACTGGGAAAGTTCACCCCAGCCGGCTCCAGCACTATCATCTGCGTAGACACGTCATTTGCAGGTTGATGATCCTACATTCCTTCAGCATTCAGGCAGAATGTTATGCGTTTTCTTTAAGAACTCGTGCATTGCAGATCCAAATGGCCGGCTCGTAGACATTCACGTCAACATAATCGGCTCTTTCCTCGTTTGCAGCAAGTTCATATACCTTCTGGTCAGCATTGATCGCTTTACGTGTTGGTAACAGTATAATGATGGTTTGGCAATTTTTAGATCATTGAGGAATACACGAGTTTCAAATATTAAATGTACTAAATATACAAGTGGCTTAGAATTTCATTTGATACGCTTTTTACAATTTTAGTGGCAATTTCGTCACTTCCACTGCTTTTCTTATATTTAATACCCATTATAATATCCATAATATTTTCCGAGCTAACGGGTTGATATGTTTCCACCGAAATGTTCTCTTGATTTAGTAATGGCAATATCTGAAAAATATAAACCAATTTTCAAACGTCTATTTACATAGTTTCACGCTGGTCACATAAAACTTCTTCACTGATAACTTTTGTGGGCGCCATCTTATGTTTGTCTTCCCCAAATTTGCATATCTGGTTCCATCAATTACTGAGTTGCTTAATAGATAGATTAAAGACTCAATTATGATGAACAATGATCCTAGAAACTGAATGACAGAATTCTCGTTAATTTTTGGGGTCATTAGATCGTCTACATTAATTCTGGCCACTACTGTAGAATTTATCTACACCAGAACATTACGCTTCCTGAACTATTTGTATATCTAAATTCCGCGGCCAAAATTTTTTCTATAGGCTCAAATTTTTTCCATGGCTTGAGGAACAATCTGAGCATACTTGGCACTACAGCAACACATCTAACCGGATACGGTTACGGATAAATATGACCTATTGTACACCTCCAGTAATGAGAGGACGCCACAGGCCGTTGTCTCTTAGTCTTAGCGCTATATTTGGAGCCACCTCCTGTATATGTAAATTCCATAATTTCCATACATGCTAGATGTTTAATTTGTTGAAGCTTACTTGTTGCAGTTTTGAGTTTAATCCTAGGCCACCATACAACTGCTGCATAAGTTAGGGCTGGTCTTATAACGGCAGTGTACAGCCACTTGGTCTTTAAGCATAATTGTTATGGCATCTGCGTGTCGTATAACTGGGAAGCCAGATTAATTTAGTTTCTTTAGCAAGTCGTCTATCACGATATTCCACTGAAGAGGAGACACCACTACTCCCTGTGGACAGTCACAAGTTCTAAGCAATGAGAGAGCTATCCTGTTGGATATCAAGGACAGTGAGTTAAATTTGCTTACCTATTTATAATGAAGTTATATTCTTCTATTTTCTTTTGAAATTCTTCATAAAATTTGGACTGTTGAAATAGGTTCTTGACAAGATCCTTATCGATAAAATATCCAACTTTTTTCTGCTGTAGAATTTCTCATGAAGTTTTAATTACGTTTTAAAACTGAAAAACTGCGTTCTACCGAAGCACTGGTAGCTGGAACAATTAACCTTAATTCACGAAGTCTAGTCACTTCACAATATGTTTTATCTAGTCCAGTTTCTTTTAAAAATTGTAACATTCCTAGAAGATTATTTGCACCTGCTTTAGGAATTGTGTATAGAAGACAAAATTGAGATCGCAAAGCATGTATATCTCTGTACTTATTAAAACTGCACAATTCCACAAATTTTAAATTAATAAAATTTTTAAATCTGTCTCGTATTTCTTGAACCCTATTGTCAATTATTTCCACAAAAAGCCGCCGATATGAAGTTGTAAGATCGCTAAATTTGTTAATTCGAAGAAGTTCATTTTGAACTTGTGAATTTTCAGTCTTCGTGCTATTCCAGGCTAACTCAAATCTGTCTCTATGTCGAAGGAGATTTTGTTCAGACACTGCAATTTTTGTAATACAAAAACCAATATCATTTGATTTTGTTTGTAAAATATCTTATAAAACGTCTGTAGATGATAAACTGTCGTAAAACAAGTTGAGTAAAAAATTAAAATTGAAATCGTTCTTTAATAACTCTAAATAACTGCAACGATGTTGATGTTGACATTTTGATAAATTCAAAACCATTCGCTATGCGATTTCGTAGGCCTACTGGTTCGCAATGTTTAAAAAAGACTTCTGCAAGTAGTCGTTCCGAGTATCTTCACATCGAAAATCAAATCAAATCACTCGTTTGTTTTCAAACTGTTCTTGACGCCCAAAATATAAAAGTTAAACACGAATTGATTTTTCTACAGTAGACGGTAAAATGAAAATTGCAACATCCAAAGATTTCGACAGCATCGATGCATTTGCGTATAGACAAACCCATGAAAAGTACCTTTGCTTCGAAATTTCGTCATTGGATGCACGGATTAGATTCATGGATGATTTCTGCATATAGCAAATAAATCCGGCGGTGACGAAAAAGTAAAAACATGGCAAACCTGCTCTGTAGAGCAGAAAGAACACGTCTCAAACCGTGAAGCAGTCATCCTGAAACTAGTTTCTCAAAGTCTTGGTTTGATTATTGTGTGCCAAAATCTGGATTTTGCACATCGAATGACGGTAACGCGGTTAAACGGTTTTTTGAAAACCAGTAACTGCATAAATATTGGTTATCGATGTCGAGCAGGTATGCTTTTATAAAATTGTAAATTTTAATTGTAAAATTGTATAAAACAAGTGACATCATACTAAGTGTTTAATTCAACAACCAAATTAATACAAAAATGTTTCACCGTGGGTTAAGTGAGAAACTAATTCATCATATAAAATAATGTATAAAATAAGTTATAACTTTTTAAAACTTCGAGTAGTTCTCAATTTAATTTATGAATTATTTAAATAATTGATGGTGTGATAGTGGGTATCCACCCACCCTACATGTAATTTTGTACAAACAGTCGTTTAGTTTCCGAAAACACAAACAAAATTTTATTAAAGACGAATAAAATTAAAACCATCGTCGATGTATATTGTAATTATGTAGGGTGGGTGGGTGTTCTCTATTACACTCTCCAATCACCACAACATATCATCCCTTTATCTCAATAATTAATTAGTTAAATCAAGAATGATCAATAATTTATTACTTTCCCTATATAGTATATATAGGGGAAGTATTGTTTTCGTGCGTGAAAATGTCTGTGGGCGCTGTATCTCAAAAACGAATGATCCAATTGAAATGAAACTTTAAACATAAGGTTTCAATCTTAAAAGTTGGAACTGAAAAGCTTTTGGTGAACATTAAAAAACCGGAAGTGGATGTTTACTCGAAGCCGTTTTTGGTTTTTTCCCGATACTTTTCTTAATATGAAAAATATGACAAAACTTTTCATACAAAAGTTAAAGGAAATTAGAAACTGAAGAAATTTTATTTAAACATATTTTTTTTATAAAATTCTTAACTTTCGAGAAAAAAATTTGAAATTTTGAGGATTTTAGCCAATTACTAATAAACTAGACGGGTTACGTGAAACTTATATAGTAAATAATTGTAGAGAATTTAAAAGTGAACAAATTATTAAGAATAGTCTTTTTGCACAAACCTCATAGTTTTCGAGAAAAATGTAAGGAAAGTACTATCACTTAAAAATTTTACCTTTTGAATTTCTTTTTTATTTAAATAGTTGATATAGAATTTTAAGTATTTTTTACAAATTTCTAGAATAAGAAATTTTATTGAAGGTTTTACAACTTTAATAAAATATTTCTTCTAGATTTCTAATTATAATAATTTACCTCAAGGATTATAAAATTCTCTTTATTTTTTCAACATATTCTCTTTTGGTTTTTAAATATATCTTTCATTCTAAAATTTTTCAGCAATTGGTATTTTTAATATTTAGAGTTACTAGGTTTACTAATTTTCAAGTAATTTTTATCCTTGATTTAAATTGCAGACATTACCTTTGAAGGTTATGAAATATTCTAGTGGTAATTTTCTTCAGTATTTTCTGTCTTATAATTATCTCTTTTTAATTTCAAGAATTTTAATTGAGGCTTCAAGATTTTTTTAAATGTCATCTTATCGGAATTTTAAAAAAATTTCTTTTGCGAAATATTTTTCCAAGATTTCTAAAATTTACTAATAATAGTGTTCTCTATCTTTTCCAGCAATTTCTCTTCTATTTTTCAAGAAAAAAAATATGATGATTATAGAACTTTCAGCAATTTTTCTTACAGTTTTCTAAACTGTTTTTTTTTTTCTAATTGCAAGAACTTTCTTTGATTTTTTTATGAAAGTTTTCTCCCAGATTTCTAAAATTTTCTGAAATATTTCTTCGTATTCCATCTTATCAAAAGTTTCAGAAACTTCTCTTATACGTGTTGCAATAATTTTCCTCAAGGGTTCTAAAATTGTTTTTCTAAAATTTTCTTTTCTTTTAATTTTTTTTTCACCAAATTTGTAGGTTTTCAAATCGTTTATAAATTTTTACTTAACACCAAAATTGCAAAACTTAACCAGCGAGTTATTTTCAGCATTTTTTTCCTATGTTTTTCTCTTTCTAGAGTTTTTATGAAATTGTTACTTTATCGAAATTTTTCACAAGTATTTCTGACGAAACCTTCCTCCACAGATTCTAAAAACGTCTATAGCATTTTGATCGATTTTCCTTACAAATTTAAAATATTTTTTCTTTTTTATTGCAAGAATTTTCATTGAAGGTTTCACAATTTTTATAAAAGTTATCTCCCATATTTCTAAAATTTTACAACAATGTTCCTTCTGATTCGATCTTTTTGAAAGTTACAGAAACTTCTTTTCTAAGTTGCAATAATTTGCTTCGAGGGTTCTAACATTTTCCAGTGATAAGTTTCCCATTGTTTTTCAAACATTTTATCTTCTAGTTTTTTAAATTATCTTCCATTCTAGATTTCTGGAATTACTAGGTTCCCAAACTTTAAAGTAATTTTTATCCAAGGTTTAAATTGCAAAAGTTATCTCAGAAAGTTTAAAAACTTTTTAGTTTTGGTCTTCTCTCTGTTTTTTTTTGTCAGCGTTTTCTGTTCTATGTTTTTCTCTATCTAAATGCAACATTTTTCAATAGAGGTTGTAGTGTTTTTAATAAAAAAAATATTATCGGAAGTTCTTTGCGAAATTCCACGGATTCTAAAAATTCCTTATGGTGGTTTTGTCTTTCTCTTCCAGCAATTTCTTCTCTATATTTTACTAAAAATAAAAATTACATGATTATAATTTAGCAATTTTTCTTACAGATTTCTAGAACTTCCTTTCTTTAATTTCTGAAATTGTCATTAAAGGTTTTACAATTTTCATGAAATATTTCTCCAAGATTTCTTGAATTTATCAACAATGCTTCCCACCCTACAGTCAGTAAAACATCATCAAAAATAATAGGGAAAGTATTATGATGGCGACATCACCATTTTAATTTGAAGGTTTCATTTTACAAATATTTACAAATTTAAACCTTTCGTTCACGTTAAAATAGTTGGATTTTAGATGAAATCCTCGTTAATATTATTTGGTATATAGTGGACACCCACCCACCCTACATAATTTTTTGTACACAAGCTACGGTCAGTCGTGTTATTGCCAAATATTCAACAAAATTTTATGAAATTTTCCTTAAAACGTATCCACCATTGTAATTAATAAAAAAAAAAAATATGTAGAGTGGGTGGGTGGCCTTTAATACACCCTTTAATCAATACAACATTTACCTGGAAAATAAAATAAATAAATTAAGAATACTGTCTAATGTTAATAATTAATTTTATAAATTATAAATTTTAAACGCTATTATTTAGGGTAAAATAATTGGATTAAAAAATCAGACCCTCGCTAATGTGTTTTGATTAGAGGGTAGGATAGAGGTCGCCCACCCACTCTACGTATGTTTTTGTATAAAAATTACAAACAGTTGTTTCGTTTCTAGAAATTCAAATCAAATTTAGTGAAACAATAAATAAAATAAAATCACTAAATTAGTTGATGAAAAAATTATTATATAAGGTGAGTGGGTATCTATTATTAAACTCTTAATTACTATAATAGCCTCTAAGCTACCTAAATAATTAATTATATTAGTTAAAAATGATTTTCAATTTATTAATTGAATACTTCATCTTGTACATTATTTATTTTCTTTCATCTGTGTTTAAATAATTGAATTTTAAATTAAACCTTCGCTAAAATAATTTGATTGGAGGGTAGGATAGTGGCCATCCACCCACCCTACATATGTTTTTGTACACAAGCTATCGAAAGTCTATTTGTTTCAGAAATATACAAACAGAATTGTACGAAATTTTAATGGAATTATAATCACGAATTCTGTTAATATAAATTATAAATATTTAGAGTGGGTGGGTGACCACTATTACACCCTTCAATCACCACAACATTTTCAGGTTTTATTTATACAATTAGTTAATAAAATCAATAATGATAAAAGTAAATATTTCATTTTATAAATATTTAAATCCAAAGTTTTCTTTTGATGAAACCCTCGTTAATATTGTTTGATTGGAGGGTGTGATACCCGCCCACCCTGCATATATTTTTCGTACATAAGCCACAAACACTTGATTTGCATTCAAAAATTTGTATTTAAAATCATAATTATAATAAAGCTGTACAAAGGAAGTTGCTCAAAATTCCTTTCTAAAAATCTGGTGAAAACATTGCTGAGAATTTCTCATAAGCAAGAATTGATGCTTAATGTAATAAAATTCTTCAAGAAACTTCTCATCAAAAATCCAAAATTATAGATAATTTTAGAAATTAAGAAGAAGAGGAAATTTGTAAATATAATTTTTGGATGGGATAGACTAATAAAGGGTGGAAAATTTTCAGAACAAACAAAGTTGCTTAAAATTCTTTTCTAACAATCTAAAAGAGACATTTCTGAGAATGATTAATAAACAAGAAATGACATTTAACAATTTATAGAATCGATGTCTAAACGTTAAGAATTAAGTAGCGATTTCATTAACCTCAAAATGTTCACATTAGGAAAGCATCAAAATTTTCTTTAAGTTTATCTTTGTAATAACGAATAAAAACTGCAAATTGAATATTTCTTAAAACGAATAAACGAGAAATAAAATACTGTATTCTAGATTAAGGATTTAAAATATATTGGAATAAACATTAAAATAATTGTAGAAAATAACTAATGCTACGAATAATAATAAATAAACAACTTTTGCTAATTACAATTATTCTAATATTTCAAGTGTAAATATTATATAACAAAATTAATTCGAATATAGATGTACATCCTTAGATATCATAAATTGACTCGTGCATAAACAGATTTACGTCATCTTCTCGTTACGAGTATAAAACCGTCGGCGTCCTAATTATCAGCACATTCACAAAACAATCGATCTGAAACGTGTAATTCCGACGTCATGCTAATTTCAGCATCTCGCACATCTTATGAAACCGCACTGTTGTATATAAACTGTTATCGCTATCAGTACGTTTTATGGTGTATAAATATGTTTTCAGGGTCCCCCATTAGTAAACATGAAATAGGTAGTCATTCCGCTGCCAGCATGCCACCGGTGGAAATTACAGGTAAGCCTCGTGAAGTTCGTTCAATTATTTACGAAGAGAATAACTCGCGTAAGCCCCCCTGGGCGGAACTTATGCGGGCGACCGCTTCGCCGTGCTTACGACAAACATACGATGAAATATTCAGTTTAATAACATCATTATGTGTCCATGCTCTGCCCCTGGTGGATAGTTATATTGGTGCAGTTCTAAAGGGGTATTCTCTTCGAGTCGCA
The DNA here is from genome assembly GCA_963969525.1 of Ontholestes murinus. NCBI lineage: Eukaryota > Metazoa > Arthropoda > Insecta > Coleoptera > Staphylinidae > Ontholestes > Ontholestes murinus. The sequence goes on along the minus strand of OZ018388.1, from coordinate 11,823,079 downwards.
ACTTTTCCGCGGTGGGTTCATTGAATTTTAAACTTATGAACGTATAAAAATGTATCAATATACGGTCAGGAACTTATTTCAATGGAAAACATTTATATATACTTTTGAAGGGTTTCTGTTCTCTACTGATTGAGTTTATGACTTTATTTATTTTTATTGTAGAAACTATGGTAGCTAAATACCTGCGCTCTCATAAAAGCTTCTTAGAAAGGTTCGTGATGGAGGAGGTCGAACTGGAGCAGATGGAACGGTGGATAATACGTAAAACGAAGCAGAGAAAGACGAAGCAGGGATCTTCGAAGGCCAGCAGGAAGATCAGCCTGTCGAAATGGAAGTTTTGCGTTCACGCCGATAAGAGGAAGATGCTGCAAGATCTGACCTACGGACTACAGAATAACCCGAATAAAACGCGAGTGCTGTGGGAGGTGGCTAATTGTATTTCGTCTGCAGTCAACGCAGACACATTCAGGTAAAGCTCTTTTGTAAGAATTCATTTGTAAGTAACTGTATTAGAATCAAATGGTATGAACGCCACTTATAAATATAGGTACTACTAGATAATTTCATAAAATTTTGAGGTACTACTTTTTTTTTAAATTAAACACATTTAATCTAAATTCATTTACTAGAATCAAATATATTTGGGAATGAAAAATAAAAATTAAAAAATTAAAACGGTAGTACTTTATTTTATCTGATTCACGATTAGTACTAAATTATTCACTATACACATCATGTAAATTAAGTATCAACAGAAGAAATAAATCAATTTGGTTTAAAAAAAAAGAAAATTCATTTAGTGCCTCCAACCTTAGTTATATATCTCGGTACCATGATGTATTATGATTAAATTTAGGAATATAGTTCCAGATAAATTCATAAATTGTGAAAGTACGTTTTCAATGATTTGATTCTTAGTAAATTTTGGTACTATTATTACGAGCATGTTCAGTAAAAGTTATAAAATTATTGGATACTCAGTGACACTAAAATTTCATCTAAAGCAAACGACTACTACCACAGAGCATAAAGTACTACTAAATAAAAACTAGTATAACATAAACATCATAAGAGATATATAATTGAGGATATAATTATTTTGATAACTAATATGATTGATTGAAGATAAGTACTACAAAACTAAAAGTTTCATTGGTTATTTTTTGTTTATTAATATGTAATTCAATTAAGTCCAAAAAAAAGTATGGAAGTTAATTATAAACACAGGTACTACTAGATAATTTCCTAAAATTTCGAGGTACTACTTTTAAAAGTTAAAACCAAATACATTTAGAAATGAAAAGTGAAATTTCAAAAATTATGACAGTACTACTTTATTTTATCTGTTTCACCATTAGTACTAAATGATGTACTATACACATGATATAAATTAAGTATCAGCAGAAGAAATAAATCAATTATGTTTTAGAAAATATACTTAGTTCCTCAACCTTAACTATTTAGTAGTACGGTGATATTTAATTTAAGAATATAGTTCTACATAAAAGTACTTTTTTAATGACATTATATTTTAGTAAATTTTGGTACTATTATTACGACTATGAGAAACAAAGTAGAGTGTATTAAATTGTTGGATGTTCATATTTCAAATTTCATCTAGACCAAACTATTACTACCATGGAGCCAATGTACTACTAATTAAAACGAGTATAACCTAAACATTTTAACATATATTTGTAATAAATAACTCTGGATAAAATTATTTTCGTAGCTAACATAATTGATTAAAGATAAAAGTATTGCCAAAACACTTATAAACATAGGTACTACTAGATATTTTTTTTATATTTCGTGGAACTACTTTAAAGAAACTTAATTCTTCTATAACAATCAAACATATTAGGAATGAAAAATGAATATTATAAAATTAAGATGGTAGTACCTTATTTTATATATTGCGCCATTAGTATTAAATTATTTAGTAAACGCATGAAGTGGTACTTCAGCTGATAACTTAAAATTACATAGAGTCAAAAGGCATGAACGCCACTTGTACACATTGATATTACTAAATAATTTCCTAAAATTTCAAGGTACTACTTCTTTTGAACTTAAAGATATTTAAACTAAGTTCCTCTGCTACAATCAAAGGGCACGAACGCCACTTATAAACATTGGTATTACTAGATAATTTCCTTAAATTTCGAGGTACTAATTTGTTGAAGTAAAAGAAATTTGAAGAAAGTTTCTCTACTAGAATAAAATGTCACAAATGCCACAAATACACATAGTTACTACTTGATAATCTTCCAAAAATTCGAAGTACTACGTTTGAAGTTAGAGAAATTTAACATCTAGATAATATCCAAAAATCGAGGTACTACTTTTTTTTTAAATAAAGAACGCCACTTATTAACATAGGAACTATTAGATAATTTCCTAAAATTGAAGTACAACCTTTTGAAGTTAAAGAATTAAACAAGTTCCTCCGCTATAATGAAATGGCATGAACGTCATTTATAAACATAGGTACTACTAGATAATTTCCAAAAATCGAGATACTACCTTGTTGAAGTTAAAGAAATTTAACATCTGGATAATTTCCAAAATCGAGGTACTACTTTTTTAAAGGTAAGGAAATTTGAACTAAGTTGCCTTACTAAAATCAAATGACACGAACGCCATTTATAAACATAGGTACTACTAGATAATTTCCTAGAATTTCGTTGTACTACTTTGTGAAGTTAAAGAAATTTAAACTAAGTTCCTCTACTACAATCAAATGACATGAACACCATTTATAGACATAGGTACTATTGGATAATTTCCCAAAAAAATGATGTACTACCTTTTGAAGTTAAAGAAATTTAAACTGAGTTTCTCTACTAGGATCAAATATATCATTAGATAATTTCCAAAAAGTTCGAGGTACTACTTTTTGAAGTTAAATTTCCTCTACTGGAATCAAATAGAACGAACACTAAATTGAAAAATTCACTATGTTTTAACCACAAATTATTTGTGGTTAATACATAGCGAATTTACTACTTGATAATCTTCCAAAAATGTAAGGTACTAATTATTTGTGGTTCAAACATAGCGAATTTTTCAATTCAGTATAAGTATGGATTACCACCTAGTAACGATCGCAACCATTCTATTTGTTAAATAGAACGAACGCCACTTATAAACATAGATACTACTAAATAATTTCCTAAAATTTCTAGGTACTACTTTTTGAAGTTAAAGAAATTTGAACCAAGTTTCTCCACTAGAATCAAATAGAATGGACACCACTTATAAACCTAGGTTTACTAGATAATGGCCTTAATTTTCAAGTTACTACTTTTTAAAGTTAAAGAAATAAAATTAAGTCCCTCTACTAGAAACAAATCACAAGAATGCCAAACCAAAAACCAAAAAATTGGAGGTACTTGCCTTTTTTGGAGTTAAAGAGATTTAAATTAAGTTCCTCTACTAAAATCTAACTCAACTTATAAACATAAGTAATATCAGTAAATTTCCTAAAAATTCGAGGTACTAAAATTAAATTTCCTCTACTATAATCAAATGATACGAACATTACTCATAAACGCAGGTACTAGTAGATAATTTCCGAAAATTTCGAGGTAATACCTTTTGAAATCTAATATATACTACTAGTAGATAAGTTCTTAAAATTTGGAAGTTCCACTCTTTTTTAAGTTAACGATATTTAAACTAAGTAAATAAAAGGATTAAGTGAGAAATTAATTAATCGTTAAACTAAGTATCTACACTAAAATTAAATTGCATGAACTCCTTTAATAAACATAGGTACTACTAAATAATTTCCTAAAATTTTGAGGTACCACTGTTTTAAGTTAAAGATTTTTAAACTAAGTTTTTTTACTAGAAACAAATGACATGAACGCTATTTATAAAAATAGGTCCTACTTCCTAAAATTTCGTTGTACTACCTTTTGAAGCCGAGAAAATTTAAACTAATTTTCGCTACTAAAATCAAATGGCACGAACGCCCCTTATAAACATAGGTACTATTAGATATTCGCATTTTGAAATTAAACAAACTAGGTACCTCTAGTAGAGTGAAATGAAATGAATAAATATAGGTACTACCAGATAATTTCCCCAAAAATCGAGGTATTGTTTTTTGAAGTTAAATCAATTTGAACTAAGTTCTTATACCAGAATCAGGTACTACTTTTGAAGTTAAAGTAATATAAACTAAGTTCCTCTACTAAAACCAAATATATTTGGGAATGAAAAATGAAAATAAAAAAATTAAGATGGTAGTACTTTGTTTAATGTGATTCACCGTTAGTATTCGAGAATTCACTATGCAACTGTTGATAAATTAAGTACCTGAAGTAGAAATAAATCGTTAGATATATTTAGCTTTGAAATGGTACTACTTTTACCTTATTATTTATTATTTTTATGTTTAAATTGAAGATGTATATATTTTATTATTTTAATTTATTACATTTTTGGTTAATGAAAAGTATTACTACTGTATTATGTTATTTTTATTATTGTTGAAAGAACGATTCTAAAATTTTGGCATTCATTTAAAATTGAAATGTATTACCAAATATAAAATAAAATAATAATAATAAAATAAACAGAAAAGCATATGTAAACTCAAGGTAATCATTGACATTGCGACTGGTACCATCTTTCCTGTTAAGAAGTAGATCATATTTTCAGTACCATAATATGTTATCGTATTAAATTTAAGAATCTAGTTCTAGTTAAATTGATAAATCACAAAAGTAAGTACTTTTAGTGATGATGTTATTTTTTTAGTAAATTTTGGTACCATTATTACGAGCCTGGGGAACATAGTAAAATGTATACTTTGTAGTGATAAAATTATTTGATTCTCCGTGAAAAATAGTACTACTGCTGAGCACACAGTAGGGCTAAGTAAAATTAGCATAATACATACAATTGTAAATAATGATTAACGCAAGGAATAAATAATTTAGGATATAGTATTTTTGATCACTAATATGAATTAGCGAAGCTATAGGTACTAAAAATATAATTAGCACTGATTGTTTTGTGTTAATGTGTAGGTAAAATATAATGGCAGAAACAGAGCGTAAACGCTACTTATAAAAATAGATACCGCTGGATAATTTCATAAAATTTCAAGGTACTACTTTTTTTGTAACTGAAGAAATTTAAACTAGACTCCCAAATGTATTTAGGGATGAAAAATGAAAATGAAAAAAAAAATCAAGTACTTGATTTTATGTATTTGTACCGTTAGTACTAAATTGATTATTCACTATTATACAAAGCGGTCTCAAATCATTAGGTTAAAAAAATTAAAATTTATTTAGCTTTGAAATGGTACTACTTTTACTTCAGTAAAATAAAATAATAAAAAATAATGTAAAATAAAATGTTTGATTGTAGAGGCTTTCATTTTTAGCAGATGATAGACAAATGACAAATGACAGATGATAAATAACAAATGACAGATTACATGATGATGATGATGACAGATGACAGATGACACATTACAGATGTCAGATAACGTGTGACAAATGACGAACAAAACTGAAATAAATAAACGACAAATGTTAGATGACATATGATATGAGAAATGACGAATGACCTATGATAGATGACAGTTGGCAGATGACACATGACAGATAACATATGACGAATGATGAAAGAAAATGAAATAAATAAAAAAAGATGTCATAAAATATTTGATTGTAAATATGGCAGATGACACATGATAAATAACAGATGACAGATAACATGTGTCAGATGACAGATGACAGATGACCAATAACGAACGAAACTGAAATAAATAAAAATAATATCATAAAATACTTGATTGTAAAGGCTTTTATTTTTAGCAGATGATAGATGATAAACGACAAATGATAGATGACAGATGACATGACAAATAACGGATGAGAAATAATTTCTGACAAATGACAGATGACATGATACATTATATATGACAGATGACAGATCATAGATGGCAGATGACAGATGGCATGCGACAGATAACAGATAACATGTGGCAGATGACAGATGACGAAAGACAAACAAAACTGAAATAAATAAAAATAATGTCATAAAATACTTGATTATTAAGACTTCAAGATGACACATGACAGATGACAGATAACATGTGTCTGATTCCAGATGACAGATGACGAATGTCCAAAATGAAATAAATAAAAATAATGTCATAAAATATTTGATTGTATAGGCTTTTATTTTCAGCAGATGATAGATAATAAACGACAAATGACACATGACAGATGGCAGATGATATGACAAACAACAGATGATAAATGACAAATGACAGATGACAGATAATGGCATGACAAATGACGAATGACATATTACACATGATAAATGACAACAATGAAATAAATAAAAATAATGTCATAAAATACTTGATTGTTAAGGCTTTAATTTGTAGCAGATGATAGATGATAAACGACAAATGACAGATGACATGACAAATGAATGACAGATAACAGATGGCAGATAACACATGACAGATGACAGATATGTGTCTGATGCCAGATGACAGACGACAGGTGATGAATGACGAACACAAATGTAATAAATAAAAATAATGTCATAAAATAAAAGATGACAGATCATAGATGACAGATGACATATGGCACACGACAGATGACAGATAACATGTAATTGATGGACAAAAATAAAATAAATAAAATGATGTCATAAAATTCTTGATTGTTAAGGCTTTCATTTTTTGCAGATCATAGATGATTAATGACAGATGACAGATGACCTGACAAATAACGAATGACAGATGATAGATAATAGATGACAGATGGCAGCTGACACATGACAGATGGCAGATAATCTGTGTCAGATGAATGACAAACAAAAATTAAATAAATAAAAGTAATGTCATAAATTTATGACATTAATTACAAGTAATTACTGGTTCACACAGATGACACATGACAAATGACAGATGACAGATGAGAGATGACATATTCGTCGAATGAAGAAAAATGATTAATAACAAATGGCTATGGATAGATTATATATAATATATTCCATAATAGAAGAAAATGGTTGAATTTATTAAATACTAGTAATAAAATATAGGAATTTTTTATTTAAAACAATTTAATAAATACATAAAAAAGTATGACAAGAATTTCCAAAAAAAGTCCAAATTCCAGATATCCCCAAAATAATAATTATGACTACAAAACAAAATAAAATAAATTGTGGAAGTTTTTTTGCTTGGTTTATCTTCTATCAGATAAAACAAATTCCAAAAATACATGATTGTAGAGGCTTACATATTTGGGACATGACTGATAAGACAAAACAGGTGAGACAACACAAACAACAAATGGCAAATTATATATAACAAATTTAATATGGCGTCTTTACTGCAAAAAACGAATACAACAACCTTTTCCTAACCTACCACAATAAATTGTGTAATGTAAGATAAAAAACGTTTCTTAAACTGTGTAATTAAAAGTTTGATTTAGATTATACACTTTGTTTCTGGAATTATAAATCTTTTTTTTTGTGACATAAGAACAAGAGGAATCTCAATTAAAACACCATACACTAGAACTTTGGGATATCGTACTTTTTACCTACCACAATAAATCATTCAATAAGGTAAGTTACTCTCGACCAACCTAAATAAAAACTTGATCATACGTTAAAATAAGAAAATCTAATTACGAAAAAAGAACTAATTGAGGTATCGTGCTCTCAACCTACCGCAATTAATCATTCAACCTTCTATTATAAATATTTATGATTAATTGTAATTTACGTTTGGTATATAACAAGAATTAATCGTTTTATTTAAGATATTATTGTATTGGGTACATTTTACGCCAAGTTAATGAGATAATTGTCATGATAGGTCAAGAGTACGCTACCATAACACATAATTGGTTGTGGTAGGTCATAAGTACACAAGATTAATTACGTGATTTTTTTTAAAGTGACTTTGTCATTAGTTTATTTTGATACGCGAAGAGTATGATTTATTTAAGTGCGCTACATAAACTAAGCTTTTTACGGTCGTTCAGTCAAATAAATCATTGGAAAATAGAATTGCGCATAAGAAGTGGATTCATAACTACGAAAAAAATATTAGAGTTGCTTACATTCTATACGATAAATCAGTTACGCTTTCTATGTCTGACGTATTTACATTGGAAACTAATTGTCCTCGTGCAACATTAATACCGAACCATCGCGATGGTTTGCATTATTAACGTGACATAGGAATTGGCTAATTAAACGGCGGCATTTGAATAATTTTAAGGTCGACCCACGTTCGCAAAATGTTATATTTTGTTTTAAAAAAATAGTAACATCTCAATCATTCCACCACTGGAAATTTCCAGTTTACGACAATTTCAAGGTCAAACGAACGCAAATTTGAATAGAGATTACGCGCAGATAAAAATTACTTCCTGGCTTAACATTTGTTTTTCAAAGTATAAACATTTTTATAGAGCTATATATTTTATTACTTTATTTACAACTATATTTTCTCTTTCAAAAATGGTTTAATTTTTGATGCAATAGATCAGGAATTTATCAACTTAGGATATTATTGTAGAGAGTAAATATTACGCTACCTATTTACATAATCTTAAGACTTTTTAGAGTAATAAACATAGATCCTGGTAGTAGTGTTTGGATATTGTTGTAGAAGGTAAAGATTACGCTACCCTAGTTACAAAATCTTTAAATTATTTGGAATAATACACATAGATCATCGTAGTAGTAGTATTGTTTATCTATACGTGGTTTTTGTGGCTTTTTGATTATTATAAATTCGGTCTCTTTATTAACTTCCAGATTATACATACCGGACGGTAATGATCTGGTCGTGTACCACAATAACGAGGAGGATAATAATGGCAATTATGGACAAATCCTCCCCGATGTAGCGGAATACGTTTGGCTGACGAAAGAAACGGTGCGCATATCCGCGGATACGAACGACGACCGTTTTCCCGAAGGACTACTTTCCCAGGTACATTGCTTCATTATTTATGTACTATACAGTATGTCTGAATGTGTTTCTTATCGGATATATTAACGAAGTATTAATATCTTATCGGTAAATAATCTTCGAGTTAAGGAGTTTTCTAGTAAGGGCAACTTGTTGTGATGGGTATGTTAATTTACGGAGTTTCTAATAAAGAAAGTTTTCTTATTAGTTAATCAGAGCAATTAAGCAGATCGTTCAAATTAATCATAACACAATGTTTGAACAATCTGCTTAATCACTCTGATTGACGAACAAGAAAACTTTCTTTATTAGAAACTTGCAAATTAACATTGAGTATACTAAACTCAACAGATTGCGCTGAGCCCAATAGAGCCGACTGTAAAATATTTGGGAGCTAATTTTGAAAATTCGCCAATTAGGTGAATATTTCTAGGTCAAAAAACTCAACTCCACATCAACTCATAAAATGAAGGATCCGAGAAAGCCGATTCTTTGCAAAATATCTCGAAGTTTCTTAGAAAATTTTGCTTTGAAATTTTAGCCTACACTTGTACAAGATACAACTGACGTAAGATCTCAAAGCTAATGACCATACAAACATTGCTGTTGTTGTTCTAAGATTGAACAAGGCAAAAAGCTATTGGTTAAAGTAATACAACTATATTTAGTCAAGTCAAAATTTTAGAATATATTCTAGTTCAAGTTTTAAAGTTTTAGATTTTTGCCTTAACTTGATAGGGAAAATAGTTATCGACTATATTGTATATTTCCACGCTTTAGTTTTAGTTACGAATTGTTATTCTGATAAGAAGCAAATGGCATACTGTACTTAATTTTTAATTTGGATATTGTGTACGATTCAACAGCACTGACCTTTCATATTAATTTCGAGAGCCAAATGTTCCACGTCCTCTGCCAACCGGTGTCGCAAGCTAATGGGGAGTATGTAGCTGTCTTGGAACTTTACAGATCCCAGACCGGCGAACAGTTCCATGAAGAGGACGAGGAGATATCGCTCAGCTATCTGGTGTGGGGCAGCATTGCGCTGCACTACGCTCAGTTGTTTTACAACATGAACCAGCAGCGGAAGCTTAACGATTTTCTGCTCACCGTCGTCAAGTAAGTGATTAATTTATTAGATTATTATAATAAGTAACGAGTAATTGTAGATTAGATAAGATTTTTAAAGAATCTATAAAAGTTCACGTCAGCACCCTTTCAGTCGCAGTTAAATTGTTCATTAATTGTAGTTAATATTAGTGATTTTACCTAAATTTCAATTAAAAATTGAATAAGACTATGTTATGGTTGAATCAGATCCTTGCAAAATGATCAACTCAGTTAGCTTCTGTTGTAATGATTGAAGTGAACTAAAATATGATTCTTAGACTTTTGAATCTATTTTTGGAAACAAAAATAGGCTTTTTTCTGGGTATATCTTAGCGTACATATGCTGTGTATTGTCGATCTGTTCGGGCGGAATCCGCATTGGTACTCCCCTATGATATCCTCGGAGTATTCTACCATCCTGTTATCAAGGACATTTAAGGGCAAGATTCGCATTACATCTTGTCTTTTTTTTGTATATAGGTTGTTTTTTGCTCATTGACCATTCCTCTGGCATTTTTTTCATGTGTCCATATTAAGACAACACGTTCTCCCATAGTTCACGTCATCCGTTCTTCAATAGCTCTGCATTATGGTTCTTCATTTTTTGGATCACTTCTTAATATTCTGGGTTTTCGATTTGTGGTTCTGTTGTGGAGAAGAGTTCCCTCTGGTATTTTATCTGTTATCTGTATGTAGCCAAAAGTAAATGTCATGGTTGTGAAACATCAGAGCATAGACTGGCAATTCATGAACTTTTTGACACATCAATAAATAGAGATGTGATTGCGAAAAATCCAATCCATTAGTTGATAGGCATCAGAAGAAGAGCTTCTTCTTAAAGTATTCCCTCAAACTCTTGAGGAAATAAATAATTAAATAAATACCCAATCCCTCAGTTTTGTCAGAACGTAAGAGTTTAGGCTCAAATCAAAATGTCTTGTTTTGAAAACCCGACCTTTGGCACACAGCTAAAATTTTACAAAAAAGGCAAAAAAATGAAAATCAGTTAAGAAAACAGCTAAAATATTTCTAAAATTAATTTTCAGATAAAATAAAACGGTTCAAAATTACAAAAAAGCAATTGAAATTTGCTAAACAATTTAGATAAAATATTAACAAAATAAGTTACATTATAAACAGTTGAAAAAATAAAATATGTTTGAACTAGTGAAGCAGCTGAAGGCTTTATTAAACTCAAAGAATAAAATCCTACACAATTAAAAACTAGTTAAAAAAACAGTTTTACAAAAATGTATAAAACATTTTGTCATACATTTTTTTTTTCCATAACCGTATTTAAAAAAAGTAAAAATTAAAACTTCTTAAAAAAATTACTAAAACTAAAACAGTTGAAATATGTCCAAATTATACTAGACAAAAAATTACTTATAAGAATGAATAAAATTTGTCAAAAACAAGTTTTTATACTATTTTTTTTTTTTCTTAAATTGATTATAAAAATAGCTAAAGGTAAAATTTTTCAAAATATCAAAAAGTAAAAAAAAAAACGTCTAAAGAATTCGTCGTTTTTATACAATTTTTTTTTCTTCGAAATAGAAATTTCTCTAAAAAATTACTAAAAGTTAAAATATGTTTAAATTTAAAACTAGTTGAAAACTAGTTTAGAAAAAAATGTATTAAAAATCCTACGTTTTTATAAGATTTATTTTCTGGAACCTTTTTTAAATAAGTTAAAAACAAATTCTCCAAAAAAATCCCTTAAAATATGTCCAAACTAAAAGCTAGTAAAAAAAACAGTTTAGGAAAAAAGTTGTATCGAAAATCCCACATTTTTATACATTTTTTTTTTCTAAACCATTTTTAAAAACGTAAAAATAAAAATTTCTCAATAATCTTCTTTTTTAAAAATATACAGTTATTATATATCCAAAATAAAAACTAGTTGAAACAACAGTTTTAAGGAAATAAAAAAAATCCTCGTTTTTATACAATTTTTTGTTAAACCTCTTAAAAAAGTCGAAAATTACTGAAATTGAAGAAAAACAGTTAAAATATGTTTAAATTAAAAACCAGTTGAAAACAGTTTACAGAATAACTGTACACAAAATCCCGTGTTTCTATTAAAAAATCCTTTTTAAAAAAGTGGAAAACAAATTCTTCCAAAAATTACTCAAAGATAAACACTTAAAATATGTCCAAACTAAAAGACAGTTAAAAAAAACAGTTTAAGAAAGAAAAACATTGAATCAAAAAATCCCACATTTTTATACAATAATTTTTAAAAACGTTAAATAAAAAAAACTATCTTAAAAAAACATATAGTTTTAATACGTCAAAATTAAAAACTAGTTGAAAAAACAGTTTACACGTTTATATACAATTTATTTTCTTAAACCTCTTTTAGAAAAAGTCAAAATTTGAATAAAAAATCCCACGTTTTAATGCAATTTTTTTTCTTTGGAATAAAAATTTCTCAAAACAATTAATGAAAGAAAAACAGTTAAAATATGTCCAAACTAGAAACCAATTTAAGAAAAAAAATTGTATATAAAATTCGTCGTTAAAGTAAAAAAAATAACTGCAAAAAAATTACTGAAACAAAAACAATTAAAATATGTTTAAACTATAAACTAGTTAAAGAGCTGTATATAAATGTTTTTTACACATATTGTTCTTAAACCGTTTTTATTAAAGTCGAAAATAAAACTTTTTCCAAAAATACCTCCAACTAGTTAAAAAACTTTCTAGAACACAAACATACTATTTTTCACATCTGAATTGTTTTGCTTTATTTTAAATCTTTTTGGTAAAACCAGTTGAAACTTTTTTAAACGAAGTTTACTTAAAACCGTTTTTGAAAGTTGGAAGAAAATAATCGAAATTTGTGAGGAATAACCAATTTCGATTTTTCCAAAAAAAAAAAAACAATTGAAGTTTAGTTGTGAATAAGAGTTTAAAACAGTTGAAAGAAAGATTCTTAGCAAATCTGAATTGATTATTTTTTTATTTTAAGGATTATAAATTGGGTTAAAACTTTAATTTAAATGAAACTTTCAAAATTTTCTTAAAATCGTTTTAAGAATTTAACAAAAAGAAACGGTGGAGAATGTGACAACAATTGGATATCCATTAAAAATATATTAGAAAATAAAAACAAAAAGATTAAGTAAAAATTACTTTAAAAGATCAACCGAAGAAATAAATTTAAAAAAAAGAATTTAAAATTTAAAATAAATATTAAACTTAAAAAATAGTAATTTTCTTATTAAAAAACAGTTAAAAAGCAAAAATTTGCTAATCAACAAATAAAAATTTGTTAAAAGCAAATAAAGTTGATTTAATTTACTTAAAACTGTTTTTCAAAGTTAACTAAAAACAAATGATATATGCCAAAAAAGTTATTTTTTTTTGAATTTTACAAAAAAATAAAGGACATTTTGTTTAAAAGGGTAATTCAAAATTTGTAAACAATTGAAACATTACGAGAGAAAACAAATTAAACTTAAAAAAATCCTTTCAACTATTTGGAAATATATCAAATATGTTTTGTTTTCTTTAAAAACTAATACTAGACGTTTTCAAAAGAATAATTTAAAAAATAAATGTCGAAAAATAAATTGTAAAAAATACAAAAAATTAAAATTTAACTTAAAAACAACAACAAATTAAAAACTAGTAATTTTTCTATAAAAAAAACAGTTAAACATTTAAAAACAAATATATGCTAGTTTTTATTGAGCAAAATTCGAATGTTTTTTTTTTTAATTTCAATAATTGAAAATTTCTTAAAATCAATTTTAAAATTAAGGTTTAAAATGTACGTAAAACCGTTTTTGATAGTTAACCAAAACAATTAAAATTTGCAAGGAATTACTGGAAAAAATAGTAGTCCGAACTGTTTAAAAAAAATGTTTAAACTTGTAAACAGTTGAAAATGCTAAAGAATAAACTTTACGAGGAAAAACAATTAAAAATTGTTTGAAAGTGAACACTGGATTGTTTTAATAGATTCACTAAAGTATATATGTCACTACATCAGGCAAATGGTTTAAACAATATGGGCTAAAACATAAAAAACAAAGAAAAATACATTTTAAAATTCCCTTAAAACAGTTGAATTTACATTTCAAATAATAATAATTAAAACCGTTTTTGGAAGTTAGCAGAAAATAATTGAAATTCGCCAAGAATAACCTATTTAGATTTTACAAAAGAAAACAATTGAAATTTAGTTTTAGAATAGAGTTAAAGACAGTTAAAACTTTATAACATATATTCTTAGCAAATCTGAATTATTTTTTTCTTTATTTTAATCATTAAAAATTTGATAGAAAATAGTTATAACTTTAGTTGAAATGAAACTTTAAACGTTTTTTTAAAACCATTTTAAGAATTTAACAAAAAACAATTGAAATTTGCGAAAAAATTTATTTTTTGGGTTTTACAAAAGAACTGAGTAGAAAAAAGATTTTAAAACCAGTGTCAGAAAAATGTGTTTAGAATTTCCTTTAAAAAAATGTTAATATCCATTAAAACAATATTTTTCGTCTTAAAAAAGAATACTAGATATTAAAAAGAATCAAAATGATTTAGCAAACATTAGCCTAAAAACTACTAAGGAAAAATTTAAAAAAGAAGAAATAAATTTAAAATTTTACAAAAGTTATTTATCAAAATTCAAAATATAGTCATTTTGTTATTGAAAAAACATTTGAAACCTTCAAAAAGCACAAATAAGATAATTTTCTTAGTGAATCTCAAATGCTTCTTTTTTAATTTCAACAAATCAAAATTTGTTACAAGCAGTTGAAATGTTTTTGAAATAAGTTTTATAATTTACTTAAAACAGCTTTTACAAAAAGAAAAGTTTTATTCATAAGGATAATTAAAAATTTGTAAATAATTGAAATTTTATAAGAAAAATCAAATGAAACATTTAAAAAATCTTTCAATTATTTTAAAACGTTTGTTTTATTTAAAAACTAACATTGGATTTTTTCAAAAGAATAATTTAAAAGCTAAGTGTTAGCAAAATCGTCTGAAAATTTTCAAAACAAAAAAAAATACAAAAAATTTAAAAGAAAAATTTGAAATTGAAAATTTCCTTAAAACAATATTTAAAATATATCCAAATTAAAAAGCAATTTGTCTATTAAAAAACAGCTGAAACTATTAAAAATACAAATATGGTAGTTTTTATTAGTAAAACTCAATTGATTTTTTTTTTAATTTCAGTAGTAGTAGTAGTGTTAGGCTATCGACCACGTGGTCCTTCCGCCATGTGTCATTTGTGTATTTGTGTGTGTGTAAATGAGCTTGTTACTTTAAAGGATCGCCCCCGTCACTCTAAAGCACCATTAATTGTATCCCAATGGTGAATGGTACCGGTCACCCATCCGACTACTGACCCGAATCAACGTTGCTGCACGTCAGTTCGGGGCCGTAACCGATGCGCCACCACCGGCGTGTATTTAATTTCAATACTTGAAAATTTCTTAAAATCAACTTTAATATTAAAGTTTCGGCGGAAGGACCACGTGGTTGATAGCCATACACCACTACTACTATTAATGTTTAAAATATACTTAAAATCGTTTTTGAGAGTTAACCAAAAACAATTAAAATTGCCAGGAATAACTGAAAAAAATAGACTGAACTTTTTGAAAAACATGTTTAAACTTGTAAACAGTTAAAACTGCTAAAGAAAAAACGTTGTAAGGAAGAATCATTAAAAAATTGTTCGAAAAAAAAAACACTGGATTGGTTTAAAGAAGAAATGTTTTTGAAAAATCGGCTAAAAAAATTACAACAAAACAAAAAAAAAATTAAAACAATTAAAAATTGAAATTCGCTTAAAACAGTTTAATTTAACAACCACATAAAAAGAACAATTAAAATGTGTTAAACAATTTAAAACTTTAAAACAATATTTAATAACAAAAATCAAAAATTGAAATTTCTTAGAAATAAAAATTGCAAACAATTGAAAAAACACTGGATTTTTTTAAGAACAAATTTCAAGTCGGCAAAAACAGATTAAGAAAATGAAAAATACCTTTTAAAATTAGCTTAAAGCAGTTTAATTAAATGGAAAAAAAATAAATACGTTAAGATAAAACAGAAAAAAATTATAATTACAAAAATCAAAAAATGACATTTGTTTGAATTAGAAATAATAAACTGTTAGTATTTTTAGTCATTTCTTGGTGTATTTAATAAGAATTTTCTAGAAACGTATTTAAACTTTTAAGCACCTTTTTAAATGCCGAGAAACTTTTTTAAAGGTTCTTAAGCTTTTCAACAATGATTTTTGTAGATATTTCATCTATTTTTTTTTTAGCTTTAAGCAACTTTCCTTATATTTTTAAGCATTTTAAACGATTTCTAGCTTAATCTAGTCGTTTTCATTTTCAATTTAATTCTTTAATTTTTGCTTTTTCTTATAAAAACTTTCCAGAAATTACTCTTACAGATTTTTACAATTTCGCATCCAATTTGCTTCCAGATTTCTACAAATTCTTCCTCGTTTTCTGAGAAGTTTCTTAAAAACCCTCGGGAATTTAAGAAATGTCCTTTAAGATTGATAATCAACCTATTTCTGCTAATATTAAAGAAAAACTATTTGAATCATTACCTTTATCTTTGATATTTGAAGACGATTTGGCAACAAGTTTAACTAATAAAATGAATATCCCATGAACAGAATGAATGATTAATTTAAATTCTTCAAACTTTTCACTGAATTTCAGTCGTAGTTTGTTTATTGTTTAATTTCATACTCTTAGAATTTTCTAGAAAAGTCTCTTGAAATAATAAAATATATTATAATCCTTTAGTTCGTTGTAGAAAATTAACTAATAATTTTAAAATACGAAAACATTTCGTTGTTGTAGATTCACGAAATGTTTCCGTATTTTTAAATTATTATTCTCTTGAATTAGTTTAGTCTTTTCTAACATTTTGGGATTGTTTCAGCATAAATTGGCTTTTGAAATTCAATTGATATTCAATTTTGTACATTCACTTGTGCCAAACTAAAAAAATTGTCTTAATACCTTTAGAATTTTTTAGTATTTCTTACTCTCTTTGGTTGGAGTTTTTTAGAAACCTATACAAAAATTCTAGTATATTTTTTGATACCTTTTGTTGTAATGTTCTAATGCATTTTCTAGCGAATTATTTTTTTGTTACAAAATCCAAGAAACTTCTTTAAGAATTCTAAAGTTTTTATTTCTTTATTTTAAGTCTGTCCCAACAAAAAAGCCTAACACATAAAAATATTAAATAATATTAATGACATAATTTATACTGCATTGAGTTCATCCAAGATGAATTTTCACTTGTACCACGAAGTTGTAAATTCTGCTGGCGCCCAATATTTAGGTGTATTTTTGTCATACTGTTAATTATTTACTTTCAATTATCATATTTACATTAGCATGACATGTTCTAACACGAATTGTATGATGAGCTATTTATGTATTTAATTAAATTAATATGTTAAAGGTCTTATTTGTTAAATTACATTGTCTGTTGAATTTCCATAATTAATTACATTAATTACGAACGGTCGCTGAGCATTAATTGATTTCAGAATTGTATCCGCTGTTGTCTACACACTATTATTTATTTAACCTGCAGTCCGAATTGTACATAAACAATTCGATAAACCCTGCTGCGGTGGCCGTTTCTGTTTAATGCCGGGCTTCATAAATTACAGTGTAATACGCAATTAACGTTAATTAATTCATAGAAGGAGTTTATTATTAAATAATTAAACTTTAGTTTATATAATAAAATGTAGTCATGATCAATTCAGTATTACTGGTTTGTATTTTCTAGTTATTTCAGTCTTAAGCTCATGGATTATTGCTAGTTTCAACAAGTGAAAGACTTTAATAACATCTTGAGGTCCCCAAACCAATAAACTGGAGATGCTCCATCTTGCTGAAAATAATTCCAATAATCTTCTTTGTGTCCGTTTAATCTCATAATTTGAAAATAAACAATAATTACATTTTTCGCTTGATTAATTTTTGAGTTTATACAAGCGGATTTATTTTCCCGACGTGAACACGCCATTGTGTTGATAAATATGTGTAATGCATTATATCGGTGCGTCAATATTGACAACGTTAATTAATCCCGTAGCGTGTCATTATGAACAAGAAGGGCCTGAAGGGAAACATATCGATATATACATTACACACTGTGCGTTAAACTATTCAGACCTATTGTTTACAGCTTATGCAATTCATGAACAGATTACATTGTACGTAGGATTTGCTGTTTAATGGCTATAATTATTACGATTCGTTTCAGATCGATTTTCCAAGACATCGTCAGCATAGAGACGCTGGTGGTGAAAATAATCCACTTCGCTCAGGAATTAGTGGATGCGGACAGGGCGTCCCTGTTTCTGGTCGATGAACAGACGAAGGAACTCTACGCAACTATTTTCGACGTGAAGCTGGACGCCGCGACGGATCGTAGGAAAAACGAGGAGTCGGTGAAAAATGCGAAGGAGATTCGATTTCCTTTAGGTAAAGGTATTGCCGGACAAGTGGCCAGGACGGGGGAGATTCTCAACATTTCCGACGCGTATTCCGATCCACGTTTTAATCGGAACGTGGATCAAATCACCGGCTATAAGACGAACACTATACTCTGCATGCCGATATTTAAAGAGAAAAGATCTGTTCTGGGTAGGTTTTATAAACTATTTACAGAAGTTTTAATTAATTATGTTGCAATTCTTAGGTGTTGTGCAGATGGTTAATAAACGCACTGGTCATTTCACCAAAGCTGATGAGGAAGCCTTCGAAACGTTCGCTGTTTATTGTGGTTTGGCCCTTCATCACGCCGACTTGTATGATAAGATTCAAAAATCAGAGCAGAAATATAGGGTCGCTTTGGATGTCCTTAGCTATCACAACACTTGTACTGAGGAGGAATTCAGACAGGCCGCCAAGGCGGTGGCAGTTAGTGACTTGATGGGCGTCGACGATTACTACTTTAATCCCTTTCAACTGGACGACTTCGACAAGGCGCGACACGCCGTCTACATGTTCATCGACCTGTTCGGCCTCCAGCAGTTCGACAGGGACAGTTTGATCCGGTTCACGTTGACGGTGAAGAAGAACTACAGAAGGGTGCCTTATCACAATTGGACGCACGGATTCTCCGTGGCCAACACGATGTACGCGATTATTAAACACTCGAAAACCGTTTTTAAACAGAACGAGGTAATAAATTTGTTTTTATTGTAGATAAATTTATAAAGTCTATCGGTATTTAGGGCGAATATGAATTCAAGTACAGTTATGCTGGCGGCACGAACGTTAGCCAATTAAGGAGTGCATCTCATGCCGTCGAATCGAGAATTTTGTAAGAATGCAGCCCATATTACAGTATAGACGCGTGTGGTTTACTTCGCTCGAGCTGAAATAAGTTTCCCACACCGATGCCATCGTGGAACTTAAATTAGTTTGCCGTCGATTATTTAGCCTTTAACCCATATACAACGACGTGTTATATTACAATACTTAATTTACAGTTCATCCAATCATAACAATGCTGAAGAAAATATTTTAATAGGAAGATAAAATATAAGTTTTTAAAAGTCTTATTATTGATAATCAAGTAATTATCAATAAAAGAAATCAAATTATATTTCTTGTTGATTATCATATATTTTTATTGTAGAGCATAGCATTATTCATCGGTGCCTTATGTCACGATTTGGACCATCGTGGAAAGAATAACAAGTTCATGCTCGACACGGCATCACCCTTGGCCAACATCTACTCCACCTCCACCATGGAGCACCACCACTTCAATCAAACCGTCACCATACTGCAACAGGTAGGTGATTAACATCGAGGATTCCGTTACAATCAGAAATTTTGTAGGACGGTCATAATATATTCAGTAAGCTGACCAACTTCGACTACAAAGAAGTCCTCCACTTGTTGAAACACTGCATCCTCGCTACGGATTTGGCGCTGTTCTTTCCCAACAAAGACCGCCTGAATCAGTTGATACAAACGAATGAGTTTTCACCAACGTCTGCAGAACATAGGTTAGTAATATTTTAATTTTTCATTAATCATAATTATGGTAATCCATAAAGAAATTAAGACAATGCATTAGATTTTTCTAATTGAATACATACAGGGTCCATCATAAAAATAATGAGCGTTTATCTCAAGCAATGCATTAGATTTTTTCTAATTGAATACATATAGGGCCCATCATAAAAATAATGAGCGTTTTCTGGGAAAATATATATTCGTATCAGCACAAATGCTTAAAATTCTTCAAAATACTCTCCCCCAGAATCAATACACTTGTACGTATCTGTGTATGTGTGAAGACATCCTAAAACTCATCGACAGAAATTACTCTTAGGAAAGTTGATACATGATTTTGGATGTTTTCCACGAACTTTTCTTTCTGTCCTCTCTTCAGTCGGAGAAACCAAAAAGTCTACAGTCAAGTCATACTATATGAGGACTGGGGGACTACTAAGGTGGAGCATTGCTCCGGACCATCGAATTGGTAACAATTAAGGCCATGTGGGTGAAGACATTGTCCTAGGAGTCTGAGCGTGCTTTTGATATCAACCAATTGCGCGCGACTCTGGTTTTCATTAGCTTCAGCATCTGCAGGTAGAAAAAAACTGAGTTGACAGATTCTCCTGCAGTACAAACTCAAAATAGACGCTTTCTCGGAGATCAAAAAAGGCAATGAACATAGTTTTAATGCGAGGTTTACTCATTCGCGCTTTCTTGGGGACGAAGGGTTGATTTTATGTGACTCTCGATGCTCTATCTAGGATTAATCTCCAGTTACGACAGAGTTAAGAAAGCTCACTTTGAATCAAATCCAACAATTCTTGACGGCGCAATACTCGAAGTTATTTCTCGTCTTCCATCAACACTTTCGGTACAAGCTTCGCGCATACCTTCCGCATTTGCAGATCCTCGATCACTATCCCATGTAACGCAAAGTGGGCATGTTGAGGGTGTCAGCAATTTGCTGAACGATCAGTCGACACGATTCACGTTTTCGTCGGTTTTGGCCGTTGTAGGGCGATCTCCTTCCAGCCCTTCTTGAACGCCTAGTACAATCTTGCTAATTGTGACCTTGAAATTCAGTCATCTTTAAAGGCCTCTTGAAGTTCCATTCTTTGTAAGCCGCACAGAAAACTTGATTGCTTCGGAAGCACCCTGAAACGCATCGACGGAACATTGTAGCATGCTTTTGAATGTTTTCAACAGACTCCCCATGTTTTCCTTTCAGCTTTCCCTTCAATCAAGGAAATAAAAAAAGTCATAACTCTCGGTCTGTAACTATGAAATGCAGTCAGCCTTCAAGGTCTCATAAAGCCCCCGGAATGTTTCGATTGCAGTATTTCCAAGCCGGACACAAAACATTATTTCCTGAAAGGCACCCTGAAACTCATCGACGGGAATGTCATTTAGGAACGTTGTAACATGATTTTTGATGTTTTCCACGGACTCCAAGCTGCACAGAAAAACTGATTTCGAATGCACAATGCCAAAAATCACACTTTACTCGAAGGCACTTCTTTTCACTCAGACTCTTCGGAGCAAACTAGCGACCGGATGCATTGGAAGGAATAAAATCATGTGTATTACTTTCATAATAGACCCTGTAATCACATACAATTTTTGTTGTTGACAAAGAAATGGTAATCCAGTTGGAATCATAATATTCCACGGTCACTATCCCATGTAACGCAAAGTGGATATGTTTATGGTGTTAAATATTTACTAGATGCTCAATCGACGCTCCGAACGCAAAACATCAGGCACATGATTCACGCTTTCATCGAATCTGGCGGTTGTAGGGTGATCTCCTCCCGGTCCTTCTTGCTGACTGTGACCTTGAAATGTAATCATATTTGAAGGCCTTTTGAAGAATCTAGAATGTTTCAGTTGTATTATTTCTAAGCCGCACAGAAAACTTGATCCTGAAACTCATCGACGGAAATATCTCTTAGGAACGTAAGGTAAGATAAGGTAACATGATTTTGGAAGTTTTCCACGAACTTCAAGCTGTACACAAAAACTGTTTTTGAACGATTCATCGCGCATTGTTACAACGTCAAAAATCACACTTTACTCGAAGGCACGTCGCTTCACTCAGACTCCTCGGAGCAAACTAGCGACCGGATGCATTGTAAAGAATAAAATCATGCATATTACTTTGATAAGAGACCCTGTAATCTCAAACAATTGTTCTTGTTTACAAAGAAATATTCCTACAATTGGAATCTCAATGTTGAAACTCATAAAGAAAGCATTTTTAAAATTGTCTCTATGATTCCCTCTTTCGAAGCGAAAAATTATCTTTTATTCAATTCTTCAATTGAATTTCTTCAATTCAAGAACTAAGATAATGGCAATTCATAAAATATTTTTTATTCGATTTATCCTGCTTTAGACAATCTGCAGGATTTAGTTTTTAAGCTATTTTATTTGGGCAAAAATTATCTTTTAACTGTTTTTTACATTATGCAATATTTAGTTTACTAGAAACAGCAGCTCCAGTAATGTTTTTCTTATTTCCTTTTGTTCTTGTGATCAGGTTGAGCTTCGTTTTTCTCATTACTTGTTCTCTGTTCTCTTTAGCATGTTAAGTAATTAAATATCTATCTGTTGTGGGTTTTCTAGTTATTTTTGTTCTTCTAGCCTTTTTCTCACTTATTTTTCTAGGAAATTCTTTTGTTTTTGTGTTTCTCTGTATGGGCATTTTTTCTACATAATATAATCTGCTTCTATATTCTTTAGTAATTTAAACATGTAAATACTTTTCTCAACTATTTTTCCATTTCTTAGCCTTGTTTTTCAGTTTGGTCAAAATATAATTTAATTATGAAATATATTCAATAGTTTTCTACCTTCTAAAAACTTATTTTTCTAGACGAGGAAATTTTACTTCTTTCTGTACTGATTTCATGCTTTCTTGTCTTCTACACTTCTGTAGTAATTTAAGCAACTAAATACTGTTTTTAGCTACCTTAAGTTTAGTATGTAGAGTGGATGGACGGCCTCTATCTCACCCTCTAATCAGGAAAAAATTATCCAAAATTATTTAAAATATTTGTAGGAATAAATCAATAAAAACTGTAATTAGTTTGTGTTTGTTTATATTTTACAACTTTTAACTAAAAGCCTCGCTTATGATTTACTGATTGGAGGGCGGGATAGAGGCCACCCACCCACCCTACATATACAACTTACAACTTTAGTTGCTAATCGTTGATGATTTTGCTGCTAAAAACAATAAACCCTTTATTTAATAAAAAAATAGAACAAAATCAAAATTTAAGTTTAAGTATAAATAACTTTCTATAGCTAATCTTATCTAATTTAGATTAGGCCTGCCCACCCATCATACATCAAATTTTTACTAATATACCCTGTCAAAAATTTTACCTTTTAAATTTCTTTTTTATTCAAAAAGTTTTGTCATTAATTTTATAGGAAACCGAGAGACGATAAGGAATTAAAGTTTATATATATGTAGGGTGGGTACGTGGCCTCTATACGACCCTCCAATCAGTAAAACACCATAAAAAATTATTTGGAAAGTTTGTTTGAATAAATATTAAAATTTGCAATAATTTTATGTTTATTTGCAAATTTGATTTGATCAAAACAGAATGAACTGAAAAATAATTGAATATAAAAAGAAGAGATTTTTTACTCACTTGCTCCAGAAGTTGAATTTCTTATACAGCAGCAATAAACTGAACATTTCTTTAATCACATGTTAACGTAAATGTTTCAATTACGATTTAAGAAAAGTAAAACTTTACTTTAAATACAAAAATTGTACCTAGAAGTAGATTTCAAGGAAAATTAATAGAGAGTAGCATAATTTTCAAAGCAGAAGAATAGAACAAAAAGTAATTAAATGATTATATGCCTAATAAATAGAAGTGATTTAAAATAGTGTGTAGTGTAGATTATCTGATCTTACTCTCATAGATAATCTAAAGTTAGATTAGATTTTGATACTACAGTGTAGAAAATACAGATAATTTGTATTTGAGTAGATTTTGAGAACCCAAACTAAAAATAAAACTAGAAAATCTAAAACAGAAAAGAATTCAATTGTTTGAACTACTAAAGAGATGAGAAGCAGATTGTACAATGGAGAAGGGAAGCTGAACTTGGGAAACTAAAGATTAAAACAAAGTAAAAAATGAGAACGGAAAAGTTCTAGACTTTTTGCCTCCAGCAAACTAAATCTAAAGATGAATAAAAACTAAGAAACTTAAGGAATTTAAAAACAGTATTTAATTTGTATGCATTCTTGAGCTATATGAAGATTATATTAATAACAAAAACCTTAAGAATATTATAGATATATATTAAACAATGACTTCCTGGTCAACAGATTTTAACAAATTTTTAATCAGTGCTGACATATTCTTCTTAAAACAGTGTGTAATAAAGCATGTGTTTTCAAAGTGAAAGTGCCTAAGTTTAATAATAAAAAAGTGAAAATAATCGAAGTTTCTAATTGCTCAAAGTACTGAGAAGAGATGGATAATAAATTTGTAAAAAAATAGAACAGAGAGAACTAAAATTTTATCGACTTAAGACAAATCTTAGAAAGCAGAAAAATTTGTAAGTAGAGTAAAATTTGAGAGCCCAAGATAAGAAAAAATGCTAGGAGAACAAAAAGAAAAAGGGAAATCAATTGTTGAGCTTAGTAAAAAGGAGAGAATCCGATTATATACTGTAGAAAAAATAGAACGGAATAGTATATTACATAACAAGAGTTGTAAGTCATATATTACGTACGAGTGGAAAAAGTTGCGCACGAGCCGTCAGGCGAGTGCAGTAATTCCACGAGTACGTAAGTGACTTACAGCTCGAGTTGTGTACTATACTTTTTCTACTTCCATTCATTATAATTTGGAAAACTTTGCAATATTGAGGTTATGTTTCATTATTAAAACACTTCGCAGCATCGAATACATGGCCCAAAGAGATGAAGGATTGTATTTCTTACTTATACGCTAATAACAAATTTTCCGAAAAAGACTGAACACTATTATTACGCCAATCCATGAATTTACCATAAACCACTTCGTAACGCGCTTTGGATTTTTCCGGGAGAAGATCCGCTGCTAGTTGCCTAATTTCTGGTAAAGTTTCAACAAATTCTTCTGTGGGGTCACTTTCACTCATTTTAACAATGAATAAATGAATTATTAATAATAATTAAACCAAAATAACGTCAGTGTAATGTGTATTCAACAACGATAAATGTCAAATTCATTTGTCAAGGCTACTTGATTGAAGTTTTGTAATAATAATGGTTGCGTAATATATTACGTGCTAGTATTTTCTTCATTACGTGCATGTTTCATAATGCCATGGTTACTAATCAACAAATGATTGCGTTATTGCCTACTTACTACTATGGGAGTAGAAAAAAGTATTTAACTGCTTAACTTACTAAAGGGAAAAGAATCAGGTCATTTAATGTAAAAAAAGGACCAACAAGAGAAACACAACAACAAAATTAAAAGAATTGCCCAAAGGGAGAAAAAGGGCTGGAACAAAAATAAGTAAAAAAACCACATCAGACAGGTATTTAATTATTTGCCATTCAAAAGAGAACAGAGAAAGTATATTTTCTATCTCATCTCTTTAGTAGTTGAATTCTTTTCTGTTTTAGTTCTAGTTTTATTTTTAGTTACAAATTATCTTCAAAATGTATCTTTATTTTCTACAATGTTGTATCAAAATCTACTCTAAGTTAAAATTATCTACGAGAGAATAACTTCTATTTGATTCATTTCACTCTAGACTCTCGGTTGGTTATTATCTTAAGCTTATATTTATTGAAATCTTCCTTTGGATATAAATTTTTACTTACTGTTAAGTATGATCTTCTCTATGTTTTCTTCTGCTTCTGCTTTAGTAGTTTCTTTGCGTTTTGCATTTGCACAGTACCTAAAATCTTCAGAAACACGCAAAGGTCTTTAATATATTTGATTATTTCAGATTTTCCTTTTGATTTGTATATCACGCTTTTCTGCCATTTCATCCTCTTATGTTCTAATGGAGTTTTATCAAGTATCCGACTCAGATCTTTATGATTAAGATTAATTGTTTCCTATGTTTTCTATACTTAATTAATTACACGAATTTTGTTTTATCTGAAAGGAAAGCAAATATGTAATAAAATAAAATAAATAATAAATCTACTGACAGAAATTGTAAAAGGTTGCAATTTTACTTTTTCAAATATACTAATACTACATATGTTTATTTATTTATTTATTTATTTATTACATGCTCCTTTCCAAGAAAATATCACAACATTTATATTATAAAGTATGAAAATGTACTCAAAATTTTAACCAAAAGGAGGACGGGCTTAGTTCAGTTCATTAGAAGGATCCACTCAAACCCATAAGTATGCATCATCAATAATGCTTCTAATTACTCTTGTTTAATGCTTTTGTCTACACTGTGGCTTCTTCAGGTGATTTTTAATACCTCAACATTCAATCAACTGTAGGTCTTATGATATCGAAGAATCTCAAACAAATTAAATAGCCGTTTGCTTCCAGAGGTAAGGGGATTATATTTTATCGGTTTATATCTACTAAATCGTTTCTTCATAAACTTCTGATTTATGGTTTAGGTCTTCAAAACATACTGTTCTTAGTTTTTTTTATGATTCATCTTTAAAATGTAAGAAGAGATCGTTTAAACTTTTGTTAATTAAAGGCTTGGGCCTTCAAACCATCTCAAACAAGCTTTTGTCTTTTTTTGTGGTTAGATCTTTTAAGCCATCTCTTTGACCATCTTTCCTTAAATTTGTATTTATCAAACAGTATTTTAAGACCTTGACCTTTAAATCCATGTCTTTCTAAGGCTTACATCCATAAAACCAGCTCTTCTTAAACTTTTATTTATATATTTATTTAATTTTATTTATTTATTTGTTTGTTTCTATCTGCTTCAAACATTTAATCGATCGGAACTTATCTTATTGAAGTCAGTTCATGTTTGAGCAACAAAGATTTTAGTAGGTATTAGTTTTAAATCATCTTCAGATCATAGATTTCTTTTAAGTATTATATTTTCGGATTTTAACTGTCTTTACTTTACTGAAGTCTTTAATTTAACTTTCTCCTCTTAAAATTTCATACAATAATCCCGTTGGTTTAAATATTTTTAAGTAAACTAGTTTGCATTAATTTCGATTTAATTTATTCTTTAGATTATTTGATTTTATGCTCGGTTCGACTAATTTTGCTTCATCCAACCGATATCTATTGATTGGAAATTGGAAAGTTGATTTTTCTTCTTATGGTTTCTCTATGACTAGAAGTTACTATAGAAATGTAAACTATTCTAAACTCTTCTATAAATGTAAACGCCTTCTGCTATCTGTGCATAAAAGTTCGTTTACCTTAATTTTCAAATTACATAAAACGATTTTAGTCAATGTAAGTCTTTGAAAAATCTTAGAATTCCTTCAAGTATTTTGTGTTTGTTCTATTTAGCTGATGATTTCATTACATTGAAACAATTTCAATTAAATAACATAAATAAAGCTTTATAAGATAAAGGGATTATTAGTTTTTAGGCTAAGATCTGTTAGACCACCTCTTCCAAAACTTTTACTTTGTATGCTACGAGGGTTGCTATTTATGTATTGAGAACTGGCAATACTGGTATTTCCTGGTGAAATCTGACATGGTCATGGTAAAGTTAGACATTTTTGACGTTTTGAATTCAACTTTGGCGATTAAGCAATTAATTCAAACGTAGACGTAGTTTATTTTCATAACATAGATCTTCTAAATTATCACTTCCCAAACCTTTACTTTTAAGATTTACATTTTTTAATCTCTCCTATTAAAAATCATTTTTTCCTAAACTTGTTTAACATTTGAATACTCTAAACCATGGCTTCTTAATCTTTTGTTTTTTATATCTTAACTAATTCACCATTTTTGCAAACTTTCTCTTAGGTTTAGGTTTTTGCACCATTTCTTTCTAATTTTTTTTTTTAAAACTTCTCAAACTTATGTTTTTTAAGACTTAAACCATTTAAAATTTCTAATAATGAATACAAAAATATAATAAGTTTTTTAATGCTTTAAATGTTAAAGATTTTTCTTAAGTTCCTTCTGGGATTTAGGTCTTAAGTGTAACGTCTAATTGACAAAAAAATGTTTAGCACAGGTTAAGTGGGAAATTAGTTCATCTTAACTGTAAAGTCCATATTTTTGGATATTATATTTAAGATATAAATTTATTTTTGGTTTTATCGAGATTTGTGTGGAAAAATTTTTGGTCTTCTTTATAATAAAGTAATTAGATAATTTAATGTATGGTTTTGAATTATCTGATTATTTTGTTCCATAGAAGAATTAAAATGTCGACTAATTAACTTTTGAGTTTTATTCTATGAACAAAAATTTACTGATTATAAAAAAAGTAAGAAAAATAAGTGCTTTATATTTGAAGGTTCACGTTAGTGTTATTCCTTTAGGAACATTTACACTTATAAAACACCTGAGGTCTTCAGGTTTTATTCAAAAGGTCCTTTTGGAAATATGTTAAGCCTTACGATATATTGTGTTTTGGTTTTATCTTAATTTTTTTAAAGACATTATAAAGTCTTATATACATTTTTCATTTGTTTTATCTCAGTTTTTCTTCAGAAACATGTTTGTTCTTTATTTGATCTAATAATTAATTAACTTTAGACCAGATAGACAAGTATTTTTAGTCTTATTATCGTTTATAAATAAATATAAGAAATAAGAAGTACATATTTCTAAAGTTTTGATTATATAAGTTTCTTTAAAATATCATTCAAGTGTTAATATTTTATCAAAATTTACACTTCTAAAATACCTCGTAATAATTTCTTTTCCTGTATTTTTTTTATCTTTCTATAGGTTTCCTTAAAACAATATGACATTACTTAATTTTGAGATAAGAGTATTTTTGATATGATTGTAACTTCCAGGCCAAAAGATGTTAAATATAATATAAGTTTTTTGGCGATTTAGATATATAAGGTTCTTCTAAAGATCACTCCAGTATGGGAAACACAATTTTAAAATAACTTCGTGATCTTCAGGTTATTACTATAAGGTAACTCACATCAAGATATAACGTTTTTATCTTATCAATTCTTGAATTTTGGAGGCGTTTACTTCGTGGTACATTTTCAATTTTTAATAAAGAAAACACTTAACTTTTTTATACCACTTATATTTTTTATTTTCTCGTTTCTCGGTTTGATAATGATTACCTTGTAATTGAAACTAGTCACGAGAAAATAAAAAATATAAGTGGTATAAAAAAGTTAAGTGTTTTCTTTATTAAAAAAAGTTTTTATCTTAGTTTTCATTTAGAAATATTTTTTGTTGTGTTTTTGGTCCAACAATTAGATGAATAAAGTTATAGAACCAAATACTTTCTCGGGTCTTTCATATTTCTAAAATCTATTATATTAAAAAATTATCTAGTTTCAAAAGTATTAAGAAAAATCGAAATATTCTTTAAAATATAACCTATCTCTTCTGATTTTTTTTTTAATATTTCTGTGGGTTTTCTTGTAATGATATTACATTATCAAATCCAAAAACATTAGTATTTCTTATCACATTTTATCTTTAAACCCAAATAGAAGAAAAAAACATTAATATAAAAAATATAAAAAGTGAATTATAACGTGTTTTATTAATAAGAAATATAGTATTCTAAAATTTTAGATATGTAAGGTTTTTCAAAAAATATCACTATTTTTTATCTTACTTTTCATTTAGTAATATTTTTATTTTTCTTTTAGACCAAACAATTAGATCATTAAAATTACAGAAATAAATACTTTTATCTTTTCTAAAATCTTTTTTTATTTAAAAACCTCAAGTCTTCATAATTAAAAAATGAATTTTCCTTTAAAATATAACCTAAATCTTGTGTTTCTGTTTTCAATCTTTCTGATGGTTTTCTTGTAATGACATTACTTAACTGATGATTCAATAGATACAAATTTAGATTAGGTTAGTTTAGGTTAGGTAAGGTTAGGTTAGGTTTCTTTAAAATATATCCTGAACCTTTTGTTTTTCCTTTCAATGTTTCTGTTGGTTTTCTTGTAATAGCATTACTTATCTGATGACCCAATAGGTAAAGAATTAATAAAGACTTGTTTCGTTTCACTGATTTTTTATATTTACTCGACCAGTTTTGTTTGTTACATCATTATCAATAGTGATATTCAAATTTAAGAATAGGAGTTTTTTTGT
Organism: Ontholestes murinus; assembly: GCA_963969525.1. NCBI lineage: Eukaryota > Metazoa > Arthropoda > Insecta > Coleoptera > Staphylinidae > Ontholestes > Ontholestes murinus. Next base: position 11,792,696 of record OZ018388.1, on the reverse strand, counting down.
AATATATTTTACTTTTTAAGCCTAAATATAAAAAAGAGCCTAAATTTAAGAAATATAGGTTTTCTAAAATTTTAGATATATGAGCTTCTTCTAAAGATTACTCTAGTGTTAATGTTTACAGGATAATCTTGGATAGATTTTTTGTCTTAAATATTTACAGATTGATTTCCTTTTTCTTGGTTTATGCTTTAAACAATTTTGGCCCATTTTAGGTTTATTTTTATGATTTCTTAATACACTTTGTTGTTTGTTTGATTGCTTTAGTTTCGAATAAAATTATAGATTATCTGTTTACAGACTAATTTATTAATTTATAGTCTTTCCATTCGAATAATCGACTTAAACGTCAGGCTTAAAATTATAATAATAATTATATATAATTATCATGAACCTTTGCTTTCATATAAGGTTATATTGTCACTCTAGAAGCGAATAATCACCTGATGGCCTTGGAAATATTTATCAGCATATAAAATGGTCTTAGAAATTCTTAGGAATAAAGTTTATCGAAAATTTTGATGAATCGGGCATTTTTTCATAGATACATTTTCTCAAGGTCATCATCTTCTGAATCAGGTAATTATTTCTTTTTAAGGTAAGATTTTAGCCGTCTAAAAATGCAAAGGTTCAGGTTTATACAGAAATCTAAAATGTATTTTTATGTAACGAAAAAAAAAACACTTGAAATATCTAAAAGTGCAACTCGTCCTTGCATATTAGTGTTAAAAATCGATTAGAATCCATCACTCCTGTCATTTATAATTTGTGAGTAAAAAATAATGCATAAAAAGCTTTTAATGGCTGAATTACTATGTCAACGCCAATTTTTCATGTTCGCTCTACACTCAATTCAAATTTATGTCAATTTCACTTGTTATAACATTTTAAAATTATTGTTGACTCTTAAGGCTTGTACTTCTTTACACATGTCGAATATAAATGAAATCACTTTTTTACTATGTTAAAATACAAAGTTAATAAAAATGTGTTTTCATTCATATTTTAAAATTAAGTTTTGTAAATAATAATTATTAATCTATAATTTTAATTAATTTAATATTGAAATATTATTAATTTCAGGTTACTTTTACAAGCGCTGGCGATGACCAGTAGCGACCTCTCTGCGAGCGCGAAACCGTGGGAGATCCAAGTGCGCACCGTGGAGATTATCTTCCAGGAGTTTTACGAGCAGGGCGACGCCGAGAGGGCGGCGGGCCGCACCCCCATCCCCATGATGGACAGGAACCAGCCCGACCAGCAGCCGGCGTCTCAGGTCGGATTCCTCACGGGAATCTGCACGCCGTGCTACAGTCTGCTCTACCGCTTAATCCCCGAAACGAAGGCCCTCCTCGACATGTGTCAGACCAATCTGAAGAAGTGGCGCGAGATTGATGAGAAGCTGAAAAATAACGACACTTAGCCGGATTGAACGGCGCAACTTTGAGTGATCACTTTTTTTAAATAGTTAAGTAAGTTAAGTACTTAAGTATATAGTAGTTACCAAAGAAAAATAGTTATAATTTACTTTTTCTAAATAAATAATTTTTTTTACCCACACTATATTCTGTGATAGTTCAAACCATAATGCCATAATTTATGAAATTGAGTAACTGGACATAAAATATATCTCTTAATAGTAATTGTGTTAAAACTATTAAATAAAAAAGGAAAAACATATATGAAGATCTCTTCTGGTACCTACTATATATAAGTAATTAATATTATATTATAATCAAACACTTTTGTGTGCCCTTTTACCACTATTCGAGTATTAATTTGTATTATTAAATTATAATTCTAGTTAATTTTTAGTTTTAGTCTTGTCTATCACAACTGAAGTATTTGTTTATAAATATTAATTTAATGCAATGATAAAAGTTATAATTATTGTCTTGTATAGGTGTAAAATTATAAAATTTAAAGTATCATGTAAAATAAGTGTGCTGTGTGTTAATAAATATTATTTTGTATTTCAGTTTCCTCATTTACAACAACACCCATTATTAAGGTGAACAAATATCTACTCTGAAGTCAACTCGTTTTCTTTCTAAATTAGATCACCTTGAAAAAATATCTCGGCAAACAATTATTATATTTTGTGTTTTATTATCATGTTAAACAATTTAGTCATGTCAACGTAATAAAAATATAAAATGGTTTGTTTTGGAACAAGGTAAATATATATATTTTGAGGTGAGCTAACTTGAAGGTACCAATAAATTTACTAAATGATTGATTCTTTGCGTCGTATAAAAACAAATATCTATTGAGAAATTAATATTATTTCACTTTTCATAAATATGATTAACTAACTATAAATATCTACTTGTTATTTTTATCTATTTTATTACCATAAATACTTTTATTGCCAAGTAAATAAATATTTCTAGGTGAGCTAACTTTGATTATTGATTGATTTGATATATATTTATATCAGAAAAATGTATATATAATATATTAATGTTAATTACATGAGAATTGAAAATATTTACTATTTTCAAACTATGTGATTTTAAATAAAACAAATTGAGCGTTGCAGTAATTTAAAGTTAAAATTTAAAATAATCAAATTATCATTCACATTGAACGATCCATTAAGATCATTTAAGTTTATGGAAGACTATTTAAAATTACCTGGCGATCATTTAAGATCACCAAACCTCATTCAAGACTATTCAAAAACATTTAAGAATTAATTCAAGGTCATTTCAGGACCTCCGAAGAATATTCAATGTTATCATATATTCAATCTTATTTAAAGCTTTAAATTACCATACTACTTAATCGTAATGGTCTTCCATAGATGATTAAAAATGTCCTGACAGTTGATGTCACGTTTAGATTGTATGTTTTTTCTTGTAAATATGAAAACAAACAATTTGAAGTTGATAAAAATAGTTTGAAAAGTTTTATACTGCACTAATTTCTGGCTAATAACATTCAAGGTCATACTACAATCATTTGAAGGCTTTAAAAGCTTTTAATCAAAAGTATAACCCCATAGTTATTTAGGATTTTTATCGAATATTTAAGCTAATTCAACTAGGGTCACCTAATAAACAATAACGGTCATCTATAAGTCAATTGAGCTTATTTAAAGTCATCTAAAATCGTCTTATAGTAATTCAGTGTCCCTTAAAGTCATTTAAAACATTAAAGGTTCATTCTAGAGAAGAGTAAGTTCATTTAATCTCAAACGACACACGTTCAAGGTCATGCAACTTTGTTAAAGTCATGAAGGATCATTCGCAGTTTTAAAGGGTCAATCAATGATATTTGATATTAAAAGAGTCTTTGAAGCTTACTGAAAGTTATTCAACGTCCATTTAGGTTATCTAACAGCAATTCAGGATTAAAGACATGAAAGATTATTTTGGGTTATTGAGGGTAATTCGACAAACATTCAAGGTGATCCAACTGTTATTCAAACTTTTTTAAAGTTAACCAATGACCAACAAAGGGTTTTAAAGGATACTTCATGGTTATTTAAGTTTACCCTAAGAATGAAAATTAAAGGACATTTTTAGATCACTTACAATTATTAAAAGTGATTCAAACTTAAATAAAGTTATCCAAGGTCCATTCAAGATTATCTAACAGTCATTCAAGATTCTTTCATGTTATCCAATGATCGCCCAAAGATCTTTAAATGGCTATTTTACTTACCTTTACTTAACATAACGAACAGTTCATTTAAAGTTACTTGAAATAATTTAGGATCATCCAAGGTTTTCCAACAGTCAAACTAATCTAAAGTCCATCTAGCGTTTTCTAAAGATTGTTCAACAGTCATTTAATGACATTCAAAGATTATTTTATAAATTACAGGATTTTCCAAGATTAATTAATTCTACCCCAAGGATATTTAAGATGATCATACATTGTCATTCGATACAACAAAAAATCAAGATCTTTCGAGGTAACTTAAGTCATTTAAGATTCCTTAATAACAAACAACGATTATTCAAGGGCTCTTCAAAGTTGTTTTAAGGTACCTTATGGTAATATAGGATAATCATCCCAATCATCATGAAATATTAGTCATTAAGGTTCCGTAAGGCCAACCAACCATAGTTGTTAGAAGATCATTAATTGTTATTCAAGATTATCATCGAGCGATCATTCAAATTTATTTAGGATCATTTAAGGTTATCCAACGATCATTCAAAATCATTGTCCGTTCAGGATTTTCGGACAGTTATTTATGGTTCCTTAAAGTCAACCTAACAGAGGTATTAGAATGTCATTCATTACTATTTAAGAATATCATCGAGTGATCATTGAATTTTATTTAGAATCATTTAAGGTTATCCAACGACCATTCAAAATCACTCAAACTTATTTAAGGTCATAAAATTATTATAAAACCGAATTATACGGTCTACCAAAGTCAGTGAGGGCCATTTAAGATTATTTAAGGTCATTTAGCGATGAAAGAGTAATTTTTGTTTATTTAAAATCATCCATCAGCTATTTAAGATCATTTCAGGACATTCACTTTAACAAGGTTATCAAAAGGTCATTAAAGCTTTGGAGTGTTCCCATGTACATTCAAGATCCATTATCAATAATTCAATGTACCTTGGGGTAATCGGTAATTGTTCAAAGTTACCTAACAACTATCCAAAGCTACTTATTAATAATAAATACCATTTGAATTGCATATGTAACTTAATTAGATTGCATAAGTTTGCCAAACACTCAGTCAAGGACGCTTAAAGTCTTTTGACGATCACCTAAAGGCATCGAAGGGTCATTCAAAGTTATTTAAGCTCACCCCATAGTTATACAAGATCTAGTAATCATTCAATGTTAGCTGAAGTTATTTGGGGTCATTTGGCCATCATTTGACGTCATCTAACAATTATTAAAGATTGACTAATAGTTAAGTTCAACCAAAAAATCATTTAAGGAGTTGAAAGGGTATTCAAGATTATTTAAACTCATTCAATGACTTTTTAAGATTAGGGTTATACGATGATCATTTCAGATGATGACCTGCTAGATGTAGCAGTAATTTAATACAATCTTTAAATATAACAAAGGATCATTAAAATTTATTTTAGTTTATTTCATGGTGACCGTTAGGGTCATTCAATGTTGCTAAGGATCATTTACCATGATCTGATCATTCAAGATAATCGTTTAGTTAACGTTTATTCAAAAGTGTCTAACAGTCATTTATAGTCCCTTAAGATTATCCAAGGATCATTTAAGTAATTTAAAGGTTATTCAAAATTATTAAAACTCGCCCAATGCATTTTTAGGATTAGGGTCGTCCGGTGATCATTTCATGTCATCTAGCAATAATTAAATTCAATCTTTTAAAGATATCAAAGTATCATTCAAAGTTATTTAAACTTTTTTCATGGTTGTGTTACTTAAGTTCATTTAGGGTCATTTGCCGATCATTCAACGATTATCTGTTATCCAACGATTATTGAAGATGGTTATTCAAGATCATTCAAGGTCATATAACGGTCATTCAAGCTTATATTAAGCCATCCAACGTTCATTCAAGATTGTCTAACAGTCATTCAAAGTCTCTTAAAAACATATAATGATCACTTAAAAGCACTTAAAAGTCTGGTGCTAATTACAGCTTATTTAATGTCCATCCAAAACTTCCTAGCAGTCATTCAGGATTCCTCAAAATTTTTCAACGACCATTAAAGTCATTGAAGTTTCATTCAAGAGTACTTAAAAATATTTAATATCATTCCGCAATTATCCAAGGTCAGCTAATGGTAATTCAAAATTGTCAGTCATTCAGTCTCTTAAGTCATCCAACGACCAATTAAAATCGATAAGGGCTAATTCGAAGATAATTAAGTTCATTTTGAGTCGTTCAATAATAATTCAAGGTAAACTAACTGTAATTATAACTAAGTCTAGTCAAAATTGTCTCTTAAGATACTTTAAGGCCATCCACTGACTCTTGGAAGATATTAAACGGTCGTTCAAGACTATTTCGAAACATTTACTTTCATCAGGCGATCATTCAAGATCATCTAATGGTCATTCAAAATTGTCTAATAGCCATCTATGTCCCTTAAAATCATTCGAAGGTCATTCAATGTTGTTGAAGGCTTATTCAAGGTCTTTTAGGTTTATTTTGAGTCATTCAAGAAAAATTCAACGTCAACAACTGTCTTTCCAACAATCACTCAAGGTCCAAAGATTATTTAAGATCATTTAGTGTCAGCCGGCGATCATTCAAAATTATCTACGTTTACTTCAAGCCATTTAACGTTTATTCAAGATTATATAAGAGTCATACCATGCCCCTTAAGGTGCTCCATAGATCATTCAAGGGCATTGAAAGGTCATTAAAGTTTATCTAAGCTTACTCAATAGTTATTTAAGGTTATTAGTTAAAGGTTATTAAAGCGTATTTATTTAAAATTAATCTATGGTTATTTACATTGATTATCGAATGGTCATTATTACATTTGAGTTCATTAAAGGTCATCAAATGATCATTACAGGTCATCTGGCGGTAATTGAAGCTTATTTAATGTCCATACAAAATTCTTTAAGGTTTTTTAATGACCATGGTGGAATTGAATGTTCATTTAAGATTATTAAAAAAACATTTAAAATCATTTTGCAACTATTGAAGGTCGTCTATTGGTCATTCAAGATTGTCTGTCATGCAGATCCCTTGAAATCATAAACCACCATTGAAACGCTTTAAGGGCTTACTGGAGGATATTTAAATTTAATCGTTTAATAACAATTCAAGGTCAACTAACTGTAATTATAGTTTATTCAAAGTCTTCCAAAGTCCAGTCAATATTGTCCAATAGTCATTAAAGGTCCCTTGAAGTCATCTAATGACTATTAAAATAAGGGTCATACAATAGGGCAATCATTCAAGGTCATCTAACGGTCGTTCAAAATTGTCTAATAGTCATTCAGGTCCCTTATAGTCATCCAACGACTATTCAAAGGTGTTAAATGCTTATTCAAGGCTATTTAAGCGTATTTTGAGTTATTTAACAAAAATTCAAGGTCAATATGTTGCTTTTCCCACAGTCATTTAAGGTTACTTAAGGTCATCCAACGATTATTGTAAGAAATTAAAAGGTCAATCAAGGCTACTGAAGCCTACATTAAAGGTTATTTAAGATCGTGTACTTTTATTTCATGTCATTCAACGTCTACTCAAGATTATATAACAGTCGCACAAGGCCATGTAAGGTTCTCCATCGATTGCATAACAGTCATCCAGGTCCCTTAAAGTCAACCAATGACAATTTAAATAGATTTAAGATTATTAAAATTTATTTTGAGTCATTCAACAAAAATTCAAGTTCACAAATTTTCTTTCTAACAGTCATTCCAGGTCCCCTAAGGTCATTTAATTACTATTGTAAGATTTTGAAAAGTCATTTAAGGTTATTAAAGCATACAGAAAAGGTTATTTAAGATCAATTAGTCTAAACCGGTTATCATTCAAGGCCCTCTAAGGTTTTCCAAAAATCGTTTAAAGACATTTGAAGGTCATTTAAGACTATTTGAGCTTACTCCATAGTTTTTTATGATTACCATCAATGAGTTAGGTTTATTTAGGAACATCTAACGGTCATTCAAGCGTATTTATTTAAGACTGTCTAACAGTCATTCAAGGTCCCCTGAGGTCATCCAATATCCTTAAAGGTATCTGACGTACGATCTTTTATTGTCACTTTTCAAAGCTACTTAAAGTGATCTAAGAACTTTTTTTATTAATACCGTTCGAATTAATTTCTAACATCAATTTATAATATTTAAGATTATCCAAGGATAATTTAAAATCATTTTTGGACGTTTAACTTGATCAAACGGTCAATTACGCTTTCTTAAGATCATCCAAAGATCATTCATCTAATGAACGATCAAATTAATTCAAGTCTTTAAAGGTTTCCAACGATTATTTTAAATTTTTAAGGTCATTTAATAATTTAAGAAAGACCTCATGATAATAAAATCTAAGTATTTAGGACGATCAAGATCTACGAACAATGATTTAAGTTAATTTATCGTCGAACCATATTTTGGATACCCTAGAAAATAGATCCTACGCTTTTTTTTCTAGGTTGAATTACTTCATTTGTGTGAATTTTTTGAAAAATCGAAGGGGAATTGTTGCAGAGTTACGTTTTAGAAATAGGGTTTGCTGACCTCTCTTTGATTATATGTTTGTTCGGACAAAAAAGTACTATTTTTGCTTTACTGGTAAACAATAATTGAGTTAATGAAATTATTAATTATAAGTAAGGATTGAACTAAATTATGACTATCTATATAATGTATAATGCGGTACAAATTATTTTTATTATCACACCTATTAAATGAAGCTTTTCAGACTTAATATTTACAAGAGGTTTCTAGTTTACCTAGTAATTCTTGGTCAAGTTTCTCTAATTCCAAAATAGCTTGGGCTTCTGGACTAGATGTTCTTCTATGTCAATATTTTGACATACCTGGTCCAGCTGAGAATTTTAGTCTGGACGAACATAGGCTCAAAAATCGACTGAGGTTTCTAAATCACCTGTGGATTCTAGATCCAATTCCTGATGCAAAATCATCTCAAAGATTCCAAACTAGGGACCCCTTTTTAATTCTGGACCAAGAGATATTTGGAGGTTCAAGATCAGCAATTGCCTAGGGATTTTGAAGCAGGTTCACCAGTTCTAAATTTTTCTGAGAATTGGAGAATCAGGAAAATCTTTTTCAATCTTACATGTCTAGCTGATCTTTCCGAAATTTTGGAAGCGTATGATATGTTTTAGAATTGTCGAATTTGATTTTCAAGAAATGTACAAAGTATCTTCAGAGATGTTTCTTTTATCGGAATTTGCTATAGTTCTAAAAACCAAAGGTTATATGTCAGAGTAAAAGTGGAAAACGTCTAATCAAATTCTATTAATAGCCCAAAAAGCTGTAACTGAATGTTATACAATAATTTTGTGTTAATCCTTCTAAAAAATGATTTTGAAGAGATTGTCTAAAGATAATCAATTAAGTTGAGTAGTGTTTACAACCTTACTTGATTCTGAGGTACATAAGCGCAATACAGCACACAAATCAATTTCTTTCTGTTATTATATCCACCATCTCCTCAATTTTAGAGAATCAAATAAAATCTTCTTCGTTCTTACATCACTAGATGATCTTTCTAAAAATATTGGAGCTGACGATCCCTTTCTAAATAGTAGAGTTTTATTTTCAAAGAATCTACAAAGTTTTGAAGGTGTAGTTTATTTCTTTTAATGTAATTTCCTATTAGTTGTAGAAAAAGAATTATATTGCGAAACGAAACAATAATATACATCACACTTTTCTCTAATTGGTTTATACTTAAAATCCTCTTGCTGTTTTAGATATTTAACCATTTTCACTCAAGCATATAACTCCTTTCTTTCACTAATCATCGATCCGTAGTTAATGGTCCAATAACTTACCTCTCTATGTTCCTCTTGATTATAGAACGAGCACAACCAGTGTTTACCTACATGTTGGCGATATAATTGCGAAAATTAAATTCCGATAAACTTGCACAATCCGACCGAATGGGGAAAACTGCAGCGCGTCCAATACCCTCGGTTGTTTTTTTTTTCAGTTCCCGATTCACAGTCTAATAACAAGAATACTCTCGCCTAATAACTGGCCGATAATTATACATTGTGTCGCACTGAGGGAATGTGTGTTTTATTTCGAAACGCAATGCAGAAAGCAGAGAGATTTTAATTGCGAAGAAAAAACCGATTTATGGTTCAATTAAAAGCCGCCGACTAATTGCAATTAGCTATTCAGAATCCGTTCGCTCAAGACGTGTTATGCGAACGGTGTAAATCCAGGAAAGAATATGTTATGCGATTGTGATTCATTCGATTTCATTAAATAAGACATCGGTATGTCTACCTTATAAAATAATAATAAAATAATTATTTTGTTTGCTACATTTAAATATTTACGATGGTTGGTAGGAAAGTAGTACCCGTTTGCAACGTGCGGAGCGCTGGTGAATAGAGCAGCTTACGGATGTGTGCTAACATGTTTAGTTGTATTCCGGCTGACAGTTTGCAAAGCTGCAAATTATCAATTGAAGGATGTGTATGTAGAAAATGTTACAGACGTTTGGCGCTGATGTCGCAATTTCAACTTAGGAAGAGAGAACATCTATGATAAAGAGCGTTTGGGACGACTGCAGTCATTATGGACGAATTTTCAACCATCTGCTCTATAATCCAGACTTCGCTCCTTAAATTTACTATCTGTTTATAAAATTTAAGGACTTTGTAGCTAAAAAGAAATTTGAAAGAGATTAAGAACTGATTACGTATCTCAATACTCTGGTGGCGGAGGAATATGCAGCTGGGATACAAAACCGAAAATTTACAACAAATGCTTACATTTGCGAGGGGATTTATAGAGAAGTAGTTTAAGGTATAAAACGTTAATATATACTAGTTTTTTTTATATTCCTAAACAGGTACTACTTTCCGGATGGCCCTCGTATAACAAATTTCCTTTCTAATTCCATCTGCTCGTAAAATCAGCCTTAATTACGTCCCATTCGGAGTGAAAATATAATTAATCTAATTAAATTTAGGAAGCATTTTTTTTCTCTCCACACAACATAAGGCTTCGTGTCCGTGTGTAAAAGTTAATTTCTTTTTTTTTGCGGAAAATACTGACCAACATAACTATTATACAATCGTAAACTGTTGTACGAAGTTAGGGATACTAATTAACGGGCATTTTTGTGAAATCTCTTGCGTGGAATTCGTTAAATAATATTGTTTGCCTGCGGGGAATAAATTTCTAATGATATATTAAAATGTTTAATAAAATCTTACAATCGAAAAAAAAACACACTATAAATTATTTAACTTCCTTCGGATATATAATTACATGTAATTATTGTTACAACCATAATGATATGTACTACGACGCTGATTTTTTTTTATAAAGCCGTCATTTGTTTAAAACCGGTATTTGTGAGCATATGTTTAATTGCGTAATTTTAATAATACCTAAGAGTTTAAGCTGTTTCCGTGTCATTTATTATGACACAAGAAGAATGAAGAAATTTATGTATACTTATTTGATTTATAAAAATTGTATTATCTGTGAGGCAATTGGTTTTTAAGAAATTCTTCAGAAATCAATAGAGAAATTCATCGTAAGTGATATGAACCTTTCTGTAACTAAGTTCATTAATTATCTTTGACATTTGAAAGAGTGCGTGCGTTCACATCATATTAAAGAGAAATGCTAATGCTTATGTTTATGTAACGATTTTCTACGCTAATCTGATTACGTAAAAAACAACGCATCGATCTTAAGTTATTCGTTTTGTTATTTTATATACATTTCATTTATTTATTAATAATAATTTTTGTCATTGTTTGTATAACATTAATTAATTAAATTATGTACATGTTCGTTAAAGTTTAATTTACTGTTAAATATTACACCCAAAGACCACGTGGTCGATAGCCAAACACCACTACTACTACTACTACTTTTAAACCCAGATCTTTATGTTGGGACATTCTTTGTAGAATGATAAACTTCTCGTATTTCTCACCAAAGTCTTCCAAATATTTCTGGATGGTTTTAAAATTTTTCAGATTATTTTTCTTTTTTCTTTAATTTCCCATTATTTTCCTTGCTTTACAATAATATCTTTTACAAATGACAGGAATTGTCTTTGTGAGTTCTAGAATTTTCAAGCATTTTTTTACTTTTTCCAACATTGTCCACTATTTTTTGCTTTAGTTTATTTTTCTCAGTATTTAAATTTGTAATCTACGTAATTTTTTTCTAAACTTCGAGGAGTATCTTTAAGCTTACGATATATTTATAGCTATTTTTCCAATAATTATAAAATTTTGTATAATTCCTTCTCTTCTATTATTGGAATTTTCAAAATTCCTAGAATTTTTCATAAATTTTGATTAAAAAACCCGTGATATATTTTTGATAGTTCTAAACCCATTTCATGTATATTTCCAAAAATTTCTAGTATTTCGTTACTCATTTTGTATTTAATTTTGGTATTTTTAATTATTTTTTGCTTTATTTTATTACAAATTAAATTTATTTAATTTTCAATATCATTTATTTTTTTAGTTCCTGAAAACCTTTTCTCTATATTTATAAAGCATCAGTTTTCCTTTCATTTTATTTTCAGGATTTTATATTTCTGATTTTTTTTCAAAAAATGTTTACTATTTTTAGTAGTTTTCCTGTCACAGTGCGGAATTTTTTTTTGAGATTTCTTCAATTCTCTAGCAAATTTTGTCCAAATGTTTATAATTTTTAAACATTTCTCATTTCTTATTAATTTATTTTAATCTTTCTTCTAAAATGCTAGAAATTTTAAGAATTTCTCGTCTTATTTCATCAAAATTTTACAGAAATTTTTCTCCGCTTGCAAGAATTTTCTAGTACTTGTTATGCTATATTTTTCTTCCAAATGAAATTTGCCATTTTTCGAAACATCTGAAATTTTGAAGAATTTTTTATTGTTTTTTTTTTTATTTTCAGTATCTCTAGCAATTCCTACATAGCTAACATAATTTGTTTCCAAGAATTATCAGTTTCGAGCAGACTTTTCAGCATTCCTTATTTTATTTTATACGGGAGTTTTTCAAGAATTTTTATTCTATTTTTCGAAAATTTTCCACTATTGTCAACATTATTTTTTTCCGTATTGCACAAATTTCATTTGAAGTTTCTAAAATTTTCTATTTACTAATAATAATACACATTTTTATTGACAAACTTTGTACACATTTACATTGAAATAATAAATAAGTTTGTCAAAAGGCTATCGATCAGAGGTCTTTCTGCCTTCTTCTGTGTCCAGTTATAGGGCGCCATCTATTGTCTATTTTTCAGTATTTCGTATTTACTTTATTAGAATATGCCTTTTAAATTTGTAAAATTTTCCAGAGTTTCTTATTTTATTTATCAGTTTTTGCTTTTAACTTGCGTAAAATATTCCTTTCTTTTGCTTTCAAATTTCTACAATTTTCTATATTCTATATTTATACGATTCTTCTAGCAATTCTTCAAAAATTATTTCAAAGTTCCACACTATTAACAGCATTCTTTCATTCAAATTGCAATAATTTTGTTAGAGGTTTATAAAATGATTTTTATCTCCAAAATTTTCTTTCTAGATTACCTGAAATTTCTTTAGGGTTTTTGATTTGTTGAGCAATTGTATTCATCAAAAATTTTAGAATTTTTCACAAATTTGTTGTATTATTTAATCAGAATGCTTCGTCCTTAATTTCTACAATTTTCCTACATTTATTATTTCAAGTTATACTTCTATAAAATTCTTTGCTCTTTATTTTTTGAGAATTTTTCACTATTTCCAGCACTTAATTTTCTAGCCAATTTTCTGCAAGATTTATCTGAGAGAAAGAACAACATCTTTATTTGGACAAACAAAAATACATTTAGAACAAATATATTTTAAACTGTTAACGGTGGAGGCTTCTACTTCGTTATGCATAATTCTTCACAAATAAAAAACTTTTTAATTTTGTTTGTATAACACGGACTTTATTTATTGACTATAGTTTCGACAATTTTATTGTCATTATCAAACTAGAAGTTTTCTAGTTTGATAATGACAAGCTAAAATTGTCGAAACTATAGTCACTAAATAAAGTCCGTGTTATACCAACAAAGTTAAAAAGTTTTTTATTTGTGAAATATATTTTAATTTAAAATAAGGGTTAGTCCGGCCCTTTGGGCTATCGACCTTTGGTCTTTCTGCCCTCGATTTGTATGATTTTCCCACATTTCCTAATTTAATTTCGAGGACACTTATTTTTTCAGAATATTCCAGAATTTCTCTGTTTATTACATCAGAATTTTACGGCAATTATCCTTGAGGGTTATAAAGTTTTCCAACGATTAGTTTTCCAGTAACTTTCCTTTCTAATATTTTAATGTTTCGAAGATATCTGACAAAAACGCATCTGAAATATAGTACTTGCTACTACATTAGGAACAAGACAAGCATTTTGAATCAAATCCCTTGAAGGGGTACGGAGAGTCAACAAGGCAAAAACAACAGCTTTATAACATTAGGTAATTTTAGATTAGAACACTTGTTCTGTTTCATATTGTTGTATTTATTTTCCTAACATAAATTTCGATCAGCGATGATCATTTTCAAAGGAATTACAAATGTTAACTCCTTTATATCCCTCATTAGACCTAAATTGTGGTAGTTTTTGAGAATTAAAGAACATATCCGTTTTAAACAACCTCAACTATCAGATATGAACCAATAAGTTAGACAGTAAAAGAATTATTTATTCTAAAGTACTTCTTTCTGGTGATATAAAAATGTTCTGAATAACGATGCAACGTAAAACTTGAATGAAACATTTTCTAGAATATGCGGTAAATTTTGAAATGTTATCACTTCTTTTCATCTCTATTTGAAATATGAAAATAAACAAACTTATTCCACTTCTTGGAATATCAGCAATTTTTGTTCTATGACCCAATAGATTTCCTGTTTCTTCTCAAAATTCTTGTCAAAATTTCTAAATTTTCTGTTATTTCTTTACTCATTTAGTTAACTACTACAAATATTTTAGTATTTTAAAACATTTTAGCTTTATTTTATCACAATATATCTACAAATAGTTTTGAATTTCTCTTCTCATTTTTTTCCCTCGATATTTCTAAGGCAGTAGTTTTTTTTATATTTATAGATTTTTTTATCATTCCTTGTTTAATTCTATCAAATCTTTCTATCAATTCGTCTTACAGTTTTCAAAAAAATTTTCACTGGTGGAATTGTTTGTAGAATTTTCAATTAAATTTGATCCCAAATTTCTATAATTGTTCTTGGATTTTTTTTTGTTAGGTTAATTTTATGGAATTTTTTTTTCAAAATTTCCAGCATTACTTGTTTCATTTTAATTGTTTTAAAACTTCTAGAATTTACAGTATTTTATTTTATTAGAATTTACAATTTTTAATAAATCCTTTCCTCAAATTTTCTAAATCAGCACGTACTAGTCACGAAGTATTGTGTAAAAATAAAAAGTAGTATAAAAAAATTAAACTTTTTTCTATTAGTCAAATCAGCTGTCTTTTAAGTCTTATTAAAAATTTCAAAAATTTTCAACTGCTAGATTTCTTTTTCTACCTAAATTTTCTTTAAGATTTATAGAATTTTACAGCAATTATGTTCTAGAATCTTTTTTGGAATGTTTTGCAAATTTCCAGTAATTCCCATAATTCCTACTCAATTTTTCAAGAATTTTTTACTACTTCCATAATGCTTTCTTCCTTCCTTTAAGGTTTAGAAAATTTATCAGCAATTTGTCTTAGTTCTAAAATATTTCTTGGAATGTTTTGCAATTTTCTATTAATTCTCATAATTCTTACTCATTTTTTCAAGAATTTTGTACTATTTCCAAAAAGTTTTCTACCTCCCTTTAAGATATAAAGAATTTGTTAACAATTTGTCTTTGTATTTCTTTTCACATTTTTAATTTAGAGTTTTTAATAAATAATGAAAATAGAGGTTTTAATAGAATTATACAAGAAATACTGAATAATTCGGAAGACAAATTGCTGGTAATAATATAAGCTTTAATGGAAGGAAGAAATCTTTCTGGAAATGGTGGAAAATTCTTTAAAAAATTGGAAAGGAATTTCTGGAAAATTGCAAAATTCGATTATTTTATTATCCAATTTTTTGGGATTGGTCGGTATTTTTGTTAAATTTTATAGCATTTCTTTTTCATAATATTAAAAAATTTCCAAAAATTCTTGTTTTATTTCAACTGTTTCAAAATTTTCTTCAAACTTCTAAAAAATGTTTTATCGCAAAATTTGTCTTTAAATAAATAAAATAAAATTACATAAATTTCTTCAAGGTTACTATATTTCTTCAGCAATTCTTCTCCTCTAGATTTCTAGAATTTTTCAACAAGTTTTATTTGTTTCATCAGAATTTCTAAAATTTTCCAGCATTCTTGGTTTAAGTTTATTGTTTTACCCTTAATGTTTTAAGAAGGTTTTTTTTCTAATATTTCTCTAATTTTCAGGATTTCTTAAGAATTTCGACAATCTTTGTTTTATGATCCAATAGATTTTCTGATCTATTTCCTCGAAATTTTCTATTGTTCTATTGTTATTGTTTCATTACTCTTATTTTTAATTTTTAAGAAACCTTTCCTAAATATATTTAAAACAGCAAGTTTTTTTTATATATTTATAGATTTTTTATCAGAGCATTTTATCAATTATTCTTACAGTTTTCAATAATTTCATAAAACTCGATTTTTTTCTGTCTAATTGTACTCCAAAAAATTTGTTTCCAAAGTTTTAAAATAGGTCTTTGAAATGTTTGCACCTTTTCAGTAATTTACAAGAAGCTTCCACTATTTCAATAAAGTTTTCTTTTTTCCTTCAAGCTCTAAAGGATTTATCAGCAATTTATCTTCCATATTTTTAGAATTTTCCAGAATTTCTTATTTTACTTTAACCTGTTTTCCAAACTTCTATAAATCATCCACTTTTTTTCTATTTTAGTTTTCATGAAATTGTTCTTCAAATATAAGGATTGAACACTATTTATTTATTTTTTTTTTAAATTTTATCGAAATATTTATTTGAGATTACATAAATAATCGTTAAGGTTTCTAGATTTCTCCGCATTTCTTATGTTCCAGATTTTTAGAATTTGTCAGCAAGTTTTGTTTTGTTTTATCAGAATTTCTACAATTTTAGAACATTTTCTTCAAGTTTTTCTTCAATGTTTCTCTAATTTTTAGAATATCTTTTAGGTTTTTCGACAAATTTTGTTCTATGATCCAATTGATTTTCTGCTTCATTTTCTTAAAGTTTATTGTTTCATTACTCATTTTGTTAACTTCTATATTTTAGTATTTTTAAGTATTTTTTGTTTTCTAGAAACCTTTTCTCGGTATTTATTTATTTATTATTAGCTTTCTTTTGAACAAAATGTACATAAATACACAAAAATATAATCGCTGCTGCGACGTTCTTCTAACCCATATTTCTACTCTTATAAGCAGTGAGAGTTTAAGAATTCTCTATGTTCACTTTACCATTAATATTTTGCCTTAATTTAGACTAGTTTTCCATCTTTTTGTAGATTTTAACACAAAAAAAATATATATATTTATAGATTTTTTTAGTATTTTTACTTTTATTTTAACAGAGCTTTTTATCAGTTTTTAATAATTTCATAAAGTTGCATTTTTTTCTGCTTAATTGCATGATTTTTCTTTGAGGTTAATAGAACTTTGCAGAAAATTTGTTTCCAAATATCTCAAACATTTCTTTGAAATAGATGTAATTTTGCGGTAATTCCTATTCAATTTTTCAAGCATTTTCCACCATCTCCATAAAGCTTAATTCCTTCCTTTAAAGTTTAGAGAATTTATTAGGTATTAGGTATAAGGTATTTATTTATCCAACATACTACAAAAGATTCTAATATTATACATAATAATAATCTACAAAAATTTGATCGTGTTTGGAAAAGCTTGAATTCACAAAATATGTGTTCTTCCATTCACACCTCCTATTCCTCTGGTAACACTTGTTCCATAGAGTCTTTCTTGATGATTCATCAGATTATTTGCCAAATAATATAGTTTATTTTATAAGAGTTTTACAGCAATTTTTCCATTTTGATTCAGCAATAGCTTCTGAATTAGGTTTCTTGATTTCTTCAATATTCAATATTTCTTGCATTTTTCATCATCCAGATTTTTATAATCAATTCGCAATTTTTAAAATTTTTCAGCCTTTCTTGATTTATTTTAATTGTTTTCAATATTTTACAATTTTTCTATATTTTTTCGTAAAATATCAACTATTCTCAGCATTTTTCCATCCAGTTTCTAGAATTTTTCTTTTAAACTTAGCATTTTTTAAAATGATTTCTTTCGTTTTCATAGACTTTTATATAATTTTAGGCAGTTTTCTTTTCAGATTACATAAATGTTGTTAGAGGTTTTTAAAATAATAATCGTTGCTTCTAAACTTCTAGATTTAAGCAATTCTTCTCTTCCAGATTTTTAGAATTTTTTAGCAGTTTTTGTTCTTGTTTCATGAAAATGTTTGTTCCAAATTTCTACAGTTTTCTGGCTTGAGTTTATTAGTGCTTCCCAGAATATTTCCTATAATTAGACAGGATTTCTTGCTTTATAATTTTAGTTTAGTTTTATTTAGTTTAAGATATTTCACGTAAATATTTAAGTTATTTTTTTTTTAATTTTACCTTGACAGTTGTAAAACATATATTTATGTCCTACTACACATCAAGAAATAAATAAATTCAAAAAAATATGTTATGTGTGTTTTACAACAATTTTTTTTCCATTTTTCGAAAAATTTCACTATTTCCAGCATTTTACTTTATAGATTGGGCTTGTTTTCGTGGTTTTTTATCTGTATCTCGCGTTGTATAAGTCTGATAGGTCGCCACTAGATGACGTTAGAAATATTGAGATTTCGCAACAAAATTGACCCTTTTATGAAGCGGTTGGTAACTGGTGATGAAAAGTTTGTCACTTACGACAACGTCAAGCGAAAATGGTCGTGGTCGAATCGTAGTGAGCCGGCAAAAACGGTGCTAAGACAGGATTGATGGCTAGGAACGGTTTGCTGGGTTTTATAGGATTGGCAGGCAATTATTTCTATAAACTGCTCCCCTACTCTTAACTCGGAACTGTACTGTGAACAATTGGACCGTTTGAAGCGGTCAGATTTAGTCAATAAGATAGGAATTGTGTTTCACCAGGACAACGCCAGACCACACACATCGATAGTGACTCACCAGAAGCTCTACAAACTTGATTGGGAGGTTCTCAAGCATCCACTTTATAGTCCCAACCTGGCACCAAGTGATTTCGATCTGTTCCTGTCCATGGCGAACAATTTAGCTGGTGAATAATTCGCTTCAAGAGAGGCTTGTAAAAACCGACTCTCTTTTTATCAATAGGGACGAGGGCGTCTATGAGAGAGGAATAATGATATTACCTTCAAAATGGCACCAAGTTTTTTAAACAAAACGGCTCATATTTGACCTAAATCGGATGATTTTAACTATGGTAATTACCAAATAATGGATTACTTTTTACTACACTTTTTATTATATACAATTCCAAACATTTTCCTTCTAGATTACATGAATTTTCTTCGAGCTTTCTACCAATTTCTTCCTCTAAAATGTTAGGATGTTTCAAATTTTTGCTTTAATTTATTGCAGCATTGTTTCAATTTCTCGAGAATTTCCACTATTTCCAGAATTATCTTTCCAGATTACATAATTTTTAGATTTCTTCAGCATTTTTCCTCTTCTAGATTTCTAGAATTTTTCAGAAATTTTTGTTTTGTTTTATCAGAATTTCAAAAGGTACATAGATAGTACCAATTAAATATCAAGAAATACTTCTATAACACGTAGATGGTATTAACCGAGGAACGACATTTCTGGTCTTAGTTATACAATTCTAAGTAGTACTAAAACATTAATCCAAATATAAACGTTATTTATTCAAGCAAATTTGTTTTTTTTTATAAATAATTACACAAGTAGTACCAATTAAGAAAGAAGAAAAACTGTTATAACAGGTATACAGTCCTAACCAAAAGTGATATTTCTGGTCGTCAGTTATATAATTATAAGTAGAACTAAAAGAATAATCAACATATAAATGTATTTTTTAACGAAATTATTAAATCTTAAGTAGTACTAAAGAAATAATCGAAACATAGACGATATTTTGATTCGTGAATAGAACTACTTAAGTAAAAACTAGTGGCTGTTACTAATGTTACTAACAGAACAATAGTTCTGGTCATAGTTATAAAATTGTATATAGTACCAAAGAAATAATCGAAATATAGTAGGATTAATTCATATTTTTTTTAGGTTACATAGGTAATACTAATCAAGAAATATTTCTACAATAGATAGGCAGTACTAATTGGATTTTTCTGGCTTGTAGTTAAAAGTATTGAGTTGTACCAATCAAAATAAAAGTATCAAAGAGGTACAAAATATTCTACAAGGTAGTACCATTCGAAAATGTACAGATACCTCTAGGTAGGTTGTACTAATTAAAGAATGATTGTTCTAGTTACTTTTCTATTAGTTAGTTGGTACTGACTCATAAATGGCGTTTTTGAACTTTAAATATAAAATTTTAATCAGTACTAAGGAACTAATCAAAATATAAGCGTATTTTATTAATGAAAGATATTATTTTAAAAGTAGATACGTAGTACCAATAAAAAGCGAAAAAATACTTTTATAACAGAAGAATGACAGTTCTGATTTTGTATAGTACCGAATAGAATAAAACTTAATTTACTTCATGAAAATTCTTCTTTTAAAAAATACACAGGTAAACAAGAAATACTTTTATATTAGTTTAGTGTGAAGGGTATATAGGTAGTACCAACAATTGCAGAAAATACGTTTATACCAGACAGATAGTACCAGGAAGAATGATTTTTATAGTTTTTAGTTATATCTTAGGTAGTACTACAAAGACTATATTATATATTAATTATTATAGTACTAAGTATAATACCTTGTTAGTACCAAAAAAAAAAACAGAAATAAAGAATGTTGATTTAAAAGTTCATAGGCAGTACAAATTAAAAATCAAGAAATACTTTCTTAACAGGTAGGTAGTACTAACTGAAAAATGGTAGTTATTGTGTTTAGTTATAAAATTGTTGTCTATGGCTTTTGTTTTACTATATTAAAATCAAATTGCAAAGGTGAAGTGAGAAAATTTAATATTGAAATTTGAGGGTTGAATATTTTGAATCTTGTATAAGGGATATTTGCAATTGTTTATATTTTTGGGGCATAACTAGTGAGGAGTGTATTTTGAAAATTTAAAGTATGTAGCTTTTGTTTTACTATTTTAAAATCAAATTTGAAAATATGAGGATTGAAAATTTAATCTTGAATATTTATGTCGAATATTTTGGAATTTTCAGGAGGAATGATTGCAATTATTTATATTTTTTGAAGCACTATCACCGAGGAGAGGAGTTTAAAATTTAAAGTCTATGGCTTTTGTTTTACTATATTAAAATCAAATTGCAAATTTAATATTGAAAATTGAGGGTTGAATATTTTGGAATTTTCAGGAGGGATATTTGCAATTATTTATACTTTTTGAAGCATAACAAGTGAGGAGTAGATTTTGAAAAAATACCGTTTGTGGCTTATGTTTTACTGTATTAAAACTAAATTTGAAAATATGAAGAATGAAAATTTTATCTTGATAATTAACGATTTAATATTTTGGAATTTGTAGGAGGGATGTTTGCAATTGTTTATGTTTCTTGAAGCATAACTAGTGAGGAGTGAATTTTGGAAACTTAAAGTTTATGGTTTTTGTTTTACTATTTTAAAATCAAATTTGAAAGTATGAAGATTGAAAATTTAATCTTAAATGTTGAGGGTCGAATATTTTGGAATGTTCAGGAGGTATGTTTGCAATTATTTATAAAATTTAAAGTCTATGACTTTTCTTTTACTATATTAAAATCAAATTGCAAAGATGAAGAGTGAAAATTTAATATTGAAGATTAATGGTTGAATATTTTAGACCTTGCAAGAGGGTTGTTTATATTTTTGAAGCATAACTAGTGAGGAGTAGATTTTGCTATTGCTTTCATTAGATAATCCAATTGTTGATAGTACAGTTCTGAATTAAGAGTGTTGCCGTAGGGGAGCTGCTCACAGTAGGTAATTTTCTGCCAATCCAAACAAACACACAGCAAAACCTTCTTAGCTGTCAATTCTGGTTTGGCCACAGTTTCCGCCGGCTCAGAAATGAGTCAATTTTGTTGCGATTCAACAGCGATTTGCAAATGGAAATTCGGCCCATGAGTTTTTCTTTGCGTTAACTGGTGTGGACTCATACATCGAGCTTCTTTTTGTATCCAACCTTTTCAACGGTTTTTTGTGCCATCCAGAACTGCACGAAATTCGATTTTATCAATTTTTGTAAAACCGCCTGACTTTCTGCACTAAACACACTCTTAAACAACCACTATTGACAGTAGACATCTGAAATTTTGCTATAAAAAGGGTTGCTCTTGCCGACCAGTGAATCTGTTTCAACCATCGTGCGCCATCTCTTGCCGATTCCGGAAATATTTCAGACCCCCTCGTGTTTAAGAAGAAAAAATCTCAATTGAAGCACATTTGGCTCAGACCTGAATTGGTCGAGTTAAACGTGTTATTGAATTGATGGGGATCTATGACAATGAGAGGAATAGCATGGTTCAGAAAAATATGCATACGTACCAGGTTTGTAGAAGATATTTAATGAAATTCTTGTAAATGCTGCTAAAAGTAAACATAAACTGCATTAAATTTGAAATTTTGCCTGAAACGAGTACAATACCTGCGTGGAAAAATGGTCAAGGCATACCTGTTGCTATGCACAAATACAATGATATTTGGACACCTCTCGACTTCCTCCAACTACAATAACGAGGATGAAAAAGTGACGGGTGACAGTAATGGTTACGGTGCCAAAATTTGTAACATATTTAGTACAAAATTTACTGTCGAGACTGCATTGCAATCGAAAAATTTCTGCTCTAAGTGAGATATTCATAAAAAATACGATGAGAATGGAGTCGTTCAGTCCGTCTTAAGATGGGCGAAATTTAAAGCACAAGAAGATTAAATGAATCTTCTTGTGCTTAATATTATCCCAACTATAAATTCGTTTTTTATATTTATATATTTATGGAAAGTTCCGATAGAGCGGACGTCTGGGAAACTTGTAAGCAATTATTAAAACATTATAAACGCCCATAACATTCTCAAACCCAAATAATGTTGTACATTTTAAGAAAATATTTTCGTGTTTTTTCTAATTATTAGTGAATTTTCTACAACGTAAAGGAATTATATATTTTTATTATCAAATAATAATTAATTTATATAATTGTGTTATTTATAGAGCCTAAATGATTGTTTGTTTATTTTAACATTGTTAATGACGTTGATCTTTACTTATTAGTTTATTATTATTTATAATTACGAAATTATTTATTAAATTTTAATTAAGAATGGTTTTTACATCCTTTATTAAAATTAAATAAATAATTTCGTTTTAGCTCCCAACAAAATTCATATTCATCACCACAATTCCCATTTTTTTCCCTCTGTTTGTTCGTAATTTTCCAGATATAATAGAGCGGCTTAGGGGATTATTACTCATATCCCACCCCAGGCCGCCGGGCTGCGGTGCACTCCCACGTCCTATATTATAAGGGTAGCTGCGCTCCGGGTATTAACTACTATTAGTTTAATATGCTGACTCTGTGAGTAACTTTGATATTAAACGTAATTACAAGTTTATTACATATTTTCCACCACAAACGATTTTCCACCTTCCTGCCAAAAGGGCGAAGCGAAGTAAAATCACACACATTTTTTTTTTTTTTAACTTTTTGTTTACTCGGGGCGGGGAAATAAAACGAAAATCCCGACCGGCATAAGTGAGGAATTAGCCGAACGGAATCGAAGTTTACTTAAAGGCCCGTAAAGAAGCGTAAACTTCACAAAAGAAGTTAGGAAGTTTACGCCCGTAAATTTTCCGTTTTCCGCCCTCCGGCCCGTCGGGCAGTTACTCTTGCGGTGCGATTGTTCTTCACGCGAGATGTCCATAAACGTTGATTAAACTGGTCCGTTGAAAATAAACTTTTTTTTCGTTGACAGAGATAAAAGTATTAGCGTTAATTTTCTTTTATTGACACTTTTAATTCACTAATTAAGAGTTAATCAAAAACAATTAAATAAAAATTTGGATTTTTTTCCCATCTACCGTAAATTCCCTTTTATCACAAATATGCGATAAAAATGGAAAAAAAAATCTGATATAAGATATGAAAAAAGTCTATCAGATTTCTTGTGAAGAAAACCTTATCGGCTAGTTATTATTGGACTGCGACGTTTCGCCATTAGCGTTAACTTTTCAGTCGAATTTCTTCATGTAATTCGCACCGTGCTGTCGTGTTGTGCAACAATTTCGCGCGCTAAATTTCACCTGGACAACATTTTACACGGACGCATAGCACAGTTGCCCCCTTCTCGGTGAAATGACCAGCGGCCCAGTATGGGGGAAAATTGGGAAGTCACTATCGCGCACGCCACGAGTTTTTCAACAGATCGTTTCAAATCTTCATATCAGTGTTTGCATTTGTTAGAACAAGTAAGTTTACTCTTTGTAAAGTTAAGTAAGTTTACTTTTTGGTAGTTTATATTAGTGTTTGCATTTGTTAGTGCAGGTAAGTTTATATTTATAAACAACATCCTTAAGAAAATAAAATTTAAAGTACATATTTAATAAGTATGGTATTTTAACAATCAGGAAGAAATACTAGGTTTAATTATATAACTGTTGATTATTCTTTCCAGTATAATTTATTAATTATAATATATTAATAAAATTCATAAATAATTCAAATACATTTCTAATAATTATTATTATATGTAATTTATAAGTACGCCTTCAGTCACTAGTATCCATTATTGTTAATAATTATATTATAGATTACTTCAAAAGTATCTCTAAAGCTCATATAGATTAAGAACACTTAATTATTACGTAAAGAATTTGTTTTATTGATTTTTTTGATCAATGAGTTTTCCTTTTTATTCTTATTTGAATGAATTATTTATTATCGTTATTATTAAAATTAATATAATATTACTTTACTAATAAAACCTTTACATAACTCGAGAACCTATTTTATACGTACAACAAATCATGTAACCTTTTCATGAACCCGCAGCAATTCGATTCAAACGTTTAAATACTCACCTGTCCTTATAAACGCAGAACTTTCACCGTCTTTTACAATGTCGAGTTTACTTATTTTCTTTAAGTCCTATTGCATACTTGATCCTACGATTGTCGGCTTTCTTATATAACCTGTTCAACGAACGCACAATTCAAGTGCAAGTTATGCAAACGATTGACTTAATATTTGCAATTATTTTAATCAATAATCGTAACTATTAATATTATCAACAAAATGATTGTTTTTATAATTTCAATCTTATCCAAATCTAGTTGGCTTGCCTTTGAAATCTTTTGAAATTCTGAAAACTTAAAAATATGGTCTAACGCTCCTAAAGTCTAAAATATTAATAATACAATAACAAAAACATGAACGTAACAAGTGTTTCCTGTTCTTAATTTATAATAAATTAGATTTGCTTTTATATTAAACAAAGTTATGATTTATAAATATTGTTTTATCTACATTTAAGTATTTTTAAAGTTTTAAATTTCTTAAGTAGATTAAAGCTTAGTACAATATTTAATATTACTATTTAATATGCATGTCTTGCAAAATAAAATATGATGATTCAGTGCTTTCAATTATATTTAAAATTTATTTATATTCACTTTCTTTTAATATAAACATTCCTTTTATGGATTTTATTTTATCCCCTATGAAGTCAACTTGATTATCAAAGCTTTAAAATCCTCCGGGGAATTAAAATGTGGTCAACCAATGTAATCAACTCTATATTAATAATATTAAAATATATTATACTTTAGTATTCTGCCAAAAACTCCTTTGTAAATTTCTTTCTAGTCTATGTTTTAAATATCTTCAAAAGAAAAAAACAGGATGTTCAGGGTTTTAAAAAAGATATCAAAATTTGAAATGTATTTCTTACCTTTTGGGAATAAGGCCTTGGAAAAAGCTAATTTTATAGCATCTATTAAAAAAGGTTCTTATTTTTCTTAGGAGGACCAGCCAATTCTGCTTACTACAGTATAAAGAGTTGAGTCTGTCGATGCAGAAGATGTTTCACTATTACAGTTTTTCTAATATATCGGTCGTAGAGCTTCTTCAGAATCTTCAGGAAAGAAGATGTGAGGCTTATTGGTCGATATCCTTTCAATAAAGTGCAATCTAAGCTTTATAGGTTTAGTTTTCCTTTACACTTGTAGTGAAAGCCATACTTATACTAAAAAAAAGTGTCTTGAATAATATCTCTTCTTCTCTCGACACCAAAATTTGACACTGATTAGATGTGAATTTGTCTTGAATAGTTTTTCCTCAAAAATGCCACGAACAATTATATAGTAGTGATTTCATGGTCAGACCTCTTTTCTGCTTATAAAATTTATGATTGAATTAGAAATAATTAGAGTCGGTGCAAAAAATAGAATTTCTAATATTTCTTGTTTAAATTAATGACGGCAAGTTGTAATCTTCGTTTCTATTAGTTTTTTTTTTTAACTCTTCTATTGGAATGCACGTAAACAAGCTTTTGACATCAAAGGATACTGAAATATGTTTTTATGCTATATGCACTTGTTTGGTTTTGTCTACAAATTTCAGTGAGCTCCTTATTGAGAATCTTTAATTATTGCTGGGAGTGAGGCGTTGAGCACTTTTGCTATTTTATAAGTGAGTACGTTTTTATATGACACTAATGGAGGGATTGGGATGTTATCTTTATGTATTTTTGGTATTTCATATAGGGCAGGGGTCTTAGGCTTCATTTTCTTATACTTGTACTGCTGTATAAGTGCGATGAAAATTTTTTGTGTCTGTGGTTGTATCTTTAGCTAATTCGATAATATCGTCGTCTTCACTGTATGAGAACCATCCATCTCTGAAATTCACACGATGAGAAGCTCTTCATTGCATAATTTTACCCTAAGAATGATTGAGCTCTCCTGGTTCCAATATAATTTAGTTTAGTACTCTTGTTATTCCTCAATAATAGTTTACTTAGATTGTAGATGACACACTCACCTTTAAGGTATATTGTTAATGTAAGAAGCTTCTACTTCGTTATACATGTTTGAATAATTAATAAAACACTTCAACTTTGTTTGTATAACACTGTACTTTTTATTATGTTGACTAGTTTGGGCAACTCCACTTGCCATTATCGAAACATAAGTAAATTAAATCTACGATTTGCACAGGTATTTATACATAAAATTATTTACAGACAGCGTCAAAAATAGGAGAATACATTAGGTCAACCTGGTCGTTAATTAGTGGAATTCCCGGATTAGCGCGGGCTTTGTGGATTTCTAGGGATTCTAAAAGATTCATTTTTCGTCCCTTTTCGGCGTAATGAATAATCGTTAGTACATTCTCTCCAAAAGAATGGTTTTGTTCAATAATGTGTTTCGCAAAAGTGGATTGATCAACTTGTTTTAATCTAATAGAGCGCAAATGTTCTTTAAATCTTACTTTGAAATTTCGACCAGATTGACCTATGTAAATTCCTTGACAATTTGAATATGTTAATTTATTCCGGATTTTTTTAGTTTATTTTGTTTTGTTTTTGGATTAAAAATAACATTACTAATTTTACAATATGGTTTAAATGGAATATTTATAATATGTTTTTTAAGTACGTTTTTGATTCGAACACTACAATTGCCAAAATAAGTTAATGATTTAAACATTTTAGGTTCTAACACTGAGTTACCTGCAAATAATATATTATTGATTTTACGCATCTTTTGTTTATTTAAAATTTTATCTATTAATTTGACATTATAAACATTGCTAAAAGCGATATTCTTTATAGTATTGATTTCTTTTTTGAAGGAAACATCTGATAAGGGTATATTTAGTGCTCGGTGGATCATTGAGTTAAATGCTGCCATTTTGTGTTTGTGAGGATGTCGGGAATTTTTAGGAATGATGGAGTTGGTGAATGTGGGTTTTCTATAAATCTCGTATGAAAAAATGTTATCAGTTCTTGAAATAGAAAGATCTAAAAAGTTAATATGATTATTTTGTTTTGATTCAATTATGAATTTAATTTTTGGGTGCAAATTGTTAATAAATTGTAGGAAATGGGATAACTGTCTTTCAGTTCCTGTGAAACAGGCTAAAATATCGTCAAAATACCGATGCCACATTTTAATATATCTTTTCCCAAGCGGAGAATTTAATATTTTTAACGTTAGATTTGACATAAATATTTCGGCTAAGAATGGGCTTAGTGGTAGGCCAATTGCTAGACCTTCTGTTTGCTTATAAAATGTATTATTGAATGTAAAGTAATTATTGTTTAAAACAATTTCCAATAAATTTAAAAATTCTGTTTTTATAGAGACGTGAATGTTGTTTCTGTCAAACGATTCTTCAACTAATTTTAAGCAGTCTTGTGGAGGTATATTTGCAAACATATTTGAGACATCAAACGAGACTAATTTATAATTTGGTTTTAGTTTGAATATATATATATTCTAACAATAAAAATAAATTTAAAAACTACTTAAAAATTTAGAGTAGGGAACATGCGGACGGAGTTTACGTAGTGTTCTTCCACTCAGACTCATATTTATAGATGATGATATCCTCACCAGCAGTATATTTTTGCCATTTTAGGCAATATTTTGGACATTACTGGCTTATTTTTAGTCTTATACAAAACTATCTTGACGTTTCATCATAAGACAATATAGGAGTGTTTTACCTTTGAACCGAACAGATAGTTATCTGCTTTGCTTAGTCTTTAGGGATAATGTGGCCTGAGCAGGTTGTATTGAATTATTACCTCTTTGCTTCCTTTTTTTATTTTTTTGCAAATCCAATTTTTTATCGTTTGTAAAGTGGTCAAAACTAAATACAATTATGTAGGTTTCATATCCAAAACGTTGCTTATATAATCGAGTAAATTGTATGTGTGCCTTTTTTAATGTTTACTCTTCTCTTCTTCTTCTCAATGGTCTCGACAATTTACCTCTGAAAAAAAGTGTCACATTTACCCTTTTGTTTATAAAGCCTTTTTGCTTGAAAATCATTTATTTAGTTTATTGACTTTACAAGTTCTACAAAAATATTATACAAAATAATATAAATTTGCAATAACATTAAAATTTTGATCGCAAGACTTGAAGGCTTAGTTCACATGGCAGTGTTCTTCCACCAAAATCATTATTTCCTCAAGCCGATGATGATCAGCATGTGATTATTACTATTGAGGTAATATGTTTGCCATTGCTGGTGGCTATTTTTGTCCAATATACGTGGAATTATTTTATGATATGTATGTTAATGTTATATAATCAAGAAAGTTGCTTCCTCCAAGAAGGATAAAAAACTCAGGACGATACCTTCTAATCCACCGACCTTAGAGATGGTCTGCAACGCAATAAAAAGCCTGAAAGAGCGTGGCGTCTTTTCTCTGCAAAACATCAAGAAGTACATCACAGCCAACTACAAGGTTGATGTCGCCATTCATTAAGAAGTACCTCAAGTCAGCTGTGACCTCGGGTACTTTCAACCAGACGAAGGGTATAAGGGCATCTGGATAATTCAAGCTCGCATTCGTTTCGTAGACGTGTGCTAAGGTCGCCAGTAGAGAAGAAGCCAAGGCTAAGGCCGCCAAGAAGTCTACAACTAAAAAGGGAGCAAAATCATCTAGGAGTTCAGCGAAAAGTGGTGGCCGATGCGGAGCCAAGAAAGCCAATGCAAGAGAAAAAAATCCTCGGCCGGAATGGCCAAAAAAGCCTCATCCGCCACCGCTGCTTCCGAGAAAAAGGTAACAAAATCGAAGGCCAAAAAGGCGACCAAGAGCGGTCATACGAGAAAATCCAAAAGCACCCAAGCAGAAAAGGGCGAAGGCCGCTCCAAAAAAAGAAGTAATCAACGGCCACTATTATTTATTTTAATGTGGGAACGTGTGATCTCGATATTTCCAGTGTTTTTTTTTCCGATTTAGCAGAGAAACATATTATAGTTTTTATCAATGTTAGGAACTGACCAATGCTGACTATTACAAGGTATATATTCTGACAAGGCACTTAATATGAATTAAGTCTCATCTCGTCAGCACAGGTTAATTTAAGGATTCACCCGATCATATCGACATTATTGTAAAATAAAATCATAGCTTACACTCGCTATTTTTCCATAAAGTAAAGGCCCGTTCTTATCTAAAATATGGTCTGAAATGACCAAAGTTACCCTAGGAAAACTAATCGCTACCTAATTAAATGTTCTCATGGAACTTTTTGTTTTACCTAGATGTACATTAGATAAAGTTTTCACCATATTCTTGCCTGGGTTTAATTTTGACTGTTATCAGTATCTCATACTATCCTTTGATGCTTCTTTTTTAGATGAGACTTCCTGTACCTACATATTTATTTCCTGGTATTTCATTTTCTTTTAGTGATTCCTACTGCAGCATCTAAAGCTGTAGTTGTTGTACGTCTTCGAAGACTTCGAAAAATGCCGACTGTCATAAATCGGATTAAATGTTACATCGATATCGTAGGCAACTCTAAAAATTCATCCTGCCACATGGACTACGTTGTGAAGTAAGGTGGTAATATTCATTTACTCTATAAATGATCGTCAAAACTATTTTAAATATCTTGTTCAGATATTTTATGTTATTAATAGAAATATTTAACCTCGAAAACCATTAGATGCAGTAGCCTTCTTGAAAAGTTTCCAGGACATGTATAGCAGGTCTCAGTGGTGCATAGTTGTGGAAGGTGACTATTTCAAAGGACAGTAAGGTAACTTTCGCTAATTTTTCATCTACATTAATGTTACATTACTATTCACCAAACATTATTGTCAAGGGTTGTATGTTTTTATAAAATGTTCTTTTTTATCTATGATAAAAGAGAGTTTTTGGAAATTTCTTATCCTCATTCCGTTTCAATGAGAGTTTCCGGAGATGTCGTTCTGCAGCTACGTACAACTATTTCTGCTCCACTGCGGTTTATTTTCTTTTGGTC
This sequence comes from Ontholestes murinus, assembly GCA_963969525.1. Taxonomy (NCBI): domain Eukaryota; kingdom Metazoa; phylum Arthropoda; class Insecta; order Coleoptera; family Staphylinidae; genus Ontholestes; species Ontholestes murinus. The sequence continues at coordinate 11,761,881 of OZ018388.1, read as the reverse complement.
ACGTGTCACCAGACCTATTGCTGGCTTCTGTGACAGTATCCCAAATTTCAATTGCTGCAGAGTCTCCCTGAATTGTAATTTGAGCTATCGAAAACTTTGGAAGTCTCGTTCAAAGAAATTTAGTTGATGGATTGTATCTATTATAACAATTCTAATGTTATTCATGGATTTCACTGCTTAGAGGTCTATTGCATAAAGTTTTTGTTTATCCTTTTATCCTTGCCTTCTTCCTATTTCCAAAAGAGTTTCCGGATTTTGGTTTTATTTGGATCTTGTCAGTGACAAGCACTGTCCTCCGCTGCTTGTTCCACCTTCCTGCGCAGCGGTTCATTTTTTGTAGTATTGCTACCTATTATGAGCATTTTCGGTGGCTTCTGCAGTAGCATAAAATATTTTAATTTCCTTGGGTTGGTTAATTCGCAACAGCCTTTTAAGGAGACGCTTACTATGTTTTTAGTCACTTATGTGTTACCTCATCTTTGCAGTAATAGAATAATAGCAACTTTGCTCCCACTCTATATATACAGTGCGCGTCTAAAGTATGGAACATATTCAGAAAAACCTATTTTCATATGTCATTTATTTGTAAGTAATGACGTCATCATTTTCTTTTTAAATGGAAACCCCCCATTTTATAAATTCATTTTGAGAGACCCTTTCATTGTCGAATTGACGGTATAATAATGATGCCACTTTACATAATAAAATTTTTGAGCAAAAGGCGATTCGAAGTGAAAAAATTTTGATGTTTTCATCATGATACTTTCCACGTATTTTTCTCGAAAAGTAATTGGGTTTTGTAAAAAAGGTATTCGTTGGATTGTAAATTGTTCAATTGACTATTTTCTATAATTATTTGTTATGCAACTTTCATTTGGATTCTATAATTTCTTAGTAATAAGCAAGAAAATATTAAAAAACATAATTTTTAATTTTCTTCTCGAAAATCAAGAAATCTTTGAAAAAATGTTCAGACAGAAGTTGTTTAACTTTTTATAGTCTTCTAATATTACTTGAAAAAAAAAACCCACCGGTAGACGAATTTTTAGAAAAAGCTCTTCAGTTTTCCCCATTAATGATAAAACTTTAAAAGTTTAAAGTTTCAGTTCGAAAACTGTAGCGTTTTTTTTGAGATACAGCGCCCACGGATAGCCACACACATCCACACATTCCCACACACAGACACATTTATTTCTAAAATGGTCGGAATCGTCTCTAAACGTATACTATATCCATTGAAATTTCGAGTTCGAGAAAAATCACGGAAACAATACTTTCCCGTATTTCGTACGTAAAATGTAAAAACTTAAGACAACTAAAATAAAGCAAAAAGTACGTTGCTAAGCAGAGAAGTTATTATTAGATTAAGTTTTTCGAGATATCCATGCTTCTTAATGTCAGTGAAGCAGAACATTAGTCATTAAATTGTGCGAGAAGTTAACGTTTAAGTGTTACTAAATTGCAACTTTGATATGACACATTTAACTGTGACACAAAGAATTAAAATTTTGGATTTCATTGGATATCGAAATAAGACCAGAACTCAGCAGGAGGTGTGCAATTTATTTAGTGCAAAATATCCAAATCACCTGATCCACAATTAGTAAGATTGAGTTCAAATTCAGAGTAACTGGTGATGTTACAGATATACCAAAATCTGGACGTTCAGAAATTACCGAGAATAAAACAATTGATATATTATGTATGGAAGAGAAATCGCATAGTACCTCTAGACGAGATGCCTCGAAAAAGGAAGTTATCCTTTTGTTTATAAGCATTAATTTAGTTTAGATTAATTTTTTGACTTTAGAAGTCCTACAGAAAAACATACAAAATTACATATATTTAAAATAACTTTAAAATTTTGATCGCAAGACTTGAAAGCTTCCGCTCAAACCATTATTATCTAAAGCCGATGATGGTCAGCATGTGATAATTACCAAGGCAATATTTTTGCCATTGCCTGTTGCCATTTTTGTCCAATTTATTTAGAGTTATTTTATGACATGTATGTCAATATGTTATGATCAAGAAGGCTGCTTCCCCTAAGAAGCGAAAAACCCCAGGATGAAACCTTCTCGTCCACCGACCTTAGAGATGGTCTGCAACGCAATCAAAAGCCTGAAAGAGCGCGGCGGATTTTCTCTTCAAGCCATCAAGTAAAACTTCACAGCAAACTACAACGTTGACGCGGAAAAAATGTCGCCATTCATTAAGAAGTACCTCAATTAGGCTGTGATCACGGGCACCCTCGTCCAGACGAAGGGCGCGTCTGGATCATTCAAGCTTGCTTTCGGGCGCTAAGGTCGCGAGTAGAGCAGAGGCCAAGGCTAATACCGTCAAAAGGTCTACAACCAAGAAGGCAGCGAAATCACCTAAAAATAAATCCTCGGTCTGAAAGGCTAAAAAGGCTTCATCTGCCACCGCTGCTTGCGAGAAGAAGGTAGCAAAATCGAAGGCCAAAAAGGTGACCAAGAGCAGTCCTACGAAAAAACCAAAAGCACATTAGCCGAAAAGAGCGAAGGCCGCTCAGAAATCTGTTGCAAAGAAGTAGTCGACCATCACCATTTTTTTTTGTGTGGGAACATATAATCACGGTAGAATATTGTAAGTGTTCTTTTTTCGGTTTACTAGAGATACATATTGTGGTTCTTATCAGTTTTAGAAACTGGGCAATGCTACCACGAGATATATATTCTAAAAAGGCACTCAATAAGATTTCTCAGATAATCAAGTCTCATCTCGTCAGCACAGTTTAATCTGAGGATTTGCCCTGTCATATTGACATCGTTATAAAATAAAGTACCTAACTTACACACTGGATTTTTTCATTAAAGAAAGGCCCGTTCTAACTCAGATATCTAAAAGATGGACTTAAAGTTAGATTAGGAAAACTAATCGCCGCCTCATTATATGTTCTCATTGAACTTCCTATTTTACCTAGATGTTCATTAGATACAGTTTTCGCCATATTCTTGCTTGACTTCAATTTTGACTGTTATCAGTATCTCATACTATCATTTGCTTTACAAAAATTAAAAAGATATATTTTGAGCACAGGAATCACAGACGAAATTCATTCTTTAGAACGATCTTCCAGTCAAACCCTGATGATGTAATGTTCCTATTGATTCTAGAATCTCTACGACTTCTTTCACAACTGTAGAAATTATTTCATTTTTAAAATAAAAGTGTTTGATTAATGTCAACATGACTTCCTATACCTACATGTTTATTTCCTGGTAGTTCATTTTCTTTTAGTGTTTTACCAACACTACTGGTGATTCCTATAAGTCGTATTAATATTGTAGAAAGACTTTGTCATAAAATTCTTCCAAAGAGATGCTCCCTAAGACCTTCAGCCAATTAAATGTTACATCGATGTCGTAAGCGACTCTAAAAATTTATCCTGCCACATGGACTCCGCTGAGGCGTAAGGTAACTTTCCTTTACTCTAGAAATGATCATCAAAGCTATTTTAAAGACCTTATTCAGATGTTATATGTTTTAATAGAAATGTTTCGCCTCGAACACCATTGGATGCAATTTTACCCAAATTCTCGAATTCCCATTTTAAACGATTACTTGTAGGATTAGTTAAGTTTAAGCTATGCCACGGGAACAATCTTTCAACAAGATGCTCACTATGATTGCATCTGCCAAGCATGTCACATCTCGTCAGCACTAACAATAGTAAAATAATAACCACATGAACTTCGCTAATGAAAATTCAGATTTTTTACTACTGCTAGATGTGTGCTGCCAAACTATTCCAAACTCTTGCTCTGATTTAGTTGATGACCAAAACAACAATAAACTGCCAACTCGCTGTCTGTTTTACATACAGATTTTACCTAGGGATTCATTAGATAGAGTTTTTAGTAATTTCTTCTAGATGATCCCTCGAATCTCGTCTTTTTCTTATTACCTGGTAATATTTTTTATAAAATGTTCTGTCTTATCTATGGTAAAAGGGAGTTTTGGAGAATTTCTTATGTTGATTCCGTTTGAATGGAATTTTCCGGAGATGTCGTCCTGTAGCTACGTTCAACTATTTCTGCTCCACTGCGGTTAATTTTCTTTTGGTATTTACACGTGCCACCAGACCTATTGCTGACTTCTGTGGCACTTTACCAAGCTTTAATTGCTATAGAGTCTCCATGAAGGATAATTCACACTATCGAAATCTAACACTTGATTGTATTTTTGCAATTCCCTTTCAATCAAGTCTTATCGCGTCATCACAGATGACTGACGATTTTCCCAGCCTCACGGATACCCCTAAACGATAAGGGTAAACTCGCTTCCACTATGCGTGTATCCATCCAAGTTCTTCTAAAGGCTCGCCCTCCTTCAAAGACCCTATTTACAGGATAGATTGCGTTTATTAGAACAGTTCTAAAGTTATTCATGAATTGTATTGCTTAGGGTTCTATTTCATAAACTTGTTGCTAGTTTTTTTGTCTGTGGGTATCATTGCCGTCTTCTTGTTTCAAAAAGTTTTCCTGAAAAATATAACAGATTTAGGTTTTTGATTTTCCTGTACTGTTGTTCATTTTATTTTGCCATTTATTTCTAGGGTTTTGGGTGGCCTCTGAAGTAGCATACAATATTTTAATTTCATTGATGTCTCCAAGGATATTTTCGAAGGATAACTTGAGCTGTCGTAAGCTGGTACAATTGTTTTTTCGTAACACTCTTTCAAGGAGGTGCTTACCATGTTTTTAGTCACTTAAATATCACCTCATCTTTGCATGTGGATTGCAAATTTACTCTATTTTTCAGCAAAGTCCATGTCCTTGGGGGTAAAACTTTGTATCAACTTGTACTGATGAGGTGAGACTTGATTGACTGAAGCCATAGCGAGCACTTAGTCGCCGTTGGCCAGCTTTCGACGCTTACAGAAATCCCTGACAATCTAGAAGGACTAACAATAATTCCTAAACGATTAAGGTTTATTATCCTTCGGAAACATATCCAGATATCTCTGCAATAACTAAAGCTTTGTTTTCTACTGTAAAAACTACTAGTAACAAAGATCTCATCTGTCGGAAGAAAGAGGATTGATTGACTTAAGTAAAATAGTGACAGTCTTGACAGTCAGCGTTAATTAGCTTTAGAACCCCGAATGACACTATACCATCTAAAACTTCGATAGTGGTCTCAGAAGCCACTAATATCGCTGCTGATACAATAATAATCTCACACTCAAAGATCAGAAGATAGTTTTGATAGTCAAAAGTAAACCTTTTGTAATCACTCACAGCCTGATTATTTGTATGACACATTTTGTTTTATTCAAGGGTTCATTAGATGAACACTGCTGAAGAACAGAATGGCTTTGCATTTCACTTTGGATGTGTTGGTCCAAGTTTTTTTTTGAAAACTCTAGCTCTGACTCAAAGATCTTGCACAGAAAATAGTTTGATCGAAAAAAGCAAACCTAAGGTGGTTAACACGTTAAACGCCACGCCAAATTCATGAGCCGTTCCATTTAAGCCACAGTTAGCCATCAGGCGGGCCCTGCCGAAGAACGCTTGCCTTCATATTTTTGCAGAAAATAAAAATAAAAAACTGAAAAGCGAGGCCTAATGATGCCCTAACGCGTAGCAAATCCTCAGTATATCGTAGCCCAGTGTCGTTTAGTCTCCAAGTCTTTTCGTACTTCTTGACCAGAAAGTCAAAATTTTGATGTTATCAAGTAATACTTCAAGCGAACCAATTTTAGTGCCTACACTTCGCTATAGTGTTTTGCGCTAGTCCGACGATGAAAGTTTATCACAGAATGAGTGTGTGGATACTAACAAAACGGGTGATAAAGAATGATTCGATCCACAAAGAAATCAACCTAATATAAAAGCTTTTACGAGCGAATGTGCGGTTAAAATAAATAATATCACATTACAAAATTGTTGCAATGTAGGAGACTTTTACGCTCTATTGGTCACGAAAGAAATACTTCAGGAAATTAGCGACCAAACAAATATATACGAAGTGCAAAAGCAAAAAGCAATTAGTACGTTCTTCGAGGGCCCCGACAAATAAAGATGAAATCAAGCTCTCATTTCGGCTCATTATATAGATGGGATTGGTAAAATATCGAGCAATTTATTTATACTGGTCCAAGGATCCGCAATATTATCATCCATTCCCAGACAAAATAATGAGCACGAATCGATTTGAGATTCTTTTGAGGATGCTTCACTTTTGTAACAATAAAAGAGCAGATAACACCAACCGTTTATACAAAATCCAGCGGATTATTGACGAATTGAACAAAATTTTTAATAAAATAAAATATTACCATCCGACAGAATTAATTTGTACTGATGAATCGATGATTCCATCTCGTGTACGTATTATATTCCGACAATACATGAAGCAGGAGAAGCACAAGTACGGCATTAAAATCTTTAAACTCAGCTGTAGCCTCTGCTATACATATAGTTTCAGTGTTTATAGTGACAAAACGTTCGACAAAGTGAACACGAACAAATATAGTAGTGAATTTGTGTGAAGATATATTTCATAAAGGCCATACACTCTGTACTGATAATTGGTATACCAGTGTAAATTTGGCCAAAAACTCATAAAGAAAAGTATCCACTTGATTGGTACACTAAGAAATAACCACAAGGATAATCCAAAAGAAGTTGTATTCAAGGAACTAAAACGGGAGGAATGTGTCGCTCAAGAGGGTAAGGAAGGGATCACAGTTTTGAAGTGGAGAGAGAAGAGTGACGTTCTGTAACTTTCAACTAAACATACACTAGAAAAGAATACCAAAGAAAATCAAAAATCGTTACTAAATCAACAATTGTCATAGATTATAATGCAGGAAAAAAATCTATTGACCTGTCAGACCAAATTGCTGCGTATAGTAACCCATTACGGAAATCGATGAAATGGTATCGAAAATTGGGCTTTGAGTTATTATTGAATACCGCCGTTGTAAATTCCTTCTTCATACACCAAGAAATAACAAGCCAGAAGATGTCTATCACAATGTATCGCAAAAAATTGATTGACACACTTGTACAGGAGAAGGTAGAGGAACAAGTTGGCACCCGTGTGAACCCTACATCACTTGAAAAAAAGAAGGCAGTGCGCACAAAGTAAGAAGATACTACACCGAATTCTATAAAGACAATACAGGAATGTTAAGATCAAAGGCAGTTAAACATGTAACAACCTTTTGTAATAAATGTACACAGAAACCTCACCTTTGCTTATCTTATTTTAATAAATTACATTAATGTTTTCAAGTATTATATTATTTTCCTTAAAGAATTTACCAAACAAAATAAACTTTTAGTCTTACAAGTATAGAAAGACCGACATGTCCGTCTGTATTAATTTTTGCCGTCTTCCTATTTCAAGAGGAGATCTCTCAGAAATGTTGCCTTTTATTCTTATTTGGTTCTTGTAAAAGGTTCATATTGGTTACCCTGTATATTCTATCAGACAAGCCTTTTGTGTGCTTCGTGTTTCAGCTCTGTTACGATTCATTTTATGTAGTAGTGTCACGTATTATCAGCAGGTGACAACATCTAAAGTTTTAATTATACATCCACATTTATGCTGACTGTTTTAGTTTACGTCGCTTCACTCTAAGTGTGTGTGGGCTGGAATTATTAGAGCAACTCGAATGTTGCTAATCATTTCCTGGTTATATGAGGACCTTTTTTTTATTTTACCTAGTAGTTCCTAAAGAAAATGTCTTTTCTTGGTTCATTTCTACAAAGGAGGTCCGAGTTGATTCCTCGAAAATCGAACTTTTGTATTAGTCTAGCTCTTGCTTCCTCCATCAGATGAGTCTTTCTACGCCTACGTATTTCTACATCTTTGCGGTTACTTATGGCTTCTGTGGCATCATATAAAACCTAAACTTTATTCTTCTCGGTTCTTGAAGAATTACTAGAGTTGTTGGAAGTTGCATTACTCCTATCATAATCGGAAACCAACGAAAACAGTCTTACTATGAGCTCAGCCAATTAAGCGTTAATTTATTATAAAAGGTGACTGAAAGGTTTTATCCTTGTAATGATGTAATGATGTAACGTCGCTCCTACCCTGGATGCGTTCATCCAAGGCCTGCTCTGAAGTAACAATTGTGTCTAAATGATGGATGGGATGAATAAATGCAATCCGTCTACTTATATGTTTTCTTAGGACCCTACCTAAAGGTTCTTTTGATCATTTTTTTCAGATCTCGGCCTTATATTTCTAACTAGCACAAATTGATTTTCTCATCAGCGTCTTTCTACGCTTAAATATATCCAATCGCTGCATTTTTTTAGATCTTTTAATGTTCATTGTGTTACCAGTGTTAGTTTAGTTGTTATTGGGGAAGTACTAAAAGATGCATTTGAGGAGTTGTTCTGGTAATGCACTGTGTCAATCAACCAAGCTCTCAAACCGAACTACCGATTGGCTGTATCATTATAAGAGTTTTTATATGGACTACATCGTACTTGTTAAGTCTCTACTTCTGATGAGTATGAGTTGTTAGTTCTGTGTAATCCGTAATGGTCATTAACAAATTTCATCCCACACAAAAACACAGAAATGAAAACGTCGCACTGCGAACATCAAGATTACCAAAGGGATTTAAATCCCAGTACTAATTATTGTATGCAGTATGAAGGCAATGAATTGTCTGGTGCACCTACGATTCTATCATTCTCGCCCTGTTAGTCTTTTGACGAGACAACTCAGCCTTTAAAATATTGTTAAAGATGGCTTAGTCTCTGCTGAACCGTACAAAAAATATTCTTTTCGCTGACAATCATGCCACGATAGAACCCATCCTACTACTGCAGGTCCATTGAATATTATTATTCTTATCTTTATTTTCGTTTACATTAATTTATATTATTTTGCTTTTGTATTCAAGTTAACGAAATGAAAGAATGAACGAAACGACCAAATTTAAACCTTCATCAGTAATAGAACGAATAAAGTTGTTTTAGAGTGTGAGTGAACGAACCGAATTCATTTTCACTGAATTGAAAAATTTACTATATTTTAACCACAAATAATTTGTGGTTAAAGCATAGTGAATTTTTCAATTCAGTGTAAGTATGGATTACCACTTAGTAACGGTCGCAACCATTCTCTTTATTGAATTCATTTTCATTTTATTAATTTGTTTTGAAGAATATATTTGCTGAAACTAGAGTAGAAAGTTCTTTAAGAATGTATTTATTTTCATAACCAATTTCGTTTGTAATATTATCATTCATTTTATGATTATGACTAAAAGTAATCACTTCTACTATTCACTTCATTTGATCGAGACATTTGAGAAAAATGTTATCGTTTCCATTATGAAAATCCGGTTTGTCAGTTAATTATTACAGTTTAAACGAAATGTTCCTTCAAGTGGTGATTATTTCATTATCGTAACAATTTAATTGGTAAACTGTTTAATTAATGATAACGACATTCATTTATTTTTTGTTAATTTCACAAGTTTTAACCTGTTGTAGTCGAAAACTAAAAAAATAAATAGAAGGAAAATTGAATTTATTTGATTGTTCATGTTTAATGAAAGAAGCGAAGTTGAAAAGTTTGGCGTGAATTTCCTTAGATTTAACATTTACCTTTCTTATTTTCCCTATATAGAAAAAAAAATTAATCACTTTTGGCTCCAATGAGATTATTAAATCCAAACAAGAACAAAATAATCTAGACAGCGTATTTTTTAATCAACTTATGTCTGATGTAGATTTTTCTAATTCTAATTCTAATTATAAATTATCGGGCCTTGGTAAATTTGATAATACGTTGTTTACAAGTTCTAGACCTATACAAGTATGTTTCAATTCTCCTGATCATGTACATAATTTAAAAAAATAAGAATATAGAGTGGGTGAATTTATACAGATTTCTCATGTGCGTTCGACACTGTCAATCACTTTTTTTTATTGAATAAATTGTCTATTCTTAGGTTTTCGTCTAATAGTGTCCAACTAATTAGATGTATCTAAGTAACAGAGTATGTTTTGTTTCTTTTGAGTTTATTGCCTATTCGGGCTCACACCTGGGTCCTTCACTATTTAATATTTATATTAATGATTTATTAAACAATTATTAATCAAAACCGAATTATGGAACTGAAAAGCGTTTGATAAACATTCATAAACCGGAAGTGGATGTTTGCTCGAGACGTTTTTTTTATTTTAAGTTAAAGAAAATGAGAAACTGAATCAGTTTTATTAAAACATGTTTTTCATAAACTTCTTAACTTGCGAGAAAAAAATAAAAACTATTTAGATATTTATTCATACAAATTTTTCAAATATGTTTTGAAGATGTTTTACTGATTTACAGGGTGAGATAGAGGCCACCCTATATATACATGATAAATTTAATTGCTAATCGTTGATGATTTTGCTGCTAAAAACAAACTTATGGAATAGAAATAAACCAAAATCAAAATTTAAGTTTAAATATAAATGACTTTTAATAGCTAATATTATCTAATTTAAATATAAATTCAAAATAGTTGATGGATTCTACATCTTTTTTACTTACCCTATATAGAATTTGAAAAATATTACATGACTTTTCAAACAAAAGTTAAAGGGAATTAGAAACTCAACAAGTTTTATTAAAACATGTTTTTAAAAAAGCCCTTAACTTAAATTTAAATTAAAAATCAATCATTTTGACAATTTTTGCCTATTGCTAATGAACTATAGGAGTTACATGAAATTTATATAACAAGTAATTGTAAATAATTGACCAAATTATTAAGAATAACCATTTCGCGTAAACCTCATAGTTTTCTCATGGAACCTTTTGTTTTACATAGATGTACATTAGATAAAATTTTTGCCAAATAGGGAATTGGCAGGGGCCTGGGTTCAATTTTGACTGTTATCAGTGTCTCATACTACCCTTTGCTGCCTATTTTGTTAAATTAGACTTCCTGCACCTACATACCTGTTTCCTAGTAGTTTATTTTCTGCTGCAGCATCGAAAGCTTTAGTTAATGTAGGTCTTGGAAGACTTCAAAAGTTCCGACTGTCTTAAGACGGATTAATATTGCGGAAAGTCCGTGTCACAACATTCTTCTGATAAAAGTCTCACTATGACCTTCGCCCAATTAAATGTTACATCGATATCGCAGGCGACTAAAAATTTATTCTGCCACATGAACTCCTCTGAAGAGTAAGGTAACTTTCCTTTACTCTAGAGATGATTGTCAAAACTATTCTAAAGACGTTGTTCAGATTTTGTAGGTTTTAATTGATACTGGTAGAGCTACACTCTTGATGGAACGAGATATGTAAATTCAATGGGGTAAAACACTTGTTAAGTTCCATAATATTTTTATTTTCAGTTGCCTGACACGTGTTTCGATAATTCCTGATCATTTTCAAAGTACAAAATAAATAACTAAATTATTTTGTACTTTGAAAATGATCAGGAATGATCGAAACACGTGTCAGGCAACTGAAAATAAAAATATTATGGAACTTAACAAGTGTTTTACCCCATTGAAGTTGTAGTTTTTTTTTAATAGAAATATTTTACCTCAAGAACATCATTAGATGCAGTTTTACCCAAATTCTTGTATTCTTGTATGGCTTCTTCTCATTTTAAACGATTACTTGTAGGATTATCTTAAGACTGTCGAATGCTGGTTAAAACCCACAGCGACGAGAACACCTTTTCAACAAGGCGCTCACTATTGGCACAAGCAAGTCGCATCTCGCCGGCAAACATAATAGTCAAATTATAATCCCACCACAAGAACTTCGCTAATGAAAATCCAGATATTTTACTCTAGATGTGTCCTGTTAAACTATTCCAAAGGCTTGCTCTGATTCAGACGTTGACCAAAACAACCCTAAAATAGCTACTCGCAGCCCGTTTTATATACGGATCATATTTTACCTAGGGATACAATTTTTAGTAATTTCTTCTGGATCAGCCTTCGAATCTGGTCTTTTTCTTATTACCTGGTTATATTTTTTTATAAAACGTTCTCTCTTATCTATGGCAAAAGAGAGTTTTTGACAATTTCTTATGCTCATTTTGTTTCAATGCAAGGTTCTGGAGATGTCGTCCTGTAGCTACGTACAACTATTTCTGCTCCACTGCAGTTTATTTTCTATATTGGTGGCACGCGCCACCAGACCTATTGCTGACTTCTGGGGTAGTATACTAAGCTTTAATTGCTACATGAAGGATAATTCAAACTATCGTAATTTAACACCAATTGTTATATTTTGCAATTCCCTTTTAATCAAATCTTATCTCGTCATCAGATGGCTGACGATTTTCCCAGCCTCATGGAAGAATTATGCATGTATCCATCCAAGTTCTTCTAATGGCTCGCCCTCTTTCAAAGACCCTATTTAGGATAGATTAGAGCAATTCTATTCATGAATAAATGGAATTGTATTGCCTAGGGGTCTATTTCATGAACTCTTCTAGTTTTTTTTGTCTGTGTGTATCATTGCGGTCTTCCTGATTCAAAAAGAGTTCCCAAAAAATACAACGGATTTAGGTTTTTGATTTTTTTTGTGCCTTGGGTTATTTTATTTTTAGTTTTGCCACTTATTACGAGCATTTTCGGTGGCTTATGCAGTAGCATCCAATATTTTAATTTCCTTGGGGTCTCCAGGGATATCTTCGAAGGATAAATTAAGCTATCGTAAGCTGGCACAATTGTTTTTCTGTAACACCCTTTCAAGGAGGCGATTACTATGTTTTTAGTCACTTCATGTGAGTGTTGCAATCGAGACGCTTCAAATGATCTTACTCTTCCAGATATAATTAAATTAATCAACCGTTAGGCATGGATAGAGGTGGCTTAGTCAACTTATAAAAAAATCAATGCCAAAGACTACTCAAGAGCAGAATTACTTCATCACTCATGTAAAAAATTAAATCGATAACTATTATCACTAGGTATGATTTTTGGTTGAACTCGCCTTTCGATATTCTAATCATTTACGTTCAGTTATATTATTTTGCATTTGAATTCAACGAACGAATTAACTGAACGAAATCAAAGAATTGAGTGGAAAGTGAAAGGTTTTTAGTATTATAAAATAATAAACTTGTCTGTCTAATAAATGAAATAAATAGAGAAGAGATTATTTAAGAAACAGTTTTATTTTCTTAATTTCGTTCGTAATATTATCGTTCATTTTATAGGTGAACGTAATCACTTTTACCATTCACTTGATTTGATCGAGACATTTAAGATAAATTTTATCGTTTAATCATTATGAAAATCCGATCAGTTAATTATTACAATTTAAAAGAAATGTTCCTTCAATTGGTGATTATTTCATTATCTTAACAATTTAATTGGTAAACTGTTTAATTAATGATAACGACGTTAATTTATTTTGTATCAATTTCACAAGTTTTAACCTGTTTAAGTCGAAAGTTAGTAAAAAGATATATTGAATTTACTTAACCTTTAATGAAGGAAACGAAGTTGAGAAGTTTTAGGTGTATTTCCTTTTACCTTTCTTGAGTTTAAACTTAGTAGAAATATAAGTAATTTGTAAACAAATAGGTTAAATAATATATTATAGTGTTTAATTAGGTGGTGAATGTACGAAATGAATGTGCAAAACTTTGTTTAAATTTTGCGAGTTGTAGCCCTTATAAGAACTAATAAAAAAATACTGAATTGTCTCGTAAATTGTGTTGAAGAAAAATCGCTACATAAACAAATCTTGAATATTACAGAAAAGAATAATACGAAATAATTCACGTGTTGCGCTGGAGCGGCGCGTGCAATTTTCGAGCGGCTGCTGAATATTTACGAGCGCCATACGGCGAAACGCTCTTATAAATAATAACGTTCATTTGCTAAAAGGTTGGCAATAGTGTGCGTCCGTCGTGCGCGCCGCGCTCCGGAAAGTGAAAATAAGCGGAGTTTTCAGGCAAACACAGCGTTCACGTAACGTAAATAGTTTCACGTGTAAAAATGGGAAAATGTTAAGTGTATCTTTCTCTTTTAATGCGACGAGCCTCCGAGCGCGGCCTTTTGCAATATCCCGCTCGGCCAATTTAAATTCCGCAGACGGAAACAAAGAGCTGCGGAGGGACGCATTTCGCCTCGCAATTGTGCATCTTCAATCTTCTAAATTGGGAATGCACTCTCTTCCACCGCGATCCGGATCCGCTCTTAACTACTTAACATAAAAGTACAATTGTTTGTAATTTGTACGAGAATGCAAAGTGCACAATTATTTTAATGGTAATGCTTGATGTGTCAATATTGCTACAGTTTGAAGATTTAATTTAGAAAATGACGATCAAATAAAAAAATACTAAAATAACATTATATAAAATGGTGATGTGGCCATCATAGTACTTTCCCTATATTGTACTCGAAAACTATGAGGTTTACGCAAAAAGGCTATTCTTAATGATTTGTTCACTATTGAATTCTTTACAATTATTTGTAATACAAGCTTCATGTAACTCTAATAGTTTATTAGCAATGGGCAAAAAATTTCAAAATTTTCAATTTTTATTTTATTTTTCTCGAAAGCTATGAATTTTATGAAAAATGTATTCAGATTTTCATTCTCTTTAACTTTTGTTAGAAAAATATTTGTAATATTTTTCATATTAAAAAAAATATCAGAAAAAAAAAACAAAAAAACACCCACTTCCGGTTTATGAATGTTTACCAAAAGCTTTTCAGTTCCAGATTTTGATAAAAAAAAACCTTAAGTTTGAAGTTTCATCTCAAACAGATAATTCATTTTTGAGATACACCGACAGACACACACACACAGACACATTTTTTTATTTTTCTAGAAATATAGAGAAAGTAATAACACTGTTGTCTCCTCTCTTCACACTTTATATCTATAGAACTTTCCACCATTTTTATTTCTTAGATTTACAAAGTTTCCCAACAATTGTTTCTACAGATTCCCGGAAGTTTCTTAAAAGTTTGGATGATAACTTAATAGAATTTTAAAATGTATTAATAAATATTATATAATATAATATATATATATAATAAATAAACAATCTAAAGTACATTTTATCATTTATTAGTTTATTCAACAGAAATAATTTCATTCAAATTAATGTTGCTTTGATAGTTGTACTATTTGTAACACGCAAATTAATTTGTATTATTCAATGTCTGTCGAAGTATTAGCTAGAGAAGTAGTTGTTTTAAATTAATTTGTTTTCTAGTCTTAGTAAGCCTCATTGTTGTAGATTCACGAAATGTTTTCGTATTTTTAAATTTATTGTTTAATAGAATTTTCTTCAAAAGTTTTAAAATTTTACGGTAATCTTTCTTTCTTTTTGGAAAATTTTTCGTTTCATTTATTTCAGATTTTTCTCTTTCGTGTTTTCCAGAAACTTATATTCTAGATTCTTTGAATTTTCTTAAAAAGTTTTTAAGTTTTGGCAATAATTATTCTTATTCCAAACTTATCTGCTTTTTTTCTAATGGATTTTTTGGATTTTCTAGAAGATTCTTTTGCTAATTACGAGAATTCTTGTAAGGATTATGGTATATTCACAAGTAATACCATAAGTGATGGCAATTTACTCGAATAAATTTTCTTTTTCTAGAAATTTCTCTTTTTGTTTTCCAGATATTTTGAATTCATTTGAATTATTTTTGAAAGAGTTTTAGGTTTTGACAATAATTATTCTTTTTTGAAATTTTTTAGCTCTTCTTCTTATAGATTTTATGTATTTTCTAGAAATTTCTTTTGCTAACTACGAAATTTTTGCAAAGAATGTGGAATTTTCTTTTAGAAACAATTTTTTGCTATATTTTATTGGAATTTTTTTAGTTTTATTTTATTAGCATATTCCAAAATTTCTCATTTAAATTAGAAGAATTGCTTTTGAAGTTCTAGAATTTCAGATTTCTCGCTACGAATTTGCTAGAAATTTATATTCCCAATTGAAACATTTTTTTAGAAATTTTCATTTAGGCTCAGAGAATTTTTGATTTATTTTATCAGAACATTCCATAATTTCATTTCTAAATTTCGAAAACACTATCTCTAGAATTTTCTTACATTTTCCTTCGAATTTCAAAAATTTTCTAACAATTGTTAAAGATTTCTGCAATTTTCTTTAATTTTTTTTCAAAAATCTTTCATTTCTCTCTTTCCCGCCCCTGTCTCCTCTAAATTGGAAGAATCTTTTTGGAGGGTGCATAGAATTTTCCATTAAATTTATTTTATATATCTGGAATTTTCTTGAAATTTTTTTTAAGGTTTTTCGGAATTTTCTTAGCCAGATTCCTTGAATTTTCTTAGAATTGATTTGGCAACGACTTTTCTTCATAATTTCTTACAGATTTTTTATAATAATAATAACATTATTTTCAAAACAGAAACAATACAGAATGCAAAATGTTATTATAGAATTTTATAGAAATTTCTTTTCCTAATTAGTAGAATATTAACATTCTACTAATTAGGAAAAAAAAATTCTATAAAATTCTATAATAACATTTTGCATTCTGTATTGTCTGGAATTTTCGAGTATTTGTTTCTTTAGACTTACATTCTTTCACTATTTCTTAATTCATTTCATCCGAATTTTATAGCTTAATTATTCTATTTTGTCTAAATATGTCGTCGTTTTTATTTCTAATATTGTCTCGCATAGTTTAAAAAATTTTCCTCGAAATTTCTAAAATTTTACAAAAATTCTTAAAAAATTCTGAAATTTTTAAAAAAAATTTCTTCGAAGGATATACATTTTCCAACATTTTCTCTTCCAGACTCATATAATTTTTCAGCGCCTTATTGAACTGTAATATCTGATGAAATACAATAAAAATGTATTTCATCAGAATATACCAGAATTTTCTCCTCCAAATTAAGAGAAATTTCTTGAAAGGTTATGAAATTTTCTATTCAATTTATTTTAGATTTCTGGAATTTTCTAGACATTTCTTTTCCAAAATTCTTGAATTTGTGGAATTTTAATATTCTAGAATTTACTAACTTTTTTTTCAGATTTTTTAAATTGGTAAGATTTTCTTAAACTATCCTAAAATTTTCCACATGTTTTATTTAATTCTTCAGTTTTTATAGCATTTTTGTCGGATTTTTAGAATTCGTCAAAAAAAGTTTCAACTAGATCTCTGAAATTTCGAAAATTTCTCTTCTAAATTGCAAAGAATTTTTTGGGGACAGCATTTCTTCTAGACTCCTAGAATTATTTAGCATTTCTTACGCCAATTTGTGACATTTTTTCAAAAGTTCTAGAATAATTGGCCTTTTGGGTATTGGGTAAATATCGATAAATAAGTAAATAAATAACCACTTTCTTTCATATTGCCAAAACGTTTTGTAAGGATAGAATTTTCCAGAATATTTTTTCATATTTTAAAATTTTAACATTCTAAAATTTCCAAAAATTCTCTTCCAAATTGTTTTTTCATGTATTTCCTCAGCTTTTGTTTCTTCCTTTTTTTTAGAATAATTCATAAAGGTTATGAATAGTTTTAAAATGATTGAATATTCTTAAATTTTCTTGTCAAGAATTCTGGAATTTTTCAGCTAGAATTTTGCAGCACCTCAGATTTTCTTAATATTCTCCTTTTAATTTCATTAGTATATTGCAGAAACGTGTGGAAAATTTATTTTATGGTTCTTGAAATTTCCAGTAATTTTCCAAACTATTTAGGTTTTGCAGCAATTTTTCATGCAAGTTTCTTATTCTAGTTATAAATATTTTAATTTTTGATTTTTTCAGACCTTTGACAAGAGTCTAAGACTTGCAGCTTTTTCCAAAATTTTTCTTCAATTTAGTTAAAGAGTGTTAAGATTTGGTAAACATTTTTCTTTCTTATTTCTTTAGTGAATAATGAAGATTTTCCAGTCAATTCTGTTTTAGATTTTTAGAAGTTTTTCTTTCAAAATATGTCTGACGAGTGTAAAAACTTAAATTTTTATAACAAAATAAAGAATATATTCTATTTTAAAGTTATTTGAGGATTGTAGAATTTTCTAGCAATGTTTTTCTTATTTAAATATTGTTCAACACTTTTCCCAGAATTTCAAAAAATTACCAAATTGCGATATTTTTTGTATAAGTATTCTAGACTTTTTCATCTATTTTTTTTTCTTCCTTCCAGGTTTCTATAATCCAGGTTTCTATAATCTGATGGACATATTTTCCTGCACAAAAACAATACTTCCCCTATATATACTATATAGGGAAAGTAATAAGTTCTTGAGGAACATAAAAAATTTAATATATTCATACAAATATTATATATAATAGGTAAAGAATTGATAAATACATATAAACTTTCATAATGTTTCACCAAGAGATAAGCTAGAAAATTATTCTGTAAATTTATAAAGATTGAAAAAAGTCTGGAATCAATATTAATTCTAGAAACATAGTTATTTGAATAAAGCAATAGTTGTCTATCTTTAATGAAGAACTGGAGGTTTATAAACTCTACAGTAACATTTCGTTTCCATCTCTTCAAACCACATTGTACTTAAGAGACCCTTAAGAGTCCAAACCGGTTTTTAGCTAAAATTGACAGGAAAACAATAATTTATGGCACTGAATAGATAAATTCACTATGTTTTAACTGTCGCAACCATTCTCTTTATTAATAATTTATTGAATAAAACATTATTTTAAAAACCTTTAAAAATATAATATTTTTATTAATATTACAGATATGTCAGCAAAACAGGTAATCATTGAAGCCAACTGGGATAACTCCAACATAGACAACAGAAATTTTTTAGACATCGCGGCCAAAATCGCCGTTAAAGAACTACGAGAGGATGAATCCACAAGACGTCAATGCCTCAAACAATTAAAAGACTGGGTCATGAACCACCAAGACATTGAAAACTGCCTCACAGGTAAAACCCTCACGCGAACGTGAATCGGAAAAGAATACTCCTAGACACGTCTAGTACCATAATAATATTGTAATTACCACTGAACACGTTTAATTGTGGTTTCCTTTACATACTTGCACGTTTATGTGTGTGTGTGTGTGTGTGTGTGTGTGAGAGTGTGTAGATTTCGTAAATACGGAAATTGCAGTCGTGCGCGAATGTCGCAACCTGGGAATTACCTAAGAGAGCGCTTTTCTTTTTGTTCTTCCGCAGACGACAGCTTCTTGCTGCGCTTTTTGCGGGCGAAAAAGTTCAGCATCCCGATGGCCCAGCAGATGCTGCTCAAGTACCTGAACCTGAGGAAGAAGTTCAAGCACATCTTTTACGACATGGACTGTTTGGATTCGAAAGTTAACGAACTCATTTCGTGCGGGTGAGTTTTTTTTTTTCTTTCTTATATTAAGATTATATGAATAATATATAATATTATAAAACACTTTACACAATTCGAAATTTTAGTGAAGTAGGTTGTAAAATAAACACTTTGCTGGGTATCACGAATTTTCACTTTTATTGTCGGGTGAGATTTTTTTTCTTAAATTTATAAATATTTTATAATATAAAACACTTCATTAAATCCGAAATTTCAGTGAAGTAGGTTAGAAAATAAGCACTTTGTATCACGAATTTTCATTTTGATTGTGAATAGTTTTGTCCTATTCGGACATTATCAAAATTAAGTGATTGATTTTCTTCTCTTAATTATTTAAAAACATACTAATTGCAGAAGAAATGATACAGTAAATTAAATTAGGAAACAAATATTATGCACACTAAGAAATCGGTGTCGGGCAAAAATAAAAATTAGCGAGGGAAATATCAATTAACTTACGACAAGTATGAAAAATGTTTGAAGGGAAAAAAAAGATTAATGATATGAAAAATTAATGTATTTTCGCGAATTGTGCAAAATGCAGAAGTCATCATCGCCTGGGACCATTATTCAACATTGAATATTTATAATAATTATTTTAAACTAAATTTTTATATAAACAGGCAAAAGGATGAAAAATTGACATTATAATATCAAGGTATGGGTAAATAAAATTAAATAAACTTTCCATGAAGTTATGTAACATTGTTGAAAGTCAAGAGTACGCCTCTAGCACATCCCACAATGTAATGAATATTGAGGAAAAATTAAATTTGGAACATTCAATTAAAAGAATATATTCACGATTTTAACGACGTAAATATTCCTTGTTATATAATTTTTAGCATATTGCAGTAGGTCGGGAAAACGCTAGATCATTACGGTTTATTGTAGTAGGTCGGGATTATGCTACCTTTTAATTAGAGCACAGGATTTGTTAGAAAGTATTTACATTAAATATAATTTTATTTTACGAAAACACTTCTACTGATGAAGGTTTAAATTAAATAATAATAATAAACTAAGCGCTTCTTTACAAAAATTAAATAAACATTTCCGATATAAAAACACAATAATTTAATACAGAAAATCTAATACAAAATGAATTGTCCAACACAAAATCTTTTAATAAAACTATTTACCTAAAATAAAATAATTTTTAAGCAAGTTAAAATTTTTAATAAGTTAATAACAACTTTCGAAATAATTTTCTTAATAATCAATCAATTTTTCTTTTGAAAACTTTCTACTCTTCCTTTATTTTACAAAATTTGTAATTTTCTCCACCAATTTAATTATTGTGTCATTTATTCTGTAGACATTTTAAAACTGTTAACTTTAAATATTCTTTAAAAAAAAATTTCAATAATTTTATCATTTATAATTTGTTACTTTTAACTATTCCTTTTAATCAAAATTTAGAATTCAACTTTTCCAGTTTTTCCCTTCGAAAAATCTCAATTATTGAATTTTGAAGTAATTTTTTTAGAATATTTGCAATTGTTTAATTAGATTGAATTAGTTTTTAAGACATTTTTCAATTATACATATATTTCTTAACAATTTTATTACCTTATTTTGTAAATTTCTATTGAACAAATTTTAATTTTTTTAATTTAGCTGTTTTTTAATAAATTAGTAAATATTTATTGTTACAAAAAACTGTTCTGTTAGGTTTTAATTACATATTTTTTCTAATATAATGATAAACTTTTAGTTATTCCGAGGGAATTTTCCATTTTCTATAATATTTACAACTTTTTTTGTTTAATTTTTCTAGTTACTTTTGTATAATTACAGTTATTTTAAGTGAAAATTCTTTATATTTAATCTTGTAATATTTTAATTTATTCAAGTGAATTTTACAAATTTTTCATTACATATTTCATTCTCTTTTTTTGTAAATTTGTTATAATTTAGAATTGCTTCATTACAGATTTCAATTTTTTCTGTAAAATTTCAATTAGTTCAATTAATTTTAACCACTTTATAGATTTTTCTTTAAATTTAGGTAATAAATAGATTTAGTTTGTTCTTTCGTTTTTTGTTTTGCTAAATTTCAACTTTTTAACTGTTTTATTGCAGATACTTTTTACTATAAAAAATAGAATTGTTTTGTTGCGCACTTCAATTAGAAAGAGAGAATAAGATCTTTATTAGAACAATTTTTACATACACAGTTTATGGAAACATACAAGTGATGAAACAATATGGTTAGTCTGTCCGTTTGGGCTATCGACCATCGGTCTTTCTTTCTTCAGTTTTTTTTTCGACAATTTTAATTGTTAGTCAAATATCAATTTTTTATTTTTGTAATTATGTCGAACACAGCGACAATTGTTTTGCCATACAGTAATTAATCGTCTACCTGATGATTAAAAAACCTATGAAAATTCTCAAAGAAAATTTATTTTTGCGTAAAATTTTAATAGTTCTAAGCAATTCTTTAAATGTTTTTTTTTTGTTTTAGAAAATTCTGAATTGGTTTCTTCCAGTTTTCAGTTTTATCTTATATTTCCTAAATTTCAGTTGTTTTACGTAATTTTTCATGTTTTTAAAGAAAATTTACAACTTATTACAGATTTCAAATGTTCTTTTTTACTAAAATTTCTCTTGCTTATTTTTTTTCAAATATTTCTGTTTAATCAAATTGCAACTGTTTAAAAGTAAATATTTTTTCAGTGCCAAATTTGCAATTGTTTTATTAGATTTCAGTAATTTTTTTAAAGTTCTTATAACATTTAAATTGTTTAATTCAATTTTCAAATATTTTAGTTAAGTATTGTGTACAGCAATTGTATGTAAACCTTTGTTTGTTTATTTTCTGTATTAATTTAATGTTTGAAAAAGATTTTCTTATTCTTTTTCCTTAAATAATTTTTGAATTGTTGTTTTTTTCTTAATTGTTTTTTACCCATTTATCATTCTATAAAAAAAATTCTACTCTTCTTCTTTTCTATCTTTTTATAATTTAAGCTATTTTACTTGTTTTTTTTTTCTAAAATAAGTAAATTGTCATTTTTTGAAAATTTTTAATTATGAATAACTTTCAATAGTTTGTTTTTAGTTGTTTTTCCTAAAAAATACACTTATTTCATTAAAATTTTCAAATGATTGTTTAGGAAAACATAAACTGAAATCTGCAATAAAACAGTTGTTACCACAATTGTATTTAGATTTTCATTCGTTTTTTAAAGTTCAACTAATTCTAGGAATTTATTTAATATTTTAGAAATATTTTTTATTTCGACCTTTTCATTTAATAAATTTTCTATTGATTTATAATGCATTTTTAACCAATTATCATCATTCTCTAAAAAATTCAACTTCTTTATTAACTGATGTTAAGAATATTTATAATTGCCTAATTAGAGAGACAGAACAACATCTTTATTTGGACAAACAAAAATACATTTAGAACAAATACATTTTAATTCAAAATAAGGGTTAGTTCGTCCGTTTGGGCTATCGACCTTCGGTCTTTCTGCCCTGTCTTGACTATAATTTATATAAAACAAAGAAAAATTGGTGTCTAGCTTAACTGTCCGGATGATACGAGCTAATGAATTGATGAAGAGTGATTGATGGATGTTTGTGTTTCCGGGGGATATTGGGGTTTCGGGGAATGCAAAATTTATTGAGTAGGGTTACATTGAAGGGATTATTGGCAAATTTGGCCTTTAGGATATTTATACGTTGGGATATTGGGGTGACTTGGGTGGTTTCATAGAGGAGCGCATTCGAAGGATTGTATAGGGGGTTCATAGGGTGGCTTACTTTAGTAAGGGAACGTAGGGCTGACCTTTCGGCGACATTTAAGCGTTGGAGGGTGGAAGGACGGATTTGGTTAAATAGGATTGCACTGTAATCAATAAGAGGTCGGCAAATCGATGTATAAATGTTTACGGCTGTTTTGATGGAGATGCCTTTGTTTTTATATGTGAGTGCACGGAAACGTCGAGCTCTTATCTTAATTTTGGACTTAATTAATTCTGCGTGGGCCGTAGAGGAAAGTTTGGAATTTAAAAGGACGCCTAGGTATTTACAAAGGTTGGAGGGGTGGATGTTGTAGTTGTTGATATTAATAGAAGGAAAATTTGGTGTGATTTTATGGTGAGGGATAAATAATTTGGATTTGGAAGGGTTTACTTTCATACGTCATTTGGAATACCAGGATTAGATTGCATCTAATGATGATTGAAGGGATAATTGGGCGGCTTGGAGAGTCGTGGGTAACCAGGGCAGTGTCGTCAGCAAAGAGGAGGGCGTATCTTGAGGGATGGAAATATGATGGATTGGGGTCGAATATATCGTGACAGAAGATATTGTACAGAAGGGGTAAAAGAGGAGAACCTTGTGGTACCCCCTGGTGGATGGAAACGAAGGAAACGAATAGGAATAGCTTTGTTTGATTCTAATTTTACAGGTTTTATTAGTGAGGAAGTTTTAGATTTATTTATTTATTTATTATATACAGGAAACCCCTTTTATACAATATAATACATGTTGTGACATTAAAACTAGTGAAAAAATGATGATTAAAAAAACTCTTATTTCACTTAAAATTTTAATAATTCTAAGCAATTTTTTAAATGTTTATTTTAGAAAATTCAGAATTGGTTTCTGACAGTTTTACGTTTTATTTTATTTTTCTTGAATTTCAGTTGTTTTAAGTAATTTATCATGTTTTTAAGAAAATTTACAACTTATTGCAGATTTTGCAACTTATTAGATTTCAGTATTTTTTTTAAATTCTTACAAAATTTCAATTCCTCAAGTGAATTTTCAAATATTTTAGTTAAGTATTATAGGTATACAGCAACTGCATGCAAATTTTTATATGATTATTTTTTGTAAAAGTTTTACTTTTACTTAGCAATAATTTAATGTTTTAGAAAGACTTTTTTGTCCTTTTCTTTACCTGCATTTTTAGTTCCTTTTTTTATGGTTCTTTTTTAACCATTTATCATTCTGTAAGAAATTATCTACTATCCTTTTTGTATTTTATATAATTTTAACTATTTTAAACAAATTTCAAATGTTTTTTTTTAATTTTCAGAATATTTTGTAGATTTTTAGAATATTTACAGCTACCTAATTAGATTTTACTTGTTTTTTCGGTTATTTTCGTGTAAAATTTCAATGGTCATAAGTAAATTTTTATTTAATTAATTAATTTTAAAGCGCATTTTTAGAAAAACATAAAATGAAATCTGCAATAAAACCGTTGTTACCACAATTGTAAATAGATTTTCATTTGTTTCTCTACTTTAAATTAAAGTTCAACTATTTTTAAGAATTTATTAAGAATTTTATAAAAAAAATTGATTTCAATCTTTTCATAAATTATTAATTATTTTTTTAAATTCATAATGTTTTTTAACTAATTAAACATCCTGTAAAAAAAGTCTAAAAAAAATAGACATGACTTTTATTTTTTAAATTTCCAACTGATTTTAAGAATATTTATAGCTACCTAATTAGATTTTAGTTGATTATTCAGTTACTTTCAGGTAGAATATAACTGATATAAGTAAATTTTTATTTTTTAGAAAATTTTGAATTACAGCTTTTAATTGTTATTTTAGTTGTGTTTCCTAAAATGTGAATTGTATCAAGAATAATTTCACAAATAAAAAACTTTTTAACTTTGTTTGTATAACACGGACTTTATTTAGTGACTATAGTTTCGACAATTTTAGCTTGTCATTATCAAACTAGAAGAAGAATAATTTCAAATGGTATGTCGACAATTTACAACCGTCTTATTAGATTAATAATTTTAAAAAACCAAAAAGTTTCGTGAATCTACAACAATGAGTCTTACTAAGACTACAAAATAAATTACTTGTTGAAACAACTACTTCTCTGTATAATACCTCGACAGATATTGAATGATACAAAAGTAGTTTGCGTGTTACAAATAATACAACTATCAATGCAACACTAATTTGAATGAAATTATTGCTGTTGATTAAACTATAATAATAAATGATAAAATGTACTTAAGAATTTTTTAATGATTGTTGAGTTACGTGAAGATGTACTGTACTATAAATGAAAGATTGAGTCTCCTTTCTTCACAAAATGTACATTTGCGATCAATAAATTTTGTGAAGAAAGGAGACTCAATCTTTCATTTATAGTACTTTAGAATGTTTGAAAGTGAATATAGATTTTATTAGAGATTTCAGTTTATTTATTTTTTTGCGTAACTTTGCGTAAAATTTTTTAAATATTTTATTTTTAGAAAATTGTTTTAATTTAACAAAATTTTAGCAGCCCTAAAGTAAATGTTTTTCCTTGGAAAATGTACAATGGAAGAACACATATTTTTTTGTAAATTCAAGCCTTTCCAAAGCGATCAAAATATCTGTAGAAAATTATTATGTATAATATTAGAATCTTTATGCAAGCATTTTGGATAAAATAAATAATACCGAATACCTAATTATATTTGTATTATTTTGTAAACTATCAATTGTTTAAGTGAAATGTCAAATGTTGTAAATTTCTTTGTAATTTTTATTCTGTTAAATAAAATACGCATTTTTTGTATAATTGCAATTGTTATAAGTAATTTTTTTAACATTTTTAATAGAATTTAGGTTTTTTCTATTGGAGTTTTTAATTGTTTTTTGTTATAGTTTTTATTTCTTCTAGAATTACAAATATTTCCTATACATTTTCAAATATTTTTAGAAAACTATAATTATTTTTCTTTCAGTTTATAAAATTACACTTGTTACAATTGTTTAAAAATTAAAATGTACTCTTTTTAAGATTTTCAATAATTTTTTCTTTATTATTTATTAAAATATATTTAGATATTTATTTTACAGCTGTTTTAAAAGATTTCAATTGTTTTCAGTTTTATTTTAATTAAAGTAAATTCACATAAAAAATGTTTTAGTTTAAGAAAATGTTGTTTCTAAATTTAATTTTTAGAAAGATTTTTCGATAAAATTTTTTTGAATGGTAAATTAATCAATTATTTATTCTTAGAAAAATTCTCTACTCCTCTTTTTGTGTTTTTTCCGGTTTAATTTCAATTATTTTAAAAGTTATTCTTTCTTTCTAAGCAAAAGTTTTTAAAAAACTATTTGAAAGTGAATAGTTACGAAATGTATTCTGAATATAAAAATTTGCACCATTTACAAATATTTCTTAGCAAAATAATTAATCATAGTTTAGAAAAGTTGAAAGAGTTTTAAAGCAAAAAATGCACATTTAAACATTCTGATATATAAATTAACGCAAGATTTGATTTGATTTATATCGCAACATAATGACACAGATCTTTATCTTTCTTTTTGCTAAAATTGGATGATATTTATGTGGCCAATATATAGTTTCAACAGGACGGTGCCACATGCCATATAGCCCGCGAAACAATTTCCTGGTCGTGTACTCTCTCGTTTCGGTGATCAGAATCAGAATCGTGTGAGTTAACACCATTAGATTTTTTATAGGGTTATTTGAAGTCAAAGATCTATATCAACAAGCCCATTATAACTCGTTCATTTCAGGAAAAAATTAAGCGCTGAGTCAACGAAATTCAACCACTTTTATGCAGAATGACCATGAAACATTTTGACAATTTTGAGTGCGTATGTGGAAGCCATTTGCCCGACGTGTTGTTCCATAAATAACCCTATCCTATGTACTTTATGATTCAATCAAAAAATTACAATCTAAAGACTAAAAACTGTCTTTTCTATTTAATTCAAATCTTGCGTTCATTTTGGGACGTCCTTTACTTATTTCAAAAAGTTAAAACTTTCAGAAAACCTAACACAATTAATTTCGTATTGACCTGACTAACCTACGACCTACAAATAACAAAAAAAATCACTTTCGAGATCAGATGCAATCAATTAAAAATTCACTTAGCGTACTCTTGATCTACCTCAATAAATTGTGCGTTAACGTAGATCAGGAGAACGCTAAGTAATTTTTCCAGCGTACTCTTGACCTGCCCTAATATATTGTGCATTGACGCAGGTCAGGAGTACGATATGTCAAGACAAAAAATTATTGTGGTAGGTCAAGAGTACGCTAGGTTAACGCATAATGCGAAAGCAATGGTTTTATTTAAGTGATATACTCGTGAAATTAATGTAGTTGAAAAAAGCGGATAATACGTTTTATAAAACAATTGAAAACCGTTAGACATTTAGTTAAGAAAAGTATTGATTATCAATATAAAAAGAAAACTAACAGGAATTAAGCATTTTATTAAAAATTAATTAAATGATTTTTTTAGAACTAGAAATAAGATTTAGAAATAATGACTGAACCACTTTAATTAAGAGAATTCTCACAACTATCTTGATTTTATATAAAAATAAATTGTTGTGCGTGTAAAGCATTAAAAAGTGTTTTAAACATTTAAGTGTTGATTTAACTTTAACAATTAAAGAAGTGAATATGAATTTCCATCAATTAATATATTAAAAAAGATTTCATGGATTAATTAAATAGATAAACTCTTATAGAATAATTTGTTGGGTTTAGCAGAAAATACAGGGATAGTCGTCATGTTTTTTAAACTTATTATTTTGAACCATTCATCGAGTGCAAGCAATGTGTAAAAATTTATCACTGGAGAAACGCGTTATACATTCCTCGTAGGCGAAAACTTTCGAAGTAAGTGCAATTCACGACATCCTATTTTATGTAGAACAACGTATGCACATGACAATTCTAAACGGGGATTATGTACACTCTGTCTATGCATAATAATTTACACGTAATACATTTTCAATAACAAAAGCTCACGACTAAATAAATTTTCTTAATGTTTCAGATATATTTTCGCCAGTCCTTACAGAGACAGCAACGGAAGACGAGTTATCCTCACCATTCCACGTACGTATTATAAAATTTTCATCTCTAATAATGAATTATAAGCGTGGTAATTTAAATAATAAAATGTTTACCTCGATTAATTAATTTTAAGCGTGTGTTAATTTCAATAATATCATGATGAAGATAAGATGCGTATAAATAATTGCGCAATAACTCAAACCGAACAATCAATGGATTAGGGAACGTTTCGCAAAGACACGCAACTGTTTATCCGACATGCGATATTTAAGAGCGAATAATTGCTGATATATTGCCCACTTAGGGGATTAGGAAAAGTTTCTGCGTTGCGATAGTGCAATCATGCCCGACACGCACAGTTAGAATTCAGGTTAAATTAGATATGATTTGCGGTAATAATTACCTATACGTTAGTCTCGGTGTAGTTTCGACAGAATAGGTCATCTATCCATGATTAGATAGTAAATTATAACTGATGTATTTAGATTTTTTAAGACAATAAATTAATCTACGTTAAGTAATTTATTACTTAAAAAGAAAAAAAATAGATTGTATTGAGAAATTCACTATATTTTAATCACAAATAATCACGTAGAAACTGTCGTAACCATTCTCTTTATTAAAAAGATAATCTATTGTCTTGAAAATGTAATAATTTAGTTAAAATACAGACTAAATAAGAAAGCTTAGAGAAATGAAATAAATAAAACAAAGAACAGATGAGTAGAGATATAACTCAATCAAAATACAAATAAAAACTTAAAGAAGTGAAGTAAGGAATTTTATTTCGTTCATGATAACTACAAAGAAACTTAATGATCTATTAGAGGAATATAAGACTTTAATGTCCTTAGTTGATAATATTTTTCTTCTAAATATATTTATTTCATTGGAACTTTTACAACTGAAGTAATTAAACTTTTCTACTTTATTTCTATTTCTGTAAGTTTTAAAATAATTAAACATTTTCTTTTAACTATATTACTTATATTACTAAATAAACTAAAAGTTTTAATAAAGGTCTAAGAAATTATTAGTTAGAAATTAGTGAAGAAAATTCAATTATAAAACTATTCAGCATAAAGCAAGCCCTGTTCCATTCCGTGTGTAATAATTTTGCCGCATGTTTCGGGGTTAATTAGTTTGCCGGGGGAGGCATTGTTACTTCCAATTAGTGCTAGAATAGAAATGCTAATTAAAGTCGGCTAGGAACGTAAACTAATATTTGCATCTGTGATGGTCAACAATAAGATTTTCTTCGGTCATTCCGTGGAAAATTGAATTATGATGGTATTTATAGTAAATCAAATAAGGAAGTGAAAGGAGTTAGTTAATATATTTATCGCTCTTAAAGGATAGTAGGAAATCTTAACTATAACACAATCTAAATTTATTGGATGAAGTACAGTAACAAACATTTTTTGGTAAGTCAAAAATATACAACTTGTATATTGGTGAAACATTATAAATACTAGGTAGTTGAATTTTTAATCAACTCTAGCGTACTCTTGACCTACCTCAACGTAAAAATTATTTGGGCGGGTTAGGAGTACGATAGGTCAAAGCATTGCTTGTTGTGGTAGGTCAAGAGTACGCTAGAACAAGCAGTGATCAAGTTTGTAAGGCTATATAAAATTAATATTCGGTATCTGGTGTCCGGAATTAAAAAAAAATGCATTACTGTTTTATACTACTCCGATTATCCTCTATTGTTTCTTCTAATCATGTTTGAAATTCTAAAATTGTTTTTTTAGAATTTCAAGGATAATTCATTAACTGTTGATCGAAATTTCAATATTGCCATCGCCAATGAATTTTTATTATCGAATTTATGCGAATGCGGTTAAAAAAAATGTATTTCCTGTATCAAATTTGAACAGATACAGCCAAAAACATAAAATCGATCTTCAATTGTTTTTAACTAATTTGATAATAACTCACGAACGGATAGTTTAATATTGAAAATTCTTTTAGCATAATGCTATACTCAAAATGTAGATGATGATAAGCTCAAAAATCAAAATACGTCGTTCTTTTGTTTTCATAAATTCATAAACAATTGACCAAATAACGAAAATTTCACCATGAATATATTCCCTTTGTCAAATTTGTACGGACACAGTCAAAAACATTATAAATTATAAAATTATTTTTCACTAATTTCTATATAAACAGAACAGCTAACAGTTTTATAATTTATAATTTTACTATTAAAAATTTAAAAAAATATAATCTGTTGAAAAATTGTATAAAATAATTGAATGTTAAAAACTATTATTCTAAGTTTAATTCCCAGCAACAATTTGCTCCAAAAAACATCATTTTCTTTATTACGCACACTAACACTTTTTGTGGCGGTGTGAGCAATCTAGGCACCCATCTTGCACTGACTGATGATTAAGGAGAACCTTAAAAATGGTTGTTGCAGTTACTCCAACCATTTCTGCGAGTTGTTTCTTCTTCAATCGTGCATCCTCCAATATTAGTTTTTCAATAAGTGGTGACCTTAACAAATCGCCCAGGACGGTAATTGTCTTCAATTGATTCCCTGCCTTGCTTGAAGAGGATATGCCACTTGTATAACATGGGTTTTCCTTGACAAGAGTTTCCGTAAACAGATGATCTCTTCTAATATGGTTTGAACTCTTTTTCTTTGTATAGTAAAGAACTTTATAACGGCACAGAACTCGATTTTCTCCATATTTCACAATTTCTTCCGGATTGAGTTACTTGATCGACGCTAGTTCAATGACTACTTACCTCGTTTTGATAATACTTGGTATATATACTAATGATAGGTCACTGAATACCTTAGAACTTGCGCGAGCGCCCCCACCACCCTCCAAACTCCCCCATTCCGCGGTTTTTGTATGTATACAAGCAAAGTTCAAATATATTCAGGCATAGAAGAGGCAATATATTAAAATGTTTGAAGTAAGGTTTGAATGAAGTTTTTGGTGGAATGTTAGCCATTCATCTAATTATGCGATTTTTAGCTATAAAAAGCTATTGCGAAAGAACTAGAACTTCCCCAAAAACATAATCCGTATAATAATAGCGATTGTACAGAGGCGAAATAAAACATTCCAAGTTGACCAAGTGTCAAGATAGATCTTAAAATCCTTATTTGATAACACGATTTATAAAGTGATTTAACTAAACTATTTCACTTAACAATATTGGAGTAGTTTCTATTTTTAGATTTATGCCTAGATCCTGTCTACACAGCCGATTTTGGAATCGAATTTTATCTGAATTAATAATTAATCTATTATATATAAACCAATCTACAAGTTTATTGATAACTAGGTTGCATTCGCATCAAGGGGATATGCTTAAAGAGTGACTTATAATTGATGTCATAGTCAGCATACATAAAAATATTGTCTGTAATATAGTTTGTAAGGTTATTTATAAAAATAATAAAAAAATCGGGCCAAGAATAGAACCCTGTGGGACCTCATTTGCAAAAACTATTTTCACGCGTTGTCGTCTATTTATTAAATAAGAGTTGAACAAATGTTTTGCGACTCCTCTTATTACATAATAACATAGTTTTTCAAGCAATAGATCGAATGCACGACTCAAATCGATAAATAGTACGACTGGATATTCTCCGCTTTCTAGATATTTCATCGGGGTTTTATAAAAGGAATGAAATGCTGTTGCTGTTTAACAATGTTTACGAAAATCGTGTTGTTAAAGAGTCAAGATTTTAAATCTGTTTAAATACTCTTGCAATCTCGTTAACATTCACAATTCAAATATTTTGAAAAATGATACGAGTGCGACTGGCCTCTAGTTCTCAAGTTCCAGCGGATCGTTTTTTCTTGTGAATAGGCTTAACAGTGGATAGTTTCAACTTGTCAAGAAATTTACCAATTCGAATGATCGATTCATTAAATATTCTAAGGGTTTAACACACCAGATTATTTTATGATAGTCATGGATTTCGTCAAAAATGATTTGTAAAATTTCTTTTTTTGTAAATGGCATTAAGAATAGAGACTGAGATTGTATATTAAATGTTGTCGCATGAGGAAGCCTTTGAATTAAATTGAGTGGCTCTTTAATTAGAAAAAAATGTGTTAAATAAATTACAAATGATTTCCAGATTGTCTTGAATACCATTTTAATTTATATTTTTGGTATATTCATTATCATTTGCAAGTTCATTTGTTATTTTCCAAGAGGTTTTTGCCTGATTGCTGAAGTTTATTATTAATTTTTGGTAAAATCCTCTCTTAGTATTTGAAACTAGGTTTGCATGATTTATTTTTGCTGCTTGATAAGATGGTTTAAGGACTAAGTATTTTTTTGCTATAATGTAAAGGTCATGCAGTTTCTTCTTCTCGAAGCTTTTACGATAGGGTTTATCCATGACTTATTTGTATGTACGGGAAACTAATATTAAAATAATGTCAAACTATTATGAAAAAAGTTACATACAGCATTAAAGTCGTTGATGTTGAACAAATCAGTCCATGTTTCTGAAAATAGGTGGTTTATAAAACTCTTTATATTAAAATCAATGTATAATCTACATGTATGCATGACATTCTGTGATGATAAATTATTTGATAAGTGAAAGTTGAATAGAAATGAAACATACTAATAACTTTGTTTGTATAACACGAAATGTATTTCTCTGACTTAAGTCTCGGTAACTGCACGTACCATTTTCAAACATAAAGTTGAATAATATTGATTTTTGATCTGATATTGTATTATCTTGCGTTACAGTGTCAGTTGATTTTAAATTTGAATAAATGTGATCTAGACAAGTGACGAAGTGGAAATGGTTCTTGTATCCTCGGTATTTACTCGATATAAGTTATATGACCACCTAAGGTTTTGAAGCATGGAATAATCTTCCGAATAATAAAATGATACCCTGAGGGCCACCATAAAAAACATAAAAACTTAAACATACAAAAGAAAACATGCAAGGTTCATAAAGATAGATAAGAAAAAACAGATTCTCATCAACAAAAGAAAAAAAAACAAGACTAATGACAGAAAAGAAACATTGATATAGATAAAAATTACCAAAGAGAACATGGAAGGAAAATAAAATCAAGAATCAAGAATAAGAGATTAAGCAAGACAAGCAGAAGCAAATAATATATAAAAATAGACATCAAAGCAAACAAATAAGCAATAACAATTAATGTATACAAAAAGCTAAGAAGAGCTTGAAAAATTACAAGATAATCGAAGAAAAACGGAAATAATAATAATAATTACATACCGGCGACTAGGAGATAAATGAACGAATAAAGCAAAGCGGATATAATATTTATATTTATTGATATTTGATATTTATTTATTTATCCAATATAAATATAACTATTTCGAGACTTACAAATGATTCTATAGGTACATGTAACTTTAAAAGGCATAAATAAAACAAAAATGAAAGTTATAGAGGTGTAATTAATAGACAAATGCAATTCCAAATGAAAACAATATATGAAGAGAAAGACTTGAATTAACAATATAACACAAAAGACAACAATAAGGTAGATAGTAACATTAGGTAATGTTATAATTTCGTTTTATCAAGAGTGCTGTGAATAAATTATCTACCATATTAAAAAGACAAGTAATAGATAAATACAAACTAGAAGAAATGAAATGCGATAGATATAATATAGACTAAAGAATCGCAAAAAAATATATAAGGAAAGCAAACATACATGAAATAGACTTAGCAGGAACGCATAAAAGCAAAACAAAATGTGAGAAAGATAAAATCCAGAAATACAACCAAATTACAAACAAAATACAAGTTTTTTATTTTATTTTACACAATTGTTCAAATAATTAACAGCCGAATTTTATTGTTACGTTTCACATTAATGTCTTTTGTAAGAAAATTTTAGAAATTCTAACAAAAATTCAAAATTAATAAAGCCGTATTTTGACTTTTACAGTTCACGTTGTTTTTCATCAGAAGAACCATAAAAAAAACAATTGAACGTCTCACATTGGCGTTTTGTGATTTTTTTTTAGATTTCGAAAGTTATCCTAAAGAACATAAAAAATAATTAAAGGTTATATTTTATTTCTACATCTCACCTGCATGTCCTTGATAATGAGCGTACTATTGTAATAAAATGAAATTAAAAAAAAAACAATCCAATATTGAAAATTAAATCTAAAAATTTGTATTTTCACACAATATTTACCAACTCTTCAATCTCAATATCCAGCTATCATCCTTGTCATTGAAAAAAATCACGAGTCTCCTCAAAAACAAATTCCTTATTCTTATTTCATAACGCATTTCTAATTATAAATTTGTATTTTTACTCAATCTTGAACAACCTTTCCTCTTCCTCAAAATTTGACTCCTTAACGGTTTCGTAAAAAAATATAATTCTACTCCCAATTATTTATCATGTTCTGTGTTACATAGATTTTAACATTTTTTCCAATTAAAAATATTCCTTATTATATGAGTTAGATGTTAAAATGTAATACAGATTTCAATTATTTGTCATGGTATGAAAATAAAAAAAAATTTGCAGAAGTATGTTATACCTCAAAATTGCATTACTTTAATATTATATGAAAAACATCCCTTTAAGAGGCAGCACTTTATGCTAGGCTAAGTCGAAAGTTTTCTATACGTTTTTGAAAATTGGTTTAGACGTTTTACTTTTAATTGATTTTAGATTTTTAGATTATCGAAGCTACTATGTTAAATCACAAACTTATTTTCAATATTATACACAGCACTTTTAAAGCAAGAAATTGTTTAATCATAGTCATCTGAAATATTTTTGTAATTTCATAAATGTTCCTAAAAACAAATCACAGTAAATTTTGTTGTAACCAACAACACACAGGAACATGATTACGAAGTAAAAGAATTTGAAACACGCATCAATATCAAATTACGTCAGTTTTCATGCAATTTATGAACGCCGAGAATAACACCCCTCTCACCCTCGATCATCTTCACGGCGGCCTTTATTGTTTCAGACAAATTAGATCCGTACAAGTTCAGCAGCACCGACATGGCGAGGGCGCACATAATCACGTACGAGTCTTTATTAGATGAGGAGGAGAACCAGATTTTGGGATTCACTTATTTCGGCGACGGCGGCAACTTAACCGTCGCTCACGTAGCAATATGGTCCATCACGGAATTCGCCACCCTCATGAAATGGGGAGAGGTAAACTTAATATAAGGAAAAAATTTCATAAACGTCACGCGGAATTTCGATCATTCCACGTAATGTGTATTTAATATATTTATAATATATAAAAACACATCAATTTGTTATACGTCATCATCAATCAAATAATATTACTTATAATAATTTCTAGCAATCGTTACCGATAAGACACAAGATTCTGCACGTGCTGAACATGATGCCCGCGTTTAAATACGTGGTGGAGTTTGGTGCGAGCCGAGTGAGTGAAAAACTCCGGGATAGAATTAGGGTAAGTACAAAAGTACAATTTGTCAAAAGTAAAAGTAACGCGATGTAACCGGATTTTCTGCCGTTCCTTTGCAAAAGCCACGTCTAACGCGGTGCTTTCCATTTGATTGTTGCCGATAGTGTACCGGCAGGCAGCTCCATAAAACTCACACACTCAGCCACCTTATATAAGTGAAAAGAGAAGAAATTGCGCCGCATATGCAATTCAATTGAAAAGCGAAATTAATTACAGCCCGTACTGGTCGCATTCAATCTTTGTTACACCGACTAAAATTGTATAGCGGTTTATCACGAATAAATCGTTATGTAAATTGTGAGCAATCAATAATTATTAAATAATCGTAAAGATAATTTCCGACCGTTCTCAAGTAGGAAGTACCGCGCGTACTGTACTGACGAGATGTAATACACTGAAGGTCGTGTCTGTAAATTAATAAGATATAATAACCTAATATATAAATCGAAATACATGTCTGTAAATTAATAGTAATATAACATAAAAAGTAATTATTCTGGTACAACAGAAATAATTTTTGATATAAAACAGCAGTTATAATGATTGTAATTAAATTATGAGCGGTTTGTTACTACAAAAAGTAGTTGTTTTAACCAGTAACTGTAATATAGGACCACGAAGAAATTGATTTTCCTCAATAATTTTAACTTATATTATTTTATACAATTAAAAGACATTTTTAATAATCATATTTTTTTTTTGTTACTAGCAACTATCATGATGAATAATTCCATTTATTTTTTTAAATTCTAGTTTCATAATACAGTGAGCGATCTCCATCGGGTTATACCCTCGAATTTACTGCCGAAAGAATACGGAGGGACAATGCCGATGTCACAAATGATCGATTTGTGGAAGAAGGAAATGGTGGCGAAGCGAGAGAGGCTTTTATCTTTCGATGGAATGAATCTACTTTCCGATCGGTCTATTATCAGACGACGAACGCCCACAGCCAATGATATCGAAAGTGTGCAGGGCAGCTTCAGGAAGCTGGAAGTGGATTAATACGTTCACTATTTATTTGTTGTATTATTGTCACCGTTATCATTTCATTCATTGTTTAGTTACTGTTACCACAACCGATGGGTAAATTCATTGCGATGCTGATAACTGTTTTAATTTTTTTTTAATTATCACAATT
Source organism: Ontholestes murinus (assembly GCA_963969525.1). Taxonomy (NCBI): domain Eukaryota; kingdom Metazoa; phylum Arthropoda; class Insecta; order Coleoptera; family Staphylinidae; genus Ontholestes; species Ontholestes murinus. The sequence continues at coordinate 11,725,160 of OZ018388.1, read as the reverse complement.
TATTAGCTTATTTTCACATAATTTTAATAATATTATCATAAGTATTTCTTATTCGTAAGTTAATAAACATTTAAAAAATCTGTTCTGGGTGTTGCTGCATTTCTATTACCTTAATTATAAGAACTTTAAGATGGCGATCAGACCATAGATCCTAATGGTGTCTCTATCCTTAACGAAGATCTGCAGGCTTAAAAACTCCTTAATAACATTCCGTTTCCTTGTCTTTAACCACCCTCCGCTGACGAGAATCAAATAAGTCGAAACCGGTCCAAAGTTGTTGTTAGTGCAAGAAACTAAAAACATTACACAATTCAAAATAAATAAATATTGCTAAAGAATACAACATTAGTTAGCATCTAGGATGAACTATGCCCAATTCTTGTGCAGTCTAAATTATTGTGAATATTATTTATATTATTTTTGTATATATTAGGTTCTTTTGTTAGCACTGAATTAAAACAGATAAATATATAATATAATACATATATGCATATAATAATATAACTTCAAATATAACTTTAATTTGATTTTTTCCTAATAATTAAAACTGTTTTTTATTTTTATTTTCCAAACAACTATCTTAATTTTAAAAAATCCACACTTTTATTTTTGTTATGCATCTCAATTGATTTTCTGCAAATTAGGGTTTTAGAGTTGCTTAAAAACTGATTTTTGCAAATATCTTGATTATTGAATTACTCCAAATTTTTATATTTCTATAAAATGTGGAATTTTATTTCCTAAATATTAAACTTTCTTAAAATTCAGGAATTTTACAAATCGACTTTTTTAGGTTGCTCAATATTGTAAACTTTAATTTTCTGAATAATTATTATCCTTTAAAATAAAAATAAACTTCAATTTAACTTTTCTTTGCAGATTGATTTATTTGCTATGTTCATTTTTAACATCGAATTTTCCTATTATCAAAATTCTGTATATTGAGTTTTCCAACATTAAAATTAAGTTTTTTGATCATTTAAATTTCTAAACTTTTGTTTTTTTTTAATTTTCTGAAACAACTTTAAATCAAATATGTGTGGTTTCTTAATTCTGAATTTTCTGCAAGTTAAGTTTTTTGGTTTCCGGAATTTTTAAAGTATATAATTTTATTACTAATTAAAATCTGCAAATTGATATTTCCGATTTTCTAAACCTTGAATCTTCTACAAATTGTTTTGTTTGAGTTTCTTGAATGTCAAATTCTCCAAACGTTTAACTTTTTAAATAATTTAATAGTTTGTGAAATGATTTTTACTTTTATTCACTGAGAATCAAGTGTTGATTTGTTTGAAATTCCTAAACATTGAATTTTCTAATTATTTAAAACTTTAAATAATTAAAAATTCTTTTTGCCATATTTTCTAAACATTAATTATTGTGTAAATTGATTATTTCGAGTTTCTTAAACATTGAATTTTCCAAATAATTATTTTTCCTAATAATTCTAAAAGTTGGAAACGAACTTTTCTAAACATTGAATTTAATCAGTATTAATTTCGAAATATACTGTTAGTAAATTTAATGAGACCCAAGTTAACAGCAATTAATATTATATCCGTTTAAATGTGTTTTCTGAAAGTTTGAAACGAAATATTTTTGTTTTCTTCAAAATCATAATTTAAGAATATTTGCTTTTATGAATTTGGAAAGTTTTAAAACGGTGGAAAATAGTTTTTGTTTTTTTTTTATATATAATAACATTTTGAAACTGTAGGTCATTTTAGTTTCTTTAGCCATGAAAGTTTGTTCGGCTATTTTTTATACCAATTTTCGAATTTCAGAAAAAGAAATATTTGGCTTTTTTTAGAAAAATCTATTTTAGTAGGCAGAAAGACCTCTGGTCGATAGCCTTTTGACAGATTAACTCACTAACACCTCATTCATTATTCACTATGTTTTTGTAAATATTGTAAAATTTGTCAATTAATATATGTATCAAAATATTTTTCTTAATAAAATTCGAAAAGTTTTGGGTTATTTCGATTTTTATATTTATTCAGCTTTGAAATAAAAATTAAGAAAATTTATGAATTTAGAAGGTTTTAAATCAATGAAAATGTTTTTTCTATTTGTGAATTTTTTGTAGTCTTAATAATACTCATTCGAAAATGTTTTCCTATTTTGAAATTATTTTTTAGTAATTTTCTACAATGATCTAAAAGACTTTTAATTCATTTTATTATGCAAATTGAAACAAATACAAAAAACAATAATGTGAAAATTCTACAGTTTATTTCACAGAATATTTATTATTAATATTACTAACGATTAAAACTTTAAATTGATTTCTTCTGATTTTAAAAACTTTGAATTTTCAGGAAATTAATTTTTAAGTTTCTTGAACATAGAATTTTCTGAACATTGGAATTTTTAATATTAAACAAGTTTTAAATATTGAACTTTTTTGAAAATTGCGTTTTTGATTGATATTAACACGGAATCTATTCTATATATGTAATGCGTCTAATAATTTAAACCTTAATTTTCTGCAAATTGATTTAAGCAATAAAATTATCTAAACATTTAATTTTTTAATAATTAAAAATAAATTTCTACAACTATTTACAAAATTCTATATTCATCGATCTCAAACAAATGAATTTTCAATAATCACATAAAAATAAAATACTTATCTTCATTTTCTAAAGATTTATTGAAACTCATTTGTTTAATATACAATTTTCTAAATATTTAATATTCTTTATAACAAATAAAAAAACTTTAACATTATCTTACTAACTAGGAACTCGTTGATTTTCTTTATTTTCTAAATATTAAATTTTGGTCAAAATGATTTCTTTGTTTCGTAAAGCTTGAGATTTCTGCACGTTGATTTTCTTCATTATCTAAATATTAAATTTTAGTCAAAATGATTTCTTTGTGTTTCGTAAAGCTTGAGCTTTTTTAATAACTTTAAACTTTACAAATGATCTTAAATTGAAAGGTTTTTAACCATCGAATTAAATTGTTATAGTCATAATATTAAAAATTCTACAAATTGATTTTTTTTTCTTAATTTTATTGTCAGTAAATTGAATTATCGAGCTTCTTAGGCATTCATTTTTCTGGATTTTTTCTTCTATTTTCCTTATTCTTTGTGTTGAAAATTAGGCATATTTTTTTCTGCAGTTTCAGCTTCACTATATTATTAAACTTTATTTTTAAGCTCTTGGACATTTTTTAATAATGTTTGTTAATTGTTTGTTACTTTAATAATTAAAAACGCAATTAATTTTTATTTTCTAAATATTTAATGTTTTAATATTAAAAATCATTCAACCATGAAATTTTCTAAATATACAATATTTTTAATAGTTGAAACATGGAAATTAATATCTTTCCAAACTTTAAATAATCTATATATTGATTTGATAGAGCTGCTTGAAAATTTAATTTTCTTAATTACTAAAAAGTGCAAATTAATATTCAGTTGTAATTTCAAAAGCATTTAAGCAAATTGATTGGATTAAGTTTTTTGACATAGAACTTTTTAAACACTTAATGTTATCATTAACAACAAATTCTGCAAAGTTTTGTTTAATTTTCTAAACATTAAATATTCTTCAAGTTGATTTCTTTAAATTTCTTTAAGGTTGAATTTTCTAAACATTCAATTTTTTAATAACTATAAACTCTGCAAAATCAAATATTTTATATTGAATTCTTGATATTGAAAATGCTACAAATTGTTTTTTTTTTATTTTTAGTTACCTAAACATTGTATTTTATGCAAATTGAATTTTTCGAAATCGAATCTTTAAGCATTTAATTATAAACTAAATTTTTTTATTTTGTAAACTTTTCTTTCATTAAATTATTATTAAAAAAATAATTTGTTTTGTGAGTTTATTGAATATTAAATATTTAAAATATCTGATATTAACAATAATTAAAAATAGTTATTTGACATTTTTTACATTCAGTCTTTTAATAACTAGATACTGCAAAATATTGTTTTAAATTTAAAAAAAATCAGAATACCGTTTGTTTACAAAACTCAAGAACTTCTTGACAGGAAAGGCATTTGAACATGGTTAAGAACTGAAAGAAGCTGTTATTAGGTATTGTATCTCAATACACTGGCGGGACGGAAATATGAAACTGGGATTAAAAAAAACCTCATCACACGTTACGACAAATGCTTAAATTAGTAGTTAGTTATATAAAACGTTAATATTTGTTAATTTATACTAGTTTTTTATATTCCCAAACGGGGAGTATTTACCTGATGGCTCTCTTATAATATTACTGTACACATTGCCTACAGTGTAAGTATGGACTAACCACGTAGTAACGGTCGCAACAATTCTCTTTACTACTACTACATTGTCACTTTCTTGATATCCTAAAACAAGATCACAATTACCACCCTTGAATAGGCTGCATTTTGTTCTTTCAATTGAAATGTGTACGCGAAATGTTTAATAGCATAGCATAAATCTGATACAAATGCGAAATACTTTTTATATAAAATAATAATTGCAAGCAATTGATGATAGAATCAAACTAAATGAAAAACACTGATTTTTATCTTACATTAAATACCCCAATTGATTTAATTTCACTTAAAATACTTACAATAATGTCAAATTAATTTTATTCGAATGGTTAAAACATTTCATACAAAAATTCATCAGTTGTTATTGCATGCCGCGCCATCTATTACTAAAATTATAAACTGTTGACTTCTCTACAAGTAGATTTCTACTTTATTGAGTTCAATGAAGATTTATATAATAAATTAATATCGTTGATCGAAATATTTAAATTAACGCTAATACTTTCTTCACAATTAATGTATTCTATTAAATGTACATTTTGAATTATAGATACATATAGTACAATAAATATCATAGATGTAAACAAATGAATTTTGCAAATAGATATATTATTTTATAATAATTTTGCAAATAATGCAGATGTGTGTATAATAAGTTGCCTATAATAAAACTCTATTATTTAAACAAGCTTAATAGTGTAAAATGATTATTCTATATATTTAAATGTATTTGAAAGGTGCCTTTGTAACTGTATGGTAAACAACTCTGATATAAATACAAAACCTATTTTGGTTAGGAAAGAAATACTATAATGACAAAAGAAGATTATTAAGTATATGAAAATAATTAAAACATTTTATCATAGGTAGAAAAAAACTCTTTCGGCACATCCAACCTTAAATATTTTAATTTAATAATTACATATAATATATTTATAATAATTATACATCCAATTTATTTATCATAGACTGTTTTTAAAATTAACCTAACATGCTGCGCCATCTAGTTAAAATATTAATTGTTAATATGGGCTTTGAATTATAATCGATTTAGAGTTTTCCTTGACTTTGTATAGATGGCGCAAATATAATCGTATAATCGGTTGCATATAATAAATCTGTATATTTGAATTAGGCCAATTCCTCATATTCGATTACTCCTTAAACAAAGCATCAATTAATTCAACCAACAGGAAAAACGCTACTAGTAAGTATTCTTTAATACTCATGTGGTTTAAATGTCTAATTACATAATTTAAAAAAAATGTTTTACACATCTAGATTACTGACAACAAATGAAAAGTTAGTTTGTGTCAATTAGTGCGGTTGCAGATGAAAATTTACAGGTAAATATTTTGTGTACGTAAATATTATTAAACATAGTAAATTATTAATAATCATGTTTTATATGTTCACAACGTGTATAGTGATAATTTTTTATGTTTAATAGTTCAGTAGATTATTAGTTTAGTAATTTTGTCGTTAATAGATAAGAAATTGTAGTCATATATACAGAGGGTCATGTCAATCTTGGGAAATAGCTTAATTATAGATTACTGGAATCATAATATGATGTTGAATTGACGAGGCGGATACAAATGAACTAATCTTTCAAGTAGTATTTAATTAAATGTGTATAAGGCATGCCAATAAAAACATATTTTAGTTTTTATTTTATAGTACCTCTGTTTATATACTTCTAATAAATAAATGATGATCATAAGTACTTAAAACAACATTAGTAATATTTTTTTGGATATTTAAGACTAATTCCGGCTTAAGCACGAGCATTTAGATACAGATAAATAGTGTTAAATCATTATTAAAAAAAAAAAAATCGAAGCAAACCGCCCTTACACGACTCAGGAGATCGCAGAAATATTAAAAACATTTCTCAAACAACCGTGGAAAGACATTTGCACAAGTTGGGATATGTTAGTAAACTCACTTTTAGTGACTTTCTGACGAGTTGGTTGAGTTTGGATGGGATTTGATGGACCATCCATAACTTTTTCTTACGATCTTTTCAAAACTCTTTGAATGGCAAACAATTTAATTCAGATAATATCATTTGTTTCATTTTTTACTGAAGGTAACAGTTCTTTTAGCATAACTGAATAAAATTATTTCTTTCTCTAAAAATTCGCCTTTGATAATTATAGTAAAAAATTAAAATAACTTGTTATTATTTCTTAAAAATTATTGCTAAAAACAATATTAAAAAAAAATAAACTAATTAAAATTGCAAGCTCGATGGACGGTGAACTTTAACACTCCTCACGTCATTAATAGAAAGAAGAACAACAGCAACAACCAGAAGAACAAGAAAAAATGGGAGTAAAACGTGATGACGACGTTGGAGGGGCCGTGCGGGGAGTAAAAATGAAATAAAACTGCTGCGAACGCGAACCGACAATAACGTGTACCTGTTGTAATCCATTAGCTACAAGAGTCTGACGGGTTGATAGCAGTAATGTAAATTGATTAGGATGCTGGATCCGGATAGATACAAGGATCCATCAGTCAATAGCCGATGCTATCTGCGCTGATCAATCATTCTGCCGGCCAATGGCCAATATCAATACCGTGTAATGGCATTTTATTATTTGGTAACCCTACACAGTGCACACACGGGTCGCATCGGCTTACAGAACACTCCGCAGAAAAATGGGGGATCAACATTGTGATCTAATGGACAAAACATCGATTATCTGTATTGATCCGTTGGCAATATAATTTACACCTTACATAAAATATATTCGACTAATAACAAATAATCTATACTACCAAGGCGTTTTAGTTATTTTTAAACATATAATTTCTTTTAATAAAAATAGATCATTTACATTAAAAAAAAAAACTTTTGACTATTTTATACTACAATTCACTGACATGCAGATGTCTAAACTATAGTATTGTAATAATTGCCTGTAAGACACTTTAGATTTCCTTGTACAAAACATGTAAAAATCATTATTTAAACTTTTATTTTTCTAATTTGGGGGATATTTTTTGCTTTCCCACTGATGTTTTTTTATCATAATTTTCTTGTGCGAAGTTATTAAATATATTAAATAATTTCAAAAATTCTTTTTGATGTCTCAGACACCATTTATGTTTTAGCTTATGAAATTTTCATTTGTTTTTTTAGTAAAAATTCGAATGGTTTTGTTTAGCATATTTTCTAACCTCTTAAAACTTTTGTTTTTTTAGACATGTTTTAAATTCAATTACAAGTTATATAATGAGTTAAATCATATTTTAAAGTAAACTGTCGTTTGTCAAATACAAATAATTTTAAGGATTTACCATTTTAACGCAAATTAGAAATTTTCAGTTTTTTATAATATTTCTTGTTTCTTTTTATTCTACATTTTTTTAACTATTTTGTAGCTGTCTTTTTGGAAGCATTTTTTAAACAGGAATAAATTGTTTTATTATTTCAACTGATTTTAAGCAAAGTTTTTGCTTATCTAACGTTCTGAAAAAAAAATTCTTAGGAAATTTTGATAAAATTTCAACAAATTGTTCAGATGAGTTTTTTAGAAAATTTACAACTTATCATATGTTATATTATTTTCTAAAATAAAATTACAATTTGAACTGTTTTTTTTATAAACTTTCAAACAATAACTTTTTAATGAAAAATGCACTTAATAAAGAAAGAAAATTATTAAACTGTTTATAGAAAAATACAATTGTCCCGTTTTAAAGTTTAACTGTTTGTTTTGAGACATTTTTTACAATCGTTTAAATATAATTTTCAATTGTACTTTTGTTCCAATTGCATTAGAAACATTTTACAATTTTTTATTTGGTTACAAAATTTTCAATTATTAATGGTTTTGCTTAGCAAATTTTCTATTGCATTTTTTTGATAGAATTCATTTGTTAAAAACAAAATTCAACCAATCAAGTGTTTCATATTTAGAATAATCTTTAACTGAAAAGTATTTGGTATTTTCTTTTCTAAGTACTGAAACGTGTACAGTTTATTAAAAAATAATAAGTTTTTAAAGGCATTTTTAAAAATTAAATTTTTTGGCGAATATTTTCTTGATAACTATTTATTCTTTATATAAAATATTTTTAAACAAACCTTTTGAAAATATGTTTTTCCTTTTTCCCTTCTGCTATTTTGTAACAAAGTTTTTAAAGAAAATTTTCAACTTTAAAAATATATATATATATTTTATCGTTTAACAGTTTTTTATTTTTATTTTATTTATTTCGTAAAGTGAAAAGAAATGATTTTAACATCTACTAGCCGTTTAAGAATTTTATTAAATTGTTCTTTTACATTTGTGAAAATTTTCAATTATTTTTATTAGCCTAAGTGCTTCAATTAAATTTGAAACTATTTCATTTTAAGAAAGCCTTCAAATGACAATAATAAGATTTTTAATTGTTTTTGTTTTCTTGGTGAAATTTTAACTCTAAAATATCACTTTAGAGTTTTCTGCTGTTTTTAGCATATACATTTAAGTTCTTAAATCCTTAAGTACATTTTAGTCAGTTTCTTTTGAATATAACTCTTTTGTATAGTAAAAATTGAAGCGTTTTTTGCAATTATTAAAATTAATTTTTTGCATATTCCAACTATTTTTTAAATTGAATCTGTTTTTCTGCTGTCTTAAAAAATCATACATTTTTCATATTTTAACTGTTTTAGACAAAGTGTATTATTATTTTATATCTATAAAAAATTTTAAATTGAACATTTTAGTAAATATCAAGTTGTTATTTTAGTTGTGCTAAAAAGAAGCTGATTTCATAAAAATAAAGCAGGCAATTTTTTTTTCAAAGCTTTCAATTATTCTTAATAAAATTTAAATATAATTGAAACATATAATGGACTTTCTATTCAATCCACAAAATTTGAAATTACCTTTTTACTTTATTATCACATTTTCAAATGTTTATTATGTTTTTTCTTATGCGATTTTTTTTAACTGATTTTTTCAATTGTTTATTTGCCAAGGTGTTTCCACTGTTTTTTTAGAAATTACCCAATTGTTTTCTTTTTCTAATTGTTTATAAGCGAACTTTAACCTTTTTACTTTTAGAATAATAATAATAAATAATTTTTCTTAGTATGTTATTTATTATAACTATTTTATACAAATTAAAAGAAAATAGAATTTTTTAAATATTTAAACTTTATTAACGGAAAGAGCTATTGTACAGAAATAATAAAAAAAGTTAGATATAACGAAAACAAAATACACGTATCCTTAATATGGTATGATTTAAGCAAATTTGGAATGTTTTTTATTTCTTCTGAAATATGAATTATTTTATATAAACTTTTAATGAATTGAGTTAAATAAAAATCATTACAGATCATTTTCAAAATATAAACCTATTATTTTCAAAGTTGAAATGTTCTATAATGTTCGAAACACGTGTCAGGCGACTGAAAATAAAAATAATATCATGGAGCATAATAAATGTTTCGATTTAATTGTATTCTCTTAATTCTTAAGCTTTTTTAAGTGTTTTTTAGGCACTTCTTCCTTTTTTTTTTTTATCTTGAGATTTTTTCAATTGTTTTTTTTTAATATATATCATACATCTTTATTTGGACAAACATAATACATACAATAATAACAATTAATATGAAACAGATATATGTTGTTAGTCCGTCTGGGCTATAGACCTGCGGTCTTTCAGCCCTGTTTTTGTTTTATTTAAACTGATTTTAAGCAAAATTATTTTTTTGTATTTATTCAACTATTGAAATATATTTCTTACCAACTTTTCAAATGTTTTCTTCATAAAGTTTTAACCGTTTTAAGGAAAAAATTTAATTACTTATTAAGTTGTTTTCGAGGAAGTTTTAAACTGTTTTAAGTAAATCTACTGTTTTGTAACTGTTTCTTTCAATCATTTTTTCTGCTTTTACACTTTTGAATATTTAATTGTTTGTGTTTTAACTTTTAGTTTTTATGAACTTTTAAATATTTGTCTTATCAAAATTTCTTGGCAAAGTATCAACCATTTTAAGCCAAAGATGTTTTCTAGAAAGTTTTTAGCTGTTTTAGGAAAAATTACTGTTTTTTTGGTTGTTTTTCTTTGGAGGTATTTCTTTTTGTTTTGAGCATATTTTAAACTGTTTTATTTTTTATAAATAATCGACATATGCTTCTTAGTATGTTTTTTTTCTTAAAGATTCAATCGTTTTAAGATAAGGTTTGGATTGTTTTCTAAAAAAGGTATAAAATGTTTTAGTAAAATTACGATCATTTTTTTAAAATCTATTTTTTTTCTTTTAATTAATAAAATAGGCATTCTACAGATATATTCTAAGTTATTTTACAGTATAACATAAAGTAAAAATAACATTAGGTATCTTTGTCCGATGTTATTAGTTTAAAGTACAGTGTAGTAATACATATACCTTTGCTGGATAACAATTCTTGTGTTAAAGTTATTGTTGAAAAAGGAAACCGTTAGTCACTTTTCAAGTAAATGTAATAATATCCAGCTTGATGTTATCTGTTATTACCAAACTGAAAACTGAGAAGTAAAATTTTCAAGATGATATGATTACTCTTATAAACAGATTAAACCAATTAGAACAAATAATAAATATCCCAAATGAAAACATAAATATTATTGATGAGATTGGTGATCGGAAATGGAAGGGAAATAATATTATCCTGTATAATTTGCCTGAACAAACATGAAATGACAACCAGAATGACACTTAAAAAGTATTATCACTATTAAAATCGCTTGATAATTCGGTGTCTATTAGGAAACACTTGAGATTGGGCAAAGTTAGTGACTGACCACGATCAATTACAATCATCCTTGACCAGAGCTATATGGTATCAACCATAATAAAAAATAAAATACAAGCCTCCTTGTCTTAACTGCTCTATTCAAATCAAACATTATTAAATTAAACTTCAGTGCGGATTGTGATAAGGACGTATATCAAGACTTACGTGGATTTTGTAAAAATGATATAGCTTCTGCTCATGCAAATTATGTTTGTCAAATAGAGGATAAGCTTCGTACCTCCCCACAACTTCTCATATGTCAACCAAAAAAAGGTCTCATTTCGCATTCTTAGAGTAATGACACTAGGTTATACTAAATTATCTAATTGCAACTACGTAGTTAATGGAAGGCCTAGAGATTAGTAAAGCAATTGAATTTACCACTCGTAATTTACTCTGAATGCTTTCACTAATTTAAAGGCAACTGCGATCATTGTTAATACCGAAATCGGTCATGCAACTAGAAAGTTGATACTTAAAGACCTTGTATTTAGTGACAACTTTCCCAGGATCATGGCTGGTGAACTAAATTCTAAAAGCCCTAACTGGAACATGGTCACAAACAGAAACGGGAAGTCCCTTTTCGATTTCCTCTATGACTCAAGACATGACATCAGAACAGTAGATCCAATTAGTCAACTGTCCTATTCCTAGGTCGCTAACCACAGACCTGAGGTGTTAGACATAGCCGTTCTCTCCAACGTGAACTCCGCCCATGACATCTGAACAACAGAGGTTCTGTCCTTCGATTATAACTCAGTTTTTGTGGACCTTGAGTTCGGCATAAAGAGTTAGTTAAGAGAGGATAAGACAACAAAAAAAACAAAAGAAAGGTTTATCTTCCCTCGTTAGATCGTATGATCTAAGGCGGGTCTTGAGGCAGTAGTCGATAAGTCATGCTCTAGGCTATGAGTCCACTTCAGTAGAACTATCTGCCAGGTTGATCCTTTGGCCATTAACTCCGCGCTAAAATCTCGGATAGCTAAGAAAAAAAATCCAGCCGACGGTTCAATAGTCTCAGAGACGAAATGCGTCAATTAAAGAAGAACCGCTGAGAACGTCGCATCGATAACTCTATTTGAACTCTCAAATGACAAAGTCACGCGAAACAAGCGTAATTAGATGCGAATGGCCACGTTTACACCGATATCGTCAAAGCAGAAGTACCTTAGCGATAATGTAGACTTTAATTAACACCGAAGTCAACGATACCGTCGCGTCCCACATTATTAATCGCAACAACCGCAGATGAACCATACAACTGGCCACCTCCGAAGAGCTAAAAGAGCTAATAAAACAGCTCTAAATCCGCAAAGCTCTTGGAATTTTTACCGAGATGATTAAAAACCTCCCCCACAATGGTATATTTTCCCTCCGCCTGGAAGCTAGCCTCCGTGGTTAGCATTCTCAATCCCCATTAGTTTGCTGAGCATTTTAGGCACCTCTCTTCGATCAAATACAAAAGGCCAGAGCTTCGGTGGACAAACTGTGGCCCATTATCAACACGAGAACTTTATCTCTGAAAAACAGAGTAAAGATTTTCACTATGATAATAAGGACGCAACTCACCTATGCTGCTCCTATATGGATTTAGTGTAGACTATCGCAAAGCACAAAGTGTCCTAGGGTACATCAAGGAGGACTTTCTACAGCAAAATGTTGAACCTTCGAGGAGAGCGGCACATAGGACAACCGGGTCCCCCAAACTCATAGCGATCATTTTGCCTGAGACCAAACTAGAAAGTTTGGTCCTGAACCAGTCACAACAGTTTTGTTTTTCTTTTTCTTAATGTTTAAACTTTTTTAATTTCAAGTGTTTTTTCTTATTTTGATGCAGTTCTTCTTGTTCTTTTGTCTTGAGATTTTTTAAATTGTTATTATTTTGTTTCAACTGATTTTAAGCAATTTTTTTACATTTATTAATTTATATATTTCTTATCAATTTTTGAATTGTTTTCTTTGTAAAGTTTTAAAAGTTTTAAGGCAAAATTTTAGTTCAATTTTATAATAAAGCGGTACTGAACAGATCGAAAGATCGAAACACCTATCTACAAATGTTTTTAATTATGTTTTTAAAAATCAGGTCTTTATAAGTCTTAAGATACTTGATATTTTCTAAAAAAAATATATTAAATTTTTTAACGTGTACGTATAAATAAATACCTGTCGAGTAGCATAGAGGTAACATCAGGTGTGCCTCAGGGTTCTCACTTTGGACTTCTGTAGTTTTTCTATTTCATTTTTTAGAAAATGTGTTTTCATTTATATTTTTACATTTTCAATTGAATTTCAGTTATTTTAAGCACTTTAAATGTTTGATAACTTTTCAACTAATCTTTATAAGCACTTTTATAGTTTTAACTGTTTTTTAGCAATGTTGAAACTCTTTTAAACACATTTTCATTACAACAAAATGTATTTTTAAATGTACCAAATTTTGTAAAATAATTTCATCTGTGTCATTTTAGATGCTTTCATTACTGCCTCTTTAATAAAACAATCTTTTTCGATTTTCAATTTTTTTCGTTAAAATTTCTACTTTTTAGGAAGTTTGTTAATATTTTTTAAAACAAATTATCAATATTTTTCCGGTGAAATATTAAATGTTTTTGAGTTGTTTTTAAGCTTTCAATAAAAAAAGAATCACCAGACAACTCTCGTATTGTCTGGTGTTTCATTTGATTTAAAAACAAATTTGAACTGAAACGAATTTTCATCTTTACATAAGCAAATACTTAAATTATAAAAATTATTGAAGGTTTCTTGCAAGTAAAGTTTATAATATAACGCGTGTCCAACAATTATTGCAGTCCCGGGTGGCGTTGGAATCAAAAACGTAGGTCAATTCTTTCATGTGCCAAATAAATGAACTGACATGTTAATTGTCAAACATAACCTAAATGTAATGAACTGACATTTTTAATGCACATTTAGGTTATGTTTGACAATTAACATGTCAGTTCATTTATTTGGCACATGAAAGAATTGACCTACGTTTTTGATTCCAACGCCACCCGGGACTGCAATAATTGTTGGACACCCGTTATATTATAAACTTTACTTGCAAGAAACCTTCAATAATTTTTATAATTTAAGTATTTGCTTATGTAAAGATGAAAATTATTTGCAACATGTAAGAATCGACCTACGTTTTTTATTCCAACGCCACCCGGGACTGCAATAATTGTTGGACACCCGTTATAAATAATGAGATCTTAAAGATCGTAACATGTGTCTGTAAATGTTTTTAAACTTGATTTTCTGTTTCTAGCCAATTTCAATTGGTTTTTTATTAACACGTTTTTTTACTTCAACTCTTTTTTTTTAAATATTTTCTATTATATTTTAAAGAAAATGTGTTTCTAATTTCAACTGTTTTGGTCATATTCTATCTAACTTTTATTTTTGGAAAATTTTCAAATGCAAAATCTAAGTATTTACTTAATTGTTTTAAGAATATTTAACTTAATCACAATTAAAATACTCAACTAATCTTAAGTTTTAAAAAACATTTAATAATAATAATGTATTAAAATCCTTACGTTGTTGAAAATTAACTAATAATTAGAAAAAAAAAAAACATTTCATTAGGTTTTTGTATTTCATTTTTGATAATATTTTTTATATTACATTAATTTTCAACTTTATCTCAAATTTTTAATAGTTTTTAGGAATATTTTAAATCTGTTTTGTCTTTATTCTCTTTCTCTGAGATATTTTCAACTAGAAACTTGTTAAAGCACAGCTATTTGAAATCTTTCAACTGTTTTTTTATTTTTGGTGAAAAATGTAATTAGCGCAGTCGGTAAGATTATAAAATTGCTTCTCAAAGTTAAAAATGTCGTCTCTATACAATCACAATTTCACAACATTAAACAGGTGAGCCAAAGGATTATCCGATATTATTATTATTATTAATGGTACATGATTAGGGAAGTGTACACTAGATTGCCTCAGCTATATTCAATCACATGCTTGCGCGCACATAAACACCGCTGTTCTACCTTTGTTTCGTACCGATTGAGTATCAATAATAATTAAGGACGCGAACGCGGCGGATTATCGCGGTAGCATCGTTAGCGCGAAGGAAATACGTCGAATTCCTACACTCTGCAGATTCATAAATTCACCATCAGTTTCCTACCGGCCGCCTAATAACGTGGTAATTTTATATCACCATTACATATTAATTATTCCATTTATTTAATCGCATACCCACAGGATAATTAAGCTTTAAAATTTAAACGTCTAGGTAACATGAGCCTCAAGCCGACGATTAAATTCATAAATTTATCTAAACAGTGCCGTGAAATACTAGAAGAGCGCGTTTGTTGGCGCTGGTCTTAAGATAAATTTTCGAGAGTTCCCAAGGTGCAGTGGAAACAACAGGACAAAGAAATTAAGTAAAACAAATGGAATAAAATAAATTAGCGGGGGAATCGCCGGGCGAACGGTAACAACGGTAAAGGGGGAATAAATTTGCGCCCGTTCTTGGCCATTGTATCGGAATCGTGTACCTCAGAATGGGAAATTAATTCAGAAGAGAAGGTCTCTCCACCACAACACCGTGCTACACACATTTCCGAGTCCGTATTTCAAATTATCACCGCATCTGACGGCCGACAACACCTGCTCGGGTATTCCACGCTTAAAGCTCTATCACTCCTCACCATCCGCCCAACTATTGCCTTTGGCTTTACCTCTGACTTTCGATTTACTACCTCTATTACTGGCTAACCTTAATACGGTATTGCACATTTTAGATTAGCTCGCCATTACTGTTACCTCCAGGAATTCCAACACTTTATCCGATTATTACCTGACGATATACTTCGGTCCATCAATGAACTCTTAATCCATGCGAACGTTGCCTTTCCTCAATTAATTTCTAAAACCATACATTTAATATTTGCAAAAAATACTTTTCTTGTTTTAGATAGTAATACTAGAGTATAATTTAATGTTTCCATTTTTAAGATAACTACAGTAGTATTACTAGATCAGATGCACAGATATAGAAAAAGGGCAAGGAACGATTTATCTACTAATAGCTAAAACATATTTTGGTCATTGGAACAAAGAAAAATTCAAGAAGCTAATAAGATAAAGATTCTATAGTTTATCCATATTATCTATAGAATCTTTATCTTGTGAGCTTCTTCAATTTTTATTTGTTCCAGTGACCAAAATATGTTTTAGCTATTAGTAAAAACTGTGTTCTTCTTCGTTCCTTGCCCTATAAGTAACGCAAGAGAAATAATTATTCAATACACAATGAAAGAAACAAACAAATTAGAGAATTAGAACATAAGACAAAAGAAAAGAAATTGATTGGGGGGAAAGAAAGAAGGGTTCTACTTGATAGAATAAAGCAACTAGAAGAACAGAAAAGGAAAAAAGGAAATGAGATGAAATATAGCCTGTTCGTTGGATCTTCCGTCGTACGTCACAAACTATCGCTTCAAAAAACGACGAAAGTCTTACAGTGCGTTCTTTTTCTAACGCATTTGGTTTACTTTATCAGACTGAATGTTTTTGTGTCGTTTCTCGAAGCGATATTTTGTGACGTAGGACGGAAGATCCAACGGAGGGACTATAGCATTGTAATAACTAGTGTATCAGTGAATGAAACACAAATACAGAAAGATTTTGAAGATTTTATTGAAGAAACATTTAAAGTACAAACAAAACTAAAGAAGGTACGCATGCTGATTAAAGAAAAGCAAATTATACATGTTGAAATTAAAGCAATAATCTATGGAAGAGAAAAATACTAGGATATATAGACAACGACTTAACTTTAAAGGAAATAATGGTGCAAGAAGATATAAGACCCACAGCTGGTAAGGAAAAGACGAAACATCACAATAAACGGAGAAAAAGATGGGTGAGATCATTTAGAGAGATTAGTGATACAAGAAAACACTAATAAAGCACGAGTAATGGACACATAGGTAATTGCAAAAGCAATGAAATATAAGAATGATAGCAGTTTGAATAGTGAAGCATTTATAACGTTAGGGTATTGGAATGTAGCTGGGATTAGGTCTAAGTACAAGGAGGGTGTGTGACAAAAGGGTTTTAAGGATTGGTTAACCGGAAAGAACATTTTGGTATTAGTGGAAACGTGAATGATGGAGGAAGAGTGGGAAGAAATAAAAAGATGGCTACCACTGGGCTTAAGTGACCAATAAAGTTTGAAGCGAAGGAAAGAGCAAAGGGTGGTTTATTAGTGGGTATCAGAGATAGTATGAAAGAGGACAAGGTGAAGAAGGTCTAGAATGAATTAAATGTCAGCAGGGAGTCTACTGGACAAATGCGGGAGTATTTTATTTTAATAAAAAAGCTGGAATGAAATAAGGAAGGAAATATAGTAAATCCTCAAAAATATATTAAAAATTTATTCTAGAACCACCAAAAGTATCTCGACGATTAGAATAGAAATTCCTGAAAATTTCTAAAAAAAACTTGTGAAAAATAAATCTTTAAAAAAATGGATAAAATACAGCAACTGAAAAAATTTCAATACATTTTTCTACAGATGTACTGAGTTTATCCTTCATCAAAATTCTGTAGGAATTTCTCTCCCAAATTGCAAACATTAGTATTAATTTTATAATCAACAATGGTTTTTCCTAATTTCGGATTGTAGGGTTTTCTTCCCCAAATTGCAAGATTATTTCATCTATTTTACTAGGTTTTTATTTATTGTAAACTAGAATTTCCAAGCTTTACTAGAAATTCTTTCCTAAATTTTTCAGCATTCTAGAACATTTATGATTGAAATTTTCCAGTATTATTATTTTCTAAATTTCCAAAAATTGCTTTTGAAATTCCTAAACAAATTTCGAAGATTGTAGAACTTTTTAGGAACTAATTTTCTAAGTTCCAAAGTTTACCTTCAAGAATTTTAGAATGTATTAAGAATTTATGCTACAGATGTGCCATTTTATTTTTTTTTAGGAATTTCTTCTCCAAAGTTTTCATCTATTTTACTAGAGATTATTTGTTGATCCTAATTTTCCTGCCTTTATAGAATGTATTCCCTGAATGCCTAGAATATTTTTCAGGATTGTTAAACATTTATTGAATTTATTCTACAGATATATTAACTTTGTCCTTCTTTACAATCAGTGTTTTTAGAAATATTTCTTTTAAATTGCATTGTCATCAATAATTAACAATAGTTCATTTTTTTTGAATCTCAATAGCTATTATTTATTTTCTAAAGATTTCACTTCCAAATTCCTAGAAAATTTTCGAGGGTTGCAGAATTTTTAAGGAATTAATTTTATAATTTAAAAAAATTATCTACGAGGATTTTAGAATTTTATAAAGAATTTATGATACCGGTGTGTCACTTTGATCACAATTTTATCAAAGTTTTCTAGGAATACTTTCTCCAAATTGCAAAATTTTTCCATATATTTTTTTAGTTTTCAGGAAGTGACAAAAATTTCTTTCTAGAATTTCTCTCCTAAATTTCTAGAATATTTTTGAGGACTTTTAAACATTAATGGAATTTTTTCTACAGACACTAACTTGGCCCTTCGTTACAATCAAAATTTTCTATAAATTTATCTTTAAAATTGCAAACATTGTCATCAATTTCTTATTAGCATGAGAATAAATAATAAACTATAGTTTTTTTCTAACTTATTAGAATCTCAATGGCTTTTCTTTATCTTTTGGGGATTTTTCTTCTAAATTTTGGGAACTTTTCTCTGGTTTGTGGAAATTTTCAGCATTATTATTATCTACAATTTCAAAAATTGTTCCTTTACATTTCTGGAAAATTTTCTAGGGATGTAGAATTTTTTTAAAATTAATTTTATTATTTAAAAAAATTATCTTCAAGAATTTTAAGATTTGCAAAATTTTCCCGTCCCATTTACTAAAAGCTTTTAGGAAGTTTTTTGATGACTAGAATTTGTAAGCCTTTCTAGAACTCCCCTTCTAAATTTCTAAAATATTCTAAAAAGTCTTACAACCAAAGTTTTCTAGCAATTTCTTCTGCAAATTGCAAGATTTTCCTATCTACTTTACTAGAAGCATTTAAGAAGTTGTTTATGACTAGAACTTGTAAGCCTTTCCTTAAATTTCTAAAATATTTTTCAGGAGTCTTACAATCAAAGTTTTCTTTAAATTTCTTCTCCAAATTGCAAGATTTTTCTAGACGCTTTTTTAAAAATCGTGCAAATTCTCTTAATAATAACGAATATGTATTTCTAGTAAATCTAGGGCCTCAAAAAAAGAGAAATTACTGAAAGTTTCCTGAACTTCCTGAAGAAAAGTCTAGATTTCTACAAACAAATTTTCTAAAAAGTTCTCGAGCCTCCAAAGAAATCTTTGTAATTCAGAAGATAAGAGGATAACTTTGGAATCTTGGGAAGATGTTATTGGCCATTATCTAAACTCTTAAACTTTTAGAAAAAATTTCTAGAAAATCCTAATGCCTCTTAGAAAATCTTTGCAATTTAAAAGACAACTTCAAAAAAACTCTTGAACTCTAGAAAATAAATTGCTAGAAATTTCCTGAACCGTCGAGAAAATAATCTAGATTTCTAGAAGAAAATTCTAGAGCCTCAAAGAAAATCTTTGCGATTTACAACACAAGTTGAAGAAATCTTTGGAGAAGAAATTACTAGAAATTTCCTGAACTCTCGAAAAAAAGTCTAGATTTTTAAAAACAAATTTTCTAAAAAAAACCTTCATTTAAATCTTCGCAATTTATTGGAAATTTTCTGAATTCTACAAAAAATATACATTTCTAGAATTTTTTTTAATTCTAAAAACTTCGCAATTTAAAAGAGAGCTTGAAAAAAAAACAATCTTGATATCTGGAGAAATTACTGAAAAGAGTCTAGATTACTAGGAACATATTTTCTAGAAAAATCTATAGCCTCCAAATCTGAATAAATTTCTGAACTCTCGAAAAAAGTCTAAAGTTCTGGAAATGATTTTTTAGCCCAGAAGCAAATCTTTGCAATATTAAAATCTGGAAGAGAAATTACTAGAAACAGCCTCGAAGAAAATTCAATAAATATTGAACCGAACTTTCTAAAAAACTCCCGAATAAGACCTTTGCTAAGAAGAAATTACTGTAAACTTTTAGAATCCTCCAAAAAAGTTCTAGAAATCTACAAAGAAAACTTGTGAAAAATTCTAGAATCCTCGATTAAAATTCTTTGAAAAGGAAGATGCAAAAAACTGAAAATATGGAGTAGAAATTCCTGGAACTTCCAAAAGCCTCTAAATATGTTCTAGAAATTTAGAAAAAAATTTCCTAATAAATTGTAAAGTTAAACAAAATCTTGAAAGAACTTTCTGAAAAATCTAAAACTCATGAATAAAATCTTTGCTAAAAATTTTGGAAATATCTATTTATTTATTAAATGAAAAATGAAATCTTGTGAAAAATTCTAGAAACCTCAATGTAAAAAAAAACTAAATGTATGGATCATCTGAGAAAATTATAGAAAAAGTTGAACAAAATATTCTATGAAAACCACGAAGAAACTTCTATAAATAAATATAATTCTGAAAAATTTTGAAACTCTTGAATAAAATCTTTGCTAAACTTGAAAATTCTTTGGAAAGGAAGTTGCATTTAAAACTAAAAGTGTGGAGGAGAAATTTCTGAAATTTCAAGAATCTTCTTCAAGAATTTTTTTTTCTCACAAATTAAAAATTTTACGAAAACAATGTTTTAATAAAACTTCTTCAGTTTCTCATTTCCCTTAACCTTTGTTTGAAAAGTTATGTAATATTTTTCAAATTTGGAAAAATATCGAGAAAAATCAAAAAAACGCCTCGAGTAAACATCCACTTCCGGTTAATGAACGTTTACCAAAAGCTTTTCAGTTCCAGTTTTTAACAATAAAACCTTATGTTTAAAGTTTCATCTCAATTGCATCATTCGTTTTTGAGATACAGCGCCCACAGACATTTTTATGCACGAAAACAATACTTCCCCTATATATACTATATAGGGAAAGTATTAATAGAGAACTGAGAAAGACAATGAGGGAATGCATACGGAGCGTATGGGTAAAGAAGTATGTGTCGGCAGCTAGAAATAAATATAATGGTATATAAAAGAAAGAAAGCAGATACAGGCTCTAGAAAGAAAGAGTGAAGAATTAAGAATGTGTAGAAGTTAATCAGAAATATGGAATATTCTAAAATAAGGGAAAAAGAGACGAATGGGAAGAAGACATTTAGAGACTTCCATGTGTGATAGGAGACAGAAAGGGAAGTGATTGAAGATTACACGGAGGAAGACGTGTAAAAAGCTTTTGGTGAAGTTAAACAGAGAAAAGCAGTTGGTAAGGATGGGCTAAAAGCTAAAACGTGAAAGGAAATAGGGAAGAGAAGGAAGAAAAGATTTAGGAAGCTGCTAAAGCAAAAGTAAAGTATAGGTTACAAGAGTATATGAGTGCAAAAAGAGTTTCTGAAGTAATCATTTATTCATTCATTTTTACTTTACAATACACTCTTAAAACAAGGAAAACAAAATTGAGATGTATACATTAAGAAATACAAAAATTTAGGTCACAGGACTTGCTAGCGGAGATTTTCAACCGTTTTTTGAGAAACTGTTGTTTTATCTAAATTATTTATACGAAGAAAACAAGTTTACAATTTAATTTGCTAAGAAAAAATCAGTTGTGTATTTATATTTAAATAAATAAATGATTATAATTATTTTTTAATCATACTGAATGCGCTAATTACATTTTTTCGCGAGAGTTAGAGAATTGTAATAAACATTTTTAACAATTGTTTTGAGTATTTTTTTTTAAATTCTTTATATATTCCTTTTTGAGTATTTTTTACTGTTCTATTAAAAAACTTATTTATTTTAATTCCTACAAATCAAAATTTAGAACTTCCTTTCTTGCAGATTTTTACAATTTTTTTCTTAACTTCTAACAATAATAACTTCATTTACGGAGACCATTTACATTTAGATACATACATAAAAAAACACACATAATTACATTAAAATTACAGTACTAAATATACAATTTTTAAAATGAAATTGACCTGACAGTTTTAAAGCGTGTTATCGAAGGATCCAAAATAATTACTTGTTTCCAAATATTATTTGAATGCTGCACCATTCTACTATCAGCATGACTCAGAGTTCACTATATACACTAAAACAAGGGTTCTAAAAGTATTTTGTCTCGGGTTTGATATTGAGAAACATGTAGAAGTAGCAATAAATTTGATAGAGGTATACAATCGACTTTAGACAGTGTTATAAACTAAACATACCTCAAAGTAGATGTGATGATCCGAAAGGCATTGAAACCCAAAATATTTTAATATTAGATGATTATTAGTTATCACTAGAAAAAAATATGATAACACAAGTATTTTATAAAGGATTTCTGGATGCCTTCAATGCGACCGCAAATATATTTATAACTAGGCGACCATATGACACAACAGTAATCCAGGATTGACCTGACTAATGGGAAATATAATTTAATAAGACACCACATTTCAGTACAATCATATGTTATTCTTTTTGGGAACTTTAGAAAAATTTTGAATGATATGATAACAATCGAGTCCATATGCAAAGGAAACTGGAATTGAAGATTCAAAGTCACGCCCAAATCCTTGATTTGCGTTACTTTCTTCAAATTAATACCATTTTATTTGATATTGAAAATGTACACAGTTTTAGGTTTTATTTGTAAATTTTATATATTTACACGTACCAATGTCACACCAGTTTTGCAAAGTCAAAATATCATTTTGAAGTATCATCGCGTTTTCAGGTGACTCAATGCGACGATAGATTTTGAGATCATCGGCAAAAAGTAATTATTGTTATTTCAGGTCAGAACCAATATCGTTCACAAAAAAAAATGAACGCTACTGGTCCAAGATGTGAACCTTGGGGTATACCTGACTTTGCAATAACAGGTTGTGACAGCATGTTATTGAATTTAACACCCAGTTGACGATTTTCAATGACAGACTTAATCCAAAGTTCTTATGAACCATATAGACCATTAATTTCAATACAATTTTACAGTGACAACACATGTCATCAAAACATGTCCAATAAAAAGCTAAAATAAGCTTTATTCAAGCATTATAAATATTAAAAAGATAGTAGAGAGTATTCTGGAGCATATAATCATGGGTTTGAGTGGAAGATCCTTCGATTTGAGTATATTTACATATTTTATATTATAAATTTTGTGTTATTTTATTAGAAACGAGTAAGATGTTAATAAATAAATTAATAAATTAATTCTCAATTATGATTAACTCGGTCAAAAGCTTTATGAAAGTCTGTATAGATCGAGTCCACTTGCAGGTTTCGATTTAAGGCTTCACTTATATATGATCTAGATACCAACAAGTTAGATGTATTAAAATTTGTTGGATAAAATCCATTCTGTTGGTGAACTAAGACATGTTTGAAATGATTAAAAAATAATTCTGTCATTAATTTGTCTAAAATAATGAATAACCGACTGGATTGAGATATAATAGGTCTATAATTAGAAACAAGATTTTTATTCCCAGATTTTAAAACAGGTATAATATAGGAGAATTTCCATTTATCAGGGAAGTATCCCTCGGACAGCGATCTATTGAAAAGTAGCATTAGGGGTTTGATAGTTCACCAGAGCAGTTTTTAAAGAAACTGGCTTTAATGTCATCAGAACCACAGCATGTCTCTTGATATAACTTTTTAAAAGCATTTAAAAACTCTTCTTCCGACAAAACAAATTAATATAAGTTCTGTCCTACATAAATATGTAGATGTATGTATATGAGGATAAACAAGCAGAAAATGGATTTGCGATGTCACCAGCTGAGGTAATGTCTTAAAATTGTTACTACATACTGCAACTGTCATTTGTCATTTTCATATTTACTGCACCAGTTATCTTAAAATTTTTAATACATACTGCAACTTTCATTTGTATGTTCACATCACTAGTTATTTCAAAACTATTACTATAAACTGCAACTGCCAATTGTTACTGTAGATTGTCATTTTAATGTTGACTGTACCAGTGAATGTTGAAACTTTTACTACAAACTTCAACTGTCAATTGTCATTTTCATATTTACTATACCAGTTGTCTTAAAATTGTTACTACAAACTGCAACTGTCAATTGTCATTTTCATGTTCAATGTATCAGTTATGTTGTAACTTTCACTACAATCTTCAACTGTCAATTGTCATTTTTATATTTACTGTACCAGTTATTTATTTATTTATTCATTGTTTGCTACGTTTCTCTTCTTAAATAAAATCTAAAATACATACAATGAAAACTATTACTATAATTTTAATTGAAGAGACCCGGGCTGAGTTCATTTCTTCGAGATGTTCTTCCACTCTGATAATAATAATACTAGTAAATGTTATATCGAAATTGTTGCTACAAACTGCTACTGTCAATTGTCATTCTTATGTTTACTGCACCAGTTATATCGAAAGTGTTACCGTAAACTGCAATTTTCAATTGTTACTGTCAATTGTCACTTTTATGTTCACTGTATCAGTTATGTTGTAACTTCCACTAAAAACTGCAACCTGCAATTGTTATTTTCATATTTCCTGCAACAGCTATATCAAAATTGTTGCTACAAACTTCAAATGTCAATTGTCATTTATACTTTCACTGCACTAGTCAACTGCCAATTGTTTTAACACTTGTCATTAAAAGTTGAAATAATAAAAATTGTGTACGACTGTCAACTGTCAACAGTTATAGGATAATTGCGAATTATCTGTTATTGACGATTAATTGAAACTTGTAATACATTATAATTCGTCATCAGTCTTTTAAATTTTATAAACTGACAGTTTGTCATTTGTTTATTTATTTATTTAATTATTTATTTTATTAATTATATGTAATATTGATAGTCGACTGATATCAATTAAGGAATGAGAGATAGTGTAATTGTCAACTGTAAATATCAATAATTTTATCAGTTATTTCTCATCAATGGAGTAACAGTTGTCATGTCAAAAGCAATCCGTCAACTGTCAATTATCATCTGTCATAAATCGATTTAACACGTTAAGGCCGGCGGGTACCACCGGTGGTACACGAGTTTTTACGCTTTTGGTACGCCACTGATTACTTCCATGGTAACAATAAATAAATCAGTCACTTCCATAGCAACCATAATAACCATAGGCGTGCGAGCCAAATTTTGTCATTTTAAATGAATAATTGTAGGGTACAAAAACGCCGGCGTCAACGTGTTAATAATCAACAGTTGATACGTGATAAATGATATCGTTATGTGACAATTGTCATTTGTCATCTCTTAAAAACAAATAGCCAATTGCTATTTGTCAATTGTCATTAGCAATCTGTCAACTGGCATTATCATTTATCTTTTTAAGGTTGACAAATGATAAATTAACAATTATTATCCTTTAAGTGTCAATAATTGATTGTCAATTATCACATATCGATTCTTATCCGTCATCTATCATCTGTAATATGTCATTAGCTATTTGCTAACTGTCTGCGATAAACTAATTATCATCTGCAACTGTTAATTTGTGACAATTATTATCTGTTATCTGTTAATACTCGATTATCAATTGTTACCCGACAAGCGATATTAATTTTTAGCAATCTATTAATTGTCAATTATCATTTGTTTTAAGTTATTTTGACTGATAAAATCTTTATTTGTCAACTGTCAATTGTCATATATTATCTGTAAATAAAACATTATCAATTTTTATACCTCATATGTCACCTGTCATTAGCTCTTTGTTAACTGTATTATTTTATAACATCTGAAATTAGTAATTTTAAAAGTCAATAGTTTTTAATATATTATGTGTATGTGAGTTTTTAACTGTCAATAGTTACACGATATTGACATGTGACATCTGTTGTAGATGGATTATCAATTTTCATATGTCAATTATTTAAATCAACTGACAATTGATCATTTCTCATCAGTGATGTTGACCGTCGTCATTTGACAAATGACAAATCATTCATTAATCACCTCTGTAAACTTTCAACTGTTAACAGTTATTAATTATTGACAAATATTTTCTGTTACCTGCTAACTATCGAGTGTTAATTGTCATACGTCATTTTTTCCATTATATGTCATCTGTCATTAGCTATTTGTCAACTGTCAATTATTATGATCTGTTTTTAAATTATTTGTAAACTGTAATTTATAATTACGAATTGTCACGTGACAATTATCACCTTTACTCTGTCAATGATACTGTTATACATTATCCGCCAGTTGTCACGAGCTCTTCATTAACTGTCCATTGCCATTTGTCGCATGTTGCTTTTAAAATGAGAGGGCAACTTTTTACTGTTTGAATTACTTTTGTTATTCACAAATTTCCAAAAAAATTTAGGCATATAAATTAAATTATCATTGCATTGATCTCTTATGTATGAAAATGTTGTATAATCAGCAAATATTACATAACTTTAAAAAAAAGTTAAAGAAATGAGAAACTGAACAAATTTTATCAAAACATGTTTTTCATAAAGTTTTTTACTTAAAAATTAAAAATTAAAAATTTTGTAATTTTTCTGCCTACTGCTAATGAACTGTAGGAGTTACATGAAATTTATATAACAGGTAATTATAAGAAATCCAAAATTGAGCAAATTACCAAAAATAGCCTTTTTGGGTAATCCTCATAGTTTTCGAGAAAAATGCAAGGAAAATTCTATTATTTACCATTTTTTATGTTCTTTGAATTTTATAACTTTAAAACCCTCGCTTATGATTTACTGATTTTAGGTTGGGATAGAGGCCACCCACCCACCCTACATATACGTGTAAGCTTAGAATACTAATCGTTGATGATTTTTCTGCAAAAAACAATGAAACCTTGTATGTACTAAAAAAATAACGCAATCAAACCTTGAATCGTATCTAATTCCTTCATTTATTAAATTATTTATTATAGGTTTGATCAATTCTATTCTATAATTGGCAGGAATTAAGGAACATACACTTGAAACTCACCTGAAAAGGTTGTGTAGATATCGCGAGTGTATGATTTGTCCAAGCAAGTTTTAAAAATCCAATTTCTTTGAATGCTTTTATTAGGCTGGAATTATTATATTTTTTTATAATTTCAACTGTGTTTGTTGTAAATTTTAAAGACTTTCAGGCACAAAATTATCTGTATTGCAATAAATCAACCTGACTTTAACTACTGCGATACTCCTTAATCTTTTTTTATTAATTTATCGAAAAAAATTTAATTTCTCACAAAGAACTTAATTGGCGTAGGCGATAGGATTATATTTAGTGTATTAAATGTTATGCATTCGTAGAAATAAATAAATAAAATGGGAAAATAACTTAATTGGCGCAGTCGGTTGGATTAAAAATTAAACAAAAATTATAATTAATCATTGATTTATTTAAATTTAACAATTGAATTTTCTTAACAAATTAAATTATTTAAGCTTCAAAATACAATTAAAAACGTTCTTTAAACAATTTATGTAATGATTTTCGATTAAAACGTGTTGAGTTATCGTGTAGTGGAATATACGTCTCCAAAAAAGATGGCGAACGTGCATATAGGACGTCCGGCATCCGAAAGCGATCTAAATTATTCAAATATTATGTTAAAAAGTGAAGATGAAGAAATATGTGTGTGCAAGCTGTAAAGAATCGATTGTCATCGAAGTGGTCCAGTGCATGGTATGTGATTCGTATTTTCACGAAAAATGCCTGAAATCCGAAGAGAGGTTTGGAATCACCGCTTGCAATAAATGCGAAAAGAGTGGGATACAAAAAATAAGCCTGCAAGAACTCATTATGCTGAAAAATGAAGTCAGACAGCTACAGCATAAATTGGAAAAACAAGGTGAGGAACTTAAAGAGAAAAATTTAACTATAAACGGATTAACCATAAAAATAGAAAAACTAGAAAAAAATTTAAACAAAACTGAACATTCAAATATACAATTAAATAAACCCACAACAAAAGTGCCATCTGTTAACGAAGGTCCAAAGAACATAAATTATGTTACGTTTCATAATACATTAACCTATAGTGGCATTACGGCCTCAAATGTAGGCAAACCAATAAGCAGCCCGATAAAGAAACCACTTGCGAAGAAAACAGATGATCTCACTTCCGACGAACACCCATCGAAGAAAAACAATAATGAAGAACCTTCTCTGGATGGGACAACATGGACAAGGGTAGAAAAAAAAAACTCGCAAAACATCTAGAATTTATGGAACAGTAGAAAAAGTACGCTAAAAGGGTCCACTAAATGCTACCACTATCATGTATACCATTTGGAACCAAATACAACTAGTGAACAATTAATAAATTATTTACATAATAATATGGGAATAAATGGAGCAAAGTGCAAGAAAATGAATGCTAAATATCCGAATGAGTATACTTCATACAAAATTTCAGTACCAAGCTGTTATTCCGAGAAAATATTAGATTTCGACAACTGGCCAAGAAATGTGGGAGTCTCTCGTTTTTATTCCATCTCAAGAGAAATCATAAACATAAATTGATTAAGTTTGACGATTGTGTGCATAATAAATGTATGGGTATAATACATACCAATAGTCGATCTATTAATAAGAAAACATTACGGATAGACGCAATGCTTGAAGAACACCAAGAATTCAATATCTTGGCTTTAACTGAACATTGGCAAAATGTACATAACCTTTACAAAAATAAGATTCAAGATTTTCAACTAATGACCAACTTCTCAAGAATAACTTATGGAACTAAGCAGACAGCTTATGGAGGTTCAGCGATATATGTAAGGAACTCATTTATGTGTAATGTGTGCGTTGACATAAATAAACTATCGCAAGAGAGTGTGTTCGAAGTTGTAGCCATCCAAAGGACAACAAAAACAGATAAATGTTTTCCTTATATAAAGGTGCACACCAAAGTTAAACATGAAGGAATGTAAAGAACATTTGGATGTCTTATCAGTAGCTTCAAAAGTCAACCCTGCTTTCAAGGAATCTTTCAAAACCCAAAATAATAAATATAACAAACTACTTCAACAACACCGAAAGAACGAAATTGCAAATAAAATTGTAAATAGCGATAACGTAAATAAAACAGCATGGAACATAATTCAAAACTCAGTGGGTAATAAAAACAAAAGAAATGATACTCTGCCTGACGTAAATCAACAAAAACTTGAAAATGATTTCAATTGTTATTTTACTGAATCGATTCATGAGATGTTGCAAAATATATGTCATTGTGAAAAAAATCTGGAAAATATACCATTAAATTTTAAAAGTATATATCTCCATCCAACCTTTTACACAGAAGTATACAACATTGTAACTAACCTTAAAAATAAAAACAGTACCGGTCATGATGGAATTAGCTCCAAAGTTTTAAAACAAATTATTGAGGAATTTGGTTGAACCTTTGACGCAATTAATAAACTTAACTTTATCTACTGGTGTCTATCCTAAGCACTTAAAAATTGTGACTGTTGTGCCAGTATTTAAAAAGGACGACATAAATGATTTTGCCAATTATTGCCCGATAAGTTTGTTAAGTGTATTTTCAAAAGAATTTGAAATTTTTTTATGCAACAATGATAATGATTGTAGTCTTCTTCATACAATGCAACATGGTTTCATGCCAGGGAAAGGAATCAATACTGCATTATTTCAGTTTGTGACTCAAATTACTTCATACTTAGAAAATAGAGAAATTCCTATGGCGATATATCTAGATCTAACTAAAGCTTTTGATGGTATCAATCAATACTACTTAAGAAATTCTATAGGTATGGTGTGAGAGGCGTTGGATATAATCTAATCGAATCATATCTAACGGATCGCCACCAAATGGTAAAAATTTAAGTCAAAGCTCTTAAAATTAAATACAGGAATACCTCAGGGAAGTATTTTGGGTCCGTTAATGTTTATTATTTACATTAATGATTTATTTAGTATTGTAAATCAAAGCAAGTGTCTATTAGAAGGTTATGCGGATGACACCACATATTTAGTTAGTGGTAATAGTGTACATAATGTAATATCTAAATGCAATCAAGTTTACAAAATACTGCATACGTGGTTTTTGCAAAATAAATTCATATTAAATAGTAAAAAACGAAAGCAATGATTTTCAAGACAAAAAACGCTGCTTTAGACATTTCATGCATGGTAAACTTACAAGGGGAGGAAATAGAAGTAAAGGAACATGTAAAATTATTAGGTATCACAGTGGATAATTAACTAAATTGGAAACAACATATAAATAATACTGTAAATAAATTAAATTCGGCTTGTTATATGATAAGATTCATGCAAAAAATTGCTGACAATAATATTTTGCTATTAATTTACCATTCAAATTTTGAAAGTATTACGAGATTTGGCATTATTTTCTACTGAAATAGTGTTAGTTGTAATAAAATATTTTTGTGCCAGAAATAAGCAATTGAATTAATATTAAATTTGGGATATCATCATGTCGTGGTATGTTTAAAAATCTAAACATTTAAACATTTACTGCACTCTATGTATACGAAACTCTTATTTTTCATTTTAATAATATAAATATGTTTATGAAATACAAACATGATCATAAATACAACACCAGAAATTATGAACACTATGCGTTACCTATTCATAGACTTACTAGTATTAGTGAAAAAGACATATCATATAGCTCTATGAAATTATGGAATTCCCTACCTGTCCATTTTAAGAATGCCAGTGACATAAAATCATTTAAGAAAAAACTCTTTGAGTATCTTTGTGACTTGGAGCCATATGATATCTAAATAGCATTTAGTATGTAACTATTTATATGTATCGTAAACATGTTACTTCTTTCATTTTGACGCGTTACTTTTTTGTTGATATATGATCATATATTATCGTGTAGTTTAAATTATAGTAATAAAGATGCATTATTATTATTATATTGTTATTATAAAAATTTTAATTTTTTGCACTGTGTAAGTTAACCATACGATAGTTTTATTGTCTAAATTACAAATTAATCAAATTATTTGTTTTGCCATAAATCACACTTTTATACTTAAAACGGAGTGCACTGGCCTACGCTCAACTTAATTTTTTGTTTTTTTTTTTCTCTGATTGATTTTAAGGAAATCGATACATAGAATCGCATTTAACGGTTCTCTGGGGAATAATAAAATAATTTTCCATAGAGAATACATTTATAATTTAAATGATTTCCCTTGGTTTTCTTTTGTTATCCAAACGTGGTCTACTATACCCTGCTTGTAACATTCAAGTCGATACGACAGACCTAGTAGCGTGAAAATTTCTGATTTTTTTTTTCCCTTATACAATATGCTAGTATTTAAATATGCCTGAATTTAAGTGTGTAATTCTGTGGAAAATAAAATCATTTGCGTAAAATGCAAAAAATACTGTCACCCGGGATGTAGAAGAAATAATGCTTGTGTATCTGATGTGTTGTATGACGGTAATGATACAACAATTTAAGAACTTTGTAAGTGTGTTAAAGATCTTCAACAATTGTGTAAGAAATAGTGAAATATTTCCTGAAGGATACAATGTTTATAGAACAGATCGTGCAAATGGCAGAGGTAGTAGAGTCCTTTTAGCAATTCTAAACAATATTCTGAAAGATTAAATTTAAATTTAGTAGATTGAAGCCGTAGCTGTAAAAATTAAATTCAATGTTCGATCTTACATCCTAATTGGCATCTACATAAAACTAGCAACTGCTGCAATTTTTGAAAAAATTGAACATAATTTTTTAACTGAAAATATCATTCTTATTGGTGATTTTAATATTCCAGGCTATAATAATAACTTGAAATCTGTACATCATCGTGTACAGCATAACACAGTTTTAAATGTAAATGGCAAAATATTAGATTTTTTATATCTACAAACATTATTTCTGATATTAAAAGATGTCCGTGGTCTCTTTTAAAAGAAGATCTACATCACCCTACGCTGACTTGATATATCTGCAAATATTAAAAAAAAGTTCTAAAAGTTTACTATGGGTAGAAAACGTTATAATTTGCGAAAGTCAAATTTTATTGGACTATACAATGATATTACTCAGTTGGATTGTAATGAATTAAATAACACATCATTTTTAAATACAAACAAAAACATTTACTAAAATAAATATATTGAAATATAAATAACTTACTCAGGAATGTACTGCAACTGACACAAGAATAAAATATAATCGACTGAAGATCTGAATTTATACCTGAGATGGATTATAAGGAAATAATTACATTCTGGATTAAGGAAAGTACCCACTTGGAGCATAATCAAATAATAATAAAGTAAGTTATTTATATTTCATTATATTTATTTCAGTAAATGTTTATAATTGTATTTAAAGTTTTGTAGTCTTAGTAAGAGTCATTGTTGTTGATTCACGAAATGTTTTGGTATTTTTAAATTATTACTTAATTTTCTACAACGAACTGAAGGATTTTAATATTTTTTATAAAGAAAACCTGTAAACAGAATATAACATTAGCTCATTCAGCTCAGTTATTTTGTTTTTTGGTAGCTTACAAATTTGTTTCCTTTTCAACTTTTTCGACAGTTTTTAAAGAATTTAATTATTGTTTGCAACTTCTGAACTACTTTTAATGTTGTTAACATTTTGAATCAAAACTTTTCAATTGTTTTTTGTTTCTGGTTTTGTTATAATTTAAAGCAAATTTTACTCCTCTTCTTTTATTTTTTTGTGTAAAATTCTTTTTAGGCAAGTGTGATGAAAAATGTTATAAAGAAATTTTAAACAAAATGTAATTTTTTTTCTTTAATAAGTTCTTTTTTAATTTCACTGGTTTTCCAACAGATTTTTTCTTGCGTATGCTTTTTCGGTAATTTCTTTTTCATATTAAAAAATACATTGTTTTTTTTTTCTATATTTATTACAGATTTCATCTTTTTATTAAATCCTTATAGAATATTCCCCTTATTAAAAAGAAAAAGTAAATTGTTTTTCTTATGAAAGATTTCAACTGTTTTTTCTTTTCTTTTTGGTTGTTTTTAGATAAAATTTCAATTGTTAAAATAATGTAACTGGAAAATTTTTAAATAGTCTTTTTAGTTGATTTCCTTTTTTCCAGCAAATTTTTTCATTAGTAAGCTTTTTCATGTTAAAAATAAATTGTTTTTTTTTGTTGTTTCTTGGAAATTTCAATTTTTTTAATCAAAATTTTCACATAGAATTTGTTTCCTCTTCTTAAAAGGAAAAAGGATATTGCTTTTGCTATGAAAGATTTCAACGGTTTTTTTCTTAAGAAGCTTTTAATTGATTCTTTTTATATAATATTTCAATTGTTAAAAAAGTGTAACTGAAAAATTTGAAAAAACAACAAAAGCTGGCTGATTAGAACAAATCTTAAGTCTGCACACTTCACTTCACAAAAATTGCAAAAATATTTACTTCTAATAATAAAGATGTTTCCTCTTTTTCTCTCAACAAATGCTAAATTTAAAATGTTTTTCTTAATAAATTTGTTTTGTGTTTTTATGTAAAATTTCAAAAGTATAAAAACCTTTTGAAATAATTTAAAAAAATAAAATAATAATTATAACAATAATAATTGTCTTTTATTTCAAAAAAACATAATACATACATTGTTAGCAACATAAAAAATAATTACATATTTATGTGTGTAGAAATACAGCGAAGTTCAGCTTTACATACGATATGTAAGCTGTTTTTCAACTTAACCTAAAAATTAAACATCAATTATTCTAACATAATAGATTTTAATTTACAGTTTTATCGTTTAAATTTTAATGACTTTTTTCTCAGATATTTTTCTACTTCTTAAAATAAATAAATTGTTTTTTTCGATTGTTTTCTTTTAACCAATTATTTCTTATAGACTTCTTTTTCCTAATAAAAAAATGCATAGCTTTTGTTTTCTAAAAGCTTTTAACTGTTTTCTCTTCGGAAATTTTAGTTGCATCCTTTTTTGATGTATGTCTTTAGAAAGTAAGTTGTCTAAGAACTTTCTATATACATTTTTAACACTTGGATTTTATCAAAAAAGGAAGCAATTAAAATGTCCGATGAAAGAATAGTTAAAAGCGTTTAGAAAACAAAAAAAACTATGTAATTTTTAATAAGAAAAGGAATTTTGAAAAATTTTCATTTTCGGTTATTATTATTGATTATTTAAAAGAATATTCGTTTTAAACTATTTTTTTGTTTTTTTTTTTAGTGAATCATAATGATAGCTTATTTTTCAATCTTACCAACTGCCCTAATTTTGCGAGTTTTAATAAACATTTCTAACTGTTCCGAGTAAGTGTTTTTTTAGAATTCTTAAAATTGCTTTTGTATATTTTTCTTTAGAATGTTTTTTCACTGTTTTTCTCTTAAGAAACTTATTTCTTTTTATTATTGCAAATCAAAATTTAATTCTTCCTTTCTTGC
This sequence comes from Ontholestes murinus, assembly GCA_963969525.1. Classification (NCBI taxonomy): domain Eukaryota; kingdom Metazoa; phylum Arthropoda; class Insecta; order Coleoptera; family Staphylinidae; genus Ontholestes; species Ontholestes murinus. Next base: position 11,690,631 of record OZ018388.1, on the reverse strand, counting down.
AGATTTTTACTTATCTTCTAACTGCTTTAAGCACATTTTAAAATATATTCAATACTTCTTCTGCTACTTTCTTGATGGAACCATATATTCAAAATGGGTGGAGTAAAACACTTGTTTTGTTCCATGATTTTATTATCAGTTTCCTGACACGTGTTTCGATCCGTTACGATCAGTTTAACTTTGAAAATGATCGTAACGGATCGAAACACGTGTCAGGAAACTGATAATAAAATCATGGAACAAAACAAGTGTTTTACTCCACCCATTTTGACATTTTAAAATGTTTTCATTGGTTTCCTTCAATAACATTGTATTCTCTTTTGTTAAATGTTTACTTGTTTCAATATTTGCAATGTTTGAAATTGTTTCTGTGGTAAAATTCTAAAGGTCTTCACCAATTTTAACTCTTTCTTAATTACCAATGCAAATTTGTTGTCGCTGGGAACAAATAAAAATTTGCTGGAATATTTCAGAATCTTAGAGAAAACATTGCATTTTTGAAATATTACTGTAAAATTCCGATGAGATAAACAAGAAAGTGCTCCTCCAATTGACTATTAAGAATAGGTAATAAGTAGTACTAGTAATAAAACCAAGATAGTACAGTTAGAGAAGACATCATTTTTCGAATAATTATAATTGATACTTGTTGCGCTATACACTTGATGGAACCAGATATGCAAATTTGGTGAAGTAAGACACTTGTTCCAGAGGTTTATTATCAGTTGACTGACCCGTATTTCTAGCAAGAAGAAATAAGAATTAATTCTGTATAAATTATTCTTGCTCGAAACACGTGTCAGACCTATGGAACATAACAAGTGTCTTACTTCATCAAAATTATAATTTTTGCATTTATAAACAAATATAGTAAGATTTTAACTAACGAGTATTCATATTATAAACTTTGATATTTTCTTTCACGTAATAGCTAAATTTCATAATGTTTCACGAAGAGATAAGTGAGAAAATTATTCAAGAAATATTCTCTTGAACTTCCAGATCATTGTGATATTCTCGGTAAAAAAGAATAAGGTAGTACTCTTCCCCATTAGTACCCCTTTCTATGAATCCAAATGTACAAATAACTTTAAAGGTACTAATAAAATTAGACTAGAAGAAGTCTCAGAATTAAGGTAATTAACAAAATACAATAAGTAGTACCTTAACTTCGTGATACATTTTGGAAAATTAAACAAGAACGTTTACTTTGTTAATATCACACTTTATTTTTAAGTGACTCGAGTCACTTAAAAATAAAGTGTGATATTAACAAAGTAAACGTTTTTGTTTAATAGTACCTTTATCTTTAACTGTCTTTAATTTAAGATACTTCTTGAAGATTTTTTGATAAGTTTGGTAAATACCAAAATTACAGTACCCATTTAGTACTCTTTCTACGATCGATAATTCCATTGAAAAATTCTGTTTACTTGTCTTCAACTGCGCTAAGCTGATGAGATCCAAAATAGATCAAAACTGGCCGAGGCTTTTCTTTTGCAGGGAAACAACAATATGATACATGTTTATCAACTAAAAATAAAACTGGCAAAGCTTATTATCTAATTTATACAGAGCATCACGTTTGATATACTTAATATTCGAATGAAATGTGGACGTTCACGTAATAATGAACGACCCGCGCAGTGAATACGTATTACCGTCAGCGGCCAAATAAATAACATAAAAACAAACGGCTTCGAGATAAAGACGCTGTGTGCCTTCTCTACCAAAGGCGCAGGAAGTAAAAGTTGGGGCGACGAGGAGTAGGAAGAAGAGGAAAAAAACCAAGAGATGCGAAGGAGGAACGGCGAACAGAAGAACGACCTGTACGTACGGAATAGTAAAACAGTTTGACAGATAGAGTTGGGACGTGCACGGTAATCCATATTTCGGGCCGTGACTCCACCGATGACCCGAATGGCCTGTTCTCTTTACTCATACCCTATACCTGACTGGCCTGCCAAGCACGAACTCAAATAGGTTCCTGTTGCCATTATTCACTACCATTGAGCGCATAAATATTAGAGCGGAGGATGCCTTGCACACTCGCGCCCTCTAGTGCTTAGGTGAATAGGCACTTATCTCTACTTTAGTGATTTATTCATTTCAACACGTATACTGTAATGTTAATAAAATTTATTATTTGCAAATTAAGTTACAGAGCTATACTGCCTCTACAGATTTAAATAACTAGAAGATCAACAAGCAATTTGTTTTGTTGTCTTAGTAAGACTCATTGTTGTAGATTGAAGAAATGTTTTCGTATTTTTAAATTATGTCTAGAAGATCATTATCAATGTTAACTTTATTTTAGAATAACATGTCTAGAAAACTTTTAAAGACTAATGATATTGATCTGACCTATCATCAACAAACCAACCCTTCTGAGCGATTAAATTAGGAAATTTAAACCAATCGCAGAAAGGATAAACAACTACAGAAAATTAGTTGTATCTCCACTCCTTATTTTATAAATTTTGTCAGAAAAATTTCTATTGCTGGATTCCCCAAATAGAAGCTAGAATTAATCAAAACATCATTGTCAGATTCTAGATGTAGATCGGTGTTTAACAAGTTCTGTAAAGACATCAATATAAATTCTCTCATGAAGAGAAGAAGAATCTAATTTCGACCTATATTTCGAATATTGTATGGTCAAAAGTATTTAAACGACATCAGAATTAAGTTGAGAAGAGCTTTATACAAGGCAAGAAAACTTTCACTGAAAAAATATTATTTGTTTGCATTTTCTTTTAAAATTTATTCTTGCTTTCTTTTTTGGATTATGTTTCTTCTTCTTTCTTTGGCTTTAGTCATGATGTTTTTTTACGATTCTCTGCATATGTTTGTATTTTTACTGGTCTTGATTGTATTTAGTGGTTGTTCAAAATCATGTGCGAGTTTGATTGCTACGTGATTAGTTTAGAGAACCGTATGTTTTAATTTTTACGATTGAGTTTATTACTGGTCCTTAGTAGATTTATAGAAACATTAGAGTGCAGTATTTCTTTCTACCTCTCATTTTCTTTGCTCTTCCTTTTCCTGTTTCTCTTTCTTTCTGTTTCTCATCCTTTCGAGTGAATTTCTATTGTCAACAGAGTTTTGGTTTCGTATTATCGCGTCTTTGTAAAAAGTTTAGATATTGTTTCTTGAATAATTTGCTCATTTATCTCTTGGTTAAACATTATGCAGTGATATTAAATATTGATTTTAATAAATACATGGATGATATATGTGTTATATTTTGGAAGGTGGTACTCACTAAAAATTTTAAAATCATCTGAGAGAATTATAACAATTTGGAAGTTAAATTGCTAGAATACATAGAACAAAACAAAGATTACTGCAAATTCAAACAAGATATAGCAAGAAGTTCTAGAAAAAAAAGGGAGCAGAAGGTCTAGGCATCTGGAAAGGGAGTTTCTGGAAATATTTGGAAATCTGAAAAAACATTTTTCTCGAATTAGAATCCTCAATAATTTATACACAATTTGGAAACGCAAATTCAAAAAATAGAAGAGAAATTAAAGTTTTAAAACTCTATATTTTTAGGATATTGGAAGACAAATTGATATTCCTTGATAAGAAAACAAAAATTGCTGAAAAGATCTAAAAAGTTGAAAGAATCCTAAAAAATCTTGCAATTTGGAAGAGATAATTCTAAAAAAGAGAAAGGGAAATTTTTGTAAAGCTCTAAAACACAAAAAATTTTGGAGTTTTAAAGAAATTCAAATAAGATACAGAAATAAATAGTCGCAATATAGAAGAAAGTTTTAGAAATCTGGAAGAAACCTTACTGTAAGAAACACTTTCTGATATAAGAATCATAAAAAAATAAAATGTTTTCGCAAATAGGAAAGAAAAAATCTGAAAAACTGGACGAGACATTATTGTCCAGTTCTAAAACCATTAAACAAGTATTGGAAAGAATATTTCTATTAATCGAAACAAAAATTGCTGCAAATTAAAAAATACAAGATACAGGGAGAAGTTGTAGCAAAAAAAGTCTCAGGAATCTGAAAGGAAAAATTGTGAAAAGATCTAGAAATCAGAAATAAATATTTTCTGAAATAAAAATCCTGAAATATTCTCCCATCTTTGGAAGAGAAAAAATTTGAAGAGAAATTGCACCAAAGCTCTTGAAATAATATCAAATATTCCTATAACACAGAACAAAATTGCTGCAAGTTTCTATAAGATATAGTAAGAAATGAAAGAAAGTAAGAAGGAAAGAATTTAGGACAAAAAATGAAATAAAATTCAAGGAAAGTAAAAGGGAACTAACATATTGAAAAATTTTAGAAGTTGCTGAATTGCTTTTTGATAAAAAAATCTGAAAATTCAAAGAAAATATTAGAAATTTTGAAGATCATCTTCCTATAAAATGATATTACTAAAAATGCATTTAAAATATAGAAGGAAAAGATAAAAAATTCTAGAAAAAGTAAACAATAATTTACTGAAAAATTCTAGGAATCTGTAAAGGAAATGGCTGCACGAATATTTTTCTACAAATTTGAAAAATTGTTGTAATTTGAAAGAGAAATGGCTAAAATACTTTAATTAAATAAAACAAAAATTGGTGGAAAATTCAACCAGGATGGGAAATTCTGAAAAAGGAGTTAAAAATTGCTGAAAAATTGCAATGTTAGTCACGTGTACGTGAGCGCAGGCACCGGAGAGAAAAATCGTTGTTAATTGTTGTATTACGCCAGGTGTTATTTCAAGTCGATTAAGGTAAAACGTAAATCGTACGCAACGATAAGGAAACGAAATAAAACATTAAACAGGATACAAAATGGTTAATAAAATCACACAGAAAGAAAGTGAAGCAGTAGGAAAGAAGGGAAGAGAAATATGGAAGAAGAGCAGCTTTCGAAAGGAGAGGAGTCTTCTGACAAGAGCGAGCCTTCCGAAGAGGAAAACGGAAAGAGAAGTGAGAGGAAAGGGAGCAGAGAAAAGGAATGATGAAGATGCAACGAAAACTGTTGGAAATAATGAACCAGATTAGAAAAGAGAGTGCGAGAACGCAGAGGTCGATGCAACGAAAGTGTCTTGCAGAGAGCGAGCCCTTCAAAGGGAATGAAAGAAAGAAGGAAAGCAGGCAAATAATGAGGAAGATTAGAAAAGAGAAGGAAGTATCGAAGGAAGAGATGGGAAAGGCGAGGGAGATAATGGAGATATGGAGAGAGAAGAGGCAGATTTTAAAGGGAATGATGATGGGTTTAGAGAAGGAGTTAGAAAAAGAAGAGAAAAGGGAGAGGCGGAATAACGTTGTAATATGAGGGAAAGAATTCTGAGACAATGAGGCAGGGAAGGCGGAAAACGGTGGTGAAGTTGGGAGGAAGGGAAGATAAGATTAGTGTAATGAAAAATAAGAAATCTATTAAATAAATTATATTGATGACGACCTGACAAAACAGAGAGAGGTGAAAAAGCACATAAGGGAGAGAGCAAGGAAGAAGTGGGATAAGGGACGCACGACAAGGGTAGGGTAGTAGAAGCTAATAATAGAGGGAAAGGTGTGAAGTTGTTGTAGTGTCAAGGGAGGTTAATAGAAGAAGCAAAAAAAAACAATTAGAGGCAGAAAGGGCAGAGAAAAGCTGACAGAGAGGAGGAAGGGGCTGCAGGGGAGAGAAGGTGTTAACAATAGATGTTTCAAACTTGGCGGGTCACGTTTAAATGGGGGCACGACTTAAAACATAGAAGAGTGTACGAAAGGGAAAGACTTAGTGGTATTAGTGGAAACATGGATGATAAAAGAGGAATGGGAGGAAGTGAGAAATGGGTTACCGGGAGTTTATGAGATGTATATCAAGAGGGTACAGGAGAAGGCGAGGAAAGCAAGGGGGTGGTGGTGAGAGAAAAATGGGGAAGATAGATCGGAATTTTCTAATAATTTCGCTCCTATATTATTAGAATTTTGACAATCTTTAAGCAACTTCTTATTCAGATTCCTAGAATTTTCTTTGAAGTTTCTAATAATATCTCACAGCAACTTCTGTTGCTTCATTTTGCTGGAGAGTATTCAGATTTTTAAAATACTTCAAACACTTTTCTTTTAAATAGTCAGAAGTTTCATCAAGGGTTTTAGAATATTGTACCAAAATTTTGTACAACATTCCAGAATTCATCAACAATATGTCTTCCAAGTTGTAAGAAAATTTCCAAACTAATAAAATTTCTGTTCTTCAGTTTTTGCCTTATATGTTTTGACTTTTTAGAACAATACCAAATTCCTAGGACTATTTATAAAGGTCCTCAATTTTCTTTCCAGCAATTTTCAAAATGTTTTGCTTTATACGGTGGAATTTCTTTCCTGAATATTTATTTTATCATTGAGAGAAATGTCTTTGAGGATTCTAAAAGTTTACAACAATTTCACTTATAGATTTTCTAATACGTTATCTTTTATAATTTCTAGAATTATTAAAATTCCTTTTTTGCTTCATTTTGTTGGATACTGTTAAGACTTAAAATATTGCAAAAATTTTTCTTTTAAGTAGTCAGAGATTTCTTCAAGGATTTTAGAAAATTGTAACAATTTCTTGTCCAACATTCCTGAATTCATCAACAATAATTTTTTCCAAGCTATAAGAAATTTCTTCAAAGGTTTGAGATTTTTTCAGAAACATGTCTTTTCGACTTCTAGAATTTTAGGCAATTTTTTAGTCTGATTGAATTTCTATTCTACAGTTTTAGATTAATAGGACTTTCTTAAGGGTTCTTAATTTCCTTCTCAGATGACAGTTGATAGATGAGATTTGACAGATGACAATTAACAGATGGCAGTTGACAAATGACGGTTGACAGTTGATAGATGATAGAAATCAAATGACAAATGAAAAATGACAGTTGATATATAACATATGACAGATGAAAGATAAAATACCTTATGACAGTTGCTCATCTCATCTAAATTTCTAGAATTTTCCAATATTTTTTACCTCATATAAGCGGATTCCTTTCTTGAATATTTATTTTAAAGTTTACAACAATTTCACATACAGATTAATTTAAAAATTATTACCATAGAATTCCTAAGCAATTTGCTGTTTAGATTTCTAGAATTTTTTTAGGCTCTTTTTAGATTTCTACAATTTATAGAATTCTAAAGAAATTTACTATTTAGATTTCTATTTTTTTTTTCATTTTCAACATCTAGAAGAGAAATTACTAGAATATTATAAAACCATTTAAAGAAATATGTCACTAATCTAGAAATATAAAGAGGGCCCAGATAGAAAAAAATTATTTAAGCAGAGATGTGAGAATTTTCTCCAAAGGTTTTAAAATAAAACATATTCTGCAAAATTCTAGAATTTCTCCTCCAGGTTTTTAAATTTTGAAGTATATGTTACCTCATATATTCGTACTCTCTTAAAATGCTAGAGAATTTTCCAATACAGATGATAACAGTTGACAGATGACAGTTATCAGTTGATAGATGACATATGACAGTTGACCAATAGATGACAGATGACAATTGACAGATAACTGTTGTCAGGTGACAGTTGTCAGATGACAATTGACAAGTGACAGATATAATATGACAGTTGCTATATAACATATGGCAGATAATGAATGACTGGCGACAGATTTCAGTTGACAGATGAAATGAAGAGAGTATAGTGGTTATTCCTGAAGCAGATGTTGGAGGTGGAGAAATTGACGTCTAAATACATACTGCTTCAGGAAATAAATATGGAGAGTGTTTGGAGTGAAACTATAAGGAGAGTGGCCAGGTATAAGACTGTAGCAATTAGAGAAGGGAAGATTGGTGAAGGGGATATGGAAGAGAAGCGTGGACACCCTCTAAGAATATTCTATATATTTCTAGAATATTTCTATATGAAATAATTAAAATTACTGAAAATTCCGATATAACAGAAAAACTTTAGAAACATGAAGAGGATGTTCTAAAATTGTAGAAAAAATCTAGAAATCTGTAAAGGAAATTTCTTCCAATTTCTACAAACCTGGAAAATGAAGAAATACTGAAATTACTCAAATATTCCAATAAAATAAAGTAATAGTTTCTAGAAAATTACAATAAAATAATGACAAATTTTTGGAATATTCAAAATCATTGTGAAAAATATTATTATTGTAAAGAAATGATAATAATAAACCATTTTAAATACATGAGTATAATAAAATTTAATGTTATAAACAGAAAAATAATTGTAAATATAAATAAATGTAAATTAATGCATTCAAACACAGTTGAAAGCTCCCTATTTTCGAAGCTATAAGCTTGTTGAGAAGAGATAACTTAATATTTTTTATAGATACTTTTGGAAATTTTATAAATATGGAAAGAAATTATGACAGATTGCAAAATTGTCTGACAAAAACTACCAGATAAATTGAATATGTATACTTAAGGTATCCTTTTTACAAAAAAAAAAACAATAACCTTGAAAAATACAGGACTTTAAAAGGAAATTTTTTAAATGAAAATCATGGTAGCGACCGTTACTATGTGGTAGTTCATTTTAAAATTTTTATAATTTGGAATGGAAATTTTAAGAATTTTGAAAGAAAAATTTTCTGTAACTTCAAAAAATACAGTTGGGAAAAGTAATTGCTAATATATTCTGATAAAATAAGAAAATAGGAATTTGAATAAGAAATAACTGAATATTTTTAGAAATATATCGTATTAGAATTTTTACGAAGAGAAAAAAAAAACACTTTTTGGAAGAGAAAATGATGAAATATTCCGATAAAAAAATTAAGAAAAGTTTTAATAAAAAAGATATTAAAATACTTTAAATCAATTTGGAATATTGAATGGAAATTACCTGAAATATTTAGAAATTGCATTTAAAGAGATAAAATGCTGAAATATGTACTCGAATAAAGCAAGAAACGGAGGAAATTTCTGTGAAAGCTGAAGAGTAATTGCTGGAAAATTGTAGAACACTCTAAAAACATTATAGAAATTAGGAATAGGAATTACTAGAACACTTATAATAATCGGTCAACCAGGAAATTATGAATTTGAAAAGAAAAGAAGTCTTTTGATAATTTTAAATCGCCAGAATTAATAAGCAGAAAGTAAGAAATTCAAAAAATGGAACAGAAAAAGTTCTAGAATCTTATAAAATTCTAGTAAACTGAAAAAGAATTTACTTGAATATTCTATATAAAAATTATTTGATAAATCAAATATCGCAAGAAATAATAAGACACAAATGAAAAGGTAAAGTTGCTAGTGAAATTTAAACATTTGTGAAAAAAATATATTTAGAAATTTGTAAAATTAAGAGAAATTGCTGGAAAATTGTAAAACACACAGAGAAAATTTTGGAAATTTAAACGAGAAGTTGCTAGAGTTATGAAACGAAAATCATAATATAATTCAGATAATAGAAAAGAAGGCTGGTAGAGAATTCTATCAATCTGGAAATTAGTGGAAGAAAAATTTCCTCGAATATTCCTCGAAATCTTGTAAATTTGGCGAGAAGATTCTAAAATATTTCAAGTTTCAATTCTAATAAAATAAGAAGACAAATTTTGAAAAAATAAAGATAAATTTTAAGTAAAATTTTAGAACATTTTAAGAATTTGGAAGACAAATTGTTACAATTTTTCAATACTAAAATTACTGAAGATTCCTGTAAGATATAGTAAGGAATGTCGAAAAACTAGCAAAATGGAAAAGAAGTTCTCAGCTTTTAGAAACAAAAAAAAAATTATAAGGAAAGAAATCTGGAAGAAAAATTAAAATATTTCAAAATGAATTTGAAAGTGATTGTTACAATTTTTCATTATTAAAATTACTGAAGATTCCTTTAAGATATAGCAAGAAATTTCGAATGACTAGCAATCTGGAAAAGAAGTTCTCAGCTTTTAGAAAAAAAAAAAAAATAGAAATTCTTGAGGGAAAGGAAAGAAATCTGGAAAAAAACTAAAATATTTCAGTATCTTCAAATAAATTGGAAAAAAGTATTCCGATAAAATAAACTCAAAATTGGTAGAAAATTCTTGAAAAATGAAAGAAATATGGCTTTAAAACTCTAGAACCCTCACAGAAATTTCTTGAAAATTTTATAATAAAAAAAGTGCCATAAAATTATATGCATGTTCAAAAAAAAAAACCTCTTACAGACAGTAAAGTTAAATTAAGATAAAGCAAGAAATGTAGAAATATCAGCAGAATGGAAAAGAAGTTCTCAAATGGTGATGTGGCTATCATAATACTTTCCCTATATTTTTCTCGAAAACCATGAGGTTATTCCTAATAATTTGCTTAATTTTGAATTCTTCACAATTATCTCCTATAGTTTATTAGCAATAAGCAAAAACATTTTTAAATAAAAAACTTTACAAAAAAATATTTCAATAAAACTTTTTCAGTTTTTCATTAGAATTAACTTTTGTTTGAAAATTTATGTCTTATTTTTCAAAATTTCTTAAATTTTGAAATTTGTTTGAATAAATCTATTAAATTTTGCAATAATGTTATGTTTATTTATGTTTCACAACTTTTAATTAAAACCCTCCCTGATGTTTTACTAATTGGAGGGTGGGAGAGATACATATTAACTTTAATTACTGATCGCCTCGCGGTTTTCAATAACTTTAATTGCAAAATATAAAAGAAAATTGACAAAGTAAAATTTTTGATAAAGACAATGGTTGCGACCGTTACTACATGGTAATCCATGGCATGAAATAAATTATTAGAATTTTTTTAAAATTTTTAAAAGAAGTCTAGATTTATAAACGAATCTTTTTTTAAAAATTTTGGAGCTTCCAATAAAACCTTCACAATTTAGAAAGCGAGTTGAATTAAAAATCTTGAAACCTAGAGAAGAAATTAGTGGAAATTTCTTGAATTCTTGAAAAAGTGAGTCTAGCTTTTAGAAAAAAAAATCCTACAAATCTAGGACCTCAAAAAAAGAGAAATTTCCTGAACCCTCAAGAAAAGATTTCTACAAACAAATTTTCTAAAAAGTTCTAGAGCCTTCAAGAAAATCTTTCCAATTTAGAAGATAAGAAGATGGCCTTGAAATCTGAAGCAGAAATTTCTTAAAATTTCCTGAGCCCTTGGAAAAAAGTCTAGATTTCTAAATGAAAATTTTCCAAAATTCTAGAGCCTCCTAGAAATTTACCAGTTGAAAAAATAACTTGAAATCTCGAAGAGAAATTACTGAAAATTCCTTAAACTTTCTCGAAAATAAGAAAAGATTCCTAGGGGAAAATTTTCTAAAAAATTCTAGACCCTCCAAGAAAAATTCGGCAATTTAGAACTATCTAAATAATTTTATAGCCTCTAGTTGAAACAGCATGTTGAATTCTAGAGAAGCAATTACTGAAATTTACCTGAATTCTCGAAAAGAAGACGCATTAAAAAACATTTAGAGTCTGAAAGAAAATCTTCGCAATTTATAAGAAAAGTTGAAAAAAATTTAATTTGGGGAAGCAGTGGCCAATAACTGCTAAACTCTAAACTTTTAGAAAAAAAAAATCTAGAAAATCATAATGCCTCAAAGAGAATCAATTTAAAAGGCGACTTCAAACAAAATCTTTAACTCTGGAGAATAAATTTCTAGAAATTTCCTTAACCTTCGAGAAAATAATCTAGATTTCCAGAGAAAAATTTTAAAAATTCAAGAGCCTCAAAAAACTCTGCCATTTAGAAGACAAGTTGAAAAAAAACTTGAAATGTGGAGAAGAAATTACTACAAATTTCCTGAACTCTCCAAAAAAAGTCTAGATTTTAAAAAATACATTTTCTAAAAAAGCCTTAATTTAAATCTTTTCAATTTACTGGAAATTTATCGAATTCTACAAAAAACACTACATTTCTAGAAAATAAAATTCTAAAAACTTCGCAATTTAAAAGACAGCCTAAAAAAACAATCTTGATATCTGGAGGAGAAGTAACTGAAAATAGTCTAGATTTCTAGGAACAGATTTCCTAGAAAAATCTATAGCCTGTAAAAGATTTCTTTAATATTTGAGCACTGAAGGAAATCTTTGCAATTTATAAGGCAATATTAAAATCTGGAAGAGAAATTACTGGAAACAGCCTCAAAGAAAATTCTATAAATATTGAAACGAACTAAAAATCTACCTTTAAGTGTGATATTAACAAAGTAAACGTTTTTGTTTAATTTTCCAAAATGTATCACGAAGTTAACGCATCAACCATTAATCAATTAAAAATCTACCACTCACGAATAAGACCTTTGCTAAAAATTCTGCAAATATGAAGAAAACATTACTGTAAACTTCTAGAATCCTCCAAAAAAGCTCTAGAAATCTACAAGGAAAAGTTGTGAACAATTCTAGAATCTTCGATCAAAATTCTTTGGAAAGGAAAATGAAGAAAATTGAAAATATGGAGGAGGAATTCCTGAAACTTCTAAGTAAGTTCTAGAAATTTTGATGAAAATATCGTAATAAATTGTAAAGTTACAAAAAATCTTGGGAGAACTTTCTGAATATTCTAGAACTCTCGAATAAAATCTTTGCTAAAAATTCTGGTAATATCTATTTATTTATTAGATAAGAAAAAGAAATTACTGTCCACTAGAATCCTCAAAAAAAGTTTTATAAATCTAAAATAAAATGAAATCTTGTGAAAAAATATGGATCGTCTGAGAAAATTATAGAAATTTAGAAGAAAATTTTCTAATAGAAAAAGTTGAACAAAATCTTGTATAGAAACCACAAATTAATTTCTGTAAATAAATATAAATAATGAACTCCTGCAATCCCACTATCCATAATATCCAAGTTAGCGAGCGATCCTCCCTAAGAGCTCTAACCAAAATCCGCCATCCTAGCAATCCTTTACATAATCCTTCTAACCAACTCCTATATGACACTACCTCTGTTATTCCCATCAACGAACGCCTTCTATACCTTAGCAAAAAAATTTCCAAAAACTCCTTTAACCAACACATCCTTTCTCTTTACTGCTTGCGCAGAAATCCTCACCTAATCCCTAAATATAAAACCCCTTCATTCACAACATACGAATTCATCGAATCACACCATCCATCATCATCACCACCATCAGAGACAGACTGACGAGACATATAAAGACTGACAAATCCGGGCTGAAAGACCGCTGGTCGATAGCCATTTAACGGACTAACCCACTAACATCATCTATCATATATGTATTATATTTATTGTTATTGTAAGTTTGTCTGTTAATAAAGATGTTGTATATATATATAAATAATGATTTTATGAAAAATTTTGAAATTCTTGAATAAAATGTTTATTCATTGCTGGCAAAAAACTGATTCAGATGATTTTTGACCTCTTCATTCGAAGCCAAACTTTCAACGATTCAAAAAATGTAGAGACTGGAATAGGTAATAACCATAAGGTGCCCGATCTTAAAAATATGGTAGGAGAGGATATATATCCAAGCTTTTGTCGAATTTCTAAACTTGTTTGAGGGTATAAATTATCTGATAATTTTATGTTTGAGCGAATAATTTAATTTTTCCACTCTTTAGAATTCGCTCTAAACAAAGCGCATCTCCTATTTTTAATGAATATGGACTTTCAAGGTGATTTTTGCTGATTCATATTTTTTAAAGATATTACCATAATATGTATCATCTATCATCCAAGAGTTGCATTTGATTCCATTTTGAAGTAAATATCTTAATTGACAGTTTACCAGAAGAGTTAAATACTCCAAGGTAGAACTCGTTTCCCTGTCTCCAACTGTGCTACTCTGATGAGATACAAAATAGAACGAAACCAGTCCGTAGCTGCAAAAAAATAATTCATCTTTCTGACCTAATAAAACAAGTAATAATTTAACTCACAAACCTTATAATATTAAAAACATATTAACTATCATGTTCATTCATCTGTAATAGAAAGAAAATTCCGATCCTTTCCGCCTTTACACCACCAGCACCCTTTAAAGTCATTTCAAGCCATCATCGATGATATTCCATCACGGCAAAAAAAAAGTGCGGATGCCACGGATACGTCACATTTGTACTCGTGAATCGTACGGATTCCACAATCAAACATTAATAAATACTAACTGTACTTAATGCGTCAGTGTGTCCATCAATCAACCCGCTCCAAAAAGGACAACCTTCGTTCCATTGAATTACAAATCGACAACATAAAAAGTAACCGACCTGTTATTTTCATATTTTTTTTGTAGTGATTTTATTTTTCGAATACAATTAGATGATGGCTTATCATTCAACTCTAATTCGTTTAGCCATTTATGTAGCCATTAAATGCGCTCGAGTAAAACGATGAAATTAATAAGACGGTTAAAACCAGTGAAACCGAACCATAATTACGCACGAGCAAAACGACCGCTAGCGCAAATGCACTTTTAATAAATTTATAATTCATTTACTCATCGGGCGAGTTAATAAACGCGGGAAATAAATTCAAATGTCTCCAATTAGTCCACATTATTCAGCGCCGATAGCGCATATCAATTAAAATGTGTTAACAAACTAACGACCATCCTGTCCACAAGACAGGAAATTGTCTTAGTGAATACCTGGCATTCTCTGAAATATCGCTTAATTCATCAGAAATACATTAATTATTTTATTGGAGCCTGCACACACGCGTTTTTTACCCCAATGTTTTGCAATTAATTACAGGCGTGTTAATTAATGTAGGTATGCATTATTTTTGCTCGCCGGTCAATTAGTCGTTTATGTGGAGGAATTTTCGTATTATCGGGTGTAATTGACGTTGATGTTGATGGAGAGTGTGTCGTTTAGGTTGATAGAGGTCCGTAATTCTCTTCAATTAGTGGTTTTAGTATCGAATATGCGCGTTAATTAATGCCCGCAGTAAAAATTGAAATTTATTTTAAAAAAAATTAACAGCGATGATACTTAATGCATTGTTGTATGCAAACAAACGTTAATAAAATAATTTCCTTTGATTATTCATCGCTTCATTTAATGCAAGGTTATAAACGTGTATAGGTTGGATTAGTTTATTTTATACAATATTACATAAATATTAAATTTTATATAAATAAAATAAGTGCTCGTGGTCGTGAACATAAAAGTATTTTTACTTGATTTTTTTTGTATATTAAAAAGGTAATTTGTAGAGAAGATTGTAGATTTTTCCTACGGTATAAACTTTCTTCACTGCACTCTTGATGAAACGAAATTATAATATCAAATTTTACCCTTTATTTATTCCGTAAAAATCTTGGACTAAAGTTATTGTTCTTCTTCTGGTTCCTAGCATATTATCTTTTCCCAAAAATATTTTAATCTATTCGAAAACGTATCGAATAAATTAAAAGGAATAAGAGGACAGTAAGTAACATATTGTTTAGAAAACAGATACATTTTAATAAGATTATAAAAATTCAGAGACAGTAATATATTTCTATCCTGCCTCAATAATTCGCTTAAGAACTGATCGTAATCTTGACCTACATCAATAAACTATGCGTTAACCTAGCGTCGATTTTCACGCTTAAACTAGCGTACTCTTGACCTACCTCAACGTATAATTTATTTAGGCGGGTTAGGAGGACGAAAGGTCGTTGCATTGCTTATTGTGGTAGGTCAAGAGTACGCTAGAAGAAGAAATGATCAAGTTTATAAGGCTATATAAGGTTAATATTTAGTTTATTATAGTTTAAAGTAACGATTATTAACAATATCTAAATGAATGGAAAACAGTTGACAATTAAGTGATAAAACAGTTGCATGCCACAAGTGAAAACAATTGAAATTACTAGAAGTAAAACATGACAATAAAAGCTTTACGAATGCAAATAATTGAATTGAAAGAATTACGAAAAAACAATGAAAAATTGAATTAAATTTCAAAAAACAGTTTTAATTAAAAACTTGCAAAAAAATAATCAATAATTTGATTTGAATATTGACGAAAAAAATAAAATTTATTAAAAACACTCAGTGGAGGTCTATAACAATTGAATGAACAGTTAAAACTGTTAAAATTAAAAAAAAATGATAAACGAGCCAATCTGTCAAAAATTTGATAATTGAAAACAATTGAAAAATATTAAACAAACTGCAGATATTAGCTAAATTGATAAAAAACAAGTTTGCAAAACAATCACTAAGCATTTGAATTATGAAGAAAAAACTTGACAAATGAAAATTATTTAAATAGTTACTTAGAAAAAAAAAATGGAAATGTTGAACGATAAAATCGGCTGGTTATAATATTTTGATATAAAAAAATATTTTCTTATTTGTTCTTAATTAATCACAATTATAGTATAGTTAGAGTAAGTATTAATAATTTTGTTAAAAACAGTTGATAACTTACTAAAAAAAGTAATTTGATTTAAACACTACAAAAAATTGAAAATATTTTAAAAAATGTGGAAAATTTCTAAACAAGCGTGTCAATTTCTGAATAGTTTAAATTCTATCAAAAAATAGAAATCTAAATATCTAACAATTTAAAATTTGCACAAAGCATATTTTTAGTTTACCAAAAAACAATTTAATTTTGCATTAAAAACAGTTTGAAACATAAAAAAACATTGACTTTAATTTGATTAATAAAACCATACAACATTTTTTTAATAGAAAAATAAAACTTTCCTGCCATTAATAAATTAAACTTGAACAAAAATTTACGTTCGGAATAAAAAATAGTGGATTCAAATTAAAAAAAACAGTTAAAAAATAATCAAATGAGGTTGATTTTGTTTTGTTATACAATTTTCTAACAATTGTTTTTAACCAATTTTTTAAATTGGTTTTGGTAGAAAAAAACTATTTTTTTAAATATTTTGCTAAGACATATTTTTCAATCGTTGCAAATAAAACAAAAGAAAAATTCAAAAACTTGATTACAAGAAGAAATAAATTAAAAGTTTATTAAAAAATTACAAATATTTGGAAACTTCCTTTGAAAAAAATATAAATTTGCACAAAAATGTTGCTTTATAAAAAAAAAGAAAATTAAAGTTTGCCTAAAGAATTGAAAACTTTTTAAAAAAATACTACCTACTATTATTTAAACAACGAAGAAAAAAAATATCTTAAAATTTGCACCTATTTCATTTTATCAAAAGCAATTGAAATTTTGATTAAGGTTCCTTTATTTTTTTTTTCAATTAGTTTTAATTGCAATGAAAAAATATAAAAATTTCTATTAAAAAATTATTGTAAATTTGTTTAAAATTATGATTGGAAAAAATTATTTTAAATTTGATTAAATTTGCGTTACTTCATAAAAAAATGCTTAAAGAGTTGAATACTTTTTTAAAATATCATCCCAAATTTTGAAAATAATTGGAGAAAAAAAGTAGTTTAAAATTTTCCGAAAGAAAAACCATTTAAATTTTGGTTAAAAAATCTATTTTAAATTGTTTTTAATTAGTTTGAATTCTGTAATAAAAATTGATTTGGAAACATCGTTTAAAAAAATTAAAAATTTGCAGAAAGAGTTATATTATCAAAAAAAAAGAATGAAAAAAAGCTGTTTTTTTAAACCACTTGAAATTTGGTTGAAAAAGAAAAAGCAGTTTAAAAAAACTTGACAATCGATAAAATCAATTTATTGACCAAAAACTTTACGAGTGAATGAAAACAAATGAAAATTATTAAAGTAATTCTATTTGACAAGAAAGGTTCATCAAAGGATATCAAATATATGGGAGAAATAAAAAAAGTGTTAAAAAGCAAAAATATTAGCAAATCTACAAAAATAATAATATATAAAACTTTGATTCGACGGGTCGCAACGTATAGAATGGAAACCATAGTTGTGAACAAAAGAGGACCAGTTAAAGATTCATGAAAGGAAAATAATAAGAACAATATTAGGACCAAACATAACACACACAGGAGAAAAACAAATAAAGAAATATAACAAGAACTGAGAGGGGAAATCATAATAAAACACATAAAATCACAACGACTAAAATGGACAGGCCATATAATGAGGAGGGAAACCACCGATGTTTTTAAATGGACCCTACTGGGCAAAAAAAGAACAGGAAGACCAAGGAAAAGCTGGCAGAAGGAAATAGAATTAGAAACTGGAAAGAAGCACACAGAAACAGAAAAGAGTGGAAAGAAAGGACCAACGTAGCAAAAACACACGAACACTTATGAAGAGAAATAATTCACCTTAGAAAATGGATTTATAAATACACTATAGCGTAGCCATAATTCTCTCAGGATTGAAAGGCCTAATGGTGAAAATTCGACAAAGAAAAAACACTTTTTCAAATTAGGAGAAGTAAAACTCTTGTTATGTTCCATATTTTTTTATTTTCGTGTCAATTATCTGAAAATAAAGATGTGGAACATAACAAGAGTTTTACTTCTCCTAATTTGGAAAATTTGGTTCCATCAAGAGAGTAGCAGAACAAGTATCGATTATAAAACACTTTTTGTCTGGATAAACAATAACCAAAAACTTTTCTCAAAAACTTACTTAAACCTTAAACTTCTACGTGAAAATGAATTTTGTTTTAGAAAAAAAAAATCCGGAATAAATAAAAGAGCGACCTTGACTAATCGTCCACTTGCAGGTCCAGGTAAATGACAAATAATTGGCAAATTTTCTGCACGTTCATCAACTGTAAGTAACCTGTGTATCCCTCATGTGATTTGAATATCAATTATACATTCCTAAAAATATGGTCGAGTGTTTGCAGCAATCTGACTTCTTTTTTAAGTGAGAATAGTATTTCAACTGTTTGGCCGATATGGAATTTAAGTCGATTACCATCAAACCAACAGTTAGTTATTGACGTTGTAGGAGTTGTAGTGGTATCATCAGTATAAAGAATTACTGATGCTTGAGAAAATTGCATTGGGAGATAATTTATGTAGATTGAAAACGGTCCAAGTATTGAACCCTGAGGTATACCGTATACTGTTTCCTGTTCTTATGAAAGAATATTATAAAAATGCCTTGTGTTTGCTATTATTTAAGCCCGAAAATATCAGTTTACAACTTAATCGACTAAATTATATAAATATAGTTTTCGGACAAGGTTGGAATGAGTGACACAATCAAAAGCTTTGCGAGCAAGCTACTCCCAATTGTTTTTTTTTTCATTTTTAAAGACATCAATAGTAAAATTGCCTATATTTTATGCAGAGATTTATTAAAAATGTGATCGAACGTATTATAAAATCAATAATTGATTTGATCCCTAAGTTTAAACCATATACACTCGATTTAATATGAAATGCACAACCCAGAAAGAATAATACGATTGATGCAAAACTTGGTGAAAATAATTGTTTCTCGTTAGTACAAAATTACGTTTAATTTTCTTAATTTAACAGAATAAAATAAATAATGAGTTACATCGCCTCACACAGCAATGCAGGAATTTACCTTTCTAGGCAAACTTAGAATCAAATGGTCTATATCGGTATCTCATTCCAAGCAACTTCTAACTGGAGTCTCAGATCATCTGTGCATGTTGCGAACTCTTTTACACATTATGTCCCAGACGTGCTCGATTGGGTTTAAGTCGGAAGACTTTGCTATCCAAGGCTAGATTTGCAAATCTACTTGCTTCTTCCAAGAAGACCATTGTAATGTTTGCGGTGTGAAGTCTAGCGTTATCTTGCTGGAAAATTCCATTAGGTAGCGTCTGCATAAATGGCACCACGGCCAAGACATTATCAATGTATCGACGAGAGTTTATTTTACCTGGAATGAACACCAAACGTGATTTTTGTTGTCACAAACTGATTGCACTCCACGACATGACATCCGGTGTTAAAGCTGTATGGCGCCTTTCAACAAACTCTAAATTTCTTCGTTCTCCTCATAATCGACGCATTCTTCTGCGTCCATCATTCTTCTATAAACAAAACCTGGATTCATCGCTAAACGCAATGTTCTTCCATTTTTCAACCCAACCCTGCCGCTCTTGAGACCAAGCCAGGCAAGCAGCTCTCTGAGGTGGGGTTAGTGAAAGACATCTAAATGGACGATAAGAATGGAGGCCAAAGAACGCAAGTCGATTAATGATCGCCTTTGAAATCTGGCGATTTACAGCTCTTACCCAATCTATCGTAATGAACCTAGTTGTTTGAAATCGGTTTTGCATGGCCATTCGTCTCAGAAGTCGATCTTCACATGCGTTACTACATCTTCCAGCCGGACTATGTCGCTGTATACCTTCTTCTGACCAGAAAGCCCATATTCTTGCCACAGTTGTGTGATCTCGATTAACCTGCTTCTTTCATGCCGATAATTCGATCTCTATCAAACTCCGAAGTTTGAGTGTTGTCTTACTCTGAACATTATAAACTATCACTGTGAAAACTTCAAAACTGCTGACAAATTTTAAATATATATTCTTCAACGGCCCAACTTTTTTATTGAGGAAAAGACAAACAAATGGCTAGAGTGAATGGTATGGTTGGGAGAAAGCTGTAACTACTTTTTGTAGATGTCAACCGTTGTCTATGATTTAATAAATGGGAAATTGTTGGTGAAGAGTTTAAAATAAAAGAACGTATCGGAGCAAATGGTATGTTCCATGGCTAAAGTAGATAATGATAAATGATAATATAGTGTGTGTGTGTGTGTATGAGGTGAGTTGGGGATAACACTACCATGCCCTATGTTTAGACTTCTTTTTCATCTTCTTCTTCGATGGCACTACAGCTCAACTCGGGTCCTGGCCTCCTGGATGCCCTTCAACGTTTATGATCATTCGACTTTTTCAAGTTTCTTATTTTTAGCAATTCTTGGGCGTCTTTGGATACGTTATCCGCCCATTTTTCTCTTGATCTGCTAGTTGATTTTTTCCCTCTTATTGTATTAAAAGTACCTTTCTTGCAGTACGTACCTCTGGTATATGCCCAGTCCATTTGAGTGGCATTATCTTATAGGTAATTGGTGAGTCTCCTATCTTGAGACCTAATTCTAACAGATATCAGAACGATATTATAGCTTATCCAGGCAAAAGAATAGTAGAAGGAAATGTGAAGTGTGAATCATAACGTGAGTTTTTGATGTGGTTGTGTGTACAGACAGTTAAGGAGAAATGTGAAGGAAATGTCGGAGAGCTATTTTAGTAAAAACAGATGCAAACATGTAATAGATAGAAGGATGCATGGGGAATTACAATTAGTAAAAAGGTTTGGATAAGTGAAACAGTTTAAATACACGAGATATTTTTATTCGCTTAATGTACTGGGGTATTTCTAAATGAATATCAGTGTTTCAACGCTTTGTAATATTTATTACGTAAAACTTTTTCTTTTAACAATTGGGGAAATATCCATAATTGTAGTGCATCAAGATTGGAAGTACTAGGGCTAAGGCCCATAAACTTTTCGTCGAGGTATGACACAAAAATCATTGCAATTGTAGAATCTCGTGATGATTATCTGTCGCTCTTTTTGTTACAAGCGCATGTGCGTACTAACAAACAGAACTGTTACACTTTCATTTCATATATTAATTGTGATTTTTAGTTTTACAGAATAAGTACTACAAAGTGTAAAATCCCGATATTAATTTAGAAACACCCGGACAATGTAAATCTTATAAATTACAATGCAAAACAAGCATAACAATTTTGATCTGAAAGATGAGAACGTTAAAAGAACGTATGTAAAAAATTACACTATATTCTGCAGATATGCCATAGGATGTTGATGAAAGAAGGAATAAATTATATGCGAGTATAAGCTGGTGAGTGGGAGTGTTAAAAAATAATGCATTGCAGGAAGAGAAAATAAAAATAGAAATTTCAAATAGACTCAGAGATTGAGAGATAAACATCTTTATTTATTACTTGTTACAATAGGTATTTACAACAACAATCGTAATTTATTTTCTTTACAGCAATCGACCCATGGTCTTTCTGCCAGTCTTTGTTCGTTGTCCGTTGATGAAATCATGAAAAATTGTTGTGAATTCGAAAATTGTTGTGGAAGGATGTTTGGTTTTAAGGGTGTGTGAAGGATTGTGAGGTAAACATAGGGGCTTGAGGATATCTTGGATATTAGGGTTTGTGGCAAATTTTATAGGAAGGTGTTCAATGCGGTTTTCAATGAGGATTATTTGAGTTTTTTGGTATATCAATGTGTTGAGGGTTATTGGGATGTCTTAGTTTGGTAAAGATTTGCACTGCCAATCGCTCACTCACCTGCAACTTTCTCAAAACCGGTGGGCGAGGATTTAGGAAAAGGATTGCTGCATAGTCTAACAGAGGTCTATATATCACTTTGTAAATATTTACAGCTGTTTTTGTGGAAATTCCTTGTTGTGATATGAATGAACGGAGAGGGAACTACCTATTTTGACATTGGGGGATCTGTTGTTAAGGAAATTGTCGACTCGAAGTAGGAGATATTTAAACAGCAAACCTCTATGTCACATAGAGTCGAAGGCTTTCTGGATGCTTAGGAAAGCTATTACAGTTTTGCAGCCATCGAGGTTTGCAGTTTGACTGTTGGAGGTGATTATTGCTAGGAGAAGATGGATCTATTTTGCTTGAAACTGGTAAGGAGGAAATGTAGTGAAGTAACTTGCTTCTTATTATGGATTCGAATATTTTCCCCAAAACCGGAAGCAGGGTGATATGTCTGTAACTGTTGACCTTTAGTGGATCGGCCTCTTGTTTATTTATACCTCGCTTCCACTCCTGGGGAATAATTAGGTTTTGGTATAGGAAATTTAGGATTAGGATTATGTACTTGTGGATATGCTCAGGTAATGTTTTTAGGATGGAACGGGTTATACTATCATAACCAGGTGCCGTGTTTTTCCGTTATGACGTACTTCATAGTACCCTTCCTCTTTTATGTCACAAATTGAATTGAACTTAAAATAATAATAATAACAGAAGTAGCAGAAAAATTAATAATATTCAGTAGTTTTTAACTATAGTTAGTTTCAAAATCACTGCTTTTGAACTATCTTCATTAGGACTAAAAAAAAACTTTGTTTCACAGAAATTTTATTATTTCTTCTCCGACTTCTTTCGACAATATGTCATTATCAAAAAGTAATGAATAATGTACTGCTTTTGCCTAAATATCCTTTATTTATTATATCATACACGGTGATATCTTTATAAGAAATTGTAGTAAAGAGAGTAAAGTAATAAGTAAAACATTTGTAATTAAGATAAAATATTAAATAGCCAAGCTCACTTCTGAACTTTCGCAACAGTTTATGCGTTCTAGCGTAATCTTGACCTTCCCCAATAGTCAATGCATTGGTCTAGCGTACTCTTGACCTTCACCAATAATTTGAGAATTGGCCTAGCGTATCCTTGACTTTACTCAATAGTCTGGGCATTGACCTAGCGTATCCCTGACCTTGCTCAATAGCCTACGTAATAGACGAGAGTATGCTTGACCTATCTAATTTTAAAAAAATGTTAGGGTAGGTCAAGAGTACGCTGGATCAATTCATGTATAATTGAATAGGATAGGAGTATAGACCAATGGCTACTACGATGAGGTGTTATATTAAGATTAGATGTTATCATTATTGAAAAAAGTATTTGAACTAATATCAAATGACATAATTTAATAATTACAGCATCTAAACTTAAGAGTAACGTATATTTACAACTATTAATTAGGAGAACCACTCTAAGAAAATTTAGTCAATTTTTATAGAATCTTTAGACATTTTTAAACCTAAAAAAACTAAAAAAACTCAAAAGCTGTAATTACTTAAAATATAATTTTAATATTCTAGAATAAAGTAAAGAAAAACTTGGGAGGTTTTCTATATTCATACAAAAACGATAGCTTACTTTAAAATAACATAAAAATGTGTAGCTCTTGTTTGGAATTATGCAACTATTTTAGAATTTTTTAAATACTAAACCTATAAAAAATGACCTACAGGTCCGCCGCATTATCTTTGAAAGCTAACCACAGAAGAGGTAAGTATATTAGCTAGTGTTAGATATTGGAACGAGGAAAATATCAAAATGGTTGAATGAATGAAAAATGAAGAAGAAGAAATGCACAATGATGTTAGGAGAATCGAGTTGATACACTTCGTCCTGTTTGACCTACATACACGCTATTGCATTCCGAATAACCAATCTCACACGCACTAGACTTTTTAAGAAGATAGATTATCATTTGCATTGAATAGCATGTTTGATAATTTTCCAGGGGATTTAAAGGCTATTTGATGATTCTGTTTTCAAAAAATATTAGCAATTTGTTCGCCGGTTTTTCCAAATTATGTAAGTGGAATGAAAAATGTATTTGAATTAGGTCTTCTCGGATATATTAAAATCCTTGTGGTTTGATGACGTTTCTTATTTATGAAGTTTTGGATGAGGTTGATGGAGAAACCATTATCAATGGCAATTGAAATTATTTTATTTAATTCAGTGGTTTTTCTGCTAATAATTAAAAGAATAATGAAAGCTCGATGTATCATCGAGTGATTCCGTCAAAAATTCTAAAACACCTCTACTGAACTGGTGGTTGAGAAGAGTATTGCTGATTGGGGATCGGATCCTAAAAATTGTTTACCGGCAGAACCTTTTGCTAGCCTTAAATCAAAATCGAGAAATATTTACTAAGTTACTTTAAAATTGAAAGGTGGAACTGCTGTTTATCCAGATTCCGGTTTAGATGATAAAGCACATGTGGAAATGATATGTATACTGCTGTATTGGGTGTAACTGACTTACAGAGTCAGAAAAACAGCTTCTATAGTTGCAGCTATTGCAATCAGACAAAGGTGGCAAGTTCTGGGTGTTTAGGGCATTGGTACAACAATCGGTGGAAATAAATTTGAACCTCAGACTTCGCTACAAGAAGCTAAGAGGCATTTTGAGAGCCTCTATGAAGAGAAAACTGGAAATTGCTGGGATATGTGACATGATTTCATAAAGGTGCGGCCGTATCTATTCAATTGATATCTATTACGGTGAAGACGAAGCCAAATACAATCAGACATACCTGTCCAAAACCTAACGATATTAATTCAATAAAGAAAGTCATGTTGGAATTTGAATTAGATACTGAAAAAATACCACAAGGTAAATTAAGTAAATCACAAATGAAAAAAGCTTATTGAGTGCTATCCGTGTTACAAGGACTAATCGCCAAGGAAGCTTCAAAATCCAGATTTATTGATGCTTCTAATCGATCCTATACTTACATTTCACATTCTGTTGGGGTCAAGGATTTTCTAATATTCGACAATAATGATATCATTAAACAAAACATTGAAATTAATGAAAACTTAATGGAATTGGAAATAACTTACAATTTAATGAAATCTTCAACATATGGAGAAGTGGGCAGCTATTATGAACAATTAAAAATTAAAATTGATGTCCTTGGAAGTGATACAGCTAATTCAAAATTATACAAGATTATGTACGCCAGGGAGAAGAGAAGAGATTCAAACCTTTCAGGATGATGCACAACGGAAATCTGCTATAACACAGATCTCGTACTACCAAGTATATTATCACAAGGTTTGAGAATTGCTCCTCCAGAAGCCTTAGCCATTAGTTACATGTTTAGTAAAGGTATTTATTTCGCCGATATGGGTTCCAAATCTGCAAATTATTGTTGCACCAGCGTGTCAAATTCTACTGGTTTGCTTCTGCAGAGATGTATGAAAGAACTAGGGCAGAATACGTTGAGAGGTTATTAAAAGGAAAGAATAGTTGCAAAGTGTGGGAAGAACCCACAATGGCCCATTTCATGTGGAGAAAATTGATGATGTAGAAGTTCCCCTAGGAACACTCAAAGAATGTCTGGATAGGTTTGATTTGTTTTATAATGAATACTTTGCTCAAGTCAAAGTTAAATATTTGTTTGAGATGGATTTAAAGTACAAGTTCTAATTTTCACTGTTAAGTTAACTTTTTTCAATATATCATTTTCTTGGGAGAAAATTTATTTTATGGTATGAATGTTAACTCTTGATATGAAACTAATAATTAGAAAAAAACACGAAAATATTTTCCCAAATATTATTCTTGATATGAAGTTTTTATTTATATTTGGCAGTTTCTAAATATAATTTGTTATGGTTAACATAATCAAAACTTTTCTTTCAAATAAAAAATTATATTCGTATGAATAAAGTTAATATATTAATATGATAATACAAATTAATCAACAACAATTAAAATGGATTACACCACTTATTTAAAAAAACATATATTCAATTAGGAGTTTACGATACGCATTTGCTGAAACAATAAAAATTAAATTTCTCTATTTAAAAAGGTTATATACGACATTCCCGAGACACAAGCAGATCAGTTAATGATTGTTAATCAGTTCTTAAGAAACAACAGATTCAAAACAATTTAGCTTACATAAAATCCGTTTAAATTTTGTGAGCCACACAATAAAATCTTTAGAAAAGCAGGTGATGTATCTACAAATTTATTAAACAATCTTAAAGATTCAATTTTGAAAATATCTTGATGCATTGGTCAAGAAATCAAAATAAAATCAGAAGAAGTCTTTGGTAAAAATAAAGAATTTTATTTGATTTTAAATGGCGACAATGTTCCTAATGTTCAAATGGATTCAGCTATAATAGGTAAACTTAAAAATTTGCACCATAACAAGTGTGGATGTGAAGATAAGCTTTTCGTCCTTCAAGAATTTATTGAGCGACATTAGTGGTAGTTAAAACTGCCGCCATTAGAATTATCTCATACTGGACGAAAGAGGGTGTTCGAGAAAAAATGCAACTCTTCAGATTCTTTTCTATAAAGATGTTTGATTTAGATATATTATTGGTACTCCTAATAAAGCTTAGAGAAATTTGATGAATAAAGGTGTTTTTGAAAATGTTTGACTATCCATTAGACAGATATGTGGTACTGCATAAAAATGGAAAGCCATTTCGAATATCTTCTGTAAGTTCTGTTCGTTATTAGTTTTTCAGGAAGATTACTCTGATTTTTTAAAGAAATACGTCATTGTTTTAAAGAAGGACAATCTTTACATCTTAATTGTTGGCCCATACTAATTTACAGACTTAAATGTACAAAAGATTATGAAGAATAATTTTTATGTTAATATTTTATGTTTTGGCTTATACTAACTGATAAACTTAAATGAATAGATATAATAATGAGGAATTACTTTATATCTGTAAAACCCTTAATTTTTGGCTCATGGTAACTTATAGACTTGAATGTAGAAAGATATAATTATAAAAATTGTATTTTACTTCAAACAATTAAAACGAACGTAAAATCACAAGCCATTTAAAATGCTCGCGAATTGAATTAAACATCGTCTAACACATGTTATTCGCTAATATTATTCCGATGACAAACCAGTCCGCGGCCATAAAACGTCCGACCCAATGCAAACACACAGAATCCCCCCATAAAACGCCGTCGTTTAAAAGATGTTATCTTCATCTGTGCGGTCATTGTGAGGCACTCGATAAAAAGGAGGCAAACGCCGGGGTTGTTAATCGGCCGCGGAGACGCAGCGTTATTATAAATGGGCGTCACGTACCAATAAAAACCACCTAAACCTCTCCGAGCATTTGTAACAGTCGCATTCCCGCCTGCTCACCTTATATTTTATTAATAACGCGCCTTTATTAACATTGTTATGTATTTATGGCGACCGCACCTGAGCCCACTAAAAGCACACCGTTGTATTGATGTTGCTGTTCCTCCACCTCCCTTAATTAATCGAAACCTTCGTTAAAATCTTCGATTTGGTTTTGAAATATTTTTATCGGTCTTCGTTAACGTTTACGTGGAAGTTGTGAAAGGCTCTTCTCAAAATGTATGTGTGGAATTACTTCATCACATACCTTTTAATCTGGTACTACTGGTCTAGCTTCTTAGTTTTAAGTTATCAAAACACTCCATTGTATTCAAAATCATTTGTAGAATTAGTCTATTATATAGCATGGCGACTTCGGTAATTCAAGAGCTTCAAAATTTTGGTAAAGGTTTCAGGCAGATAAAGATGGAATAGAATATATATTAAATGAAAATAACACACAGTTTATTCCTTACTTCACTTGTTTTTGTGTGTTATTTTCATTTACAAAACACTTCACGTAAACTCAAACCAACAATAGAGAATATCTATTAATAATGGTTGAGGCGTTAACTTCGTGATACATCTTTGAAAATTAAACAAAAACGTTTTTGTTTAAGAATAACTATTGATTAGACGGTAGCAATGTAAATCATACGCTTGTTGTTACAGACACAGGCAATATAATGAAGACGGTCTATTCCCGAGTGGCATCGAACCTCCTTCAGAAGGTATCTGTTAGTGTATTAGTTTAGGCAACCTAATTGACACCACAAGTTTTTATATTCTATTTGAGAAGTTGTATGTTGTAAGATTGATATATTAATTTAGGATTCTTTTGTTTATATAGTTACCCACGTATTAAAACTGATAATACTAAAATATACATATTAATTTGCTTCTTATTTAGGCAACCCAATTTACGCTATAAAATTATATATCCCATATAAGGATCTGTACATTAAACAAAAACTTTCCTCATCGACTGTAACACGTACTTCGTAGAAAAAAAAATATTGATTGACAGGAGTATATCAGACGCAATCTACGAAATAATGAATTAACGTCTTGCAATAATGTCATGATAGTACCGTAAGTTGTTTGCACAAATTGAAATCGGGATAACTTCCTGGTGAAGAAATGAGCGCATAGTGGCAAAAAGCGGACCGACGCCCGACTGTGGTAATTTATTGGCTGAAAGGAAATCCTCTTAAACGGTGCAAAACCTTTGTAAATGTCAAACTTTACAGCGGGCTGCGGTTGAACTATGCCCATGGTTATTGCTTATCATTAAATAGCGGTACACCGCAACCTATCTCAATGGGAGTTTATGCACTCGTCATTTCGGTACGACGCCCAGCACGCATTGCGGTCGCATCGATACGCAAATATCGTTGTTCAATCGCGTTTGCATGATTTTAGATAATAAAGTGGTTTTCCGATGGGTACTAAATGCATAAATAAAACGTCATGATTTAGTTCTTAATTTATCTAAATGTAATTTATGAAAGTGGTTTTTAATAGATATTGTAAGGTATGAAGAAAAAATCGTTTTTAATTTGCTTAAATGGAATCTATTAATTGTTCAAAATTTACTTTAGATTTTTTTGCTGCTTCAACTAACTCATATTCTTAAATAAATATTATAGTTAAAAAAATTTGAAATCATAATTTTGATCTAAATATTTCCAAATCATTAATTCTTTAGAATGATGAAGATGGCGTCTTCGGGTAAACACGAAAATAAGTTCCCCTGTGATTCCTTGCCGTTATTGCAGGCAAACACCGAAAACGGGTTTAAAATGTGTTAACTGTAATTCAGTGATACTTTCGGGATGTGCAAAATACTTAAAGGGTGCTCAAATAGTGTATCAAAATACAATACTTTGCTCTGAGATATCGGAACCACAGAACACTCAGTTCCTCGACCCATCAGATAGTGACAGTAGCACAGAGACTATATTATATATGACGAAACGGACAGTTATAAGGGCGCATGTAAACAGTGCTCTGGAGAATTGAACGAATCCATTCAGTGTGCTTATTGTGAAAATGTTTTCCATCCGTCATTTATTCTTAAAATTAATCGAATTCATGTAGGTGAAGATGGATTGGTTCACTGCTGTACTATACGTCTAAACGATCAGAAACGGATGTCAATAACGAAATAAGGTATCTGGAACTTACTATTAAATATCAATCACAAATTATTGAAGAACTAAATGACAAAATAAGTATACTAAAGAATAATGTCGTATTATTGCAACAAATTCATGAACAATCTGCATCTACCGACATCGTTATTAATAAAACTAAGACTCTGTAGTGGCAAACTCCGAAACTAATAAACCAAAAATAATAATAGAGGATTTACAGGCGACTATCCACGTATCCATCGAAAATGCAAATTTAATTTCGAAAAAACACGACGATAATAAATTTGATAAATCAAAGAATGAGTTATTGAACTCGGATCGAATTACACCAAAAAAGCAAACCGACTCCGAAACAGAAAGGCAAGAAAATAGGAATCCCAAAACAATATACGGTAGCAAAACTGATTCAGACAGCGTAGAATATTACGAAAATAAAAGAAAATGGTATCACGTGGGAAGATTTAATGAGTTTCAAGAAGATGACCTTAAACAACTACTCATTAAAAATTTCCCTGGCGTTACATTCGCAATTGAAAAATTGACAAATAAAAGAGAATCACATATTAATAATTTTGTCTGTTATAAAATTGGCGTAAATGAAGAGGATGGCAACATCATAAAAATCATGAATTATGACTGGAAGGAATAAGAATAAGTCCATTTCGTTCAATCCGGACGTTTCGACGATATAACTCTCGTCACACCTACCACCGACCAGGACGCATCACCAACGTATAAAATTAATATATTACATCAGAATATACGCAGTGCATTTAACAAATTGGATGATTTACTCGTAGCAATACAAAATGAGTACCCACAAATTATTTGTTTGACAGAAACATGGGCAAACAGTGAAAATATAAATTTAATAAATCCAGGGTATAAGAATATTTCAAATTTCACTAGATCTATTCACGAACATGTTACCTGTCATCTGTCATGTGTCATCTGTCATTTGTCATCATGCAATATGCAATATAGAATTTACATATATCATTTGGCATCTGTCATTTGTCATTTGTTACTTTTTAAATTGTAAGCTATCTTTTGCTAACAGTAATTTATTTTCTGATTAATCATCTATCATCAACTATATTGTAACAAATCAATATTGCACAAGAATACAAATAATGAGCATAATATACCATAATTTTCAGTGATATGTTACTTCTATTTTTTTTTAATATGCAATATAGGATCTACAATTTGTAATCTATTATCTGTCATCTGAAAAATGTCAGCTGTCACCTGTTACCTGCCATCTGTCATCTCTCATCTGTAATTTGTCATTTGTCATCTGTCATCTGTCAAATGTCATCAGTTACTTGTCACCTGTCATCTGACATAAGTCGTCTAGTATCTGGCATCTGACATCTAATATCGGGCATCTAGCATCTGATATCTACCATCTGTAATCTGGCAGATGGCATTTGACAGCTGTCACCTACAACATGCCGCCTGTTACACTTTTTATCTGTCATCTGCCATCTGTGCTCTGTTACCTGTTACTTGTCATCTGTCATTTGTCATCTGTCAACTGGCATATGTCATATGTCATTTTTCAAATTGTAAGCTATGTTTTGCTGACAATCATTTATCTTCTGATTTACTACATCTAACATTAGTTATACGTTATTTGTTATCTGTCAAATGTCATTTTTCAAATTGTAAGCTATCTTTTTCTAACAGTCATTTATCTTCGGATTAATTATCTATCATCAGCTAATTGTGACAAATCAAGAACTGTTCTTTATTATTATTTAGATAAACTGTCATTTGTTAAATTTACTACATCTAACATTATAACTTCTGATTTTTCTTGTATATGGAATATAGGATCTACAATTTGTAATCTATTATCTGTTATCGGTCATCTGTCAGCTATCACCTGTCATCTACCATCTGTCATCTCTCATCTGTCATTTGTCATTTGTCATCTCTCATCTGTCATATGTCATCTGTTATCTGTTACCTGTTAGTTACCAACTGTCATCTGGCAGGTGACATCTGGTATCTGGCATCTGTTATCTCTCATCTGTCATTTGGCAGGTGGTAGGTCGCATCTGACAGCTGTCAGCTATCACCTATGACATGTCATCTGTCACATTTATCATCTGCCATTTGTTACCTGTTATCTATCATCTGCCATTTGTCATCAGTCATTTGTCATCTGTTATCTGCCATCTGGCATCCACTAATACTGGTCGATTCTAAAATGGGAGCGCAAAAATACACTAATATAAGTAAATACTGTGTTCAAATAAATATAGAATGTTCAACATGTACACATATAGTAAACAGCAAACTAGCAATTATTTCAGTATAAAGACCTCCAAACGGTAAGTTAGAAATATTTTTTAGTAATTTGACAGAAATGCTAACAGAAATACCCAAACGACACGACTTTATCGTTCTATGTGGCGACTTTAATATAGATATTTCAAAATATTCACGGGAAGCAGAAATTCTTAAAGATGTAATTAATTCATTTAAACTTATAAACAAACTTCACCAATCAACAAGAATTGAATCAACAACCAGAAGTTATTCGGAATCACAACTTGATGTAGCAGTAACCACATGGCCAGAAGATAAATTTGCTGTCTCTAATAAAAATTATCACTTATCTGATCATCTCGAACAACTAATAAGATTAGAAATTAATAATACCATACTAATAAATCACAAAGAGCCGTCAGTTAAAAGACTAATTAATAATAATAATATAAACACATTACGGTATTATTTAGGTACAGTAAATTGGAGTTTCATTGAGACAACTGATATGAATACAAGTTTCGATCTCTTTTTAAATGAATTCTTGTATAACTTTAATAAAGCCTGTCCGTTAATGAAAAACCAAGGGAATTATCCTACAAAACAAAAACAGTGGATAACAGCAGAAATAATAGAATCCAGTAAGATATTAAAATAATTATTTGAACTTAAAACACTACTTCGTTCATTAGATATCAACGATAGATACAATTGGTTAAATTAAAGTAGGATCAGACAAAATTAACCTAAAAACCCTAGATGGCAATATATTAAATCCACCAATTCCTTCCAGCAAAATAATTCATCATTACGGAAATAACGTGTCCAATGAGTGTACGGTGCCATTATCACTTTCCAACTCTATGTTCCTGGAGCCTGCCGATGCGGAAGATATTCGAAAAAACATTAAGAATTTAAAAAACAAATCCAGTTCGGGTTGTGATGAAATAACTGTGGAAATTTTAAAACAATTAGTTGATGAAATCGTATTACCACTCAAGTATCTAATAAATTTATCTTTATCTGCCGGAATTTT
The DNA here is from genome assembly GCA_963969525.1 of Ontholestes murinus. Taxonomy (NCBI): domain Eukaryota; kingdom Metazoa; phylum Arthropoda; class Insecta; order Coleoptera; family Staphylinidae; genus Ontholestes; species Ontholestes murinus. The sequence continues at coordinate 11,657,668 of OZ018388.1, read as the reverse complement.
CCCTGAGAGACTGAAAACCGCGAAAGTTATCCCAGTGCACAAGAAAGGAAGTGTAAGTGAAGTCGCAAATTATAGACAAATATCTGTACTAAGTTGTTTTTCAAAAATTTTTGAAAGTGTTTTTCTAAATAGACTGTCCACATCTATAAAAAAGGAAAACCTACTAAACCTAAATCAGCACGGATTTCGCAAGGGACATTCTACAGAAACAGCCACATTGGAGTTATTAAAGATTATAAATGAAAAAATAGACCGAGAATTGTATGTTGCAGGGTTTTCTTGTGCATTTGATACAGTAGACGAAAAATTTATAAACGACAAACTGTATGCCTAGGGAATACGTGGACCTGCCTTGAATTTTGTAAAATCATTCTTAAAAAAACGATTCTTGTATGTTAAATCTAACAACGAGATATCAACTCTACATCCTGTTCACAAAGTAGTGGCCCAAGGATCAACTTTGGGACCAATATTATTCACCTTATTTATCAATGACTTGTTTGACCATATAAGTGATGGACATGTGATTATATTCGCTGATGATACAATGGTGGTTGTTCACGGTAAATCCCAAGAGGAATCAGATACTATTAAAAGTGTATCTGATGATTTTTTTACATTCTCTCTGCAACCTAGGGGAAAGTATTGTGAATATTCATATTGAGGTGCTTAGGTATTGAGCATGAGCAATCAATCAGATACTTTTCAAAGTATATCTGAAGATTTATTTTAATTTCCTTATGCAACCTAGGGGAAAGTATATAGTGAAACGTTTTTGAGTTTTTTTAATTGCAATATCCATACTGAGGTGCTTAGATATTGACTATTTTTAGAAAAAATCTTGTTTTTTTCCGTAGGCACTGTATCTCAAGAATTGATAAAGATTAAACTGAAGATTTAAACTTAAGCTTAATTTGAATATCTAAGAAGCTTTTGGAAAAGTTTCGTAAACCATAAGTCGGAGTTTACTCGAGACCGTTTGTTAACGATTTTCGAGATAAAGTTTCTCGATCATTTATTCTTCGAAAAATGTTTCACTCTTTACTTTCAAAACATTTACAGTTTCAGTTTAGTAAAACCTAACTATTTTCAAGCAAACTGTAAACTGTTTTGATTTTCTCCAGTTGTCTGTTCATAGGAAAATGTTATTATAATTATTATTTTTTTTGTAAAATTAAAACAATTATTTAACGTTTTTTGAAACAATTGTGAACTATTTTTTTAACGAACTTTTGCTGAAATCGTAAATGTTTAAAACCAGTCGCTTTAATTCGAATAATTTTTAGGTAACGTTTTTGCAATTATTTTTATCCAAATTTAAAATTGTAATTTCTTTAAGTGCCCTACAATTTTTTCTTGGTAATAATTGATTGTCTTTTTTAACATAATTTTAACTGTTTTAAGTGAATTTAAATAAATGTTTCTTTTAGAAAGTTCTCTATTAGTTGATTATTTGGCAAAATTTCAATTGTTTTGTTAATATTTAATTTTTATAATATCATTTAAGCTATTTTTTCTTAAAATTTATCTAGTTTATTTATTTATTTACTTATTTATTAATCTTTGGTCTCCTTTCTTGAATGATACGTATAAACAAATTAATAAAAATAGAAATATACATAAAATTTTGGGAAAAAGAAGTACGGGCTGAGTTCACAATTAAATATGTTTTAATTTGAAACTGCAGCTCTTTAGTTTTTTTAGTAAGATCCTAGCAGTTTTTGCTTTAGCTTTAATTAAAATTATTTTTAATTCTTTTGAGACAATTTAATTAAAATTATTTTTTTATTAAGTTTTCAACTGAAGTTTAGATTTTTTTGTTGCTAATTAATTGTAGTTTTAAAAAAGTTTAAACCACTTTTTGGTAAAATTTCAGCTATTTAAGGAATTATTACTAATTTTTTTAGTTTTCAATTCTTTTTATTTCTGACAGAATCATTTTTGTTTGTTTCAGCATCAATTAATACTTCTCCTGTTCTCTTTTATACTTCGATACTTTTATCTATTTGCTTTCTTACAAAATTGTTAGTTTTTCAACCAATTTAGTATTATTTTTTGCTGGCTAATAAAATTTTTAATTTTTAATTTTAAAATTTGTGTTTAAAGCAGATTTAAATAAATTTATTTAAAGACTTCAACTTTAATGTTTTTTTTTTCTTGGAGAAAATTATATTATAAAAAAGTTTTTTTTTTGTAAAATTCTGGCTAATTTTTGGGAAATTTTAAACTGTGGTTTCGAAAGTCAAAATCTGTATTTTTGACAAATTTCATTATTTGTTTCTACATAAGTTTAAACTATTTTATAGTTTTAAATAGGTTTTTTAACCAAATATAACTAAGTCGAATTTTTAAATTCACATTGATTTTTAGTTTTTCTGTTTTTGTAGAATGTTTTTTAAGCAACAAAAATTGTTTCCTTTTCTAGAAAGTTTTCAACTGATTTTTGACAATATGTTTATTTTATGATTTTTTTATTTTCCAATTGATTATTTATTAGCATAAATATTCACGATCCTTATTCCTAGAAATTTTCAATTGTTTCTTTTTTCTACCTAGAAATTTCATTTTTTTTAACACTGCTATTAAAAAAATAATTTAATTTGATAATTTAATTTTAACTAATAACAATTTCATCAAGAAGAACATACTCTGACTGTTTTACCACTTTATTCATTATATTCACGATGTACCACAAAATAAAATCCTCCACAATTAAACATTTAATAATACTTTCCTCCTCCTTTTCTCTATTTAAAAGACATTTAGGATTTATTGATTTAACCAATTTCATTGAATCATTTGAATCCTAGTTGTTTTTAATCTGTCTATTTATTAAAATAGTTTATTGTTGTTGATGTTTAAATTTATTTCTTACAGTTTCTTTTGTTTTCTTTGTAATTTTTTTGTCTTGTTGCGTCTGTAATATACTTTTTATATTATGTATTATAATGATTCTATCTGTAATATGTTGCTTTTGCACTCACTTCATCTGTGATATAATGTTTGTGATACAATGCATTACATGCGATGTTATTTTTGGGTTTCGTAAAGAGTATGTCAATATAAACAACACTGTTATATCCTTTCTTCACTATTTATTTTCTATGCTTAGATATATATTTCGAGTACTAGGCGCTCACTATCAATAACTATATATATAAGCATAGAAATTAAAGCGCGAAGAAAGGATACAACACGGTTTTTTATATACATTTGATTATTTTTACATATTATTTCTATTATTTATTTTAAAGAATTTATTTATATTATTATCATAATTTATTTTAATCATTCAACTTATATTATTTATATTATTATTTTAACTATTTTATCTACAGATGTAAATGAGTTGTTTATAATTTTATTGATTTTAACTTCTTTATTTAGACAATCTATGTTATTTAATGAATTTGTATTTATATTTTATTAGTTTAAATTATTTATTTAAATTAGGGATAACACTGAGAAATAATTAACATTTTATTTTTGTTGAATCAATTGGAGCTAGACATTACCTTTCTGCACTTTTTGTGAAATGTAATGAAAATTCTATTGTTGTACAGGAGATTGCGTCAAATAAAATGATTATTTCTTATTATTATTACTTATTTCTTTAGTATAACTATTTTTAAGTTAATTTTAAAATATTTTTCTAAGCAAGCTTTTGAGTGGTTATTTAATTCCTCTTTAGTAAAATTCCAATGATTAAAAAAAAATATTTTGTTTTTTTAGTGTTTAACATTTTCATTTTTCTAGCAAAAATTTTGTTTAGCGTAAATTGATTAATTAACTTTTTAATAAGATTTTATTATTTTTGTAAAAGTTTGACGTTTGTAGGATTTTTTTCTTTTAGAAGGTTTCCAACTAGTTTTTAAATATTTTTTGGTAATGCTTGAAGCCATTACTTTGTGATACATTTTGAAAATTAGGACGATAAATTAAAATCACTTTGTTGTTATTACACACGGTTTTTATTATTAGTGAATTTTTTGGTAAATTTAAATCATCAATTTTTTGTTATCAAGTTTTAAAATTTCATTTTTAACTAGATTAAAAAAATCTGTTTTATCGTTAAAATTTTTAATTTGATTGATTTTATTGTAAAATATCTAAAAGCGTGTATTTTGACGGAATGACATTTTTTTCTTGTAAAATTGAATAAATTGAAGCAAATTTACTTTTATTTATTAAGCGCATGCATCTTTCTTAGTGTTTTGATAAAATTCTAGCGGTTTGTAGCAATTACTTAAATTTCAACGAATTTTAACAGTTTTAAGTAAAATTAATTTTAGTTATTTTCATTTTTGGATGAGTTGCGCGAATAATTTTAATTACATAAATAAAATAAATTAATGAGTCTTAAAATTTATTTATAGCAAATGTTTAGCACTGAAAATCGTCACATCGTGGCCGAAATGTACATTTAATGTTAATAATTTTTGTGAAGAAAGGAGACTCAATATTAATATAAATAAAACATTGTTTTTTTTTTTTGCATAGGCTCTAAACATTCAGCCACTAACGATGATAAATATACGCATTTAAAATATAAAAACACTGGTTTACAGTTGATTTTTCATACGGTCGATTTACGAGGGATATCCGGAAAGTAGTACCCGTTTGCACCGTCCGGAGCGCTGGCGAATAGAATAACTTTTGTTTAAGTAAGTGTTTATAATGTAATGTAATGTAAATTTTTTAATGAAAGACTTGAAGGATCTATATGGAAGAAATGTTATAGATGAGTAGTTCGGCGCTAGTATTGTAATTTCAACTTAGAAAGATGACAAACATTCGAGACGAACTTTTAACCATCCACTCTAAAGTCGAGACTTAGCTCCATCTGTTTACAAAACTCAATGACTTTTTTGACAGCAAACAAAGATTACGTATCTCAATACACTGGCGGAAAAGGAATATGAGGTGACTATATAGTGAAGTAGTTTAAGGTTTACAAATAAAACGTTAATATTTGTAAATATATACTTTTATTTCCAAACAGAAATTGAATTTAGAACGTCAGCGATTAATGAAGTCGCTAAAGATTATATTTAAAATAATGTGTGTTTGTGCAGACTTTAACCAGTCCTAAGTGTGTAACGTGCAATACTGTGTACCAACCTTGATGTTGTAAGAAGAAGAAAAAGAAGGTTGAAATACTGAAAATAAACTGTTGCAAAGTAATAAATCATGCAATGAATTCAACGATTATTTTATAAACATAGCTGAAACCATAATAAGCGTCTTTCCAGATATACCTCCTAGGCTAAATATAAATATTATAGTTTTTCAATTAATGAAACGACTCCTACAATTGTTAGAGTTGCCATAAAAGAACTTAAAAATAGTAAGAGTGTTGATATATTTGAATTATCACTTGAAAATCTAAAATGTATCATCGATAATATGCTCCTACCTCTTACAAAATTAATAAATGAATATTTAAGAACAGTAACATTTCCGGATATTCTCAAATTGGCAAAAGTGATAGCAGTTTTTAAACAAGGCGATGTAGAGAAAATTAATAATTATAGACCTATTGCGATATTACCTATCTTATCAAAAGTAATTGAAACGATAATAAAAAATTAGATTATTCAATACTTTGAAAGTAAAAATTTGTTCTCTGCTAGTCAATTCGGGTTGAGGAATAATATGTCAACAACAGATGTTGTTATTTCTTTAAGTGAATACATTATTAATATATTATTAGAGAACAGGGCCAAAATGAGATCTCTGAGGCACACCAGAGGTCATATTGATTTAAAATTTTTGAACTTTGTATACTGAGTGCGATTTTCTAAAAAAGAACTTAACCACATCACAACACTATGATAAAAACCAAGCTCACTCAACTTCACCAGAAGTACCGAATGGTTAACTCGGTCGAATGCTCGAATACCTTAACAAAGTCGGTATATATAGCATAAATTTGAAGATTTTGTTCTAAGACACTCTACAGAAAATCACAGTACAATAATAAGTTTGTCACCTCCCGATAAAACACCATTTTATTTATCGGATATTATATATCCACTCATCCAAAGAAGTTGATCAGCAATGGTTTCGTTCAGAAGTTTCGGTATTCTAGTTTGCAAACATACTCCACGGTACTTTTTAATTATTTTCCTGCCGCCTGCCTTTAAGATGGGATGATTAAAACTGTTCTTCCATATATCAGGAAAAACACATTTTTAATATATCTTATAGATAAGATATAAATTGGGTTTACTAAGGTAAAAGAATATTTTTGTAATATAAAACCAGGAACATCATCGGGACCCGTTGCGTGATGTTGTTTTGAAAGTGAGGTAAGTAACTACTCACGATTAATATGCAGTCTTGGGGGTTGTATTTGTTCTTTAGCTGACATTAATTAAGAAGAGAAACATTTCTTTACGATAATTAAGATCTCACCTCCGCGAACATCACCCATCTCAGACCTGTCTGACCTATACATTATATAATTATCATATCGTAAGATTGAAATAGATATATTTGAGTGCAGCCATATTTCTACTAAGAGATTGTAGTGCGAATCCCGCCAATGTTTTGAAAATAAATCAATAGTTTTTTAAAGAATCAGATGACATTTTCCCATGAAATTTTCTTTTTGCAATGTAATTCACCATTCTTTAATCCCAAATTAATCTTTTTTTTAATTTGACGCAGATTGTATATCTTATCTCTTCAAAAGCAAGACAATGGATTTTTATTCCATAAGTTCACAGGTTCAAAAGAGTTACACGACTTTTTAACCTGTGCTTAAGTAAGAAACAAATATTGATTTCATAAACCAATACATGACTCAGTTGTGAGCTAAGTGATTCACTAAACCATCAAGCATAAGGTTTGTTAAACCAATAATTTTCTAAAGTTATGCAACAAAATATATTTATTAATACAAAATCTATACTCTCAACATAATGCTGATCTTAATAAAATGAGTAAAAAGAAAAATCCATCGAAGCATGACAATTTAATCCATACATCCACTTGTAGTTGCAAGATAATGGTAACGATAATCATAGAGTATTCTTCTAATATTGTTTTAGGTAACTTACAAAACATGTGTTCCAAAATAAAAAGTATGAAAACTGCTTGAACGAAAAGTTTAACTGAGCTCCTTAAACATTGAAAAAAGTTTCAATATAAAATTCAAACGTAAAACTTTATCTGTCCAAACAAAATAGATACCATGAAGAGTACTAGAAATGGTGTTCCAGATACTCTTTTGGTCAAAAAGATGTTCAACGTATTAAACAAAAAAAAATTGAATGAATAATTCTAAAAATTTCAAAGCTAAAAGTTGCCCAACTTTTGTATAAGCATCCCAACCTACAAAATAATTAATTACATGAGAAACACAGTATTCAATGTGCGTTTTCTTGTCTGCCTCGCGGTCGTTTACTCTGTGGCTGCGTTTCTTTCTCTTCTCCTCCTCTTTACATTTTTTTTTTTGGTTTATTTTGAGCGGTATCGAGTCTTGAGCACACGGATGCGGTGGTATATACGGCGGAGGCTTCGATAGCGCCCGGTGCTAATTTATTACATTATTACACGGTCCAAAGGCTGCATCTACTCCCGGCGCATGAGACTATCCGGTATGATATAATGCACTTTTTGACACTTTATTGCGCCGCGCACCTTTACAGTTAACTGTTTTGCCCCGGCCGTTCGCGAAACGGCTAAATGCCGATATTAACTAACCGTAACCGGCCGTCGGCACGCAAAAACCACAACTACCGGCAGAATTTTAAAATGATTTTTTTCCAGACATTCGCCCGGTTTTATTGCCAGAAAATTAATGAAGAACTGTCACGGACGGCGACGGCTGAAATATTGCCGCGGGCATTAAATAATACGGGGCGTAAATCAGTTATAATCGAATCTTAAATGTTTAGGATTTCATTACATCGGTTTCTTGGGAAAATGTGTGTTGGTAATTAAATTGTCATGCATCAATGAATTTTTCTTTTTACTAATTTTATTAACATCAGTACAGTGTTGAGAGTATAGGTTTTGTATGATTAAATATATTTGATTGCATCACTTAAGTAAATTAATGGTATAATACATTTTATACTTGATATTGTAGTGATCACAAGGTGCCAAAGTATATTATTATTAGCTCATAACCGAGTCATGTATTGATTTAAAGAATTAATATTTGTTTCTTGCTAAGAACTGATTCTGTGAGCACGTTCAAAAGAATTACTTGACTTTTTACACTGATTCTCGTATTTCTTTTGAGTTATTTTAATGAATCGATTCTTTAACCGAATCTTAATAAAGAACAGATTCAGTAAATTATCTAAAAAAGAGTTATATAATTAAATAGGTAGAGAATTGATAAACACTTTGTTTGTTTATCAATAGAGAGCGGATAAAAAGCTTAAAAATATGAAAAAAAGCACTTAAAACGCACTAAATTTAGAGAAACAAGCATTAAAACAGAAAAAAAGCACATATCAGTTGCAAACGTTTGGCAGTACGCTTATTCTGTAAACATTATTACTGTGCTTTTACAAGTTGTGTGTACCTAACTTTGTTAAAAAAACAATTGAGGTTCCCACTATGTCATCTAGTTCAGAAGAAAATGTATTTCAGTCTAGTGGCGATGAGTTTTTACCAGAAAATTATAAATATAACCTTAATATTGAAACTCAAGAAGAGGAAGGTTTTGCGGAGTTTGAAACTAATGAGGATTCAGAGCATTCTGTATATTTGGAAGAAGCTGGCACAAAAAAAACTGGCACAACCAGGTAAAAAGCGCCTCATACGTAAGTCATCATGGAAAAGAAACATTCGCAAGCAAAAGCGAACTAGAGGCCAAAGTTATATAAATACGGCTGGAAAATTAACACAAGAGAAAGTTCTTGGAGATGCAACTGTAAAATGCAGTGCTTTGAAAAATTTGGTACGAGATTTTTATGCTATATCAACAAAAGACATTCAGGATGCTCATCTGTATGGCCTTCTTCATAATAAACTTGTAGAACGAAAAAGGCCTCGTTCAGGAGAAAAGCAATGCAAACATTTTTCATATATTTATCAGGTAAATAATTTATTACTTTTGCTTCTTGTTCTGTTTAAATAAGTTTAACAATAAATTGTAGGTTCATCATGAAGGCACGACTCTGAAAGTTTGCAAGACAGCATTTTTAGCTTTACATGCAATTACCAAGAGCCAGCTTGATCGCTTGCAGCAACAAATACACTTTAGACAGGGAACTCCTCCGGAAGACAAACACAATAATAGACCAAACAAACTGCCTGAATATATTGAAGAAAGGATTCGCCAACACATTTTGAGTTTTCCAAAATATAAGTCACATTATAGCAGGAAGGATAATATGCACCATTATTATCGTTCCCCACAATTAAATATTGCAAAAATGCATCAACTATATATTGAGAAACATTAACCAAAGCAGTATCAACTGCATCTTGAAAACAAATACGAGTACAAATAAGATATCCTTTGGAAACTCGAAATTCGACACCTGTCAAAAGTGTGGAGAAGAAAATCAATGCTGCTGAGTCTGACGAAGAACTACGAACACTACAACGCGATAAAAATCTGCATGTAACAAAAGCAGATACATTTTATGCTGATATAAAAGATAAGACAGCTTTATCAAAACGTGATCCCAATATTGAAGTTATATCTTTTGATTTTAACAGAACCTGCCGTTTCCAGTATCACCGAGTGGGGAAGTGTTCTATAAAATTCAGCTATGGATATAAAATGTTTGTATTCATGTTGGGAGTACAGGGCAAAGCTTGTTTATGTTTATGACGAAACGCTAGAAGGCAAAGGACGAAATGAGGTAGCAAGTATCTTACTGCATTTTATTAACAAACACTTGGCATCAAATATCACTGATTTGCACATTTTCTCTGACAACTGCTACTTGCAGAATAAAAACTATGTCCTCACTAAGTTTTTCTACACTCTAGTTAAAAGTAAAAGATTACGAATGATACAGCACAGGTACCCTGCAATATCCAGATGTAACCTTAATATTGTCTTTATCCTTAACAGAACTGGCGGATTATAAACTCTGGTATAACATTCCGTTTTCCTGGTCAAATCTACTACGATTATCAAGTTTCGAAATGAAACTCATCGCTAAAACATTCCTATTTCTGTCTTTGTTTAGATATTAGGGAACAGCTGACGGTTTATCCGCCCAGTCTCGGTCAACGAGCACAAGATATAGCAAAAGTTTTCCTAGCGAAACGAAATATCCCTAGATATGGTCGCCGTTCTGTTGACCACAGCCGCCAAACATAACCTAAGCTGCTAAATACGCCAACTCTACCATCACTCAACCCTCCCCTTTCAAAATTACATGAGTCTAAACAAGCTTTTATTCCTAATTCGGAAAGCTAAAAAGGAAATCGCCTATTTAATAATTATGTCATATCTCTGTTAAAGCATTCACCGACACGGAACCTCTTCAAAACACGTTTAATAGCATCGCTACTCATCCACACGTCATTGAATATACCATATCAGACAACGTTACCGATTGCGCAATCTCCGTCTCTTCGGACATCAGTAAAAACATCGTCTCCTCGATGTAGATATACCCTCGCGGAACTTCTGTGTTCACCCTAAAATCTTTGACCTATTGACTTCCTCTTTATTGCACAGGATTCTCAGCGATTCTCCTACATTTTTCAAAGAACAATCTCTCTTGACAATCGACCACATCCATCATGTTACCACTATTACCAGCGACATCACATTACACTATTATCCTCTTGTTTTCTAGGCAAGCTAAGAAGAACTCCGGAATTTATAATTATTATCGCCATTAAACAGGCCAACTGGAAGGTATTCCTCCAAATCATCAATCAGACGCTACCGCAAGCCGCCTTCACCACGATTCCATGTTATTCTAGTCGTATATCCATCATCAGACTTGTATTACCGCCGTAAACCTCACCAAGGAGAAGAGAAGACTATTTCGGCAATGGGAAGCGACAAGCAATGCTGCGGTTAAGATGCAAGAATATAACCTTCCATCAGAGAGCACACGAACGCTTCGTGCAAGAAAGCAACGGCAAACCTCAACTAAATGCCAAATTTTCTAAGATGTTTGAAATCCTTATCAATAAGCCGTCTTCTGTACGCAGTGGACGATAAAGACAAAGCCCAAGCCTTCGCCGACTCCCTGGAAACTATGTTTAATTTTGCCGATGATTCGAAAAACGAAAACCACAAACAACTACCTTTCAGTCCTTCCTCCTGCTTCCACAAGCAACAATATAATTCCGTCCTCCACTCACCGCTGACGATTAAAAAAGGCAAAAAACTCTGCCACTGAACCGGACAAGATTACAGATTACATCTGCCGCAACCTACATCACCGAGATGATCAATGCGTATTTATCCGTCAGCCACTTCTTTCTTCTATGGATAACGACGAAGATAATCATGCAGTACAAACGCTGCAAACCACCTGACTGCGTCAATTAATATTGCCCCATCTCCCTTCTGAATGGAATCAGAAAGGCGTTCGAGAAAATCATTTTCGGTCGGATCAACGCTTACGACAATGAACACAACATGATTCCGGCTTATAAATTCGGTTTCAGGCCAGAAAAATCTGCACATGACTTAGTAATCCATCTGATATACGAGGCCACACGATCAATTAACAGCGGCCGAGTGTGTTACCTAGTCTTCTTCGATTTCTAGAAGGCGTTCACCATAAGTCACAGATGACACCTGTACAAGCTGTATAATTACCGATTCCTACTTTACTTAATGTCTATGTTGCAGATTTTCTTACACCGGTCTCCAAACAAAAATCAATACAGTTAACAATGCAACACGGCGTTCTTGACAACCGACTCGACGCCCGAAGCCTCTAATACGCAACTACTTCAGACAGAAAGCTGCATAAGTATCAACATCTCTAAAACATAAACCATTATTTTTCAACACCCACTTAAAGCAAGAGGATTCTTCACGTTTCCGTCCATTACTACACGCGGATATTATAAAAAAAAACAAACAGCGAGGCCATATATCTCGGCTTTATCCTTTAGCAAACTCTCAAGCACACCTAAACCATCAACTATGTCATCGTCTATATGACTTAAGCTGATTTGGAGACTAACCGTCTACTAATTGAATATTTTACTCGGCGGATTATCACTGTTCCAGGACCGAATTAACATGTATAGAAAAAGAATCACAACAGGAGCCGATCGGATTACTTCCAGAGCTCTTCAACGAGACCGCCAAACTCCTGTTATATCCACCGAAATGAAACAGAACTATTAAATTGAACAAGCCAGACTTCGCAATCTTCTCCGACGAAGCCCAAATGATATTAGACGAGGCCCCCATATCTCTAAGGTAGCGACTCTGCCCATAGAGTCGACATCTCAGTTTTTACCATTTTCTAAGCACCTTTTCATTCCAGGCTAAAGAGGCACATCCATCTGTAACAGCCAGGAAAGAGGTTTTAGTCAGTAGGCACACCAGTAGGTCGAGAATCTGACACTACTACTATTTTCAGTGTGCCTTTTGAAGATTTGCTCTCTTCTATAACTAATTTGAAGAAAAATAAGGCAGTCGACGAGGTACTAAAGGCCACGCCCACGACTGGTCTCAACTGTTTTCAGTTGTATGTTGTGTCATTGTCCGCAGTACAAATTCTTTAACTAGACTAGTGCAAGTTTTCCCTAAATCCCAGCGTAGCTTGGTCCACCTTTTCACCAATGGACTACTTATTTTTAATCACAATTTTAGGATTAAGCTCAGCAATCCTTTACCACCATTGCTATACCAATGCAACCATTGTATCCACTTTCACTCTGCTGACGAGCCATGTCAACAACCACCTATCTGTGGCACCTGTGCTTCAACTGACCATAACTTCATTTTGCCCGTCGAAAACCCTACAACAACGAGATGAAAATCTTGTATTCTGATAACAAAATGCATTACACGTGAATTGTTTTCGCAACCGCAAGAGTGCGATTCATAATATCTTCTACAAACCTGTGAGGCTGAAGCATGAAAAATCACTCATTCGAATCTACTGGCCGTCGACAGCATCTATGTACTAGTCGTTTACATCATCGGATATATAATTCGCACTTATGATGATCACGTCCAAAGAGACATTGCTTTGCTCTTTAACAATGCAACAATTCGACCAAAATCGTGGATAACACTTTTCCTATTCCCGACAACGTCTACATTTACACCATTTCCATTCTCCTGTCGGCAGCATAACCATTTGCTTTATAGCCTACATCAGCTTATATATGAACGAGCAGTCATCCCTTAAACGAAAGCCACATATCCTAGATTCACCTACTTTCAACTGTTATGGAACATTCATCCTGGACGTCCTTAATTTTTAATAAAGGTGATTAAATATGGTTAATGTCAAGAACCGTGGCGGACTATTTTCGGGGTATTTTGGATCTCCTCAACGTTATAATTTGTTGTCATCTATCTTTACAAACAAAAAGGTCTATAGATCTTTATGTCTTAAAAAAACTTTAGAAATAGGTTCAAATATAAGAACACTTTAGACAAAAGGTTGATTGTTTTACGGATATCTGGAAAGTTCAAAAGTCTTCAATTGAACAATAGCCACGTTTACATAAAAGCATTAAACAATAGCTCTAATTATAATAGTGATTTTAGCATAAAATATGTATTATATTTATATTCATTTCATTAGCACATTTTTTAAAAACCATAAAATATTTCTTATTTCAATTACTAAATAAGGATCAATGCGTAATAAAACTAATAACAAGTAAAAACCTCTGTGTGGTTGAAGGGCTCAATACCAGCGCGTCCGCGATACCCATATAAACCGTGATTGATGGATTCATTTATCGTGAATCCTTCAGATCGTTTTGATTTACGGTGGCTCGTTCGTTTTTTTTTCTCCTTCCTATGTGTTTTTTTTCTTCTTATTCATCGGCATTACTTTCCAGCCTCCTCGCGCGGACGGTCTATAAATTTGTTACGGAGGCATTATGTGCGGCCCTCTCCGAGATGATCAATGGTAAAAGGACGTGAGACGGTGGCGTGCGGGAATTCTGCTATTATTCAAAAGTAATCACTGTGTAATAGATAAATTACCACCGGCCAAACCCCCGACGTCTATCTCGCTCTCCGTGGTAAGAGTGCGGGTTGTGACCAAAAAATGACTTTCTCATTTTGGGCCGAAATACTTTAAAGGTATTGATTTTAGATTTTAAATTTTGATGATGGAAGGGTAGTTATTTGTTTTATTTCAAAAGTTGAAATAGTATTCATATTTTGACACCTAAGAAGAGGAAATTTTTTTCTACTTACTAATTTTTTCTACTCTAAAATTTTGACTCTGGATCCGATCGTCCAAGTTAGTTTGTGTTCGAGCTAATTACAGTGGCTAAAGAATTATTTAGAGACTAATTGAGTATCAACAACAATGAGGTAAATAAAAGCGTAAATACTGATACTGGAATAGGAAGCACACTGAACATTCCAAGTAGCGAAAAACAGCCAAACGCTGAAATTACATGCGATATGAACAAGACACTTCGTAATGTAGATGAATTCAACAATCTTATAAATAATCAAGGCAGCCCAGTGAATCAACAAGACGTTAACGACGGTCAATGGGAAATGCCTAGGAATCATAGAAATAAACGACGTACTATTTTTGGTATTGCTAAAAGTAGTACAATTGTAGTCTTAATAAGACTCATTTGTTGTAGATTTTACGAAATATTTTCGTGTTTTTTTTTTTTAATTATTAGTTAATTTTCTACAACGTAAAGGACTTATATATTTTATTATTAATAATTAAAGGTGTTACACAATATAAATACCTCCATGTTTTTATGCTAGATCTTAATCTAACCAAACCAGAGCTTGTGAAGTATCTCCATACCTGTAGTTTTGAAGACGTAAAGTGTGAACATCTAAAATCAAGGCGCCCAGAAGAGTACTCATCCTTTAAAGTAGGCGTTCCATCAAATCGCATTGCAGATTTAAAAAAAAAACTGATATAATAATGTGCAAAAATAATTTTGTTAGATAACTGAAATTAAAATTTTCTAGATAATTTTTAGATTTAATCCATGTAACATTTTTCTGCATTTTTGAAATTTTACAGAAAGTTTTCATTCACTTTCGGGGACTTTTTACTCTTCTTAAGGCATTTGAACTGAATTTATTTTATAATAAGTTTTCATCAAAAATTGTAGAATTTTCCAGTACTATTTTCTAAAAAAATGAAACTCTTATTTCAATTTGTTTTAGAAATTTGCCTTCCAAACTACAACAATCTTTTTCAAAGGTTGAAAAACAATTGCTGCATCTTTACTTTCTTAAATTGTCTAGTACTTTTTCATTTAGTTTATTTTATTTTTCATTTAGTTTTAAATTTAATTTATTTCATATTCTGATCTATTTGAATTCTCTAACAATTGTATTTCCAGTTTGAGATATTTTTCCTAAGCTTCTACAATTTCTTCAGCATTTTTTCTCTTTTAGGTTTCTAAAATTTTCCAATAAATTTTCTCTCTATTTCAGAAAGAATTTACTACCAATTCTTGATTTATCTCGTCAATATTTGTCAAGATTTTTGATTCCAAATTGCAATCAATTTTTCTAAAATTGCAGTCGTCCGTTTCTATGAATTTCTTATTTTAATCATTACATCTTTTTCAAAAAAATGTAGAATCTTCTAGTTATATTATTTATTAGCAAATTTTTCTCAGCAACTTTTTCTTCAATTTTATTTAGGAATTTCTTTTCCAAACTTGAACCATCTTTCTCAGGGATGGCAAAACTTTCGGATTTCTTATATTTTTAGTAACTTTTCATTTCGTTTTTATTTATTTTATTTTTCATTTAGTTTTGAATTTCTATTCTGTCTGAATTATCTAGAAATTATACTTGTAGATTGTGAGATTTCTTCTAAGCTTCTATAATTTGTTCAGCTTCTTTTCTCTTAGGTTTCTAGAATTTTCCAGCGACTTTTCTTTCTATTTTAAGAATTGACTACCAATTTTTGATTTATCTCGTTAATATTTGTCAAGATATTCGATTTCAACAAATAGTGATATTTTTTTTCTAAAGTTATAAACTCTTCCAAAATTTTAGAATTTTACAGTATTTTCAATTTTTAGCAAACACAAGATTTTTTTAAATGTTTCTTCCAAATTGTGAAAATTTTGTTCCAAAGCTCTATAATCTTCTGGAAATATAGAATTTTACAGTATTTTCTTTTCCAATTTTTTAGGAATGCCCTGCCATTTCTTACTTTATTTTTTTAAGAAAGTCATTACTAAATTGCGAAAATTTTCTCGAAGGTTTCTAAAATTTTCTAGAAATAAATAAATAAATAATTACTACAAATTTCCAGTTATTTTCCTTTTAAGCATATTCTTGCATTTTTTTTTTCAAATTTGCTAGCCATTATTCCTATTTATTCCAGTAGTTTTTCTTTGACATATCTATGATGTTCTAATTTTTAGAGAGTTTTCTACAGTAGCGTGCTTTATTTTAAGGGAATTGCAGTTTTAAATTGTGAGAAATGATGAAATTTTTCAGTAATTGCTTTTCTAAATTTATTAACTTAAAATTAAAAATTTACTAATTTTCGCCTAATCTGAATCGATGTTGCCTTTTTCTTTTCGATTCGATGCATGTAGAATTTTTGTACAGTTTTTCTTATAGATTTATAAAATTTTCCAGAAATGTTTTTTCATTTTACCTATTCTTGCTCCACTTTATCTTATTATTTTATAAATGTCTCGTTCAGATTTTGAGAATTATTAGATTTCTAGAGCTTTTCTTTAATTATATTAGTTTACTAATTTTTACTACCTCTTTTGAACTACAAACATCTTTTCCTTTTTCTTTCAGATTTCATGAATTTTCTGGAAATGTTTCTTTCATTTCTTAATATATTTATTTATCTGAATTTTCTAGGAATTTCCCTTTCAGATAGCATTTCTTGCAAGCTGTTTCCCTTTTAGATTTCTAGAATTCTCTAGATACTTTTATGCTTATTTAAGAATTCATTCGATTATCTTATCAATATTTTCCAAGATTTTCCCCTTCAAATCGAGAGTTTTTTTTTTTTAAATTCTAGTATATCAGATTTTTAGATTTTACAGTATTTTTCATCCAATTTTTGCAAAAGTTTCACTATTTATTGGTTATTTTTCTAAATAATTTCTCTTTATAATTGCGAAATGATCCTTCCAGGTTTTCCTAATTTCTCAATCTATTTTCTTCCAAAATAATAGAATTTTCCATTATTTTATTCAAATGTGTTAGAACTTTTTTCTGTTCGAGCAACGAATAATAATAATATATATAATTTGTATTGTAATGTTATGTACTGTTTTCTATTTTCTAATAAAGTTTATTATTAGATTTTCATTTTACCATATTTTCAATTATTTTTCCGTTTTGAGAAGTTGTCTTAGGTTTGTTTGTCTGAATTCTCTAAGTTTACTTCCAAATTGTTAAAGCTTTCTTCTAAGCTTCTAGATTTTTTTTAACTCTTCCTCAATTAGATTTTTAGAAATTTTTAGCAACTTTTCTGTTCACTTCAAGAATTTACAAACAAGATTCTTTATTGCTAATACTATTTCGAACTATAAAAACCTTTCTTAATTGCTGTAAAACTTTTCTTTCAGATTTCTTGTATTTTCCAGTAATTTTTCTATAATTTTTTAATGAATTTCTACAATTTCATGTTCTATCTGAGTTTTTGGAAATATATCTTTCAGATAGCTCTTCTTCTAAGCCTCTAGAATATTTCCTTCTTATTCAAGAATTTATAATCAATATTTTCTAAAAATATTTCCTTTCAAATAGCGAGTATTTTCTCGAGTGTATTAGATTTTTGAAATTTTACAGTATTTTTCTTCCAAATTTTTGCAAATATTTCTTATTTCTTTTTTAAATAATTTTTATAATTGCGTGAATTTTCTTCGAATGTACTGTAATTTTCCAGAAATTGTCCTTCCAGATTTCTAGAACGTTCTAATAACTTTTCTTCCAATTTACTGGAATTTTTCACACATTCTTGGATCACTTTAATTGAATTTTCTAGATGTTTTTCCTATTTCAGATATCGAGGCTTCTACTTATCCACCAGTTTTCTTCTGTTAAACTATAGTGTTCTTCAAGTTCTTAAAGAGTTATCCAGCAATGTATGCTTCTGTTTATCATTTTTTTTTTCTGCAAATTTTCTTTAAAAATTTGTTGCAGTTGTTTTAATTTATAAAATTTTCCTTATACTTATCTTTAAGTTTATATTTTAAATTTTTGTAAGAGTAATTCAGTAAAAATTCCAAGAACATAGACCATTAATTATATTCTTGGATTTTTTACTGAATTCTTACAAAAAATTTTAACAATTTTTCTTCCTTTCCAGTTCCTTTTCAAGGATTTAAAAATAATTTAATTTTTCAGGGATTTTATACTGTTGCTTCCTCCATTCAAATTTTCTTCAAGAATTGTAGAGTAGATTCTTAAAACTTTTCTTCAATTTTTTTAGAATATTTCACCACCTATTTTGAATTATTTTCCAAAGTATAAGAATCTTCCTCAAAAGTTGTAAAACGTTACGTTCGGATTTTTTGAATATTCTAGTAACTTTCGGAATTTTTTTTTTCTGATAAATTTCCATCATTTCTTGCTTTGTTTTATCTGAATTTCCTAAAAATTTCTCTTTCATATTGCTTCTATAATTATTTAGTCGAATTTAAAAAAAAAATCCAGTTTCTTCAGGTTAGGCAATTAAATTTTTCTATATTTTGTAAATGACACGTTGAAATAAAGATTATTATTATTATTCTATATTAATATGTCATGATTCTGGATATTTGGTTACTTTGTTTTATCTAAATAATTAAAAAATATTTCTTTCAGATTACAAGAATTTTCTCCTAGGCTTCTGATCTTTTCTATAGAATCGTCTTTTAGATTTCTAGATATTTCCAGCAAATTACTTTTGTCATTTTCAGTTTTTTTTACTATTTCTTGCATTATGTTATTACAATTTTTAACTTTTTTTTGCAAATTCTTAGTATTTTCTTTAATTACTTCAGTATACAATACAACTTCATCTGTTTTCAGAAAATTATAAATAGTAAAAACATTGCAGAAATATTGCATTTAATTAAAAATCCTTACTGGATTACTACACACCATAATCGTATCAAAGTTTGAATGCAATGTAAGTTGACAATTGTTCGATGAAAGGAGAAGAGGTTGAAGATGCTGGCAAATATGGCTGCCTTCTAAGCAAATGCAAATCCCAAAAGCTTTACATCATTTGGAATGATGACAGATGATAATGTTGATAGATTATAGAATGACAGAGTGACAGGTGACAGGTGACAAATAGTACATGATAAAACAAAGTCTATAGGTTACGAATGACAACAGATGACATACACGCTAAATATAATAATTTGAAAGATGATAGATGACAGATAACAAATGATGCTGACAGAAGACAGAAGCCTAATTTATCTTCACAAGCAAGGTTTTTTGACATTGTGGACCCATTGTTTATCTGCGTTCTTCTTTAAATTTTTTAGATAATTTCAAAAATATCATTACAAATAAACTTATCTTATACAAGATAAAAAATAACCATGTTGCAATACAAGCATTTTCCTGTATCCGCGTGTAATTTTGATAAATCGCCCCGGACGACCAATTAATAACTGGCGCGGCCACCTTATTATTGGCTAATTATAAATTACACCGAAGAACCGTGTCGATTCATTACGGATTTCCATTCGGTAATCAATTAGGAGGTGAGACAATTCGGTTTGAAATATGGACTAGAAATTTTGGTCTGAAACCCCGCCTCGGCCGGTAGTGGGAAACGTGAAAAAGAGACGTTACCTCTCGCCCGGCGATCGTAAATTAGGTAAAGTAATGACGACCGGTGCAAATTATCATTTCTATCTCGGTCCGTGCAAGGACTGACGGAGGCGTATTTTTGGTTAACCCGTGTAATTAAATTATAATTATCGGCGGATTAGGAAAACCGCGTTCTTTCTCTGGGCGCGTCCGCCGACAATTTTCTCACACATAAATCCTCCAAAACACCACGGCTTGGAAAGTGTTGTGGCGGTGATTTTGCCATAATTCAAATTCAAAAGTGTTTCAGACCACGCATATGGGCGTGGTTTTTTCACATGTATTACATACGGTTGGTGTGGTGTGTAAATTCTTTGAACCAATTTTTTTTAATATCTCCTTGTGATTTGTAGATATCTGAATATAATAATCCTTGAACAATTTTGGATTTCAATTTTATAGGCCCAAAACGAATGGTGATGAAAATAATAATAATACATTACCATTTTTTAAATGAAATTTATATTTGTTTTGGGCCTACAATATTCAAATCTTAGATCCCAAAACATTTTATCCTTCGATACGTCGATCGTAAGGGTATTTGATAAAACGATCCGAAAAACAGAATCACGATCAATGATGCTTCTAGGATATCTGGGATACAAAGATTAACGTTTCTTATTCTTTTCTGACCATCATTACTATGATAAGGAAATCAGCAAAAATAAGCTTGTATTTTTTTGTTAAATTATATACTTATTGTACTCTAACTGATGCCGTCACAGCAAAATTCAAAATTGGGATATTGTGAAGGAACCCTTTTTGTCGGAGCATCAGCAGATTGTGTTCGACATAGAGAGCTACAAAGGAAGAAACAGTGCAGTGTAGAAATCCGAGGAACCCAAACGTGAGCCTCTATAAAGAGTACTTAAGTGAGAGAACCGACGAACTCTACATCCGCATCCAGACCATAGAAGAGCTAGAAACAGCAGTGGCTCTGCTCAGAAATAACATCCTAGTATAAATCCAGTTGTCCGCTAAATAGGAGATCTCCCTTCAGAGGCGTACCTTAACGGAACAAGGATTTAGGTCGCTTTAAGATGCAAGCCAGGAATAATAATAAATAAATAAATAAAACTTTCAACAGTTCAAAGAAAACAGACAACTAGGATGCCTATAGATAGGTACTGTTAGACTATAATAAGAAGTTGAGAAAACGAAAAGGAAAACATGGATTGCGTTTTGTGAGGAAGCCAGTCTTGTTCAAAGACCACTCCAACAGCATCGGGCTAATAAAAAAACATGATGGGAGTTATGCAGAGGGGCTTAAGGAAAGTCTCATCTCCCAAGAAATCACTATTCAATCTACAGAGGATAGCAATCCTACCTACCAGAGAAAGCAAAAGCAAGGCTGGTAAACTCATTACCAAAAGAAAAATTGAATAGGCAGTTGGTTGCTCCAAACCCTTTAAATAACCAGCCCAGATGGATACTCCCAGCACTAATGCAGCAGGGGGTAGATATAATACCTGTAGGCTATATTCTAATGGAATGGAAAGTAGCTATGATGATTTTGATCCCCAAAGTGGACTGAAGGCCATCCGTTGAAAACAAATCCTACCCTCCAATTAGCTTTACCTCATTTTTATTAAAAATTACGGAGAAAATTATTATTATTTGTAATGAGCGAGCGCGGAGAGTAGACACATTTTCTTGTGGCTCCGGCAAAACCTTAATATTTACGGTAGTTAAGTGAATTGATATATTGTGATATGAATGTTCGCAAATTAGTGCTTTAAAATTATATGTACCGAGATCCATAATCATACAATTATTAACGGGAATAAGTGAACGAATAACATGGGTGCATTCACGGAAAGACAAAGGACCGAACTGAAGAACATAGCCTTGGAGGCGATAACTGAGTGTTTCGGTGACAAAAAGATGATGGCCTCTCTCGCGGAAAATATTTCCGATATCGTCGCACGAAAAATTACTGCCAAAATTAATAAACTGGAAACCAAAATATCAACATTGGAGAAAAGAATTATCGACACGTCAACTGAAAATTAAGAACTTCGCTTAAAAGTGGAAGACCTGGAGCAGACTGGTAAGTTATGTAATTTGAGAATATGTGGAATATCGGAGACGGACAAAGAAAATGTAGGTGAAATAATTAATGAGATGGTGTTAAATAAGTTGGAAATCGAAAATGTTCAAGTAAGAAAGTGTTATCATTTGGGTCCATTAAATAAGGATGCGAAAGTATCTCGGCCAATTCTTGTAAAATTCATCAATGAGAATGATCGTAATAAAGTATATTTTAATAAGAAAAAGCTAAAAGGTAGTAGAATATCTATAAACTAAGAACTTGTTAAATCTGGAAAACAGAATGTTTGGACGAGTGGAGGAGTAATATGTGTAAAAATTAACAACCATAAGTACCGACTAAAATCTACTGAAGATTTATTAAAACTGCAATGATTATCCGGATGCCATAGGGCAAAGTGTGTATGTACTTATTATTATTTTGTCTGAATACATTTATATTTTATATTATAATTACTTATAATTAATTTTGTTTTGATAATTATAATATATAGAAATATTTTTTTAAATTTGATTTTCACTTTGTAATTAATTTTTTGTTTAATTTAATTTTTATATACAGAAATAATCTTTTATTTGTTTGATTTACTAATTTTAAATTATTTTTTGTTTTATAGAAATAAGTTTTATTTTTTTTCTTGTTTGTTTATTGCTTTTTAATTATATTTTTATAGAAAGAAATACTTTTTAATTTTGTTGGATACTACACTTGTATTCATATAATTAAATATTAATCAATATGGACGATATAATTTTAGACCTGCCAATGATTGAGGATATCTTCCTCGATGTTACTCAAAAATGGAAAGCTTTTCTAGGGAATGTAATAGAGTATCCATTTTTCAAACAAACATCCGTAGTGTGAGTAAAAACTTCGATAATTTAGAGATATATCTTAATTTATTGAATGTCTAATTTGATGTTATAATTCTGACAGAAACTTGAATTTGTGAGGAAATTAATTATTTTAATTTAGAGGGTTACACTCTTTACTATAATAACAGCCGCTTAAACAAATGCGATGGTGTATTTATTTATATAAAAAATAATTTACCTCAAAGTAACGAACTTATTGAAATAAATAACTTCACTTTTATGAGAACGTATATAACATGTCATGATGTTAGAATTGCTATCACATCGGTGTACAGACCACATACTTATAAATCCAACGATTTTATTAACGCTTTATGTTTGTACGGTTCGGAGCATATGAAAAATAGTTTTGAAATTTTCGCGGGTGATACTAACATTAATACCAAATTTAGTGACTCAAATGAAAGTAATGAATATATAAATACTTGTTTGCAGTTGGGCTTGCAACATTGTATACAAAAAAGTACTAGAATAGAAGGGAATTCTGAATCATGTTTAGATCATATATGTATTAACACAAATTTGAAATTAAATAATATACTGCCAATAATATCAGGTAGTAAAATAAGCGATCATTTTCCAGTCGTGCTATCTGTAAATCTGAGCAATATAAAAACGAAACACAAAATGAAAGAATTTACAATAATCAATAATTTCAAATTATAACAAAAAGTAAACAACATAAATTGGGATTTTATCTCGTCTGCCGAATTAGATGGTGCTTTTGAAATTTTTGTAAATCAAATTAAACTTTGTACTGATAAATCCTCTTATATAAAACGTATAAAAAATAATACACGAAAAAGAAAACCATGGATGACACAAAATATAATTAATGAAATAAAACAAAGAGATATATTTCATACGCTCTATTTGAAAAATAAACATAATTATGATCTATATGTACAATATAAAACAATAAGAAACCTTGTAAATTCACTGATTCTAAAGAAAAAAGCTGAATTCTTCAAAAAAAAGTTTACAAATTGTAAAAATATAAAAGACTTGTGGAATGTCACCAAAGAATCAGTAAATTTAAATAGAACAGATAGAAAAATAAAAAGCATCATTGGTTGTGACAATAAAATTACTGAATATGATTCAGAGATAGCTGAAGAATTTAATAAATACTTTATTAATGTATCTAATGATATCACCCACAAACTAAAACCTGATGTGCATAAGTGCAAAATTAAACAATCAAATAATTCTTTCTTTTTTTCCCCTGTTGTAGAATATGATATTATCTCTGCAATCAACAATTTAAATTCCAATAAGTGTCTTGGAATAGACGGCATTACAGCAAGAGTTTTAAAGCAAATCTCAAACTTAATTTCTAAACCCCTTAGCGAGCTAATAAATAGATGTTTTAGCACAGGACACTTTTCGAGCTGTTTAAAAGATACATTAATTAAACCAATGCACAAAGCTGGTAAAAACGCTGTAATGTCTAATTACAGGCCTATAGCAATCATATCATGTATTTCTAAAATTTTTGAAAAAATCATAAAAAATCAAATCCAAAAATATTTAACAAAATTTAACTTATTGGCCCCAAATCAGTTTGGTTTCTGCGAAGGTAAAGGAACAGAAGATGCCTTGGCCAAGCTAACGTCAAGTATATACAAAAGTTTAGACTCATCAACGCCTTCCGCAGCAATATTCTTAGACTTGGCTAAGGCATTTGATACTGTTAATCATACAAAGCTTTATGAAAAACTGGAATTTTATGGGTTTCGAGGCATAGCCTCACAGTTATTACAAAGTTACCTTTCTTCAAGACATCAATTGGTTTCAGTAAATGGGGTTCTCAGTAGCAAGAGACAAGTAACTTGTGGTGTGCCGCAGGGTTCTGTGCTGGGGCCCTTATTATTTATACTGTATATAAATGAATTATTAGAAATAACTAATGATTCTTTACTCATATTATATGCAGATGATACAGTGATCTATATTACTGGTGAATCCTGGGAACAAGTGTTTATAAAGGCCTCGCAACAACTAACGGAAATTAAATATTGGTTAGATAACAATTACCTTAGTTTAAACTACAATAAAACTCATTTTCTTAAATTTAGTTCTTATAGTAGTGGTCTTCCGCAAACTGCAAATATTAGAGTTCATGACTATGGATGTAATAATCAAAATTGTAATTGTAGCATATTAATTTCATGTGTGAATTCCATAAAATACTTGGGATTAATACTTGACTCGCATTTAAAATGGAATGATCATATTAACAGCGTTGTGGCTAAAATAAGGAAGTTTGTTTATATATTTAGGAAGATCAGGTATTTAATGGATGTAAAGTCGCTGAGCATAATATATTTTGGGTTTATTCAATCGTACTTAAACTACGGTTTATTGGTTTGGGTCTCTGCAGCTCCTGTATATACGAAGAAAATTAACTCTGCACAAAATATGATATTAAAAATTATGCTATGTAAAGATTTTATGTACCCAACCAAACAAGTATATATCGATGCCAATGTTTTCAATATGAAGCAACTATATTTTATATGCTTATGTAAATACCTGTACAAGCATAAATCTGAATCATCTTTGATTTTTATTCCGGATCATAATTACCAAACTCGAGGCAAGGTAAATATTGTATCTAATACACTAGTGACCAAGAAGGCTATTGGGCAACGCAATTTTTTGTATTTTATACCACGTGTTTATAATTTCTTATCAGCTAATAACTTGTTACATTCTCATACTACCGCCAGTTCCAAAAGTTTTGTCAAAAAAGTTAAAACAAATTTGAAGAATATAAGCTTAATCAAACTATCCTCAATCATTGCAAAATAAGCTTATTTTCCTTTATTTTGTATTTTTTTGTTTTTAATAAATATTGTGCTTTTAGAATACTACTTCTGAAGTTCTTCTGTGGTTTCTTCTACAAGCTTTTTAGCTTCGAAGAATAAACAGTCGTTATTACTAATGTTTATAATGTTATTATTAATGTTAAATTAGTATTAAATATCGAATTATTATTATTTCAGCTACACTGTTTTATAACCAATAAATGTAATTTTATTTTATGTGAATGTACGTGGAAATAAATAAACAAATAAATTATAGACAATGGTATAAGGAACAGTGCAAATCAATCTGGCAAATCCACTATGGTACTTTATAGCCTTAAAACGGGTATAGAAGCTTTACTACAGTACAAGGAGATTGTATTAGATATTTTGGTGAATTTTGAAGGTGCGTTTGACAATACTACCTTCAAAACCGTGAAAAAAAGGGCGAACTCCTGACGACCTTGGTCTATAAAGGTAATAACATCATATCGTTCCTAGCTCTAAAATACGATAGTATATTGGTGTTTGAGGGAAGGCTTCAATGCCAATCCTGCCAAAATTGTAGCGGTACCTCTCACTAATGGGAGGAAGTATTCTACTGAGTAAGAATGTGCTCAGGTTTATACGAAAAAGGGCTACAAAGGAGCACAGCCAGGCTGCCCTTAAGAACTAACTCTGAACCAATTGGCCAAGGGCAAAAAGCTTACTTTAATGTGGGTACCCGGCCAAGAAAATATAATCGGCATATAACATGCCAATGCACATAGGAAGGTCCTGGTCCAAGAGTGTATAAAAAAAGTACAAAACCGTTGCGCTTCACTAAAAGCGAGATAATACTGGCCACGGGTCTCCTTACAGGCCATTGCCCAGTGAAGTACCATCTTCAGAAGATAGATAAAGTGCACAACACCACTTGTAGATTGTGTGGATTGATAGAGAAAACGGCTGACCATATCCTATTCGTGTGTATGCCACTGGTTACCACCAGACTAGCCCTAACTGGAAAAATGGCGATAACGCCAGAACGAATCAGGGTACGTCCTTGTAGGAAGTTAAATAACCTTACCCAGGAAATTGAATCCTCGGAACATACTAGTAGTAGGGTATAAGTCAAAACATCTAACCATGTCGCAGTGCTGCACAGTGGGCCAAAACATGAAAAAACCTGGTCAAAATATGAAGACGCGTAAGAATATTCTTCAAATTGTTTCCTATATTGTTTTTGAGGTCGCTGATTACGAATTTAATACAATTTCGGATCCAATATAGACGAAATGGTGTAACTTCAAAAATCGCAATCGCACTCGGCGTCACCTTCTTATGAATAAATAATGAATTAAACAATGTGTACGGAAGTCGGCATGAGATACTACGAGTACATGCCAACAAAATACTTCGCAGCATCCAGATTTTGGCCATCAAACCAAGACATTGAGAAAATTGTTTCTTTTCTGGCCATCAAGATTGAAAAGGAACGAACAATACCCTTGGCACAACGTAGCCGGTAGTTAACGCGCTACAGCGCGCTGCTCTGTAAAGTCGAGTTTATAAGTTTATTAGCAGGTATTAGCAGCTATTTCTTGGTTTTCCATATTGTGTATACAAATACGAACTTAGTCTTGCTCAATATTAAATAATTTGTGGTTCTCGGAATGCAATGATACACTTTTTTCTACTGACAACTCACAACTGTTTTTTTCCGACACACTCTAAGATATACAATAATGGGTACAAAAGTATTTAATCGCACATACACATAAAGCCGGTTTTACACCCAAAACATAGTAAGCCGGTTTTACACCAAAATATATTATTATCATTCACTCTATCACACCCTCACCCTTAAATGTTACTTAACTATCTAAAACTAAAAATGTCTTGTCCAATTTACAAAGTAAATGAAGTCCGCCTGCGATTCCTGTGCTCAAAATTTATTGTATTTTTTATGTATGTATCTATTCATGTATTATGTTAACAGGTTATCCAAAGAATAATAACAAATAACAAATAACAAAGTAACAACAAAATATATATGTTACAATTAAACAAATAAACAATTCTTTTAATAATACTCTAATCTAAATTAACTCAATTTATACTTTTCGATCGTAAAAAATAAGGTGCGATATGAGTTTTTTCAGTTCCTTTTATAACTTCAGTTTTAACATCGGACTCATTTTCAACCTGCGCTACGGAATCAGGAATATTTACATCCGTTTCGGTATTTATTGAATTTTCATCGTTACTTGCACTTGTTTGAAAATGCGTCGAATGTCTCAACTGATTCGAATGTCTTCTGACTAAATTGTTTCCCACCTTTACGTCATACAACGTTCTCCCAATTTTTTCGATCACTTCGCCTTCCTTCCACGTAGCTTTCGTCGGATTTTTGTAATCGCGCACTAAAACCTTTTCTCCGTTTTTTATTTCACGATTCACTGCATTTTCATTTTTATTAAGTTGCTTGTGTTCTATTATTGTTTGTGTTTTGGGATGTAATAAGTCAAAACGTGTTCTAAGTTCGCGACCAAACATTAACTTTGCGGGAGTTTCATTTGTACTACAATGTTTAGCAATTCTATAATCAAATAAGAACTTTATAACGGCGGAATCTAAGTCCTTTTTCTCTAAAAATGCTTTTTTCAGTGTTAATTTTATTGTTTTTACATTCACTTCTGCGGCTCCATTGCTCGCGGGATGATATGGAGGTGAAAATTTGTGAGTTATACCATTTTGTTCTAAAAATGTTTCAAATTGGGTTGAAGTAAATGGCGGACCATTATCGGAGACAATGGTGTCCACTAAACCAAAGCGTGCAAAAAGAGATTTTAAGCACTTTATCACCATATCCGCAGAAGTTTTATTTAATTTGAAAACTTCTAACCATTTTGTATATGCGTCAGTTAGAATTAAATATTTATTTCCATACAATGGACCCAAAAAATCGACATGAATACGCGACCATGGTTTATCCGGCACTGGCCATGACGCGAAATGTTTTGTGGGATTCGGTCGAAAATTGTTACAAATTTTGCAATTTGCGCAAATATATTCAATTTCTTTATCCATGTTAGGCCACCAGAAATATGACCTGGCAATGGATTTCATTTTATTTCCACCTAAATGTGAAGAGTGTAACTCATTTAAAACCATGTTACGTAATCTTGCAGGAATTATAATTCTATATCCCCAAAACAAACAACCATGTTCGATATGCAACTGCTCTTTTCAATAAAAAAATGGCTTATCTTCTTCAGAAGTTACTTGATTTGGCCAGCCATGTAAACACCAACCAAAAATTTTATTTAACTTGATATCATTTTTAGTTTCATGCGCTACTGTTTTGTAATTTAAATTTACAGAATTTTGAATGTATAACAAATGTCCTAGCTCTTTATTATTGACTGTATTAATTTTTACTGGCAACCTAGATAAGGCATCTGCACAATTATCTTTAGAATTTACATATTTAATTGTATACTGATAAGCAGCTAGTATTATAGACCACCTTTGTAATCGACTCGCGGCAATTTTCGGAATGCCCTTTTTAGAACCCAATATCGATAACAAAGGTTTATGATCGGTATATAGTGTAAAAAATCTTCCATATAAATACTGATGAAAACGTCTAACACCAAAAATAATAGATAAGGCTTCCTTGTCGATTTGTGCATAATTTTCTTCATTTTTTGTAAGAGACCGTGATGCATATGCAATTACCTTGCTTGTCCCATCAGGGTAAGTATGAGCTAACACGGCTCCTAATCCATACGAACTCGCATCACAAGAAAGAGTTAATGGTAAATTAGCATTATAATGAGCTAAAAAATTCGGTGAAGCCATATGATTTTTTATATTATTAAAAGCTTGCTCACATTCTCGTGACCAATTCCATTTACTATTTTTCTTCAGTAATTGATGTAAAGGGTATAATTTTGAACTAAGATTTGGAATAAATTTCGCATAATAATTTACTAAGCCTAAGAAAGATTTTAATTCTGTAATATTCATTGGATTTCTAGCATTTAAAATTGCCTCTACCTTTTCTTTCGATTTATGCAAACCTTTGGCATCAATAGTATATCCTAAATACGAAATTTCTGTTTGAAAAAATTTACATTTATCGCGCCGAACTCGTAATCCGAATTCTTTCAATTTGTCCAGCACAAGTTTTAAACTATTTAAATGTTCATTTACATCTTTGCCGGTGATTAAAATGTCATCGAGAAAAACCGCGACACCCTTTATATTTACAAATAATTGCTCTATAATTTTTTGAAAAATTCCGGGTGCTGAGGATATTCCATAGGGTAGTCTATTATATGTAAATAAACCTTTGTGCGTATTAATTGTAACGACCCTTCGTGATTCTTCATTTAGTTCAACTTGGGCATACGCTTGCGATAAATCAATTTTACTGAATAAAACACCTCCGGAAAGATTAGCAAAAATTGTTTCTATTTTGGGTAAGGGATATCGGTTTACGTGCAAACTCGGATTTACCGTCACCCGAAAATCTCCACATAAACGAACATTTCCGTCCTTTTTAATTACGGGTACAATGGGGGTAGCCCATTCGCTATAGTCAACAGGAGAAATGATTCCTGCTGCTGTTAAGTTATTTAATTCATTTTCTACCTTTTCTTGCATCGCAAAAGGCAAAGAGCGCGCCCGACAAAAAACGGGTGCACTATCTTGTTTTAAAATTAAGTCTGCCTTATATCCCGTAAAAGTTCCTAAACCGTCATTGAATACTTCCGGGTATTGAGCAATTAAATTATTTATATCCTGCGACAATGTGTTTCTTGTCATGTTACATATTGTTAAGTCATGATTAATTGAAATTTTAAAAACTGAAATCCATTGTCTGCCCAAAAGTGGAGGCCCACCCTTAGGAATTATAAATAAATTTAGATTCGGAAATATTTTTCCATTATATTTAGTATTTACTTCAATAAAACCCTTTGCGGAAATTGTGTGCCCACTGTATGATTTAAAATTACCACAATTAGTTTGAATTGCCCGATGCTTAAAATACCTTTTATACATTTCTTCGGATATAGCCGATATTGCGGATCCTGTATCCACTTCCATATTTAACATAACTCCATCTACTTCAACGATTACCCTTATAGGTCCTTGATTCGCCCTAATGTTGAATACATTTACATCTGGATCTGAGTTTTCGCGTTCATTTTGACTTAGAAAATGATGTGACTTATTACATCCTTGACTTTTCTTAAATTTACACATTGATTTTATGTGCCCACTCTTACCGCACTGATGACACACGGCCCGTTTGAAAAAACAGTCTGAAAATTTATGATTGTTCTTACCGCAATGCTTACAAGCCTGCGCTACCTGCGACCTATGCTCACCCCGCTGATGCGTAAGTTGCTGCGCTGCCGACGCGGAGTTCTTGTCCACGCTGCCGGTTTCCATCCAGGCTTCGCTGATGAAAACTCACTGCCGCGCTGACCTCTTCCCCGGCTTGGCTGCGTATTCGGTTCCCTTTTCCAGTAATGAACTGATGATTTTTTCACCAATTGGGAATCACTTTCGGCACGTTCCAAATTTATTGCAAGTGTGACTGCCTTTTGGTATGTTAAGGCAGTTTCAGAGAAAAGTCTCAATTTAATTGATTCATTCTGGATTCCATATACAAACTGATCCCTCAAATGGTCTTCCAGTTCCGTTTTAAATTCGCACGTCTTCGCAAGACTTTTTAACGCTGTCATGTACTGCGCAATTGTCTCGCCATTTTCTTGTTTACGCGTCCGGAACTTGTATCTTTCCGCCATTGTGGATGGCGTCGGTTCCAAATGATCCTTTAATTTTTTCACTAACCCTTTATAACCTAATTCTTCTGGCTTCTTAGGGTCACATAGATTAATGAATAATTCATAGGTTTCATCGCCTACCACTGTTAACAGGATGGCCACTTTCTTGTCGTCCGCTACATCGTTAGCCTTGAAATATTGTTCCAAGCGTGCTACGTACGTCGACCAATTTTTAACTCCTAGTTCAAATTCACTTATACGTCCAATCGACATTTTTAATATTTAGTTATTCTGTTTTTTATATCCTCGTCGCCAATTGCTACAACTTAACTTAGTCTTGCTCAATATTAAATAATTTGTGGTTCTCGGAATGCAATGATACACTTTTTTCTACTGACAACTCACAACTGTTTTTTTCCGACACACTCTAAGATATACAATAATGGGTACAAAAGTATTTAATCGCACATACACATAAAGCCGGTTTTACACCCAAAACCTCTATCACAGAAACGCGGAGACATTTTCATACCACCAAATTTGTAAATATTTTACAATACGGAAATAATGCGAAATTTGTGAAGATATTCAATACATTGCTGTGTATATGTGTGAATCTTACCTATCGGAGTGCAATCCAAGGCCAAAATTCCGAATTATGATTGTAGAACACTCCCAATTGCAGATTTCAGAACAGCCACTTTTTATTCATTACGGTTAGCTTAACTTTGCCGGGTTATTCAAAGTAGATTGGCGACTGGAATATTATTTCAGAACTGAATCCGTGTACTGTACACCAGTGCATCCTACATCTAATTTTATGAACTAGTACTCGGTTGGAAAACTTTTTTTGTCAATTTTGGCCAGGTTGTTCATGCTTCGGCCCACTGTGTGCTGTAAAGCTGTCTATAGCGAAACGACTCCATCTAATCTTTTTTTTAATCGACGTAATCCCACTTGAGGCGAGGAACTTAGAGTTTAATGATGATGTTCTGCTGCGCCGCCATCATCGTCATGGGACCCGACCATGCTGGTTGACCGATCGTGTGGTCGATCCATTTATCCTCCGAGTTTTCCGCCCACTCGTCGCTTGCCTGCCTTGCCTACCCTGTCCCTGCCCCAGCTGCCCAAACTGCCCTAACTGTACAACTGCCCCAACTTCCTCAGAGAAAAGCTTCATTCCCTTTCAGAATTTCCCCGGCCGCCCGGTCTGTAGCGGCCCATTTCTCTTCACTCTTGAGCATGAGCAGAGTAAGGCATCCTGGTTTGACGGCTCTACCCAGTTCTTTGCTTAACTCACACCGTGGATACTCGTAGATGTTGTGTCGCGCATCCTTCATCATGTCGTGGCACCAAGGGCACTCCTCCCTGGGGGCTTTCCCAATTTTGTAAAGGTACTTGCCGAAGCACCGGTGTCCTGTCAAGATTTGAGTCAGGTGGTACGACAGCTCGTCGTGCCTCCTCATTGTCGACAAGGATGAGCTCCTTTGTTCAAACTCCTTCCTCCTGATTAGCAACCCAACGCTCCTGCCACTGGTCCGTTAACACTTCTTGTCTCCACGAACACTTCTTGTCTCACCACGATCTGCCATGTCGTAAACGACCGTCGTTTTCTCGGCCACTAATCCCGTCTAATCTAATCAAATCTAATTTACTTATTGTAACAACAAGTAGATTATAACCATAATGAATGTTTGCGACTGAATAAGTTGTTACAGAAAGTAAACCATTAAAAAAATTACCGATTCTTGGCTATTGTTGTTTCATTGTGTTTATACGATTACCAACTATAGTCTCCATGATAATTGTTTAAGCCAAATTTTGTTATGATGAGGCTCATCTCTTAACAGAATTGATTTGATAAGTCGCAGCAATCATTGCGCTAACTTAGTCTGTATTCTTCACCAGTATTCTTAACTCCTTTGCCTTTGCTAAATTAACTATTGAAGACTCTTAGGATTATAATTGCATCATTATTCTTTACGTGTATTAGTTTAAGCTTCAACTCTAGGGTTTCTTACTTGTATGAGTAGGGGATAGAGTTAATTTTGCTGCTGACTCTCTTGAAGGGTCATATATTCATATTTCCGTTTTTTTTTCTGTCATTAGTAGGTTATCGACGTTCCAAGTTCCATGCGCTTTATGTCTCAAGCAGTTCATAATTGCAACGATTTTATGCTCCATCTGGTTAATTTAAACTTATAGTTGCAACAAACGCATCTCCTTTTTGTTGTTGATGGTTTATGTAGGGCGACCAGAGGGTCGCAGCACTTCGTTGGTCCTTTGTGTAAAGGTGCTTGTTTAGTTGTTGAGTTTGCAGTGCCCAGCAAGGGTACCGATTAGCAGCGGCAAACTTTTTCTTGTTAGTTCAATGTATTTCCTGCTCAGCTTCTGTGTTGGTGACCGGATGGATTTTTTGGCGACCGCATACTTGTTAGTTTGTAGCCATTCATTTTTGTGTCCCTCCTTTCAGTATTTGGAAAATGGTAAGAGATACCAGTGGTAGAAACTTAACGCCTACTCTCTCCCGATCAGCCCTTCTGGCCAGCCTGCCGGCCCAGTCGTTCCCTTCATTGTTTTAAAGTTCCTTAATCCAAGATATTGTAAATCCCTTGAAATCTTTTCTAGAGCTTGCTTGCACTCCAGTATTACACTGCTGACCACCCTTGGTCTCGATAGCGCAGCTATGCTTGATTTGCTGTCAGTGAGAAAGAAAATTTATTTATTTTATTTATTCGAGACTACCAGTTACAGAAATTTCCGCATACCTTCGAGTCTCCCGAAAAAATCTGTTTGGATCATCGTCACATTTCTACTTCAAGTAAATTCTTACCCTAGCGCAATAATATATTTTCGCCCCGGCGGTATAAACGATGATTTCTGATTTATCGTCAATCTGTTTTTTTTTCTTAAATTTTGTATTGCCGCTTAAACAGGTGTCTCGGTGGGACACTGTCGAGAGATTAATTGAGTTAATTTCCTATCGAGGCGGTTACATTTCTATTTCTCATCATGGCCCCAATCTAAACAGTGATGGTTGTAGGGACCGCATGCTTTTTTAGACCCTGTTACTAGCGTAGGAAGCTTTATCAAAGGCTCCTTCGATATCTTTAAAGGCCCCTAGGGCTGACTTTATTAGCCAGCGATCCTTTAATCCTACATACCACATGATGAAGGGCCGCTCCGTCGATTTCCCTAACCTGTAGGCGTGTTGGCTCGGGTGCAGATAGCTGTTCAAGCAAAACTGCTCCCTAATATAAATGTCGTACAGCCTCTTCTTTTGAAGAAAAGACAAGAGGCTGGTTGGTATAAATTCCATGGTCTCAGTACATACTGCATTGCAATACATGCCCGCACAGTATCGGCCATATCTGTACCAAGCCTCACTGTTGTAGGGCAGGATACACACAATCCGGTCCTGGCGAATTGTAAGAGCAAATGATTTTATGGTCCATTCTATCTTGCTTTTGGTGACTCATGTTCCAGTCCTCCGCAGTGGGTCAGTGACTCCAGAAGCAGACTTAGAAATTCTCGGAGGTCAGAAGTTCTCCTTTTTTAATATGTGTGGCTGTGCACTGCGTCAACCAGAACTTATTTTCTTAGTGTTTTCGATGCGGAATTTATTCTGTTACAAAAGTTGCGCCATGTGGCTCTTTGATTCCTTCTGAGGGCCATTTTAAAGTTCCTCTGGATTCTTTTGAATGTTTCCCAGTTCTCCTAAAGCAGGGAGTTCTTGGCTTTGTTAGAGGCTTTTCAAGAATTTGACATTTTCCAGTCATGTTGTAGATTCGTTTGCCTTCTGAGAAGATTTTCATATCAGGATTAAGTGCCTCTCCTTCTCTGTTATCCAGCAGCATTGTAGCAGAATCTTTACCTACTTTTAATAGTTTTTTTTTATCATTAGGATCTAGGACCTACGATTCTCGGCTAGTCTCGTCTAGTCTCGTGATCGTCTCGTGATAAGGGGGTCAGTTAAACGTTGCTTTTGTTTTTAAGGAGATTGTTACTTTTTCTGTCGTACCTTTGTAAAATTATGCCATTTTACAAATTATATTCATTAACAATTCTCATCGAATCCAGATTTATTTAATTGGAACCTAAGATTCTAATAGCCGATAAAGTTTTTATGTAGACAGTAAATAAATTATTATACATTTTTATACTATTGTTAAACATTACTGAAAATTTGTAATAACGCAATTTTCAATTAAGGTTTATATTAAATCTATCACTAAGATTCGTTCGAAATAAAAAGCAATTATTGCATTCACAATGACCATTCACATCCTTTCAAAGAGTCAGGATGATGGAGCTTAAACTGATCTAAGAATCATTTCCTCCTCACTTCTGCACATCTACCTTTTGCTGCTTTTCACGCACGGTTTCCGCACGTTGTCGATACACAACCGGCGGTCAATAATATTTTACGATTTAATTGCCGCTTTAATTATTCACTCTGAATTGTCCGCATCCATAATGCGACAGAGATTTATAACCAACAAGGCTCCACTTACTCATTGACGATTATATTAAACGCATATATTTGCTCGATTTACATAATAATAACGCATGTGAGCATTAACCTATAAAATATTACTTCGTGTACGCGTATGCAGATGCGCGCACACGTAATTATACGAGCACGCAAAAATGCTGTTAAATATTTAATAGGCACAACAAATAGAAGCAATAATACACACTATAAATTATAATTTATAGATTTCATTAATCAGCTTTTTATCCCAAAAGCGATTATTATAGGAATTCCCCAGGGGAGCATTCTCAGGCCATTACTATTTATTATTTTTATCAATGATCTAAATAATACTGCAGTAGATAATTGTTACTCAGTTATGCTGAGTATTTTACTATATTGAACCTCATTAAATCTATTAAATTAATATTATATTTATTTACGTTTTACAACTTTTAATTAAAACTCTTGCTTATATTTTACTGATTGGAGGGTAGGTTAGAGGAGACCCACCCACCGTACATATACATATTAACTTTAATTACTGATCGCTTCGCGGTTTGAAATAACTTTAATTACAAAATTTAAAAAGTTCAGAAGAAAAGTTATACGAAAAGTATTATTACTGAAAAGAAAACCTTATAATTTGGAAGAGGTATTCGGGAATATTCAGAAAATGTTAAGTTAAAAGCTAAACATTTTTAAAAAACGTTTCGGAAACTATAATTTAATTTCTAGAATTAAAGTATTACAAATGAAAAGAAAATTCAATTTTTTGTAATTTAGGTGCAAAATTTTGAAGAAAAAATTGCTAGAGATACTAGACATAATTTTTTTTTATAAACCTACGAAAATAAAAATAAATCCGAAAAGATAATTGATGAAATATTACAATACAATACTTATGAACAGTTACTAGAAGAAATCTGGAAAAAGGAGCTATAATATTTTAAAAATCTGGAAAGAAAACGGTTGAAGAAAACCACTACATTTGAAAAAATACATTACAAAATATCTGATAATAAAAAGTTACAATTTCTAAGAAAAGTATGTGGAAAATTCTGGAAATCTGATACATTTTACAAAACAGAAAGAGAAACTCTAAGAAAACTCTGAGGATATAAAATTAAAAATTCATTTAGAATTCAATAGAAATGTTAGAATTGTATGGAAGAAAATACCAAAAAGTTCAAGAATCCTTAAAATTGAAATTCCCAAAAATGATCCTAAAAAATGTTGATAAGATAATTCGGAAATGGTAATCATTTTTCGTAAAATAGAAAAATAGTTTTCGAAAAATCCAAAGAGTCCAGAAGAAATAGTTGTTTAATGTTCATGTTATTTTATTCATGCTATTAGCGTAAGCCTTACATTTGTCAACAAAATTGGGATATACATGATATTTAAAAATATGTATGTACATGTAAAATACGGAATAGTAGACAGAGTACACATTAAAATTAAAATTTTCCTTTTAATGGTAACGTCATATTTTAAGAATGTAAAATCCTAAAATTAAAAACTAAATCACATTAAGAGGATAAGTATTTATTATTAAATAAATAATAAATACTTAAAACTAGAATACATAAAATTAATATAAAATAGCTAATATATATATATATATATATATATATATATATATATATATATAAAACATTTTACATTGAATTAAAACTAAATAAGACACATTAATACGACTACACACTGTGAACAAAATGTACATGTATATAAAATTGAGGTTGCAGGTTTAATACTAAAATAAAATAGGAATATTTAATTACAAACTAAGTAAAAGTTAAATGGGTATTACTGAAAGAAATATCTTACAATTTAAAAGAGGTCTTTAGGAATATTCAGAAAATGAAAATTCATTTTAATTTCTAGAATTAAAGTATTGCTAATAAACATATTTAGAAATTTATTGTATTTTAGAAATTTAAAAAAAAATCCGTATAAGATAATTCAGAAAATGGTGATAAATTATCTAACAAGGAAAGAAAAATTGCTTAATAATTCTAGAAATCCTCAAAACAATCATGAAAGATTGTTGAACATCTAAAAAATTTAGAAGAGATATTCCTTAAAAATTATGTAGAATTCAATATAAAAATTTGATTTTTTTCAAAAAATAAAATTGTACGAAATCTAGAAATACTCGTATTTTACAAATAAAAACAATTCACCGAAATCAAATCCATTAAAATAACTATACATGGAAAAAACGTGCCATGGGCTTTAGATAAAAGGAGTATGATGTAAAAATTGCAAATTGGAAGAAAATATAAGCAACACTGATGAGAATGATGTGCCATTTTATTTTGAATTCTAGAAAAATAAGAGAACAGTTCTTACAACAAAAGAAAAAATTCTTACAAAATCGGTAAATAAATGCAGGGAAATGTACCAAAAATTAGAGGAAAAAATTTAAAATCTCTGATAAAAAAGTATAAAAAAAGGATCCCGAAAAATGTTGATAAGATAATTTTAAAAATAGTGATAACTTCTGTTATAATTGAAAGAAAATTTTCTGGAAAATTCTATAAATCCGAAAGAAAAGCTAAGAATATATTCTAGAAATTAAAAAGATCTAGAAGGGACATTCTGGAAAATTTAAAAAATAAAAATGATTAGGAGATTGTTTATTTCTTATATTACAGAAAAATCGAACAATTTAACAAAATTCTTGCAATTTAAAAGAAAAATTCTTATAAAATTGTTAGAAGTTAATAAAAAAAATAGTAAAAAATTATTAACAACTGATACGAAACTTGCTGAGAAGCTCTAGATGTCTAGAAGCAAAATGAGTGTAGGATTGTTCGATTTTTGGAAAGTTTTAAAAATAAAAGTAAAATATATAAAAGAAATATTTCAAAATTTCAAATAACATAAAAACAAAAAATATTTAAAATAATAATAACATAAAAAATTTTGAAAGTAGAGAATTCTTATAAAATTTAAGATTTATTAATATGCAAAATTCTAATATTAACGATAAAAAATGCATTATTGATAAATGCAGATGACATAAATCAAGAAATATATAAAATTCTTGAGAAATTAAAGACAAATAACAGAAAAATTTTAGAACATTTAAAAACAATTCTGGAAATCTAAAAAAAATAATAGTAAAAAACTTGTGATGAATTCTCATTAAATTAAAGAAAAATTGTTGAAAAATTTAGATGATATAAAGTAAAAAATGTATAAAGTTCTTTACAAATAACTGAAAAAATCCCGAAACTAGAAAAATTGAAGAAATGGTGATAAATAAAAAATAGAAGACAGTTCTAAAAATCAGACAGATAAATTTCTAGAAATCCTAACTAAATTTGGAGTAAATTCTAAAGTATTTATCAGACAGATAAATTTCTAAAAATCCTAACTAAATTTGGAGTAAATACTAAAGTATTTGAGAAACTCTGGAAAGATAATCTTGCAACATGAGAAATACATTCTTAAGATTTGGATAATATAAAGCAAAATGTGTTAAAATACTTGAAATCGGAAATCAAAATTTTTGCAAAATATATCTTAAGAAATGGCAGAAATTTCTTGAAAAATGGAAATCATTTTTTTTTAAAAGAGTTTCACAATTTATATTTGCTGAAAACTATATTCAAGAAGAATAAGCAAGAATTGTTATTTTTTTCGAAAACTGAAAGAAAATATTATAGAAAAAGAAAATTGACGAAGTAAAATTTTTGAGTGTGTAAATTAATAAAAATTGTACACATGATACGTGGAAAGAATTTAAATCAAGCTTAAATGAAATTAGTCAGTTTATATTTAAACGTAAATTTAGATTCTGCTTTATTTTTTATTATATACAAGATTTTATTACTTTGTAAGCAAAATTATTAATAATTGGATTTAAAGGTATCGTGTATATGTAGGGTGGGTGGGTGGCCGCCTCTATCCCACCCTTCAATGAGTAAAACATAAGTGAAGGTTTTAATTAAAAGATAAATAAATAGAAAATAATTGCAATTTTTAGAGATTTATTCATACACATTTTTCACTAATATTTGATGATGTTTTACTGATTGGAGGGTAGGATAGAGGCCACCCACCCACCCTATATATAAATTTCAATTACTGATCGTCTCGTGATTTGGAGTAAAATTAATTACAAAATTTTTTGAATCAAAAGTAAATTCAAAAGGTAAAATTTTCAAGTGAGAAATTAATAAATTTTTTATGCATTATGGGTGGGCAGACTTTAAATCTAAATTAGATAAGATTAGCTATAGAAAGCCATTTATATTTAAACTTAAATTTTGATTTCGTTTCATTTTTTATTGCATAAAGGGTTCAACTGTTTTTAGCAGCAAAATCATCAACAATTAGCAATTAAAGTTATCATGTGTATGTAGGGTGGGTGGGTGGCCTCTATCCCACCCTCCAATCAGTAAAACATAATCGAAGGTTTTAGTTAGAAGTTGTAAAAAGTAAACAAACATAAAAGAATCATAGTAATTTTCTTACATTTCTCTCGATAACTATGAGATTTGGGCAAAAAGGCTATTTTTAATAATTTGTTCACTTTTGAATTCTCTATTATTATTTGTAATATAAATTTCATGTAATTCTAATAGTTTGTTAGCAATTGGCAAAAAATGTCAAAATTTTCAATTTTTATTTTTATTTTCTCGAAAGTTAAGTATTTTATAAAAAAACATGTTTTAATAAAACTTGTTCAGTTTCTCATTCCTTTTAACTTTTGTCTGAAAAATTTTATAATATTTTTCCTATTCAAAAAAAAAATCGTAAAAAACAAAAAACGGCCTCGAGTAAACAACCACTTCCGGTTTTTGAATGTTCACCAAAAGCTTTTCATTTTTAGTTTTTATCAATTAAACCTTAAGTTTAAAGTTTCATCTCAATAGGATCATTCGTTTTTGAGATACAGCGCCCACAGATATTACCATGCACGAAAACAATACTTCCCCTATATATTCTATATAGGGAAAGTAAAAATAAATTTTTGTATAAAAAAATGGAAATAGGAATGATTATGGTGAATTATATTTTGATTTAACCTGTGATGGAATATTTTTATGTTAATTAAAAGGTTAATTAAACACTTTTGTTAACCTTCTAATTAGTAATGATTAATTTAATAGATAGTTCTATTAATGTATTTAATTGGAATAAAATAATGAAGGGAATTAAGTGTGGTCCTAAATTGTATCCTTGTGGAATACCTGAGAAACATGTTAAAAAAAATAGGGCTTACTAACTTTCCTGCACTTTTTTCAACAATAATATTTGTATCAAAGAAATATCTTTACAACTTTGAAAGTGGTGAAAAATTTCTCACACTTGATCATGAAGGCACAATCGTAGATACGATCATTCCCAGTTTTGTGTCATAATCGACCGCTTTCATGTTTCCGTTTATCACCGAAATAATCGACATTTAAATAAAATAATCGTTAACGTCGTGCGAGCCGATCGTTACGTAACCAGATGGATCGTGGATGATCCATCGTCGGGATTATTTATGGGAGCAAGTTCACGTTTTCAATAATAAAATAAAAGAGAAGAGGTGCTCGTCCGCGCCCGTTTCACACTAATTCGATTAAACGCCACTTAAATCCGAAACGATTTAATAAAATAAAGGGGCCGCAATAAATAAACAAACACGGAATAAATCAGCGGTCGTAAATCGGCTCCCTCGAAACATCACCACTTAATTTTACGACGGGCCGTTTAATTATACTCTTAATTTTTTATACGAACCTCTACGATATCGATATTGCGTTATTGTGGTTTGTAAAAAGTGTAAAAATAATTTTTATTGTAAAATTATAAAACAGTCTTTCATGAAAATCGAATATTTTAAATAAAAGCATAAGCAATTTTACCTATAATTATGCATGCAAGCATTCATTCATCAGT
Source organism: Ontholestes murinus (assembly GCA_963969525.1). Lineage (NCBI taxonomy): Eukaryota > Metazoa > Arthropoda > Insecta > Coleoptera > Staphylinidae > Ontholestes > Ontholestes murinus. The sequence goes on along the minus strand of OZ018388.1, from coordinate 11,615,836 downwards.
AAAATAATTATATTATTTATTGTTTTTCTGATAGATCGATATTATACCTTAGGTGAACTTCGACTGTTTCAAATATATTTCGTTAAAACAGTCAACGGTTCTTTCTTGCTATTTTCTACATAAATTATAATTACATATCATAATCCTTAGTTTGGAGTTAATTAAAACTACTATCAGCATGTTTTCAAGTTGGTCTAATCCCTAGCGGATATTTTTTAGATAGCTAACTTCTCAAATCATCGCTATGTACAGGGTCTATTATGAAAGTTTTGCACAAGATTTTATTGTGACACGACAATCCATCGTAGCGGGGTAAAATGTGTTGGGAAATATGGTAAAGGGTTTGCCCTTCCAATGCAATACTAGCCAGTTTGCTCTGATGAAAAATGTGCCTCCACGTATGAAGTGTGTTTTTCGACTTCCAGATGCTTCAAGAGGCAACACCCTGCTGGTCCCATGGCCCCCTTTTAGTCCCAACTTGGTTTCATGCGACTTTTTTTGTTTCCCCGACTGAAAAGAGTACTGAAAGAAAATCATTGGGAGTTCTTGTAAAACATCCAAAAGCGTGTTACAATCATGCATGCAGGCACGTTTCCGCAGGTGTATTGATGCTGGGAAATAGTATTCAGAGGAATTTTTAGCATTTGGTTTGTTTTCCAAAAAATACGCATTACTTCTATGCGATTATTGCCTTTTGATGAGGATACTTTTTCGTTATTAGATAATTCATAATAATGGTTGTGACCGTTACTACGTGGTAATTCATAATGAACACTTACTATGTTTTATTAAGTATTTATTAGATAATTGATTATTCCTTTTCCCGCGCGTTTTCTTCTACAGATGCAATAGATTCAAGATTCAAAATTTTTGCATAAAAATTGATCGAGATTAATTTTAAACATGAGTTAGTTATTTAATTTATCTCCTAGAAGTTCTATTATTCTTTATTTGATTATTTTTTTTAGAAATTTACCTTGGTTTCTTGACGTTTGTATTAATGTTTCTTCTATATTTAAATTTTTTTCCAAAGGTTCTAGTTTTTAGTATTTATTAAACATTATTTCAAATTTTAGATTTTTTTGTAGTGTTCTGAATTAGCAAATAATCTTCTAGATTTTGAACAGCTTTTCTTTAATTTTTTTTATTGGTAGCTTTATTTTATCGGAATATTCCAGTAATCTTCTAACCTTGAGCGTTTTAGAAGTCTTGAGAAATTATTTCCTCATTCTTATTTTTTTAACTTATATATTCATACCAGTTTTCCAGATTTTTTTTCTCAATTAAACTGTGAGGATTATTTTTTCGAATATTCAAAATGGGTTTTTCGAATTTTCTTAGAGATTTTTTTTTTAAATTCCCTTCCATATCCAAATTTATTTTATCGGATTTTTTTCAGAAATGTTTAAACTTTCTCTTTAACTATTTTTTAATTTTCTATTTATTCTTCAATTTTTTACCATTTCTTGCTTAATCGTAGTTTTTCAAAAATTTCTTAAATTATCTAGTAATTCTTCTTAGAGATTTCTATTAAACATTTATTTCATTTATTCTTTTTTGTTTTGTTTTTTTTTTTCGAAAGATCAAAATTGTTTTTGCAAATTCTCTTACCTTACCTAATTTATTTTACCGGATTTTTCAGAAAAATCTAAACTTTCTGTTTTATTATTCTTTAATTTTCTATTTATTCTTCAAGTTTTTTACCATTTCTTGCTTAATCTTAATTTTTCAAAATTTTCGAAGGTTCTTAAATTTTCTAGTAAATTTTCTTAGATTTTTATAATTTTTTTTTGACAATTTTTTGTCATTTTTTTGCGGTTTTAGCAATTTTATTTTTATTTTTCAAAATTATTTCACCTGTTTTATATTTATTTTCTGTGAATATATTAGCAAATTAAGTTTAATGTCGACTTGTTTAGTGTTTCGCTCAATAGTTTTAAGAAGCAGTGTAACAAAATCTTGTGTAGTAATAGTATTTTAAATCTTAACTAGTTTTTATCTATTTTATTGCTGTATTGGTAAATCCGTTAATAAATTTGAATTTGAATTTGAATTTGAATTTGAATTTGAAATTGTAAACTTTTTTCATGGTTCTGGAATTAATAATTTCTATCTATTCATTAAAAATATTTCACCATTTCTTTTCGAAAGTAAAATAATTTTCTATTTCAAATTATAAGACTTTTCTTGGATGGTTCTGAAATGTTCTAGAGTTTTTTTATGGCAAATTTTAGAATTTTTAACTCTATTTTCGGAATTCTAGATTTTTTAGCAATTTACCCTTTATTCTCTAAAATTTTTAACCTTTTCCTTTTTGATCTTATCCAAATATCCTAGTAATTTTGGACAGTTTTAATACTTTTAAAGTTGTTTCGGCAATTTTGTTGTTCATTCTTCGAAACATTTTTACCACTTTTTGCGCAATCTTCTCATAAATTTAACAATTTTCTCTTTGAAGATGTGGAAACTTTCCTCGAAAATTCTAAAATTTATTCACAATGTTTGTTACACATTTCGCCCGATGATTGTGAATTTTCGTAAAATGTAAAATCAATTTTTACTTCAATCGTATTTTCTAAAACAAATTTTCTTCTAAATTGCTTAAGAAATTCTTTCGTATTTTCAATACCCATCCAACTACTGACCCGCATCAACGTTGCTGCACGTCAGTTCGGGGTCATAATTGAATGCACGCTGGTGGTGTTATTTTTCATATTTTTACAATTTTTTATTTTATCCGCTTTATCTTTTTTGGAATTTCCTTTAATTTTTTTACCAAATTGTGTAAATTATCGTTATGAATTTTAGTAATTTACACAAATATTTCCCTTAGAGAGAGATAAATATCTTTATTGAAGATGGCTATCGATCGTAGGTCTTTTAGCCTACTTTTCTCTTATTAGAATATTTCAGCAAATTGAGAAAACTTATTTGTTGGTGTTAGTTTTTTTTGAGTAATTTTCTATATATCCGTTTTTCTTTGCGTTTTTCTATATTTTACTTTTTCTTGTTTAATCCGGTTCAGAATTTTGTCTTTCGAATTGTTGGAATAAGATTCTAAAGTTTTGTCACAATATTTCTTACAGACTTTTAGAATTTTTAGAATTTTTTACTGTATTTTTCTTGTTGAAAATGCTTAATCTTAATAGAATTTGGCACAATTCTTTATTTTAAATTACCAGAATTGTCGTCAAGTTTTTAAAAACTTAGAATTTTTTACCTATTCTTCATTTATCTTACGGAATATTTCATCAAATTAAGTTAAGAGTTTTAGATTTTTCGGCATTTTTTTAATCCATTTATAGTTTTTTGCCAGTTCTTGCCTAATGGTGTCACCAGAATTTTCTCTTCCTTTAAAGAATTAATTAATAATTAATAATTTCTAGTCATTTTCTTACTGATGTTTATATTTTAAGAATTGTTTCCATTTTCGAAATTTCCTTATCATTTCTTACTTTATTTTATCAGAAGTTTCTCTTCTAAATTACGAGAATTTACGCTAAAAATTCTACAGCAATGTTCTCATTATTTTTCAAAAGTTTTTCACTTCTTATTTAATTATCTGTTAATTTCTAAGCATTTATTTTTCCTATTTCTAGAAATTTTCAGCACGGTGTTTTAATTATTTCTAGAATATTCTACTACTTGTTTGATTTATCTTACGAGAATTTTCTTTAAGAATTTTAGAATTTTTCTATTTATTACAAAAAAAATCAATAGTTATTTCCTAATATGATAATAATTTTTCAAAATTAACTGTTTTAAATTGTGAGAACTTTCTCTGAAAGTTAACATTTTCTTGCAATATTTCTTAAAGGTTTCTATAATTTTTAGAATTCTTTTTAATTTTCTAAAATTATCCACCTTTTCTTACTTTCTTATATCAGAATTTTCTGCAAATTGCGAGTATATTTGCCAATGGATTTTCTTTATTCTTTAAAATATTTATTTCTTTTATCGGAATATCAGTAAATTTTAAGAATTTTCTTTGACAATTCTATGATTTTCTATCCATTTTAATTTATTTCTTGCTTAATCTAATCAGAATTTTCTCCTTTAATTCGTGGCCCTTTAGGAATTTTCTTAGCATTTTTTTTACATTTTCCACATCCCTATCTCTTGGTTGATTCCTTCAAATTTTTGTCAAGAATTTTAGCAATTTTTTCTTTATTCTTCCAATATTTTCACTTTTTATTTATTTACCTTGATGGTATAATGCAACAATTTGCGAGAACTTTCTTTGATAATTCTGGAATTTTTAGAAGTCATTAGAAAGTCTTACCCCATTCTTAATTTTTTAATAGGTAATTGTGGAGGCCTCTACTTTGTGATACATTATTATATAAATGATTGTAAATACCTTTTTTATATATCACACACTTTTAAACTATAATTTGAAAATGATCTGTCGAAACTATAGTCACAAATAAACATTAAAAGTGTGTGATATATAAAAAAGGTATGTATTTACAATCATTTACTTAATTTTTTTACTAAATTGACTCAATTTAATTTTGTAATTCCATTGAGAATGGTCGTCATTGACCGAAACACGTGCCATGAAACTGAAACCAAACAAGTGCCTTATTTCAAAATCAGATAATATTCTATTCATACCGGAATTTTTCCTCAATTAAACTGTGAGGAATTTTTTTCCAAAGTTCAAAATTCTTTTTGCAAGTTTTCTTCAAAAATTCTCTTCCATTTCCTAATTTATTTTATCGGATTTTTCAGAAATGTCTAAACTTTCTCTTTAATTATTCTTTAATTTGGTACTTAATCTTGAAATTTTTTACCATTTCTTACTTAATCAAAAATTTTCAATAATTTCGAAGGTTCTTAATTATTCTAGTAATTTTTCTTAGAAATTTTTTTAAACATTTTCTTGTCTTTCATTCTTTTCCAAGAATATTTACTTTCATTTCAATTTTTTTTAGCAATTTTTGTTTTCGTCATAACTTTTAGCGGTTTTAGCAATTTTTCAAAATTGTTTAATCTTTTTTATTTTTTATCTTACTCGAATATTTTTAGCAAATTGTAAACTTTTTTGAGGGTTCTTGAACGTTATATAATTTCTATCTATCCATCAAAAATATTTCACCATTTCTTATAGAACACTGAATAAAACACTTACTATGTTTTTAACCATATAAATTATAGTGGTTAAAAACATAGTAAGTGTTTTATTCAGTGTTCATTATGAATTACCACATAGTAACGGTCGCAACCATCATTATGATTTCTTATAGAAATTATTTTACAATTTTTTATTTCAAATTGTAAGAATTTTCTAGCATTTTTTATGGCGACTTTTAGAAGTTTTATTTCTATACGATTTCTATTTTGGAATTCTAGAAGTTGTATTCTTTGAAAATTTTCATATTTTACTTTTAATTGTTATCAAAATATTCTAGCTATATTTGATAGTTTTAATATAGTACTTTTCAGCATTTTTTGTTTATTCTTCGAAACATTTTCACCACTTTTTGCGTAATCTTATTGTAATTTTAACAATTTTATTTTTGAGGCTGTGTAAACTTCTTTAAATGATTCTAAAATTTGTTAGCAATTTCGCACGATTTATTTTACATTTTACGAAAATCCACGTCACTATTTACTTCAATCATATTTTCTAATACAAATTTTCTTCTTAATAGCATAATTATCGTTACGAATTCTAGAAGTTTTTAGTGTTCTTGTAAATATTTAGATATTTTCATATTATTTTAAAATTTTCCAAGAATTGTTCACTATATATTTAATTAATTGCTCACTTAACCAGTGGTAAAACATTTTTGAAATATCTTGATTAGAAATTTTTCACTATTTCTAGCTTAATTTTAATTTAGTAAAAATGACTTTTGAATTGCAAGAATTCCCTTTAGACCTTTAGAAATTTTAGCAAATTTTATTTTATACAATTTTTGTCACTTGTTTTATATATATTATTGGAAAATTCCAGCAAATTGCGAGAAGATTTGTAGTTTATTCAACAATTTTCTATCCGTTTTTAAAAATAAAATTTTCAAAAAAAAAACATGATCACAATACTTCCCCTATATATACTTCATATGTAGGGAAAGTAAAAAGATAATATTCGGTGTGTTTCTAAATGAATAACGGGATTTTAACGCTTTGTAGTACTTATTACTTAAAATTTAAAATCATAATTAATACATATAATGAAAGAGCAACTCAAACAATTACGTTTGCTGGTACGTATATGTGCAGGTATACCCTAGTAGCAAAAATGGCGACTATTGAACAGAAAACAGACACGTGAACATCCATAATGTGCGCATCTGGGGGTTGGATAATCCTCACGAGATGGTACAATTGCAACGAAACTCCCCTAAATTGGATGTTTTTTTTGTGCCATATCTCTGCGGACAGTTTATGGGCCTTTTTTCTTTGAAGAAGCAACTGTAACTGGTACTTCCTATCCTGATGCTCTACAACTCCAATATTCATTCAGAAACACCCGATATTTAGCATTACCTTATTACAATTTTCTTTTTTAATTTGTAAGTACTTTCGTCGAAAGTTCTACCAATTTTTCTTATAGATTCCTAGTATTTTTAGCCATTTTTTTTTCTACAATTTTTCGAAAACTTTTCACCACAGAATTTTACAGAAATGTTTCTTCGAGCGAGCGTTTTCCTCAAAAATTTAATTTTTTTCTTGAGATTTGTTTCAAAATCTTTAATTTACTTTATAAAGTATTTCAAAGAAAATTGCGAGACACCTCTTTGAGGGTTCTAGAATTTTTCAGTATTAATTCCATTCTTTTGAATTATAAGAAATGTCTTCAAAGTTATTTAATTTTTCTAGAAATGTTACTTGCAGAAAATTTGAATTTTTGTTTTCTTTTCATTTAGTCAAAAATTCAAAATGGGAAGCATTATATTATCAGAATTTTACACTTTTCCAAATTGCGATTTTTAGTGTTCATAATTTTATTTTTCATAAAGGTAAAGCACAAATAAGAGAAAATTGAAAAAATGTTCTATTATTTTTGCTTTTACCTTCTTTGAAATTTTCTAAAGTTAGGCTTTATAATTTTCATAAAATTTTACATCTTTCTGCTATTTATCTTACCAGAATATTTCATCAAATTGAGATAATTTATTTGATGGTTTTAGTTTTTGTCAGTAATTTTCTATATTTGTGTTGTTCTAAAATGTTTCATTATTTATTCTTTAATCATGTTGTAATCGTTCAGAATTTTCTCTTTCTAATTGTAAGAACATTGTTCGAAGATTCTAAAATTTTCTCGAAATTTTTCTTGCAGATTATAATTTATAGCATTTTTGCTAAAGAAAAATTCTACTATTCAATTCTAAAGTTTAGTGGAATTTAGAACATTTTCTTTCTCATAAGTTGCAAGAATTTTCGTCTAGAGTTTTCAGTAATTTTCTCCTTATTATTTATTTTTAACTTGTTCGTTCTTCATTTATCGTAACATAATATTTCGATAAATTATGAGAATAAAGTTTGATAGTATTAGAATTTGCAGCATATTTTTTTATCAATTTTAATTTTTCAGCAGTTTTTGCTCAGAATTTACCAAATTTTTCTCCTCCTTTGAAGGTTTGAAAACTTTCTAGTAATTTTTCTTGTAGATGTTTATATTTTAAGCTAATTTTCCATTTTTAAAATATCATCGTCATTTCTTGCTTTAATTGTGTTGTTCGAATGCGCGAAACTGTTGATGAGTAAACGACAAAAGTTTGGCACTTTCTTTCTTTTAATTAAGTGAAAAAAGTGACAAATTTGTGTCTTTTACTCATTTTTTGCTTTATTTTATCGAATTTATAAGAAACGTTCCTCTCAAATAGCAAGAATTTATACTAAAAGTTCTTCAACAATTTTCTTTTTAGTTTTCAAAGGATTTTCACCTTTTATTGCTTAATAAGATTAAATTATGTATTTTAAATTGTAAGAACTTTCTTTAAAGGTTACAACAGTTTAGGCTTTTAAACATTTAAATATATTTTGTTAATTTTCAAAAAAAATTCTTCTTGTTACTTTTATTAGAGCTTTTCAAAATTACAAGAACATTCGCCAATATTTAAAAATGTTTTGGAGATTCAAGAATTTTTAAATCCATTTTTAACAATTTTTGGATTAGAAATATCAGAATTTTTTTAGTTTTTTGCTTGAAATTTTTGTAGAATTTTCCCTTTTAAGTTGCAAATTAGAATTTTCTTAGTATGTTTTATTTATTTTTTTACTTCTCCACCATTTCTTGGTTAATTTTATCAAACTTGTGTAGATTTTTCTGTTTTAAATTACGAATATTTGAGAATGTTAAAAAATTATTCTTCCAATATTTTGTTTTTTATTTATTAATTTTAATGGAGTAATTAATCAAATTCTTCGATTGTTCTAAAACATTTTAGCAATTTTCTATCGTTTCTTTGAATCATTTTTACTATTTCTCCCAATTTTCCAAAATATGCGAACTTCCTTTGCAGGCTCAAACATTTTCTAGAAACTTTTGTTAAAGATTTTAAAATTTTCTAAGAGTCTTCATCATTTTTATTTAATTTATTCTGATTATTTTATACTTGCATCACGAATTCTAGAGTTTTTAGCATTTTTCTTATATTTCTTACTAAATAGTGAAGTAAGAAATATAACTGTGTTTTATCTTGAATTATGGAGGCGTTCACTTTGTAGTACATTTTCAATGAATAATTGTGTTTGTTTATTAATTAAATAGCAAACTTCACATAACTCACCAATTTTTCTTATACCATGTTCTCAAATTTTCAAAAATTCTCTACCTTTTATTATTTTATTTTATTGGAATTTTCTTCAAATTTTTGTTCCAAAATATGAAAATTCACAGCAAGAGTTCTAGAATTATTGAGAAAACTCTAAAATTTTTGGGCAAATTTTTCCTCATTCTTTTGAACGTATCATCATTTCTTTCCTAATTTTCAATTCATTCTTTCGACATGTAAGAATCTAAATTTTCCTTACAAATTTTTAGAACTTTTTAGGAATCTTGATTCTAAATTGTGAGAATTACTTTCAAGTATTAAACATTAAAAAAAGGAAAGTCAACGTTTTGTAATTACTCTATTATTTTTAATTACTTATCATCGTTTCTAGAACACTTTTAGTTTATTCAGTTTGTAAATTAGTTTTCACAAGAGCACAAAGCGAATTTTCGTGTATACATATTATTATTTTTTCTTCGTTCGTGAATTGCGTAATCTAGTTATGTCGGCTCCAATATTGGTCGTTAAACTTTTCTACGTTCGGGAACGCCTCTTGATTTGCTTGCCATATTAGTACACGTAATCATCATAATTAATGTGCGCGGGTGAAAGCGAACATAATATTATTATACAGCCGATAATTAATGATGCGCGAATCAATCAAATCTTACCTGACATTGATAGTTTTTCATCAATTTTTTTTTACATACACATGGATGGATTTTTAAGAAACAACTATTACATGGGAGAATAATTTTCGTTTGACGTTTAAAGTCTATACCTTCAATTAATTATTAAATAATAATAATAATGACATTTGATCTTTATTTTTGAAATATTCGAAATTAATTTTTAAATTATAATAATAATGGTTGCTTAAAATTTATGGTTTTAAGGCTTGATAGTTAAATATTTATAATGATAATAATTGTAATACATCCAAAATTTTATAGATCACACGACTGGATTGTGAATCATGGTTCTCCTGCCGTGTTATTTATGTGTATAATTTTCAGGTAAGAAATTCATTATTCAACAGTTGAAAATTGATAGAGTAGTTTACAGAATTATGCATTGAAGTTCAGTAAATAATTGGTGATTTGAGGTTACTTAAAAGTTATTCAGAAACACGAAGCAGACGATAAAGACAATTGCAAAATATTTTAAGCTCACGCGAGAATATAGAACAAATAATAATGATCATTAGAGATCATTTTAAGGTCTTAAGGACAGGTTACTAAAGGAATTTTTAACACAGTACATTAAGATTGTCCAGATTCTTAGGATAATCTGAGGTTACTGGCAAGTCACTAGGTGGTAAATATGACATAGGAACCTGCTAGGTATTATTTATTTATTTTATACAACATGTTAACAAAAAGATTCTAATATTCTTACATAATAATTTAACATAGAAATTTTGATCGCATTTAGAAAAGGTTGAATTCACAAAATATTTGTGCCTTCATTCCTGCCCTTTATTCTTCTGGTTACAATTGCTTCATGAAGACTCTTTTGATGACAATTCATCAAATATTTTGCCGAATGTATCCTTTTTGCGCTAAAAAGGGTTATTTAAAATAGATAGTAAGGGTTTCAGGTTACTGAAGTCATTTTCAGCGTATTTTGTGGTTAGTTAGGAATCTTTAGGGGCTTGAAACAGACTACAAGGGTTATTGGAGGACTTTTTAAGGTCATGCAGAAACTTAAAATAGATATTAAGGATCATTAAGGATCACTTCAAGGTCTTTTAAGAATTATATTATGAAAGAGGTTTTCATTGTAGTAATTTTTATTAACATTAAGATTGAATAAATAATCAGCATTATTTAAGGTTACTTGAAGGTCCTTACGAAACATAAAGCAGACGATCAGGGTTATTGAAGGACCATTGAAGGTCTTAGTGTAGCGTAAAGAGGATAATAAGGGTTATATTAGATCATTTCAAGTTATTTTAACTTATGGAGTGTTTTTGGACAAAATATTATGATTTAGCACGTAAAAAGGGTAACTTTATATCCTTCGAAGGCGTTTATATCATATGGAAACGTAAAATAGGTAGTGGAGGTCATTGTAGGTCATCTAACCCTTTCAGCCCTGGATTTTATCAGATGCCCAGAAAAAACAATTGTGTACTGTTTATTATTTATTACGAATAAAATTTTGTTCAATTCACTACACACGTGGACAAACTAGGGAGTGCCACCACTGGGCGTAGATAATATTAATGTTTAGAAAGTCATCTTTATTTATTACACAGTTATTATGAATTCATAAGAAAACTTTTGAAGCAGTTTCTATATTTGTTGATGCACATCCACAAGTCGCCAATTTGCAGCGTTGCTAATGTCCATCTATATGGCCTGACCAATGGTTAATGCCATCGAATGTCAAATCAGTCATCAGGAAGTAATTGTGGATTCAGACGCTTCTTCTTGGGATTATTTGTAGAGAGGGGCTAGAAGTTGAAGGTCGATCGCGTTTTGGCATACTGAGAGTAGAATCACTTGAGGAGGCCAATACTTCCACAATCAGGGATTGAACTAATTGTGGCATGTGTTTCTCTGAGGTTTTTTATGTTTTTTATAAAATTGTGAACCGAAAAGACGTAAACTGGCAATATACAACGAACCAGTGGAACAAGTCATGAGTTATATCTTGTATTTGATTCTCATTTTTCACTTGGTAAAACATTATGTTAATAAGTCATGAGGTTCAAATATCTCGGCGTCAACATCACGAGCAGCAGAGAAAAAAAGTTAAGGCTTAGACAACCAAAGCAGCCTTAATATCCGCATACTTGCAAGATGTAGTATGGCGGAACAATCACATCACCATACAAAGTAAAGTCCGCATATATAAGACCCTTGTACGACCCGTTATGACATATGCATTGGAAACAAGAGCCGAAAACTCCACAACAAAGAGAATCATCCGAACAGCTGAGATTAGAACGTTAAGATCCATAGCGGGATACACTTTAAGGGACCATAAAAGAAACGAAGACATCCGAGAGCTTTGCGATGTCCCAGATATTGTAAAATGGTCCAGAAACAGACTTCGCCAAAGGAGGGATTATGTTGATCGGATGAATGACTGCAGTTTACCGAAGATCGCAACCGACTGTCTCCGAAGATCTAACAGACCCCACCCATACGATGGTATGAAAGCTGGAGCTCATCATCCCAGCTGCGACTCTAGCAGAGAGAGTACAAGGTAATCGCCTTAGAAAAAAAAGAAGAAAATCAATAAAAAAACAACATGAACAATTTATTTCTGTTATTATTTCTATTTCTGAAAGAGTCATGGTGGAGAATCCAAGTATGCAGTTATTCTACCTTGCTTTGGGTGCTGCTAGAGTCATGTTTTGCAGTATGTTCGAGAGATGGTTTTTGGATAGGGGCACAGGCCAATAACAATAATCCCTGGGAGATCCGTCTGGATGATTGTAGAGTGTTTCTCCACGAGTATTTTTAATTTCAGATTTAGTTCGGCACAATATATGCCTGCTTCTGTTCAGGGGCCTCAGAGTTTTGTGACATGTACTGTTCTTCGAAAATGTAGTTTCCGAATGTGGAAAAGGATTGCTGCCTTCCCAATATCATGGTACAAGAAGGGTTTGACTGGAAGAACTTAATTTGTTATTGTGAACTCCCCCCGTGCTTCTTTCGCAAAAAATGTCTGTTGCTCTGTAATAAATTTGTTTTTATGTGTATTCTTTTAATGAAAGAAAATCAAAGTTCTGAATAACTAAATAAATAGGCCTGCCACTTCCCTAGAAGGTGGACCCTCTGAGTAGCTCTTCCAAGATTGCCCCATGAGTAATGCGGATCGCCTTTTGATACCAAAGGTCGTTGTCTCTTAATCTTAGCGCTGGACTAAGGGCCGTCTCCTGTATGTGTAAATTTAGGGGAGGAAGAGACGACGAGACAATAACGCCTTCATTGCTGACGTCGAGGTTGTACGCATGGCGCCAATAATTCCCATACATACTAGACGTTGAATGTTATGTAGCTTACTTGTTGCTAACCCTAGGCTACAATACAACTACTGCATATGTTAGGGCCGGTTTTACAACTACAGTGTGATAGTAATTGCTGAATTTTCAAGCACTCTACTTTTTTGGAAAAGATGCCCCGATTCTTCTTTGATTTTGTCAGAATTTTCCAGTAATTTTTCTTCTAAATTAAATTTACAAAATGTTCTGCAAGGATTGTCAACGATTTTCTTTTTTTGAAAATATATTAGAAATTTTATTTCTTAAATTTTCTTAAAATTTATTTTTTTTTCAGCATTTTCTACTAATTTTTACTTATTCTATCGAATTTGTCTAATAATAATTATTTGATTTTTCAGAATTTAACAGAAATTTCTTTTCCAAATTTTGAATAGAATTTTCCAGAAAGTTTTCTTTTATATGGTATATATTTTTTTTATCATTTGATAAATATTTATCAAGAAAGTCTTCGTGGAGCAGAACTTTTGCCAGACGAATAGAGGGTGAGAATGGAAGAACACATTTTTTCTGAATTCAAACCTTTTCAAGTGCGATCGAAATTTTTGTAAAGAATTATTATGTATAATATTGGAATACTTTTGTTAGCATCTTGGATAAAATAAATAATAATAATAATTATTATTATTATTCGCACTTCCTTTGAATATGTACTATATTATAATTCATGGCCCCTTATGTTTTCTGCCTTAAGATTTTAGAATTTTATAAAGGCATTTTTTGAGGATTCTAGAATTTTCAAAAAATTTATTCTTCATTTTTTTGGGAAGTTTTAAGCATTTTTTAAAAATTTCTACCAATTTTTATTCCAAATTGCTATTTTTGTTCGTATTCCCCTATATTTTTCTCTTACTTTTTCGGTACTTTTTGGAGACTTTTCTTCGAGAATTCTCAAATTTTCTAAGAAAGTTTTATCCAGCATATATTTATATAATTTTTGGAAATTTTTTGCTTTACTTTTTGGAGACTTTTCTTCGAGAATTCTCAAAATTTTCAGCAATTTTTGGTTCATTTTTCGATTATGTTCAAACATTATTTGACGATTTTTAATCAATAGCCTTTCCAAGTTGCAAGAATTTACCCAAAAAAAAAAAATTTCACCATTATTAGATATTTAAAAATATCCTGACTCATCTTACTGCATTTTTCAAGCAATTATTGATTTGGTGTCGGATTTTTTAGTAATTATTCTTGCAATTTTCGAACATTTTCTAAGAAAGTTTTTATCCAGCATATATTTCGAGAATTTTCCTGCTTTTCAAAATTATGCAAGATGGTGATAGAATTTTCCAACAATACCTTTTTAATATTTCAAATTTCAGTTCAGTTTTTCTTCCAATTTTTTCATAATTTTTGGAAATTTTTTGCTTTACCTGAATTCTCATCTGATTTTTTTTTGTAATTTCTCTTCCAGATTGGATTGAATTTTAGCAATTTTTCTTTCAGATTTCTAAATTTTCCGCCATTCTTCTTTTCATAATTTCAAAAAAAAATTGTTCCAATTTTAGAAAAAAAATTTATCAATATTTCAATCATTTATGTCGAAATTTCTAGAATATTATCATTATTTCTTTCAGATTTCTAGAATTTTCCAGCAACTTCTTTTTAATTTTTTATTTTTCAATGATTTTTTTGCATTTTTTCAGAATATGTAATCAAATTTTCTTCCAAATTCCAAGAAATATCCTTAAAATTTCTAGAATTTGTTAACTATTTTTATTACAACTTTCTGCAATGTTTCTTCAAATGATCTCTTTTTATTTTTATGATATATTACAAATTTAATTGTGGCGTTCACTTTGTGGTACATCTCCTTCATATTTCAAGTGTTTTAGAATTTTCCAATAATCTCTCTTTAGTTTATCCAGTTTATTCACACTGGTTTTTCTTTTAGTTTTGGGAATATTAAATCGTGATTCTCCCAATGATTTCTCCTAAAAGCTTGCAAAACAGGATCTCAAAAAACAATTAAAGAAATATTTAATTTACTATGAAATTTACACATTTACTGACTAGTTGAGTCAGTGAAAATTATTTGCACTGAAATTGTAAACTAATACTTCATTGTAACGTTTTTCTCATCATTTTTTCTCCTTCTTTTTTCTTTATTCTTCTTTTTTGTCAAACTTAAATATTATTATTATTAATATTCATTACAGTATTTTCTATATATGATTTTTCATGTATAAGTTATTACATTAGGATTAGTTTTATAATTCTCTTATGTCTGACGAGTGTAAAAACAATAAAGAATTAAATAAGCAACACTTTTCACTTTGTTTTACTACAATCGTTATTTATTGACTGCTAAAACAAAGTGAAAAGTGTTTTATTTAATTTTAATCAAAATGTACAACCTTGTACCTTGGTTTGAAGATACTTTACCTGTAAAGTCAGAGTTAGTATGTTTTTTAAATATCCTGGGCGGCTTCATTCTGTTCGGTTTCTTTTTCTTGGTGACCATCATCAGCTCCGTCTTAGTTAGATTTATCAAAAAGGCGTTATCTGTATACCATTCCACTATATTGAGGCCACTCTGCATTAGTTCACCTTCATAGCGGCCTTTAAGCAGAATTGTTATTTCACGTGCATATCCTATGGCTGAGAAGCGAGATTCATTTAGTAGTCTTAGCAAATCGTTCATCACGATGTCCCACAGGAGAGGAGATGGTACTCCTCCCTGTGGGCAGCAACGGGTCACTCTTACTTTGGAGACTTTGGAACTTTCAGTATAGTAAATAAAGATTAAGCAGACACACAAGGTGATTTGAGGTTACTTGAGAGACATGAAGGAAATACGAGATTCGTAAGGATTATCGGAGGACATTTTAAGGGTTTTGAAGACTCAGGTTACTAGAGTTATTTTCAGGACCTTACATTGAAGTTGAGCAGATAATCAGCGTCATTTGAGATTGGTTGGAGGTTCTTTGAGGGCTTGAAACAGACTATAAGAGTTATTGTAAGACTTATAAGGTCATACAGGAATATAAAAGAGATAATAAGGATCGTTTCAAGGTCTTTTAAGAATTAAACGAAGTGAGAATGAAAATTTATTAACAAGCTAATTAACACCCACATAAACAAACTGTTTTGATCGGATAATCTGAATGAGTTATAATTTTGTATTTAGAATAATATAAATAGATTTAGCTTAGATAATTTGTAAGGTTAACAATTGATGTATGGCGTCTTAGAAAGAAGTAATTAATCTACTAGTTATACACACATCAATGCACTAAATTAATTGGTGAAATTCGCTCCCAATAATCTCGAGTCATGCGCTTTAATTATCCACTCCGAGTTTTATTAATTACTTAAGTAACGGTTAACGCGGAAACATTGTAATTTAAACTAATCAATTTCCAATACTATCATTGAATACCAAGTGGTAATACGGCAAGTGCCGAGATTTACACGATCAAGTCCTCATGTTATAGGAGGAGGTACATAGGATCGGACAGTAAGCGACATAATAAATCGGACAGAACGGAGCATAAAAGATATTAGCAATTCCTCGAGATATTTTAAACGCCACATAACCTATCCGAGCCGGTGGGTTCGTTCGGGCGCATTCCCGCTTAATTCCCCACATATCAAAATACTGTTTCCACGCGGCATTTCCATATTTCAAGCGGCCTGCCTCTCGTCGTCGTCATCCTCGCGAAACTAGGAAACTGAAAATATATTCAAGAAGCAGAGCACGTATCAATGCGGTATTTTTGCGGATCCGCGGGAGACGGTTCTCACGCTGGATAGATCAGCATCTAACACAAATGCACACATGCATACACACACGTGTACGTACCGTGCATGTGTGCATTACACACGTGCATGGATGGCAGCCATCCTATATGATCGGGAATGCTAAAAATCACGTTACGACCGGACCGACTTGACTGCACTAACTCATCAACGCTACCAGCGCCACAGGCTCGTCTTGTTCTTCTACCTTGTTTACTTTATTATACCATAATCTATATAAATAGGATAAATAACTTTAATCTGCGTTAAGTGAATGAGAGCCGGCGCGATAAATCTTATGTCCGTACACGTAATCGACACTTCGCCATCGACGCCACCAATACAAATTATAAATTTCTTGCACGCATCATTTTACACGTTATAACCAGAGGCGAAACGTTTTGTATAAATAGCTAATGGTAATGAATTATTTGAGCTTTTAGATTTTGGTCACTTTTTATTGATAAAACAGATATTTTCAACGGTTTCAATCGTAAACCAACCGAACAGATTAATGATTTTGACAGAGGTCCTAGGGTCAAGTTGTTCCTTATTGAGACATTCATCTGGCCAATCAAGCAAGACCGTTTTGCACCGATAAGTCAAATCGATGATCAATACATACCGGGTATACGTAGAAGATGGTAGAGGATGGTAGAGGAATAAGATGAAGATCATCTTACCATACAAGTTGTAGTACAATTTTTCGATTAGATAGTTGTTGAAATACTGCAAAGGTATTTACTCTACACACTTATAATACATCATAACAGCATTATGAATTAAGGAAAGGAAGAAACGAGCTTAAGGCTTACTCTATGTGCTCATTTTTAAGAGCAAAATTTTAGAAATAATCTTTTAACAATTTTCCAATTTATGGAAAATTAGTTTTTAATTACTATTTCCCTTTTACGGTTTTAAATTAACCTCAAGTGATCCTCATTATCTGATTATGCTGAAAATAACTTATTTATTAATCAGTCTCTTAAAAGACCTTGAAATTATTCTCAACGAACTGTATTCTATGTCCCAGTATAACATTAAAAAGTTTTCTGTCTGTTCCACCCAAATAATCACAGTTATCTTCTTAATCTTAATGTACGATCCTAAAAATGACGTGAGTAACCGACTGTTAAAAGACTTTAAAATTGCCTCTATTGGCCCCTACGATCTAGTTTACATTCATTTGTAACCTTTACCTCTCTTAAGTAACTTATTGAAGAAATACTAGATAATTTGTGCAAGTGTACTTACTGTACAACCCTTGACCTAGCCCAAGGTTTCCGCCAAATTGAAATGCATCCCAACTCAATTGAAAAGACCGCATTTTCTGTAAATCAAGGACATTACGAATATCTAAGAATGCCCTTCGGTCTAAAGAATGCTCCTAGCACATTTCAACGTGTTATGGACAACGTCCTTCGAGAATTCTTACATGTATTTTGTTTTGTCTACATGGATGACATTGTCATCTTTTCAAAATCCCTACAAGATCACATTAATCATCTTAAATTAATCTTCTGCAAAATGAGAGAATTTAATCTAAAAATACAACTCGATAAGTGTGAATTTCTAAGAAGGGAAGTATCCTTTTTGGGTCATGTTATCACACCAGATGGTATTAAACCTAACCCATCAAAACCATAAGCTGTAACAAACTACCCATTACCAAAAACGATTAAAGAAATCAAGTCATTCTTAGGATTAACAGGGTATTATCGAAAATTTATCTGTAATTATTCCAAAGTCGTATCCCCATAAATTAAATGTTTGAAAAAAGGTTCCAAAATCAATATTTCAGATCCAGAATATATTCAAGCTTTTGAATTATGCAAATAACTACTTTGTAATGCACCTATTCTTGCATATCCTGACTTTAATAAACAATTTAAATTAACGACCGATGCCTCAAATGTATCAATAGGAGGAGTTTTATCTTAATTAAACCGACCCATTGCCTATTACTCTAAAACTCTAAATTCCGCCGAAAAAAATTACTCAACAATCGAAAGAGAACTCTCAGCAATTCTAGACTCAACCAAACACTTTAGACCTTACCTTTTTGGACAAAAATTCATTATCGAAACCGATCACAACCCGCTAGTTTGGCTTTATAAAATTAAAGAACCCAATTCGAGACTTGTACGATGAAAGTTAAAGTTAGAAGAGTTTGATTTTACAATAATTTACAAAAAAGGTAAAGAAAATCAAGTAGCAGACGCTCTATCTAGAATAGAGATCCATAATACTGAAGACGATAACGAATCCGTAATCGCAAACATCAATGATTTACCCGCTATTAACAACGAAGACATTGAACGTATTATCAATTCCCAAGTAGAAAACCTAAATGAATATTCAGAAATACTCGAAAATTTAGAATCATCATTAACTGAAAAAAGTGGTACTGTACATTCAACCGACGGTGATAACGGCAAAACAGTTCCAATTTCAGAACAATCTTTAAATATATTTTCTAATCGAATCATTTTTGATATAGACGAAACCTACAAAAATCGCTTTACCAAACCATTTAATAAAAATAACTACAGAGTAACTATCACGGCAAATTCAATTAATCAAGATCTTTTGACATTCATGAAAGAAACCATAAATCCAAATTCAAACTATGCAATTTATTTCGTTGATAAACAACTTAGACGACCATTCGAAAATCTGTAAAAATAATTTTAATGATACTGTTAAATTCTTCATTTGCAACAAACGCTCTATCGATGTTATAAACGATGAACAACAAAAGGATATTGTTATGGAATACCACGATTCAAATCACAATGGCATAATTGAGTCTTACAATCATTTAAAAGAAAAATACTTCTGGCCAAACATGAAGCAAACTATAACAGATGTAATAAATAAATGCGAAGTCTGTTTACAATCAAAGTATGAAAGACACATATATAAATTGAAATTATTAGCCAAAAGACCATTAGAAGTTTTACACATAGACACGTTTTCTTTCCAAAATTCTAAATTTCTTACGATCATCGATTTATTCTCACGATACGGACAAGTGTATTGGATAAAAAATGGTACTAGCTTAACAGTTTTAAACAAATTAAGACATTACATCTCTCACCATAATATTCCACAAAGAATAGTGTGTGATGAGGGGCGCGAATTTCAAAACAATACTTTCAAAGAATTTTGTAATATGAATAAAATAGAACTTCACTTTACGACCGTAAATAATCCAAGTTCCAATTCTCCCGTAGAAAGATTTCATTCAACCATATTAGAAAAATTAAGAATTTTAAAACTTAAAAACCCTAACGAAATTCCGTCAAATTTAATGATTTCGGCAGTCTCAATTTATAATCAATCAATTCATTCATCTACTGGATTTTCACCCTTCTACTTGCTATACGGCCCTTATGAAAAAAATCCAGAATTCGATTTAGACATGACCGTTTACGAACAATATAACGAAAAGAGAAAACAAACAATTAGCACAAAACATTTTAGAAAAACGCAACGAAACCCGTGGTGATCCACCTAATGTAGAAAATCGCGACGTTTACGTAAACCGAAACAAGCCTAGCAAAGTTGACCCCAAATACGAAAAAATAACAGTTGAAAAACAAGAATCGAATAAGATATTTGGAAAAACTCAAAAATCCAGAAATACTACATCTCATGTTTAAAAACTGAAACGGCTAAGAAAATCATCTTCTTTACAGATTCCTAATTCTGATGACCCACAACCAGGCCCTTCAGGTCAAACCGATTGATAACAACGGCTATTTTCAAGAACATATCGGACCAGTGCAAATTCTTGATCATTACCATAATTTTCTATTTTTTATAAACACAACACAATTAGAAATAGGATTTGAGCAACTACTAGCAAACGCTGAAACCTTACAAAACGAAGCCTCTATCGATAAACTAACTCTTGAAATTCATAAAAAAACTTTTATCAAACTGTAAAGAAATCGAATTGTTATTAAGAAAATTCAATTATAAATCTAAAAGAGCATTGGTTAGCATTCTAGGAAAAGCAATCAAATTCATTACCGGAAATCTTGAT
The DNA here is from genome assembly GCA_963969525.1 of Ontholestes murinus. Classification (NCBI taxonomy): domain Eukaryota; kingdom Metazoa; phylum Arthropoda; class Insecta; order Coleoptera; family Staphylinidae; genus Ontholestes; species Ontholestes murinus. The sequence continues at coordinate 11,595,300 of OZ018388.1, read as the reverse complement.
GAAGACGACCTACATAATATTAATGACAATTTACAAAAATTACATAACAACCAAAATTCTGAACTAGAGCAAATAAATAAATTAACTACTTTTGCAAATCACTTATCAAAAAGATATTCTTCTGACTTAGAAATTTTAAAGTCAAATATAAATAAAACAAAACTCTTTCTTGAAAATCTAAAATTTATTGAAGATGCCAGAACTCTCTTGCAAAATGAGGTATATCAATCAAAACGTTTATTAAAAACATTACAAATGCTTGAAAGAGCAATCAGTCTGGCATGGAAACAAATACCTTTTAAACGTCCAAATTTACAATCCAACGCAATTATTGCCTATTGACAACACTCACTTACTAAAAGTTCTAGAATTATCAAAATTAATTGAAATAGGAACAGATGAAGCAATTACGTTTCTACTCAAAATACCCATCCTGAAACCATTCTCTGCAAATTATTCCCAAATCTATCCTGTACCTAATTACCAAAATATTGCAATCATTCCACCAAAATCATGTTTAATCGAAATCAATGATTTAAATTACTGGACCAATGAGGACTGCCAAACATTCCATACCATTACCGTGGGTCTACAACAACCGGAACTAGAAGACTGTACCCCATCGAACATTGTCAAGTGCCAAACTACAAAAATTGTTAATGACTATCAAATTGTCTCTGTGCTACGAAATAGACAATTATTGACCCTAATGAAGAAGAAACAAGAAATAATTGAAGATTGTCATGGACAGCTAAATAGAAAATGGATCCAAGGAACAAATATCGTCAGTTCATCTTGCAGAATTATAATGGGCAAATCAATATACGCGAACGCAATACCTACATACGAGATACCGATATACCACATTCCAAACAAAACATTGGGATTTCACCAGGAAACAAAACTTCTGCTGAGGCACCTTAAAAACCCAGCAATTCTCCAACAAGAAGCCGAGAAGTTGTAACGGCAACCCATACATTTGGAAAGACTGGTTCACATCATTCATTATGGATTTACAAGCTTTGCAATTTTGTCGTTAGTGTTCACCATTATCATGATCATCAAATTCAGAAGCCGCAAGAGACTTAGAGGTCATAAAGGAAGGCGCAATGGAGTGTAAAAATCCAAGGAAGACAGACTGGAACCTCTATAGAGAGTGTTTATGTGTAGGAATAGACTATTTCTACCACCGAAGAAGAGTTAGGAACCGCAGATAGTTGGAGATGTACTGAGAGATTTGGAGTTTTCTAATTGTCCTTGTATAAAAAATCACTTGTAGATCATTGACTTTTAGGTATAGAAATTTCTGGATAATGGTGTACACCCACATGAATCTCCAAAGACTTCTCCGTAGTTATTAGTTTGATTGTTGGACAAGTGGAAGTTATGAAGTGTTACAAGTAGGCACATTTCATACAAACCTACATTTTTTTATCTAACACCATACTAAATAAAGGAAACGACGTCCATCAACAAAACCGCTAAGCAGCGCTGACAAAAAGCCTTAAAACCGTGTCAATTACCGGTGCACCGTATCACGTTTTGTTGTACGATTTCCGCGTCGAATGCAAATCAGGTGGCACATCAATACGCCGATAATTACCGTGCGGATTCGTTATTAACAATATCGTATGTGAGAATGGACGCGTCGGCATCCTCTTCCGGTCGCGCGGAGCGCACAAGAAAGCACTCCAATTCGCGATAGGAATAATTAATAATTATTTACCGTGCGTGATTTGCGATCGTGGGATAACGCAGGTGTGTTCGCGTGGACATTTATAAGGATCAAGGATGATAAAATTCCATTGGCGACGGAACGAATCCGTTTAACGCGCGCGGCTCTTGAAATTAACGAAAGCCAGGGCGATGATGATGATCGTGGACGTCTTCCCGGCACGTAACCGTCTGCAGTAAATTTCTGGCCGGGCCGTAAAAGTGTTGCCTTTTTTTTTGAAGGTGATTTTTGATCCGTGCGCCGACATTCTTTTCAATTTTGCACGGAACGAAAGATCTTTTATTAACTATTTCGGTTGACGTTTTCCTGCAATTATATTAAAAAACTATTCACATAAATATTTGGCGTACATAAATTTATCGAGAAATGGTGAAAAGGCTGAGGTTTGTGAAGTCAATTAAAAATCAAAGAAATCTATTTAACAAAAAGGCCAAAATTTCACTTCGTTATTAATAAGATGGTATAGGTAGTAGCTTGAAAGAAACCCAACAAGTTTGAATGTAAGTAGCAAAGATTGAAACCTGATGATCTTGGTAGTAGATTAAAGGTTGTTAGATATTTAAAGCCCTTCCCTATAATTTTTTGCCCTTTGCTTAAGCTATCCAAGTTGCTTTGAAACAAAAAGAAAACTCGGTTTAATGATGCTAGCAATTGACATAAGAGCAGTTGAAGGAAATGATCGATAGCAATTCTTCGACAGAGGTGAAATCTTATCACATATCTTTAGTCCTTATTATTGACATTATGATCTTGAATTTGTCCAAATTGCTTTGTAATTAAAACTAAATCCAGATGTATTCACTATCTCCATTTTACAAGTTTGAGGACATCTCTAGGAATTTTGCAAGAAAATTTTTCTTCGAAAAGTTTGCAAATCAATTTAAAAGCTAAAAATACAACAGTTAATACTCTCCCAAGTTTCTACAGATTCAAAAGTATTTCTTAGAAATGATTAAGAGCAATTTTTAGAGAGGAAATGCTTTTACATCTTGAAGTCATCCATCTTTGTTATTTAATTTTGATTACCCAAATTGCTTTAAAACAAAAAATAAATCCAGGTTTGAACATTGTCGCGTTTTCTACATATTTGACGACATCACCAGGAAGGTCACGAGAAATAAAAAAACTCATAACGAAGATGCAAAGAATTCGAATTGAAGAGTCGAAGAGTCGAAGTGCGCTCTTCTTAAATCTTCAAACTTTAAATTTATTTGATGTTTTCTCCTAAATGTTTACAAGTCTATTGAAAAGGTGGACAAGTCTTCGGTAATAATAAGGTAACGGTATAATTTTGTTATATTTTCAAGTCTTTTTTCTTTATTATTTAATTGATATTACCTAAATAACTTTAAAACAAAACAAAAATAAATTATTGGTTACACTCTATCGTGTTCTTACAGATTGAAGAACATCTCCAGAAGGTTTGCGAGAAAATTCTTTAAGTGATGAAAGTTCAAGATATTCAAATTGAAGAGCCAAAGTGCAAAGCGCTGCAAAAATCTTTTAATCTAAAAATTAATTGATGCTTCATTCAAATTTTTTTTAAGTCTATTTAAATGGTAAAAAAATGTAGGTTAAACCAAACGAAAATCCCGTTTAGTGAGCTTTTGAGTTTCTACAGGTTCCAGAACACCAATTGAGGAGTCGAATAGCCGATGTTTGCTTTGCCTAAATCTTCAACTTAGTATATCACCGATATTTTCGAAATGAAGAAAATTATGTTAAACAAAAAGTTTTCTTTTTCATGGTTAGTTTTCAGGAAACGATCTAGAGCAATTTTTAAAAATATGACAAATGTTACGTCAGCCGGCAGATATAACTTATAAGAGATTTTTTATTCTGTCACATAACTTATGATAGATGATGATACATGATAGATGATGATAGATGATGATAGATGATGATAGATGATGATAGATGATGATAGATGATGATAGATGATGATAGATGATGATAGATGATGATAGATGATGATAGATGATGATAGATGATGATAGATGATGATAGATGATGATAGATGATGATGTGATAGATAGAAAATGGGCAGAGACAGACGATAGACTTTAGGTGATAAATAACATATAACAGAGAACAGATGAAAAATAAGCACAATCAGATGAGAAATGACAGATTAAAGATGACAGAAGAGCGATGACAAAAAAATTGCATGCAGATTGAAAATGACAGAAGATAAATGTTAGATGACGGTTACAGATGACAAACAACAAACAATATAAGACATATGGCCGGCGATAGGCAGATGGTAGTTGTTATTTTGATTTGTTAAAAAGTTACGAATAAATAACCCCGTGCAAACATTTATTTTAATTACAACCTTGATGTTTATGTGCTGTTAAACGACTGTCATTTTGTCATTTATTATCAAAAAGTCATGATAGATGGTAGATTGTAAATGTCAGTGGGCATACAACAAAATAACTTATAAGTGATTAGTAAAACTGACACATATGACATGATAGATAATAGATAACAGATCACAGGAAACAGATGGAAAATAAGCAGAAACTGATGACAGACGATCGACGATAGATGTCATATAACAGAGAACAGATGCACAACAACATAATCAGAAAACAAATGACGGATGGCAGAAGACAGATAAAAATAACAGATGTCATATAATTAATACAATATGACAGATGACAGACAACAGATAACAAATGACAGATGACAGATACTAGATGATAGACGATAGAAACAGATGACAGTTGATCAATAATAAATAGTAGATAATAGATAACAGATTACAGATGACAAAAGAAAATTAAGCAGAAACAGATGACAGACGACTGACAATTGATGACATATAACAGAGAGCATATAGACAAAAACAGAATCAAATAACAGATGACAGATGATAGACGACAGATAATAGATGATAGATACCAGTGACAAAAGAAAATTAAGCAAGCAGAAACAGATGACAAACGGCTGACGATAGATGACATGTAACAGAGAGCAGATAGACAACAACAGAATCAGATAATAGATGAGAGATGACAGGAGACAGATAACAAATGACAGATGACATATAAATAATATGACAGATGGTATACGACAGATAATAGATGATAGATAGCAGATGACAGATGATAAACGACAGATAACAGATGACAGGTGTTAAATAATAAATGATAGATAATAGATGACAGATCACAGGTGACAAAAAAAATAAGGAAAAAAGATGACAAATGATTGACGATCGTCTATCATCTATTATATGTCATCTGTCATTTGTTATCTGTCGTCTGTCATCTGTCATATCCTATTAGTTATATGTCATCTGTCTGCTGTCATCCGTCATCTGTTATTTGATTCTGTTGTTGTTCATCTGTTCTCTGTTATATGTCATATGTCAGAATCAAATAATCAAAATAAGCAAAACCAGATGACAGATGACTGACGATAGATGACATATAACAGAGAAAAGATGGACAACAACAGAATCAGATAACAGATGACGGATGACAGAAGACAGATAAAAATTACAGATGACATATAACTAATACTATATGACCGATGACAGACAACAGATAACAAATCACAGATGATAGATGCTAGATGATAGACGACAGAAGCAGATAACAGATAACAGTTGATCAATAATAAATCATAGATAATAGATGACAGATCACAGATGACAAAAGAAAATTAAGCAGAAACAGATAACAGACGACTGACAATAGATGACATATAACAGAGAGCAGATAGACAACAACATAATCAAATAACAGATGACAGAAGACAGATAACAAATGACAGATGGCATATAACTAATATGACAGATGATAGACGACAGATAATAGATGATGGATAGCAGATGATAGATGATAGACGACAGATAACAGATGACAGGTGTTAAATAATAAATAATAGATAATAGATGACAGATCACAGATGACAAAAAAAATAAGCAAAAAAAGATGACAAATGGTTGACGATCGTCTATCATCTATTATATGTCATCTGTCATTTGTTATCTGTCGTCTGTCATCTGTCATATTCTATTAGTCTATTAGTTATATGTCATCTGTTATTTTTTATCTGTCTGCTGTCATCCGTCATCTGTTATTTGATTCTGTTTTTGTTCATCTGTTCGCTGTTATATGTCATATGTCAGAATCAAATAACAGATGACGGATGACAGCAGACAGATAAAACATAACAGATGACATATAACTAATAGGATGTGACAGATGACAGACGACAGATAACAAATGACAGATGACATATAATAGATGATAGATGACAGAAACAGATGTCACATGACAGGTGATCACTAATAAATAATAGATAATAGATGACAGATCACAGGTGACAGAAGAAAATTAAACAGAAACAGATGACAGACGACTGACAATAGATGATATATAACAGAGAACAGATGGACAACAACGGAATCAGATGACAGAAGACGGATAAAAAATAAAAGATGACATAATTAATAACATATGATAGACTATAGATAATAGATGATAGATGGCAGATGACAGATGATAGACCACAGATAACAGATGACAGATGATAAGTAATAAATAATAGATAATAGATTAGAGATCATAGGTGACGAAGAAAACTAAGCAGAAACAGATGATAGTCGACTGACGATAGATAACATATAACAAAGAACATATGAACAACAGAATCAGATAACATATGACAGATGACAGAACACAGATAACAAATAACAGATGATATATAACTAATGGCATATGATAGATGACAGACGTCAGATAACAAATAACAGATGACAGATGATAGATGACAGATGACAGAAACAGATGACAGATGACAAATAATAGATAATAGATGACATATCACAGGTGGCAAATGAAAAATAGGCAGAAACATAGAACAGACGATCGACGATAGATGATATGTAGCAGAGGACAGATGGACAATAAACAGAATTAGATAACAGATGACAGATAAGAAATGACAGATGACATATAACTAATAGCATATGACATACGACAGATAGCAAATGACAGATGACAAATGATAGATGAAGTACGACATTAACAGATGACGGATGACAAATGACAAATAATAGGTAATAGATAATAGATAACAGATCACAGGGTACATGGAAAATAGGCAGAAACAGACAATAGTCGATCGATGATAAATAAAATATAACAGAGGACGTATGGATAATAAGTAGAATCAGATAACACATTACACATGATAGAAAACAGATAACAATTGACAAATGATATATAACTAATAACATATGATAGATAACATATGACGGATGACAAATAATAAATGACAGATGACAGATGATAGATGATAGACGATAGAAATAGATAACAAACAATAGATAATAAATAACACATGATAGAATATTATTTTAGTTGCCATTTTTATAAAACAATTTTTAAATTTAATTTATTTATACATAAATAAGATTACATTTCGTATTACTTGCACTTTTATGTATTTTTGTGGTGATAAACGCCTGTCATCATCTTTAAGTCTTTCAGCTTCAATATTTCACTTAAATTGCAACGAAACAAAATACATGCTATTTTTACACTCTTGAGAGAAAGGAACAAGGTTTTCGTATGGATGCGTGTTCTTTTTGCCTAAATCTTCAAAAGGTAAAAAAAATCTATGTTAAACAAAGCTGCCAAGTTTTTACAGCTTTAAGAGCAATTTTTGAATGAATAAGAAATATTGCTTTTTTATAGGTTTTAGAATATCTCCATGAGGTTAATTGGAATATTCTTCTAGTGATGAAGGTGCAAGGTATTCGAAATAAGTCGAAAACATGATATTTTCTCGGTTGGAAACTAAATGTGTTTATTTAGGTTCTTTATTAAGTTGTTTTCAAACGAAAAGTAAATTCTGAGTAAGAGACTCGGATTTTTTATATATACGAAATATTTCTTCTTAATCATTTATTTTATAATCTTCCCTGTAAGTTAATTTACTTTAGGAAAAAATTCATGCAAAATCTGTGTGCGTTCATTTAGATTTCTTTTAAAACGAAAAATTAATTCAACTTTATACGCTGTCGCCCTTTCACAGATTTAAGTGTTTTAAACTTAAGAATCTAAGAGCCGAAAATCTATGCTACACAAAAGAAACTCCAGTTAATACTTTGTCGAAGTTTCACAGGTTCGAGAGTATTTCTAGGAAATAATTGAGAGCAATTTTTAGGTAAAGAAAACAATTATTACATCTTATCTACGCATACGTCCACAAGGAAGAAGTTAAAGTTCCGACAGAGAGGGATCGTCTAACCATCCAGAGCAGCAAGGTAATTAAGGTTAGTGTCCTTCAACCAATAATATCCTCCCCGTGAACTAAGTGCGTATTCGCCATCCGCCCGCCAGATATATTTCCCTTTTAGAGCACCCTCAAAATACAGTCCACCGTTGTCTTCGGGCTTTTAACTACAACTTAAAAAAATGAAGAAAATCCTGTATCGTCGAAGCTGTAAGTAATGGAGAAGTTAAAATTCATACATCGATACTTAAAGATCAACTAGAAAAAACTGATAAGCAGATTGAAGGAACAGAAAACATACTTCAGCTATAGGCTAATAAGAAGAAAAAGTGTCTTGTTTAATACTGTCAATGATATTGCAGAAAGTTTTGATGAAGCTGTACCTGATAAAAATAGAGTTGCTTCAAATATTCCAGTACATGTTGGAGGTAAGTATAAAAAACTACAATACGTGGCCATTATTCCGACGTCTGAAAATTTATTAATAGTCAATATCGAGAAGATGTTTTCCCTTGATGATTTTGATGATATTCCAGTGTCTCCTACTTCAAAACAGAGTGATATTGAGATGAAAGTCCGTTGAAGATCAAGAATTTTTCTGAAAATTTGAAGAATCACACTGGAAATGAAGAAAATATGAAGAAGAACTTGAGTAGTATTGCAAAGTTATTACTAAAGATCAGATGGTTTTGATCGTTACGAAAGGAAGTGTTTTGAATGATGTCTTCGGGCCAAACGCTTTGCAGGGGATATAAATTCAGAAAAAAAAACATCGACTGTCGTACCCGTAAATTTGAAATATTAAAATATTTTCGTATTTTTAAATTATTAGTTAATTTTCTACAACCACTTAAAGGACTCAAGTATATTTTATTACATGTTTCAACACTCAATGCCCAAACCTTTATTATCAATTTAACTGACCAAGTTTAATTTGATAACCGAAGAAAGAAATGATTAATGATAAATGGTGAAATCTAGAAGGATAAATTGATATCAATAAAATATCGAGTAAAAGTCCTATTCTTCTTCATAATAACAATACGAATTTTAATGAATTTTTTATTGTATAAATTTGAAGGTACCATATGGCCTGATCATGAAGTAACAAGAAAAAGGTCGTTGGGGCTTGAAGATGAATATGAGGTTTTACAGAAGAAATCTATATAAATTGAGTTATTTGAAGAGAAAAATCATGAGTCGTAAAGATAAAGAATTGGAAATGGAACTACTGACCGACCACTAAATGAGGAGGGTATAGATTTGCAGAAAATCGTAGAAAGTAACGAAAATAAAGTGAAAGAAATATGTATATAAAAAGTATGAATGCAGAAATTAAGAGAAATGAACTTTGTATAAATTAACTATCATATAACGCGGATACTGCAAGATAATTTTTAGTATTTTGAACTTTTTAGAATGAAAATAGAATGTGGATTAAGTAATTACAATTAACACGGCGTACAATATAACTTGGAAGTGATATTGAAATAAATAAGAGAATTAGGAATAGAATTATATGAAAGCAACTTGTTCTAAAAGAAAATTGAAAATAAACCTATATAAAATAAAATACTATAAAATGGGAATACTAAGAGTAGTTCTAAATGTAATAATAATATTTTAGATCAAAAAAAGTTGATAGAAGCTGTAATCAAGTACAGAATACAATCAGGGAGTTTGGGAAATTGGACTACGAAAATATCGAAAGAAAGGACACAATATGTTCTATGATTATATATGATTAAAAGCATCTAGGGTATATGTAACGAAAGTGATTTCATTTTTAAATCAATAGAGACAGCAAAATAGCAAAATACGTTTTGAAGTAGTAATTAATCAACCGCAATATGAAGTGATGATTATTATTTTAATATACTGAACCTCACATATTTAATAATTCGCAGTAATATTCATAACTAAATCGAAAATGTCTAGGCTGCACAATTTGCATAAATCGAAACCATTAATTCAAATAAACTCTCCTAACCGAAGTAGTTCGTCTGGCGCCATTTAGGCCTAAGTCACGCCGGTACCTTATAAAAGGCATATTTGCGATCAACGTCCAGCCAATAGAAAACGAATCACTGTAAAAGGACAGAAATACGGTAGCGCATATGATAAATCACTTTAATTTATTGGATATTTACGTTTCAAATGGCGTAGAATAATGGAAAACGCTGCGAATAATTGCCTATACCTTCAATCGAATCGATTGCGCCAGTGCCGCGCTCAAGTTCCTGCTCATTTACATTTTCCAACTCTTAATAATCAAAAAAATAAATCAATTAAGGCTAATCCATGATAAATGAATAACGACGATTAATTGTAACACGCATACCTTCCCATAGAAACCCAAGCAGCAAAAAGAACGGCGTGATGCCTCCTGGTACGATTTTAATTGAATTGAATCCTATTAAAATTTTTATGCCGTTTGTATTTGGAAGAAAAAAAAAAGAGCGGCCCGTTAATTTTTATAGTTAAACATCATTGTGCAATTTGAATTTGTAACCGCTGTGGGCTGTAAAACGATATGTTAAAACGGACCCACAAATATTTACCCATGTTTTATTTATACTACTGTTTTTATTAAGTGGCTATTAAACCAATTAACACTATCTCGTATTTTTTTCCTCCTCTATCCCGTCTTCTTCTCCATCGGAGATTTATTCGTCGGGCCATTAAACGCGCTTTTAAAATCGCATCTGTAAAAATTTAAAATCGTTTTAATTGGTAAAACGGATTTTATTAAACCGCGATAAGCCGGGCTATCGCTTGAGCAATTAATTGTTTGTCAATAAACTTTGTTGTTTAATTTCCGGTATTATTATTTTCCTGCATTATATAAAGAAATTTATCGCGATGGATAATAATTGCGTGTGCGTTATCGGTTCGGATCTAATAAAAATCGGTGGGATCGGACTGACCTCACAGACTGTAACTAATACGAACAATAATAGTCGAAGTAATAATAATAATAATATTATTCACTGCTTTTTGCATATTTTTATACGAGTTTATTTAATAATCGCATATCATAAATTAAATCCAATTATTTGAGTTTAAAACGCAAAATTTTATCGACAAATTTTAATTGATCGTTTTGATTTTACAGTAAACCACATGGAAAATGGAGTGCATATGCATTAAAACTTAAACTAAAACACTGGGTTTAAATGTTTTGATAACATTCCAAATAAGATTGCTATGATTTTTTTAACAAAAACAGAAAATCTTAGGAAATATTGAAGCATATGTAGGGTGGGTGGGTGGCCACTATCCTACCCTTCAGTCACAAACACATCAACGAGTGGTTTGCTATAATAATCCCTAATCTTAGGGAGTCCTATCATTTATTTAACGTCTAAATATTTCCCGTGAGAAATTGTATTACAGGAAATATTTAAGCAATAAATTGATTACAAGACTTCTTAAATTTAGGGATTACTTCAGTAAATCTCTGGTTGATGTTTTTATGATTGGAGGGTGAGCACCCACCCACCGTAGTTATGCAATAAGACTTAAACTAAAACACTGAATTTAAATGTTCTGATATCATTCTAAATAAAACTGTTATAAATTTTTTGAAACAGAAGCAGTGACAGTATTAGAAGTATTTAAGCATATGTAGGGTGGGTGGGTGGCCACTATCCTACCAATCACAAGCAAATTAACGAGAGGTTTGCTGTAATAATGCCTAATTTGTAGAAGTTTTATCATTTATTTTTTGCCAAAATATTTTCTTTTATACAATTTCTTATTAAAAACTTGATGCTAATAATAAAAGATATGGAGGGTGGGATAGTGGCCACCCACCCACCGTACATATACATTGAAACTCAAACTACAATATTGGGTTTCAATATATATGACGTTGCATAAAAAATGTTATAAGTTTTTGGAAACAAAAGCAGTGACAGTGATTGAAGTATTTAAGCATATGTAGGGTGGGTGTCCACCATCCCACCCTCCAAGCCCAAACACATAGATTTGGTAAAATGTAATTTATTTATTTTCTAAATATTATTTTTATTTTGCAATAAGAATTGGATGAAACAAATACAGTGAAAATAATTTAATTTTACAAACTTATTAGAAAAAAATTTCTCCAAATTATACATTTATAATTGATTAATGGCTGAGGCGTTCATTTCCTGATACATCTTGGAAAGTAAATTAAACTACGATGAAACATAGGAGTGGAAGAACATTTATTATGATAAATATGATACTGTCGAACCATAGGAAACAAAAGCAAAACAGAAAACGTACAAAGAACATATGGCAGAAATAAATTAAATAAAAAAAGGCAGCGTCTCATTTCTCATTTTTATATGACTAAATACTTTCTGAACCAATGTTTTTGAAAAGTCTGATATAGGAACTGCTTAAAAAAATCTATAACCTTCAAAAAAATTCTCCCAATTAAAATAAGAATAATAATTCATTCCGAAAAGATAAGGCATAAAACATTTGAGAAGTACTTGAAAAATAAAATAATTGTTGTTTAAGATCCTGCAATTATTAAAAAACAACAAATAATAACTAAATAAAGTTAGGAGTGAAACTAAGCAATAATCTCCAAAAATGAAAGTAAAAAAAAATCGCAATTTGTGAAAGAATCTGCGATTTTTTCAAAGAAAACTTTACAGACAAAATTCTCACGTTCATAAATATGTTGGAATTGATAAATCAAACAAAATACAAGCTTCCCTTGTCAGCAGTATGAATATGTAAAAACCACATTTTGACGGTAAAACTTCTGGACTAACTTTCTGAAAATATTTTTAATGTTCCTTATTAAAGAATTCTACAATCGTTAAAGAAAATTTTCAAAATTTTGAAAAGAAACTTATGAAAATTTTCAGAAAAGGGCTAACAATTTTAATTTCTGATAAATTCCGATAATATAAAGCTTAAAACTATAAAGAAAAATCTAAAATCGAAGAGAAAATGCTATAAAATTTTACAACCTTCAAAGAAAATTCTAACAATTTAAATAATAAAAACTATAATTTTGAAAAATCCTGAAGATTTTCCTAGCTTGTATGAAGAAGAAATTTCCGATAAGGCAAAAAAAATGGAACGACAGTTACTGTAAATCTCAGAAATAATGAGATACCTTCCGGTATTTGCCATAGCAATGCCATAGCAATGAATTCAACGACAGTTACTGTAAATCTCAGAAATAATGAGATACCTTTCGGTATTTTTTTATAAAATCAAGTATTACATCAAAGTATTAAATTTCTTAAATATGGAAAAGAAATTGATGGAAAATTTCAGAAACTTCTATTTCAATTTTATGTTATTCCCCGGGAGAACGTTTTGTACATTCATGGGTTAGTCAAGTGTGATACATCGTGATTCAAAAGTTAACTAAATTAAAAAAGTAACATAGATAGGCAATGTTAAATATTTTAATAATACTTACTAACTATATACATTATTTTTAATTAATTATTAAATAGAGATAAAATAAATTACAGTAATTAATACACAATTATAATGGAAAATTTCTGTTTTCCACGCAACATTCGAATTTTCCTAATAACTAGGTAAACAACGATTTTCATCGCTCGAGGAAGCGGCCGAGGTTTTCAAAACGTACGTTTAAGAGCTACCATCTTCTGCCTCTACAAAGTGCTTTGAATGGTGGAAAAAGATCTTAAAGACGATTATTTTGAAAAGCAATAAAAATGTTTTTGATAAAATTCATTTGTAGCAACCCTCAAATTATGGTTTGCACGAGTTTGTCATACTCATCTTGCTATTTTTATTAATTTCTTAATCCTTTTCACCTTCTTCCTAACATTTTCAACATTTTAACATTTCTTCTATTCCAATTTCTTTTTTCCATTTCCTCTTCTTCCTTCTCTTCTGTTTATGTTCCATGACTGATTCCTATGCTTTTATATTCTAGCATTTGTAATATGGAGATATGAATTTATTGTATTTGTTGTTTTTTAATTCTTCTCTATATCATATCACATCATATCATACTTATATGGATAGGATGCATCTCCTTACCCTCTACGTTTTCTTCTTCTTTCTCTGCCTCTTCTATTTTCGCTTAATCTCCGTATTTGTCTTGTGCTCGAATACAGAAAGAAAAGGCAAAAAAAATAGACAAAAGAAGATGGATAAAAAAGAGAAAATACTAAATAATTTCAAGTAATTCCTCTTGTAAAAAATAATACTAAAATCTAGGGAAAGTCAGAAAAGTTAGTACTTATTAGGTTACAAAAAATTAACCGAGTAACCGCTCAATTATTTGTTGAATGCTCTGAGTTTGAGGCTTAAGTTGGGAACCCTCGTTATTGGTGATAACGGAGTGAGTCACCCCGCAGGGCCTTCCAAAGGCTTGCCTGGAACGGACGAACACTTAAGGAACGTTTTTGTCTTCACATAAAAGGTATAAATGCAACAAAATTTCCATAAAACGATTTGTCGGCCTCTTCTTGAATACTCCGCTATCCTATTCCATAATCCCCGTCCCACCGTCTTAAAAAACCTCCAGGTAGCAGAACGATCAGCCCTTCGCATCCTTACTAAAATTAGACACCCTCTTAATCCCATTCATAACCCATCTAATACCCTCCTATATGAATTAACCAAAGTAATCCCTATTGAAGAGCGTCTGAAATATCTATCCCAAAAATTTGCCACAAATCCCCACAACCTTGAAATCCTTAACCAGTTGTGTAATCCTTGTAACCCTTTAGTCAACCCAAAACCAAAACATCCACATATCACCATTCATCAATTCATCTTATCAGTTCATAATGACATTAGCGATTATAACCTTGGAATGACAGAAGACAGTTAACTTCGTAAGACATTAGTAATCATGACGTTTTTGACAGTTAAATCCAGGCTGAAAGACCGCGGGTCGATAGCCGATGATTAGAAGAAACCTCAAGTCTGTACTCTGTTCACTTCATAAAAATTGTATAAATACTTACTTCTATTAATAAAGATGTTTTCTCTCTCTCTCTCCAGAGGTTCGGCATCGACAGCCATAGCAATGAATTCAACGATGCTATTTCTGACAGTTTTGGCGACTTCGTTGGCACCCTTACGCAGCTGTTTCTAGTTCATGGTCTGCTAAACGAAATTAAGGATTTTTATCGTCACGGCTACCTTGGCAAATGGATAAGCCAAATTTAACTTTTCAACAGAGTAGTTGTTCAACCTCTCAACGAATATATTTCTTCACTGAGGAGCAATTTACGAAGGTTATAAAACGAACGCTAAAGAACGTTTGTAATGATTTGTAACATTTAATAACCTACATTTATAAATAAATTCTTAGGAACTTCTTTATAATATTCTGCACTTGCTTGCTTAACAATTATTACTAACATAAGTGATTTTCTTAATACTTCTTTCGAAAATTTTGTTACATAGGGGCAAATGTGGCGGGACGAGAAGGTGAAAGAGAAAAATTTGAGGAGAAGAGTGGATATAATGAGAGCTAAATGAGTAGTAAGGATAACCACTTCAGAAGGGAGGAAGGGGTGACTTTGGCAAAGGTCAGATGCGAAATGGAGTTAACCTATTATGATAACAGAGATATCTAAAGGTATTTCTTATAAAAGTACAGAAATATGATAAAAGAGATGGAGAAAGTAAGGAAGAAGATATACTATGAGTAAGAATGACAGGAAAAATATTGAAAATCATCAAGTAGTATATACAAAACTTTTATTTGACCTTTTACACTAATACACCTTCTTCTTATTCTACCTTCTTGATCCTTTTTTTTCCTCTTTCCCACCCAAGCCCTCCTCTTCCCCACCCTAGTCCCGTCAGTATCTTGACCACTCTCTCACGCTTCTACATCCATCTACCTAATAGTCTTCTAGTCTGGCAGATGACTTAACTGACGAATTCTCTTTATCCCTCATCCATCCATTTCTATGTCTCTCTCTCTCTCTCCTCGGTTTCGCATCTGTCCCTTGCCAAAGTCACCCTCTCCTCTCTTCTGAAGCGGCTATCCTTGCCACTCATTTAGCTCTTATTATATCCACTCTTCTCCGCACATCTTTTCTCTTTCACCTTCTCATCCTGCCACATTTACCCCTTCAAGATACCCTCTGAAAAACCCACCCTCTCTTACATTCTGCACGTTTCTGCTCCTCATCTACTCACTCATGTTTCCATGTTCCATGATCGCTCTCTCGCACACATTTCGAACTGTCATCCGTTCACCTTTCCCATTTTTTTTCTCACTACTCCTCATGCTTTCCTCGCCTTTCCCTATACCCACTTGAGATGCTACTCAAAACATCCCGAACTCTTAATCCTAAAAATATTAAAATATAATGACATTTAATGTCAAATAAATATACCTTCTTAGGACAAAATAGACATATTTGGCAAACAGTTAGATGAATTGTCATGAAAAAAATCTTAATGGAGCAACCAGAGGAATAGAGTGTGAGAATGAAAGAACAAGTACTTTGTGAATTCAAGTATATTTTTCTATATTTCTGTAGATTATTATCACGTATAATATTAGAATCTTTTTGTTAGTATGTTGAATAAAAAAAGTAATAGCTAAGACCTATTATAAACAAGAATTAAAAAAATTATAAACCCCAGATACTTGAACACTTTTACCCGCTCGATCACCTCTCCCTCCTTTTCTTTATTTCTAAATCGAATCCACTTTGTGTTTCCAATATATACTCTTAAATACTTCCTGTACATTTATTTCTCTACTCTCGCTAAAGTCCCTTTTATTCCTTACTACTCCTTCGCCATCAACACCATGACATCCGCATACGCCATCATCCAAACTTTACACCATCCAATCGGTAACTCCCCTGCGTTTTTTTCTCCTTGCAAGTGTGCAAAAGTTATGATTAAGTGTAATCATAACTTTTCTTCGCCTCCTATAGTTTTCTCTCATCTCTTCTTTAACCTCTGTAATTATTATCATCTTCCTCATCTCCGTCTTTGCCCTTTTTTCCTCTTAATCAAACTATCCGCTCTAACTTCACCCTTCATCTTCTTCCTCCTGCCACAACTCTCTGTAGCTTCTTTCCAGTTAACCTCCTTCAGTTCTCCCGCTCTGTAGCCTCTCCTCTTGTTGCCGTTTGTCCTCCTCTACTTGTCTCTATCAAGTAATAATTTCCCAATATTCATGTCCTATAATTTATAGGCATATATAGAAAAATTCTGATTCACTTATTTATAAGATCCTTCAGTAGATAATAACAACGGCATAACCACACTTCCTATTGAAGCAGTTTTCAAAATTTTCAAGATCATCCTTTTAATTAAAATATTCTTCTTAACGCCAATTTTTAAAATGATAAAACATAATTATAAAATACATAAACGATTTATATTTTGATAAAGGTATTTTTATGATCTTCTTTCCAAAATTCTGCATTAAATAATAGCAATAGTTTAACCAAATACAAAATACTCCTATAGATAACAGACAATCGAAAAGTCATTTTTATTAAAACTCTCTTTAAGGCTCTCACTTTTAACGTCCTGCTTCAGATGGTAAAACTATATTTACAAAAGATTTATTTCAAGTCCTCTAAGAGATATTCTAATGAATTTCTTTTTGATATTTCCCATAACATTTTACTCAAAACGTGATTTTCTTCAATCCTTATGAACTTATTCATAAGATAATTGTAATGACTTAATCAATTTTGCTCATAGAAGTACTTTTCTTAATTTCGTTGATACTTCCTATTTACATGTAACAATGAATAATAATGTCAGAATGTGATAATTGCTCATCTGTTGGCAAACAATATTTATACCTAAGAGGTTATAAAAAACCAAAATAGAAGGAGTAATTTGCCATATTACTAATCAAAAACGTATTTTTCAATCGCAATTTATTAACAAATGAAATCAGTTTCGTTATGCTTTTATTGGGCCATTTTTAATTGTTTTCAATTAAATTTAAGAGCTTTTTACAGAAAACTGCAATTATTTTAATTGTATTAATTTGATTCTAAACAGTTTTCTGTCTAATTTTTGCAGCTTATTTTTCTAACAACTGTTATGTTTTTCGTAAACTTTAATTTACTGTTTAATTTAATTAAATTCTAAACTGACTTTTTGCAATTTTCAACTATTCATATCAAGAATGTTGAATAGTTGTTAGAAGCAGCTACCTTATCTTTTCAATTGATTGTGATGAATTTCAAAGTTTATTATTATTTCAATTGATTTCTAAAAAATATTCTATTCTTCTAAAACCAAAGAAAACTGTTTAAAATCAATTTTATTTTATAAAAATTTAAGTTTAAAGTTTAAGTTACATTTTGAACTATTTTGGAAACTGTTTCATCTAAGCAAATTTTATATAATTATATTTTTTTAAAGAATTTGAATATTTTATTTTTATATTCAGTTTTTTAGATTGTTATTAAACAGTTTTTAAATTAATTTCCCACAGTTTTTATTTTCTTAAAATTTTAACAGCTTTTATTACAATTTAAATTTCGTCAATAAATTCTCAGTTTTAATGGATTAAAATATTTTAAAAAAATCATATTTGTACTGTGATTTGCCTAATTACTAAGCTGTTTTAATATTTTATTTCTTCAATAAATTTTTAATAGATTACGATATTTTAAAAAAATCTGTCAAACATTTCACATTATAAATTAAAAATGTTCTACTTCTTTTTAAGATAATTTTCAACTTTTCTTAAACTGCTTTTCTAATATTTCAATTATTTTCTTAGTATAATTTTTTATCTGCAGTTCTCTGCTGTTTTCTGATATTCTCTTTTAATCACATCTGTACTCTTATATTATTTTTTGTTCTCTTTTGCTCTCTGTTGCTCTTTGTGGTTCTGTGCTTTTCTTTGCTGTTCTCTGTCGTTCTCTAATGTTCTTTACTGTTCTCTGATATTCTCTGACGTTCCCTTCTGTTCTCTGCGGCGTCCAATTACAGGTTTGAATTATCCTAATAACTGTAATAACTAATTTAGCTCAATAAATTGGCCAATTAGTGTTTTTAATATAAATGTGTTAAAAACTCACTTTTTGGAAATATACAATCCGTTTAGTTATCAACACTGCATGGCAAAACTTCTCTTCTGTTTTTCGACAGTCTCTTCTGATCTTTGCTGCTCTCTGATGTTTTCTTTTGTAGTCTTCTGGTTTCTGCTGTTCTCGGTTGTTCTATTTTATTCTTTTCTGTTCACAAATATTTACTTTTGTTCTCTGCAGTTCTCTGATGTGTTTTTTTCTGTTCTTCGATATTCTCTTCTGTTCTCTGGCATTCTCTAATACTCTCCTTTTTCTTCTCTTCTGTTCACAAATATTCTCTTTTGTTTTCTTCTGTTTACTGATGCTCTTTTTTATTCCCTTCTGTTATCTGATGTTTTCTTCTGTTTTCTGCTTCTGGTTCAACTGATTTTAAGCATTTTTTTTGTAAAATCTCAACTCTTTCTGAGCGACTCAAATATTTGTTTACTGAATATTTTTAGTTTAAATTTTAACAAAATTTTAAATGTTCCATAAATTTTTATCCATTTCCAAATTCAATACTTTTCTATTTAATATTTTTTTTAAATTTTATACCTTGTTATTACTATTTAAAAGTATTTTGAAATGTTATTTTTTTCTTCTGATATTCAATTATCATTGGCATTTTTTTAAATAAATTATTTATTCTGTACAATTTCTTAAAATCAATTATTTGCTCATAAACAAGGAAGTTAAAATTTTGTTTCTGATTATTTAAATTCTCCTGTTCGTTGATGTTCTCTTCTGTTCTCTGATGTTCTGTGATGTTCTCTTCTGTTCTCTGCTGTTTTTTGTGGTTCTGCTGTTCTCTGACGTTCTCTAATGTTCTTTACTGTTCTCTGACGTTCTCTTCTGTTCTCTGCTGCATCCAATTACAGGTTTTAATTATCCTAATAACTGTAATAACTAATTTAGCTCAATAAATTGGCCAATTAGTGTTTTTAATATAAATGTGTTTAGTTTCTTCTAAAAAACTCACTATTTGGAAATTTACAATCCGTTTAGTTATCAACACTGCATAGCAAAACTTCTCTTCTGTTTCTCGACATTCTCTTCTGTTCTCTGCTGCTCTTTGATGTTTTCTTTTGTAATCTGCTGGTTTCTGCTGTTCTCAGTTGTTCTATTTCGTTGTTTTCTGTTCTCAAATATTCACTTTTATTCTCTGCAGTTCTCTGATGTGTTTTTTCTGTTCTTCGATATTCTCTTCTGTTCTCTGATATTCTCTAACGCTCTCCTCTTTCTTATCTTCTGTTCACTGATGTTCTATTTTGTTCACTGATATTCCGTTCGGTTCTTTGCAGTTCTCTGATTTTCACTGATGTTCCATTTTGTTCTCTTCTGCTCACTGATATCCCATTCTGTTCTCTGCAGTTTTCTTATGTTCTCTTCTGTTCTCTGATAGTTTCTTCCTTTCTCTGATGTAATCTTCTGTTCTCTGACATTCTCTTCCGTTCTCTGCTGTTCCCTGATGCTCTTTTTTATTCCCTTCTGTTCTCTGATGTTTTCTTGTGTTCTCTGCTTCTGGTTCAACTGATTTTAAGCATTATTTTTTGTAAAATTTCAACTCTTTTTGAGCGTCAAAAATATTTGTTTAGTTTACTGAATATTTTTAGTTTAAGTTTTTAACAAAATTTTAAATATTCCATAAATTTTTATCCATTTCCAAGTTCAATACTTTTCTATTTAATATTTTTTTAAATTTTATACCTTGTTATTACTATTTAAAATTATGTTATTTTATTCTGCTGATATTCAATTATCATTGGCATTTTTTTATATAAATTATTTATTCTGTATAATTTCTTAAAATCAATTTGTTCATAAATAAGGAAGTTACAATTTTGTTTCTGATTATTTAAATTCTCCTGTTCGTTGATGTTCTCTTCTGTTCTCTGATGTTCTGTGATGTTCTCTTCTGTTCTCTGATGTTTTTTTTGTGGTTTTGTGCTGCTACCTGCTGTTCTCTGACGTTCTCTAATGTTCTCTGCTATTCACTGACTCTTTTAATCTTTTAAACTCAGCTGTTCTTTGAGCTTCTCTAACGTTTTCTTCTCTTCTCTACTGCATCTAATTACAGGTTTGAATTATCCTAATAACTGTAATAACTAATTTAGCTCAAAAAATTGGCCAATTTAGAGATTTTAATATAAATGTGTTAACTTTCTTCTCAAAACAATCACAATTGGAAATATACAATCTGTCTAGCTATCAACACTACATAGCAAAACTTCTCTTTTGTTCTCTGAGATTCTCTTCTGTTCTATGATATTTTTTTTTGTTCTGTGATTATTTCTGCTGTTCTCTGTTGTCCTATTTTGTTTTCTTCTGTTCTCAAATATTCATTTCTGTCCTCTACTACAACAAGTGTGCTATCAACACTACATAGCAAAACTTCTCTTCTGGTCACGGATATTCTCTTCTGTTCTCTGGTATTCTCTAATGTTCTACTTTTTATTCTCTTTTGTTTTCTTACGTCCTCTGATATTCCCTTGTATTCTCTGAAGGTCTTTGATGTTCTCTTTCTTTCATATTCTTATCTGTTTTTTGCTGTTTTATGATGTTCTCTGATGGTTTTTTCTGTTCTTTGTGCTGTTTAAAAATATGTTTTTAACTGGTTTTTTTTTTAGAGCAAATTAAAAGCAATTAAACATTAAATTGTTTTTCTTGTGCCTAATTTATATTTCACAAATATTTGAAGTTGGAAATAAACTAATGAATAAAATTTATGCATCAAACTTATTACAAACTTCATTTCTTTGTCCAGTTACAACTGTTTTTGAGTATTTAATATGATTGTTTGAAAAATATTTTTATCTCAAGTATTTTTTGTTTATATTTCGAATAAATTTTAAATTATTTATTTTGATAAATTCTTAACTTAACTTTCTTTTTATACATTTTTTTTTACTTTTTACGTAGAAACGAAAAGAAAATGAACAAAAGAGAACATTAGCGAGCAGAACTTTTTTTCTCTGCAACTAATATCCGATTGTTTTTTTTTTTTAAATTTTTTACGAACAATTTTTTAAAGAACCTGTTTTTTTAGTAAATTTTTTATTGTCCTAAAAACTTAACTACTTTTTATAAAGAAATGTTTACTGTTTCTTTTGAAAATTTAAATTTGAATCAAATTAAAAAAATGTATTTCGAACGTTCTAAAAAGTTTTATTTTCGAAGAATTTGTAATTTTAGGAAAGAATTACTTTCTTTAATTAGATATTTATTTATAGGAAATTTTCAAAAGTTTCAAATTCTTAAATTCAAGTACAAAATGTCTCGACAGTAAACAAATTTAAATTTACAGTCTCGACAGTAAACAAATTTAAATTTACTATCGAGACATTCAATTGTTTCAGCGCTTTGTCAATTTTAACTGTTGTAACGTTAGTTTTTAGATATTGTAATAATCGTAACATTAAACTATAATAAAGTTAACTTTATGAACTTGTTTATTTATTCTATCGTACTCTTGACCTACCTCAACAAAAAATCCAATGAGCTCTCGTACTCCTGACCCGCCCAAGCAAATTATACGTTGAGGTAGGTCAAGAATACGCTGGAGTTTAAGCGGGAAAATAGGCGCTATAGGCTAATGCATAATTTTTTGTCGTAGGTCAAGAGTACGTTCGGTTAAGTAGACCAAAAAATTGACGGCTTAAATTATTTAAATTTTTACCAATTGAAAATTATTTGAAAATTTCTAAAACTAATTTTAAAATTGACTGAAAAACAATTGAAGTTCGAATTTTAGATTTTAACTTGATTAAAAAAAATAATTGTAGGAATCCATTGGTGCCAGAATTTCCATAATCTGATGATTATTTTAGTTATCGTAAAAAAAAACTGAAAAACAATTGAAATTGAAATTTTATATTTTTAATAATTAGAAAAAAACACGAAAATATTTCGTAACATCTACAACAAATGAGTCTTACTAAGACTACAAGAGCAAATCAATTTTGAAACAACTGCTTCTCTAGTTAATACCTTTTATGAAATATTTTCGTGTTTTTTCTAATTATTAGTTAATTTTCTACAACGTAAAGGACTTATATATTTTTATTATTTCTATTTTTACTTGATTTAAATAAATTTGATTGTACAAATCCATTGGTGCAGGAACTTTCCTAATCTGATAATGATTTTGGAAGTTATTGTGGAAAAATTAAAAAACCATTGAAGTTTGAATTTTAGATTTTAACTTGATTTAAATATATTTTATTGTAGGAATTTATTAATGCAAGATTTCTTGAAATTTAAACATGTTAAAGTTATAGTTGTAAATAATTTGACTCTCGAATTTTAGGTTTTTGCTCAATTTATATAGTTTATGTTTTATTATAGGAATCTATTCATGTAAGAATTTCTTTTATATGAGAATTTCAACTAATTTTCAGTTGCTTTTTTTATTTAAAAAAAGTTATTTTATATAAAATTTTATTTATTTTATTTTTTTTTAATTTCTTCTACTGTTCTAAGTATTAGATTAATGCATTTTTAGAAATTTTACAAATATAATTATATTGCTTATTTTATTTCAACCTATTATCAACTGTTTTTATTTGCAACTGTCATTGGTTAGCTGATTTTCAATAATTTTGTTTTGTACTTGGTAAAATTGAAATGTTTTTTCAAGGAAAGAACGATTTTTACAATTTTTGTTTGGCATTTTTTTAATAATAAAATATATAAGTCCTTTACGTTTCTTCCTCCAGTGCCTGTCTGACCTAGTTTAATTTCTTTGTCTTTGCTGGTAATTGCCTTCTTTACTTCCTCTAATGCGTTTAGATCCTTTTCTACCATTATTAGCATTTTCCTCTCTCGGGTTGTCCTGATGCCTCTTACTGTCTTGCAGGCAGGGTTTTCTTTTATTGAGTTTTTGACTCCTGTTAGTAGGGTTTTATAGTCTTCTTTTTCTTCTACTACTGGTGCTCTTTTTTTGTCTTGTAATTAAACTTCTTCCTTCGTTGGCATTTTGTCTTTGTGCTATGGCCACTTGTGTATTTTGTCCTTAAGCATTTCACCTTGTGTATAGCCACCCAATCTGTTTCTTCTGTCTCTTCTCTTAGGTTTCGTGGCTTGTTCCACGCATCTTCCTTGTCTCTCCTTTCAGTGTTTTCTTTATTACCTTCCTGTTATGGTATTCATTCAGGTTCTTTGATTTGACTTTTGTCATCTGTTCCAATACTTCTATTTCTTCCCCGGCTTTCGCCAAATTAGGGTATCGTTCTCTGAAAATTCTTTGTATGCTATATATCTTTATCATCGGGTTCCTCTAGTACCACCTTTATCACTGCGTTCTTGGAGTTAAGAGAGTTTCCCACCTTGATCTCCGTCTTGTCGAATTTTGATTTATCCCACTTATTTCCCTCCCCTTCTTTGAAGTCGTCATAATCATGTATTTCCTCTGGTATTACTTTTCGTTCAACTATGTTGCACCAGTGCAGTGTCTGTGTCCCGCAGTCGTTTGTCTCGCAATCGCAGTGTACTTCTCTTTAATCTACCGTTTCGTGTTTTTGTTGGCGTCTATTTCCTTTCCTAATTCCTCTATATTTTTTTTCATGTTATTTAATGTCGTAATTATGTTAAAGGCAATTGGGCATTCCTTCTTCTTTGTGCATCCTCCATTTTCCTCTTCTTAGGGTTTTCCCCTACTGAGTTGCTTCTGAATATCAGGTAGGTTTTTGGTATGTTTGGTATTTCAACCACTGTTTTGTTTGGATCTTCTGCTATTCCTCTTGTCGGAGTGCTTACTTCGAAATCTGACCCCGATTCTGTCAGGGATGCCTCTCTAACTCCCGGAGGCGGGGTTTCTCGTTATGGATGACCTTCTGACGAATTGGTCGAAATTGCTGTCCCATTCCAGTGGCAATTCTCGGGTGTTCATTATAAATTAGACTTATCAATTATCTAGAAATGAATTTTAATGAAAATATGTAGCTAATTAAACACAATATTATAGAATTGGAAACTCTTACAAGTTAAAACTTAATAGTCACCAGTCTTTACGTATAAATAACTTAAACCAAATAATCCTCACCATCTCCCGTTGAAATATAAAAGATAATAGAGCCATTACTTTATTAATCTTTTAATTACACCGATGAATGTAATAACACCTCAATTAATACTATCTGATCATGCGTCCGCCGGACGAAAAAATATTGAAGCCTCCGGGCTGTTTTATTATTAAAATCACGTCCACATTAACATCCCAGCCTATCGGTCACTTATAGTGGCGAAGAAGAGGTGGCTTGGAAAGGAGAGGATCGTTTAATATATGTAATAGTTTGTGTTTAATTGCCGGACGAACGATCGGATGGCATCTTAAGAGGGAACATTAACTCCGAACGACGCTATAGGCCGTTGTGTGTTTCTGTGTGTACGTCGCGGTACCGAGGTACTAAAGTTACGGGAAGAGGAATCATTAGTTGGCCGATGAGGCGGAAGTGGCCTCTGGAGCGGTTCCAACTCACCTTTGACCCGTTTGCGTGCTCGCCTCCGCTTTGCACTCCGTGCACGCATTTCAGGATCCGAACGGGAAAGAAAAATTCTTCTGAAGGATAACGAACGTATCATTATAATTAATAAAAAAGCCTCGAATGGGAAACGGAATATTCTAAACGCCATTAACAGCTGAAATGATATTTAAATTAAACTGTTTAATGCCAGTATGCATTCACTATTTATCATTCAACACAGATAACATCTTTAAAACCAAAGAACGACGTGAGAAAAAAAAATAACAACGATGATTGTGTTAATTAGTTAGTCAAGATTTTAAGCTATGAGTAATATGTATATATATAGTAGGGCATTGTACGAGGGATGGTAGGAACAGTGCGGAGCGCTGGCGTCAAATGTGTGCTAACATGTTCAGTTGTATTTTAGCTGCCAAGTTACTCCTTGCTGGTATTAACTGTGGTGTTTATGTGAGTGTTTATAATGTTCAAGAAAATAAATTGTAAAGTTAGAGTTGTAATTAGATTTATCAATGCAATAAATGTGGAATTCATTACCAATCGAACAATAGTATGGAGAAAATGTTATGAAAGTGTCGTCAATTCGCTATAAAATATAATTTAAGCAATTTTAAGGTGCGACAAATTATATACATACTAATACTAAACCTTGTTCTTCATAGATAATTAAAGAAAAAACAACGGCAACCGTTAATTACGCACGAAATCGAAATTAGAATAGCGCTATTGCGAAAAAAAGGCAACTTCAAAAGATCTAGTGGGCGGTGCACCAATGAATTATCTCAAATCCGAAGCGAAAAAAATTAAACTTTCTAATTGCACCGTTTTAGGGACGTAGATAAACGATCGCGATTCGAAAAAAAAAAAAATTTTACCATCTCCGCATTGGCCGAGGAATTGGGTTACAAGAGCTAATTGTACGCATGTAATTTAATCTTTTACGCCGGTTCGGCGTTTCGTTTCTGAATTTACTGCGTTTGCCGCGAATCGATTACACGGGCAAAAGAGGAAATGTCACTTTAGGAGTATTAAGCTGTTAATCTTGGAATTTTTTTTTGCTAGCGCGTATAATTTCGACTGCGGTGGCCTGCGTCGTGTACCCGCAATTCCTCGACGTAAATTTCAAATTCCGCCATTCGTAGATTCTTATATAATTGCATAGCTGCTCGGGGAATTTATTAGCCTCATTTATTGCTAAGAATAGAATTTCTCAATTAGCTACAGATTTTCCTAAATTGAATTTAGTGCGCAGAGTAGCGTGCGTTAGTTGTGTTCTACTCGTATCACAGATGACAGATGTCAAATGATAAGTGACAAGTGATATAGGATGGCTGACGGACGATACAAAGTGTATTTGACAGATGACTGGTAATGGCGAAACAATAAATCACTTACATAATACTGTTAATAAAAAAATGCAGGGTGTGTGGTTGGACTGTAAAAACTGCGATAAATGACAAACGATAGATAATATATGAAAAATTGCAGATGACAAGTGATAAATCATAGAAGATAATTGAAAATGACGTATAATAAATGATTTAAAAAAATGACAAATGACAGATGGTAAATGAAAAATGGCAGATGATAAATAATAATTAATCGACGTTAAAGGAGTGTTTTTTTAGAAGAGGTTTGAAACAGAATACAATAAGAATATAATTATTATAAAAATGGCAGTAGAGAAATGGTATGTGACAAATGACAGCTGGAATATGACAGATGATATCTAGATAACAAATAACAAATTATTATTATAATTATAATTAAATGACAAATTACAAATGATGAATAACAATTGATAAATGACAAATGACAAACGGTAAATGACAAATGATCGATGTGAAATGATAAAAGACATAATAAATATAAATGACACATTTAAAATGAAAATGACAGATGACAGATTATAAATGACAGTCGATAAATGGTAAATGACAAATGAAATATGGTGGATAGTAAGTGAGCTCTGATTCATTCATTCATTCTAAATTGTTATTAAAATAATAATACAGAAAAAAGTAATTACACAGTTGACTGATGACAAATAACAGTTGACTGACAATTAATTAATTAATTGTTATTAAAAGCTGGTAAAAAATAATTAATAATTTATAAATAACATTACAAATATTAAATGACAAATGACACATAATTTAATAGATCATAATTAAAGGACAGCTGATAAATAAACGATAGACGCAAATAATAAATATAATCATTAATTATAGATAAATGACGCATGACAATTGAAAAATAATAATTGACAAATGACAAATGACAATTGACAAATTAAAATTAATAATTAACAAGTAATAAACGAGAAACAATAAACGACAAATGACAAATGGTGAATGATAAATGATAGATAGATGACCAGTAAAACAATTCATTAATTAACTGTAATTTGTTATAATTAATAATATAGATAGAAGACAAATTGCAGACGAGAGCTGGTAAAAAATGACATATAATTGATAAATAACATAACAAATATTAAATGACAAATAACAGATAACAAATAATACATGATACATAATAATTAATTGACAGCTGATAAATAAACGATAGATGGCAAATTAAATATAACAATAAATGACAAATGAAAAAAGATAGATGGAAAATGACAACTGGCATATGACAGATAATGATGACAAATAACAGATGGAAAATTAGATTTCATAGATCACAAACTACATATCACTAATGACAGATAAATGACAAATGACACTTGACAAATAAATGACAAATGATAAAAAACAAATTAAATTTAAATCAAATATTTCAAATGAAAATAACAAATGACAGATTGTAAATGACAGTAGAGAAAATTGTAAGTGACAATCGACAAAATGAAATATGGGGAATAATATGTGAGCTCCGATTCATTTATTTATTGTAAATTGTTATTAAAATACAGATGACAGCTGGTAAAAAGTAAAATATTAAATGATAAATGACAGCTTATAAATAATCGATAGATGGAAAATTATATACAACAAAAAATTACAAATGACAAAAGATAGAAATGGCAAATGACAGATAATATATTTCAAATGACAGAGAATAGATGACAAATATCAAATGGAAAAATAAAAATTCCAGATGACAAACTACAGATTACCAATCACAAATAAATTATAAGTGACAAGTAACAAATAACAATTGACAAATGACGAATGACAAATAATGGATGGCCGATTATATATTGCTGATGACAGATAATAGATGACAAATAACAGTAGAAAAACTCGAAATCACAGACGACAAACGACAGATAAATGACAAATGACACTTGACAAATGAGAGATGCCAAATGATAAAAATTAGATATTTCAAATGAAAATAACAGATGACATATTATAAATAACAGTCGAGAAATGGCAAGTGACAAATGACAAATAAAATATGGCGGATAATAAGTGAGCTCCGATTCATTTACTCATTATAAATTGTTATTAAAATAATAATACAGATAAAAGACAAATTACAGATGACAGATGGTAAACCAAATGACGTATAATTAATAGATGACGTAACAAAAATCAAATAACCAATGATAAATGACAACATATGATAGTTAATAATTAATGAAAAGAGAAATGGCTGATGACAAATTACAAATAATAGAGGGCAAATGACAGCTGGTATATGACAAAAAATAGTTGATAAAACACAGATGGAAATATAGAAATCGGAGGTGAAAAACGACAGATCAATATTGACAGTTAAATGACAAGTGACAAGTGGGCTAACTAACAATTAAGACAAGACAAATGACAACTGGTGGATGACAGATTATATATTGCAAATGACAGATAATATATGACAAATAACGGATTAGAAATCACAGATGACAAACATCAGGTTACAATCGCAAGTGACAAATGACAAATAACAATTGACAAATAATAAACGACTATTGATAAATGACAATTGGTGGATGACAAATGATAGATAACAAATGATAAGTAACATAATAAATAAAAATGACTTATTTCAAATGATAATAACAGATGACATATTATAAATGACAGATGAGAAATGGTAAGTGACATATGACAAATCAAATATGGCGGATAATAAGTGAGCTCTGATGATGTGCTCCGAATTATTGAAGTTTTTAATGGGTTAAAAATATCAAAAATTTCCCATTTTCGGTGAGCCGTTTCATTAATTTGTTCTGAATGTGCCGGCGATATTTCAACGTGATATGAGAGTGAATAGCGCAGATATTGAATTTTAAATATTTCTACATGAAAATTTACTATTCATTTTACTATTTAATATTTAATAGTGTTGTTTTTGCGTCAAGGCCGACCTATTCATTCATTTGGTAAAAAAATCACTCTTATTGCAATTTTATTCGGCGGTCAATCTCTATCTCTATCTTCCGTACTCTTTTGTTATTCCTAATCCGTGGGCTACCTGTTTTCGTATAAATACAACAGAAGGATTTGTAGTAGAATCTGTGAAACCAAAAAACGAAGTTGCGGAGTATACTTCATTTAAGTCTGGAATACCATTCGAATTAATGGACACTGTAAACAATTCTCAATTCTGGCCCCAAGATTCATTTATTAACAGGTTTTACTTCCCAAAGAAAGCTGAAAATTTTCGCCCCAACCATCAACGAAGAGTTCGATCATGAACAAGAATACATGTGTAAAGTTGTAGATGTACTGTTGTTTATTATTTACTTGTAGGTCTATTTACTCTAATATGGTAATTAATATGAAAATCGAAACAACAAGAAAACATTTGAACTACACTAAATAATCATGATACAAATTAATGATAATAAGAATTTGCAATCCAAAGATAATACAATATTATAAAACAATTTCAATTATTAAAATATTTTAAATATAAAGAATAACTATACATTAAACAACAACAAAAAATAGAGCATCTCAATGATATATATTTTTTTCAATAAAAAGACATAACCAAGGAAAAATACGAATGTAAGACATGAAAATACATATTTAGCATAAGAGAAATACTCAAAACATGAAAAATATACATAAAGGAAAGATCAAATATAGAACCATGAATCATGAAAAATAGCATAAAAATATATATAAATAAAATATCACAATTGAAAATCAAATTCAAAACCCTTCAAAACTCACTGCACTAACTGCTGAAAAAGAACACAATACATATGTAATTGAAACAATTTTACAAACTAGGAACCCATATAACTTATTAATTAACAAAATAATATAAATCTAAAATGGTATTATATATAACTATTAATTACTTTAAAAAATTTTAATGAATAATATGACTAATCAAAAATGAATTTACTCTTAATCTAGCGACAGCAAGTCTTGCGCTCCTACGCGGTTGTGCTACTTGCGGTGCTATTTCATCTACAAAATTTTCTTCTAATGCAGGCCGAGGTCTTACATTATTTAATTCAACAATTTCTGGCAGTACACGAGGGCCAGGCAAAGCAAAATTTCGAATTAAACGACAACATTTAAGTAATCTTAATTTAAAAAGAATAAAAGTGACAATAACAATTGAGACTATATAAGATAAGAAAGATGCAGTTGTGTGAAAATTAAAATTCATGTTTTCTAATAAACTAGATGCTTTTTAATTTAAGGTTTTTAGTTTATGGCTGGCAACATTTAAATCATGTAAATCCAACCTATTAACAGGGATTTTGTCAATATTTACAGATTCTAATTTATTTAATGATTCTTTATTAAAATCAGTGAAAATATTATATCTGGGCAAGCTAAATTTTAGTTCACTTTTATAAGTTCTATCTGAATAAAATGTAACTTCTCCAGTGTAAATCTTGCAATTTGGGATGACATTTAGTAATAAGTCGACAACATCGAAATTTTTGCATGAAATTGAAATTTCTTTAGGTTTAGGTGCAACATATAACCATGAATTTGTTTCTTCTAGTTTAATCCACATAGGGTTTTCCAATAAAACCAGACGGTTATTACAATTCTCGTTTACTTTAAAGTTTAGCAAAATGGGGCTACTGCCAGTAGGTTCTAAAATATTATTCTTAAAACAAATATATTTAGATTTAAGCTTGTGGCATGAATCAAGAGTATCTAAAGATGCATAAAACATCAAATGAAACACTCAAGTATTTACTAGCAGGTGAAATAAAAACATATTGAAAATTATCGTGAGACATAGGCAATGGAGTCAACTTATAGAGGTTAAATAGTTGCGTAGTAATTAAAGGAATATCGAGGATAAATATGAGTTGATTGTTTTGTTGAAAAGCTTTTAATTTAATTAAATGGTATAAATCGCCAATATTTTCCAAATTTAGAGGAACTAGAAAAGTCAATCATGTTGGCAAAAATTGTAATGACCTTTTTAATTCATCTATTAATTGCACAGTCAATAAAACATCAGTATGTAGAGTATTGGTCTTGGCAAACATAATTGAATTAATTAAAGTAGTGTACTGTCTTTCAGCGTTATTTATCATAATATTTAATAAATCAATGTGGTCCTCGAGATCTTGCCTAAGTTCCAAACTCCACATTGTTTTATTCAACTTGATTGTGTAATTTTTCAAAATTTTTATAAATGATATTAATGTTCAAGTTGGCGTTAGGAACTGTATCATTAAAAATTTTAATTGTAGATTAAACGATTTGAGTTTGTTCATTCAGTAGTTGAATTGCATTTTTATTATTATCAGTCACGCTTTTAATAGCTCGAGAATAATATTCGGCGTCATCTTCATCTAAAGTACCTATTATTGTTTTAAAAGCCGACCCAATAATATTAAACCAAGCTCTTTTTGAACGATGGCTGACTAATTGTTGAAGCTCTTCGCGTTGTTTAACGAGTGTGGTAAGTTTTTGACTCAACAAAGAAATGGTTTTATTACAAGATGAATATTTTCCGTAAACCGTGGTTTGACAGATCTTAACGATTTTCGAGTAATATCTCTCCAAATCTCCGACTAAACCCTCCAAAGTTGAGTATGTAATTAGCTTCCAGTTGGTTTCGAAATAATTTAATGGTCCTAGTTTCTCATAATGGAGGCCGGGCGATGAATCAATCGCGGTGGAATTAAAAACTTCTGTTGCTTGAACAGAGTAAATTATTCTGGAACAACAAAAGCCAACTTTAGTTTATCGAGATGTATTATTTAATCTTTATTTTTTATTTTAATTATAGCATTTACATTAGAAGTCATTTTAATTATCTCGTAGGGACCAATGTAATTAGGGGTTAATTTCCTACTATCTCCAACTTTTGTTTGTTAATTTAATACATAGACAAAGTCTCCAGGCTTTAAACTAATAGGACGAGCTCTTTTGTCATAATAGCCTTTATTTATTTGTTTTGATTTAAGCAAATGTTCACGAGCAATTTGATGTGTTTTCTGAAATGTTAATTTTAATTTGTCTATGTAATCATCATAGCAATATTTAAATTCGGGAGGTTTGGTAATGCTAGATGGAAGTTTTGGTTTATAACCAAACATTAGTTCATACGGGGTAAATAAGGTGGATGAATGAACAGAGGTGTTATAACAAAACATTGAAAAATCTAGATAGTCGTCCCATTCTATTTGATTATCTAGATAATGTTTTAAGTAGTCGGTTAATGTTAAGTGGCTTCTTTCGAGACTACCATTAGATTGAGGTCTATAAGCAGTTGTGAAAACTTGTTTAACATTTAAAAGTTTGGTCATCTTTTGTATTAAATTTGAACAAAAATCTCTACCTTGGTCGGTTAGTATCAACTCAGGTAATCCAAATTTACAAACATAATTTCTAACAAAAATATCAGCAATAGTAATAGCTTCATGATTTGGAATTGCATATGCTTGCGAGAACTTTGTTAACTCATCCTGAATATGAATTTATTACCATTACCAGTAAATGGCAATGGACCTACAATATCCAAAGATACCTTTTCTAACGGTTTCTTAGAAGTTGTGGTTATTTCCATAGGCATTCGATTTTTCTTTCTTACAATTTTTACCAAGTTTTAATATAGTTGAATATATCTTTCCTCACACCTTTCTATTTATACTTTCCAGAAATTCTTTTAGAAGTTTTATGGAATCCTGTATGACCAGAAGTTAATGAGTTATGATTGTCCCTTAAAATTTGCTGGATTTGGTCTGCATTTGGATTAATTAATTTATTATGATAAATATTAATTGAGATTCCGGTTCCTTTGAAAATAAATCTAATAATTGATCTTACTTTTTCCCACTTTCATTTATCAAACTTGTCCCCAATTTTAGGGATATTGATATGTTTTCTACCATGATCTAACAAATTATCCCGTAATTAATATTAAGATGGCGACTCGGAATGGTCGTTCTCTTTCGGTTAGCGAATTAAATCAAAGTATATTAAGTGAAAATAAAATTTGTGCAACATGTAATGACTCAATAGAACTTAATCCATTCAAGTGTGTTATTTGTGACCTGGATTACCACTCTAGTTGTGCTAAATCAGAAGATAAATTTGGCACATCGGCGTGTGCTAGATGTGAAAAAAGTGGAATTCAAAAGTGCTCTCTACACATTCTAATTACGTTAAAAAGGGAAATCACGGCCCTCGCTGATCAAGTAAGCTACCAAAATACCATTATTTGTAAACAAGAAAACAAAATAATGGAGTTAAATAAGGAATTAAACAACCTGAGAGGTAGCGAAGTCGCAAACCAACACAACAATAAAAAGGAATCTAAACACTTTCAAAATAAATCGAAAGATTTAAATATTGTCACAAAAGAGGGATCTGCAAGTGCATTTACTGAGAAGAATTCCATTATTTCGGATAAAAATGTAAATAAAGAAAAAAACATTCCACATACAAATATTTCGGAGGTCAACGGCCAAGCAGATGGGAATATCAATGGAAATTACAATGAATGGACGCAAATAGTTCGAAAAAAACAAACACGAACGTTTAAATTTACTGGACAATCCATAAATGCAGAACTTCCCGTAGCCGAAACTCAACCAAGAAAGTGGATTTTCGTTTCTAGGCTGCACAAAGAAGTTACTTCAGAAGCAATAAAAACACATCTACTTAAAGCAGGAAATTATTCGTTTATAATCGAAAAATTAAAACCCAAGTATGCTGACGCAATATATTCATCGTTTAAAATCGGCGTTCCACTTGAATGTGAAAAAGTTGTAATTAACGAGAGTTTTTGGCCAAGGAATACTTTTATCAATAGATTCTTTTTTAAACCAAAGCATAATAATAATACAAATTTTCAGAAACCTCCACCGACAAAAACGCATATATAGACCCGTCAAATTACGACTTTTATATATTGAACGTACGATCACTAACAACAGAAAAGATTAATCAAATTACAATTGATGTCAATATGTTTAATTCAAAATTTATCTGCTTAACAGAAACCTGGGCGGATTATAATTTTTTAATAACTAATAATATTAATAATTTCATTTTAGAAACATATTATTGTCGAGCCAGTCGAGGTGGTGGTGTCGCAATGTGGCGCGATATTTATATGAAAACAAAGTCACTTAATGTAGGTAATTACGCAATTGATAATATATTTGAAATTTGTGGCACTACTTGGTTGATTAGTGAAACTCGTAGTATTCATATAATAACTGTATACCGGCCGCCGATGGGATGCATGGACTCATTTTTATTTCAATTACATGCAGTGCTTGAACACATTTTTTCATCTGAAGTACCAATCATATTATGTGGTGATTTTAATATTAACTCTATGGTAACCTCAAATAATATGAATAAACTTACAAATATCTTGCAATCATTTAACATCCAATTAATTAATTCTGCTCCTACTAGAATTTCGGAAAACACCTCTACTTGCATTGACCATATATATACAAATATTCCATTGAATGTTACGCACTCTACTATTTCTAATCAAGTGTCGGACCACGAAACATTATTGTTTAATATTAATTTAGTACCCCCAAAACAGAACTCAAATACGAGAATTAAAAGATCATTCGATGATATAAGTATGATACGCTTCATTAATAGATTAAATCAAGAAGAATGGTTTGACATGTATTCAGCCAATGATTATAACGAAAAGTTTAATGCATTTCATAATATTTTTTCATATCATTTTAATGAGTGTTTTCCAGCGGTTAATATTAAAATAACAACTAAAAAAAAGGTTTGGGTAAATAACATTGTAAAAGAATCCAGTAAAAACTTATATAATGCTTATATAATTCAGAAAATATATCCACAATATACAGTAGAATACCTTAAACAAAAAAGGCAACATAATAATCTTGTTTGTAATACAAAAAAAGAATATTACAGAAATAAAATCTCTACTTCAAATAACTTACAAAAAACTACCTGGAATATAATAAATGAACTTTCAGGCATCAATAGTCCTAAAACCTGCAACATTGAACTACAAACTGAAGAATGCAAGCTTACTGATCCCTTGGTTGTAGCAGAGATTCTAAATAATTTTTTTGTCAAGGAACCTCTTAACTTACAGTCTCAATTAGGACAAACTACCACGTCCTACTCGTCTCTAAACGGTATTACAAATTCTATGTTCTTAGAACCTTTCACAGAAATTGAGATCTATGAAATAATAATGACTAGATTAAAAAATAACAGATCTCCTGGTTTTGATGATATTCCAGATCATGTCATTAAGAAATCTGCTGTTCAGTTAGTTAAGCCATTACTCTATTTAATTAATTTATCATTTGAAACTGGTTCTTTTCCAACAAAAATAAAATTAAACATAGTGGTCCCTATATATAAAAAAGGCGACCGGTTAAAGAAAGAAAATTATAGACCAGTTTCGTTGGTATCAGTATTTCATAAAATTTTCGAACTCTGCATGCTGGATCGAATAATGAAATTTATTAAAAAACATAATATTTTGAACACAAACCAACATGGTTTTCTACGTGGAAGATCTACAACTACGGCAATTCATTCATTTTTCGATACAGTTACTAAATACTTAGATAGCGGCGAGTATCCTATTGGCATCTTCTTAGATCTTAGTCGAGCATTCGACTGTGTTGATATTGAGATTCTCTTAGAAAAAATGAACATGTATGGCTTTCGAGGAGTCGTACATACTTGGTTTGGACAATATTTATATAACAGGAAACAGTGTGTTCGAATTGCTTACAATGGGAAAACCGTTCTATCAGAATCTGCTAGCATCCATATTGGTGTTCCACAAGGGTCTATTTTAGGGCCTATTTTGTTTATTTTATATATAAATGATATTGTCAATATTACACCTTCTGAAATATTTATTTACGCTGACGATACATCTACTATTATAAGCAATAAAGATGAACATTTGTTAGTTCACAAATGTAATAATACTTTACTGTCCTTATATAATTGGTTTTTAAGCAATAGACTGCTTCTTAACACAATGAAAACATGCGGTATAAGATTTAAAACAAAACAAGCAAAGGTGAACGATAATATAAATATTACAATAAATAATTCAAGTGTAAATTGTAGCCAAATGACAAAGTTCTTGGGATTACAAATTGATAACTCTTTTGATTGGAAATGTCATTGTGATACTGTTGTAAAATACCTAAATAAAACAGCTTATCAGATGAAATGTCTCAGAAAAATTTTATATATTCAAGAATTAATACAGGTATACTATGCAAATGCTCACTCACGGCTGGTATACGGATTATGCTTTTGGGGTATCTCGACACATTGGCACACCGTATTTGTTGCTCAAAAACGCATTATTAGGTCGATGGCTGGCATTCCACAAACACGATCATGTAAACCATATTTTCGGGATTATAATATATTACCATATCCATGTCTGGTTATGTATGAACTGATATTATATACATACCAAAATAAACAAACATTTATAATTAATAGCGAAATTCATACCTATGATACAAGAAGCACATAGGCCCTTTATTGTTCTTGTTGTTTGTTAATGACTTATGTCATTCGTTTGATTATTGTAAATCATTAATGTTCGCTGATGATTTAAAGATATTCCATGCTATTGAAAATGTAAATAACTGTAAAGAACTTCAACACGACTTGTGTAGGTTACATGAATGGTGTTTGAAGAATAACTTGTTTCTGAATATACCTAAATGTAATATAATTTCTTTTTCGAGAAAATCATCTCTTATTACTTTTAACTACAAAATCAATAACGTAGCATTAGAAAGAGTTTCTACTATTAAAGACCTTGGAGTGATTTTCGATTCTAAATTATCTTTCGCAGCCCATATTAATTTAATAACAAATAAAGCATTTAAGATACTAGGTTTCATATTCAGGAATAGTTACAACTTCAAACCCCATGCCCTTATAACTTTATTTACTAGTTTAGTAAGATCAAATGTAGAATACGCATCTACGGTTTGGTCTCCATATTATAGTTGTTATGTGTTAGCTATAGAACGGATTCAGCATAAATTTGTTAAATACATGAGTTGGAAATTTAGTGAAACTACTATTTCGATTAACGATAACGATGATTTTTCTTTTTGTTTTAGTCTAGAATCTTTACGTAAGCGTAGAATTAGGTTAGATTTATGTTTACTTCATAAATTAATATCGGGTGCAATAAATTGTCCGGAATTGACAGCTTCACTAAATTTTTCAATTAGTCCTACGTATATTAATATACGTCGAAGACCTCTATTTAGATTACCTGTAGTGCGAACTAATTATGAACTAAATAGTCCAATATATAGACTCATGTCTTTCGCAAATGAATTAAACTCAAATGATAGTGTTAATTTATTTGGTTCTACCTTCAGTAATTTCAAAACTGAATTGAAAAGGGTAAAACTGCACGTTTGATGCGCATTTTTTTTAAATTTTTTATTTAAAACATATGTACTTTAATTTTGTATTATTAATTTGATAGAATTTATATGTTATATTTATGTAAAAGGAGATTCCGTTAATAAATATTATTATTATTATTATTAAGAGTCAATAACTTTCATGTTGATAGTTGCCGTTTAAATATAAGAAAATATTCACCTAATATACTAGGCCCTAGGCTTTATAATAATCTACCAGATGACATTAAAAATATCGCATCAATTAATGTATTTAAAAGAAAATTGAAGAGTTTTTTATTGGAAAAATTGTTTTATAATTTAAGTGATGTTATTATGTAAGAAATAATACTTTAAGTTTGTATCTTGACGCTTCCAATACCATAAATGTATATTGTGTACACTATTGGTCTACGGAATAAAGATTATTATTATTATTATTATTTAACAAACATTAAATAAATATCCTCAGAACTAGGCTTATCCCAAAAGTGTTCTTTATAAAATAAATAGTAGATAATATCCTCATTAATTTTTATGTACATACAGTCAAAAATGTTATGACTTTCCGTTAAGATAATGTCTTTATGGCTGTATTTTGAAAAAAAAAACGATTGAACAATTTAATTATCCAAATCAAGTGGTACAAAAAACGCTAAATTTCCTTTACTGTCGAAAATGTCATCGTTAAACTCTGAAATATTGGTACAATTAATTATAGAACTTTCAAAACATTTAAAAAATCTTGATATGACGGATTACTTGAATTTTTTTTTCTGCTATTTACATTAAAAGGTTCAAAATGATTGTTAGGATGATTTATATGATACACTGAATTTTTAGTATCTCCAAAAATGAAAAATTCGTTATTTGATTTATGAACACACAGACAAATATTAAAATGTAAAGCCGTAATTTTAATTACATCATCGGTAGCCCATTCATTTGGCTTAGCATCTTGAGGTGATAGACACGTATCAATATGTGGTGAAGATAGCAATATTGATTTTAAGTGGAGAACAGAAGTTAAGTGTGGCAAAAAATGTAATACACAATGATAAAAACAATTTCCATAAGAAGGGACGGATTTAATAGATTTTGGCAAGTTTGGCTCAAGACAAGAATGAGAAAATTTATAATTATTTAATTCAGATAAACTAGAAGAGGCACTTGTGGTTTGGGGAGTTTGTATTTTAATATTATTACAGTTGTTGGTACTTTTAATTAGACTTAAATCTTTGCGAGGTACACAAAGTTTAATAATAAATAAAACAAATATCTATTCTTATTTTTTTAAATTGCAAATGAATACAATGGAGGGTTTTGAACATTTAATTCATCCAACTCCCCAAAATTAGTTTTAAATTGTAAAGCTATTCCTTTCCCTAATTTAAAATCTTTACTGATACAATGACATAGAGAAAACTCATCTCCGACCTTGAGTAGATCGCCTTCAATTTCCTTGACATTATTATTAATGATTTCGTTTTGTTCCCTTAGGTTTAGAAAAACCTTATAATCATTTAGATTTTGAACATTTAAACCTTCGCTCTGCGAAGATGCAATTTTTATTTGAAATTTTACTGGAAAAATAAATTTTATCATATCCAAAACAATATTAAATTCTAGACCATCGTAACTACAATCGAATTTTGATAAAGCCAACTGATAAATTTGTCTATCATTGCAAAATGTCTTTAAATTATTTAAAGCGATAAACAAATTCTCATACGTTGGTTTATTAGTAGAGTTTTCTTTAATTATTAAATAAAATATAAATCCATTATTCAAGTTTAAAAATGCAATGGAATTTAAAGTAGCTTTCTGTTGTTTTAAAACATCAACATTCCCAAACTTTAATCTGTATTGTTCACCAATTTCCGACACTAAATTTAAATCAAGGGACGTGAAGTGACACAAACTGTAATATTCCATATCACATAAATTTCCAATTTCCTCACAGACATTGACATTTTCAATTTTATTCAATTTTCTAGATTCATGAAAACTAATAAGGTCGTGATTAACAGGTATTCTACTCAATGCATCAGCATTTTTATTGATTCTACCAGGTTTGCGTGAAAAGGTTCCCAGTGTAGTAGAAATTATTTCACTTACATTAAGACAGCCGCGAACATTCTAGATTCGGTTTCTTGAATTCTCGATGATGATCCTGGCTCCGACGTTGATTTGCGTGGACGCTCACAGAGGCCTAAACCAAGGGCACGTCAGTGGGTTTTTTCAGGTGCTCCGGGTCCTGCTGTGGGCTGAAGTGGGCTCGCGGAGTCCTTGTCCTAGGGCACGTCAGTGGGGTTGATTTGGTGGCTCCGGGTCCTACTGGGGGCTGAAGTGGGTTCGTGGAGTCCTTGTTATAGATTTCGGCGGTGAAAATGTCCAGGGTGCGTGTCCCCGATGAGAACATTACTTTTCACTAAATTGGTTGTGGATTACACAAGTAACAAAATTTTTCAAATTTCCCAGAACTGTAAAGTTGTAGATGTACTGTTGTTTATTATTTACTTGTAGGTTCTTTTTTTCTGGGTTTGTGATATTAGTGATACGTAAACACCAATTACTGTTACAGTTGGAATGCGTATATTTCTTTCTTTTTACATTCAACAAAACCGAGTTTCTCAAGTAATTAATTCTAACTTTAAACAGCAAAATTGAACATCTACCATAGTCGCCAGATCTCAATCCTCCAGACTTCTTCCTATTCCCATGACTCAAACTCGTTTTGAAAGGTAAGTGATTTGACAATATTGCTGACATCCAACGAAACGTGATGAGGCTTTTGAAAAGCGTTTTTTAAAAAGTTTCCAGGACATGTATAGCAGATCTCAGCGGTGACTATGACAATTTCGAAGGACAGTAAGGTAACTTTCGTTAATATTTCATTTTGGTTAATGTTACGAACGAACTTTTGTGTCAAAGATTGTATAATTTAGATCAATACTTAAATCTAAACAAAATCCTTCCGCGTTAGAATCAAACTAACGATTACTTACTCCCATGTAACATTCAATGTTACACCGAGCACGATAAGAAAATCGCGCTCCTCGCATAAATTACGGGTTTCTTTATTTCGCGCGCGGCAATTTTTTCTTGCAAGACGAAATAGTGCAGCGGCGTAAATCTTTGTTTCTACGTTTAACCTTCTTTTCAAGGCGCATTTACCAATACGTTAAGTGTAAAGTTCAATCTCGATTAGTGTGGCGGCGTACATATTAACTAGCCGTTTCTATAAATACGGGCCATTTTTTCGCGGGCGCGAAAGTGAAAACGGCATAAATCAGGACCAAATGATGTCTCATTTCACGTTAACTGTACCCGAGGTAGGATATAATTTTCAGAGATAAATCTTTGCCGGCTCCTATTCTGCTCTAACTCCTCCGTGCTGATCATTTTTTTTTCTTCTTCGCGGCAGCAGTGATTAATCACGTCCCTTTTTTGAAAGGAGTTAATTTGTAACGGCTCTTTTCGGCAGTAATTTGTGCCAGAATCGTTCCGATTTCTTCTTAATTCTTCTTATTTTCATGACAGGTTATTGTAATAGCTTAAAGAAAGTCTAAAATATTTTTAAGGTAGGTCAAATGTACACTAGATAAATACATTTAATTTAAGTTTATTGAAATAGGTCGGGATTTCGCTACGACACTAAACAATTTTTTGAAAAATTAATTATGAATGTGTAATTATTAGTTTTCTAATCGTAACAAGAATCTTAAACAATCTATTCCTAAGTTAAAGCTTACTTCTAAAAGTTTTGCGTTGTTCTTAGCATCAAATTTTCCTAAAAAAAATGTAATTAACATTCGAAGTTATTAAAATCTAAACAATAACAGGTGTTGATCTAGGGAATGCATAGAAAACCCATATAACTGTTACTATTGGTGGATGTACGTTTCTTTTTTTATTAGAAAGGGTATAATACGACGGTTGTAGGTGATCATTTTACGTAACGGTAACGGTCCGTGTTGTCTTGTTAATTTCGCTGCGCGGACTCTTCGCGTGATCATAATTCTCCTAATTAGGTGGATATAAGACCAAATAAAGAAAGTAGCCGTTGCCCAATGGCACGATCGGTTCGTT
Organism: Ontholestes murinus; assembly: GCA_963969525.1. NCBI lineage: Eukaryota > Metazoa > Arthropoda > Insecta > Coleoptera > Staphylinidae > Ontholestes > Ontholestes murinus. The sequence goes on along the minus strand of OZ018388.1, from coordinate 11,552,907 downwards.
GTAATATAATTTTAGAATTTCGTACCAATAAACTATAACAGATTTACGGGCCATTACCGGCTACAGTTATGGCGTCTCCGATTCCGGCCGGTTTCCCTTAATTACTCCACGGAATTACCTTGATCACTCACTCCGCGCAAACACGACTCCTGAGGTCTGTTGCAAATCCCCTTTTGCTCCGGAGGTCTATCGCGGCCATCTGAAATTTCGCAACGCGGTGAAACATTGCGTTCGTTCGCCCTAATTATTATAGTGCTGGACGGTTGGAAGAATCTCACCAGGCGAAGAAATTAAGATTTTAAAATATAAATTTTAACAATCAAAATCATAATGTATAAAAGAACTCGTCCTAATGCTGTTGTAGGTATAAAAGTCGTAAAAATAAATATTGAAACATTTTGTAAAACGTTTCAAAAGTTGATTATAGAAGCAATCCTTCGTTAGCCTCTTCCAGGAAGACGTCTACTGTGGAGGCCTCGCCGGAACCCATATTCCCGGGTAGAGAGCCCTCCGTTATTCTTCACTTATCTGTTGAGGCGATCCCTTTGTAGCCTCTCGAGAAGATTAGCTTTCAAATCAAGAAGGAAAAACGGCTTACAGTCCCCAGGGGAGCCCAATTACCTCCCCTACTTCGATAAGAAAAAAATTTGTACATTTTGTTATATATTTGTGTAAATTCATATGTATTTTTTTAAAGGAAGCTAAAGACTAATAAACATAAACAATAATATTTTATTATTTGTCATCTTTTCCATAAGTATAATTAAATAGTTCTATTAATGTTATCTGTTATTTTTTATAGAATATTTGTTATCCGAGATCTGGCATCTCTTTTTGCTTACCGTTAATCTACCATTTGTCATTTCACATCTGTTTTAACTTTGTTAAATTTAAAAAAATGATTGGTTTCATCTTTTAAAAATATATCATCCGTCATTTGCTTCTGTCATCTATAATCTATAGATAATTATCTATAATCACTCGCTTATCATATGTCATTTGTTAAGTGTCAACTCCTCTGTCATTTGTCATCTGCCATCTGTTATCTGTTATGTTATCTGTCATCTGTCATCCGTCATTCATCATCTATCATCCGTTATCTGTCATCTATTATTTTTCATATGTCATCTATTAACTGTTATATGTCTAAATAGTTTTTTTAAGTTTTTATTTTTATCATCTTTTTCAAAAGTATATTTAAATACTTCTATAATCGTCACTAGTCGATTGTTATTAGACATTTGCCATTTGAGAGCTGGAACCATTTTTTTCTTACATATCATCTGGTATTTTCCACTTCTCTTCTGTTTTTTGTCATATATGTTCATATGTTACAATTAAATATTTCATCTGCATCTGTCACCTGACACCAGTCACCTGCAATCTATCATTTCTTATTTGTCATCTGCCTTTTTTGAGATCTCATTTGTATTCTACTAACTATTATCTATCACCTATCACATGTCACCTGTCTTTTGTTATTTGTCATATGCCATCTGGCATCTGCCATCTTTCTTTTATCGTCTATCATCTGTCATTTGTCACTTGTCATATGTCGTCCGTCACCTGTCATCTATAATCTGTCATCTGTCATCTATCATCTTTCATCTGTTAAACGTGGTACACTATTTGCCATCTGTCATCTATCGGCAGTCATCTGTAATTTGTCACTTATCATCTGGCATCCGTCATCCGTTGTCTGCCATCTGCCATCATTTTATTTTTCATATTTCATTTGTTATCGGACATAGGACATAAAAATAGTTTTTATTTTTATCATCATTTTTAAAAGTACAATTTAATTCTTCGATTATCGTTATCTCTCAAATGTTATTAGACATTTGAGAGCTGTCACCTCTATTTTCTCAGCTATCATATGTCACCTGTCATTTGTCATCTGTCATCTATTATCTATCCTCTGTCACCTGTTACTTATCATCCGTCATCTGACACCTGCCATCTGTCATATATCGTCTGTCATCTGTCATCCGTTGTCCGTTATTTACAATCGGTCAACTATCGTTTATCATCAGTCACTTGTCATCTGTCATCTATCATCTGTCATATGTCACGGGTTATCTGTTACTTGTCATTTATCATCCCGGCATCCGTCATCTGTTATCTGTCATCTACCATCTGCCATCAGTATTCTAGTATTTTTTTATATTTCATATATTAACGATTATATCTCTTATGTCTAAATAGTTTTTTAACTTTAAAAAAATATTGATCACCTTTTTCAAAAGTATATTTAAATTCTTCTATTATCGTCATTATTCTCTTTTCTTATATATAACCTGCCATTTGCCACTTCCCATCTGTTTTTGGGCATATCTTTATCTGTTTTACTTAAATAATTGAATGATGGGCCGTTTGTTATTGGTTATTATTCACCTGCCATTTGCATCTATTATCTGTCACCTCTCACTAGTCACCTGCCATCTATATTTTCTAGTCTGTCATCGGCCCTTTCTGAAATCTCATCTGTAATCTATTATCCATTATCTATCAAATATTATACGTCACCTGTCACCTGTCATCCGTCACTTATCATCTGTAATGCGACATCTGTTATCTATCATCTCTCATCTTTAATATGTCATCTATTATCTATCATCTATTATCTGCCATCTGTCACTCGTTATTTGCTATCTGTCAGCTGCCATCTGTCATCTGTCATCAATTATCCGTTATCTGTCATCTACTGTTCATCATCAGTCTTTTGTTATTTTTCATATATCATCTATTATCTATTATCTATTATCTGTTATGACATATGTCAAAATTGTTTTTTTTAAATTTTAAAAGATTTTTTTTACCTTCTCTTTTCAAAAGTATAATTAAATATTTGGAAGCTTTCCCCTGTCATCTATTTTTTCTTATCTGTCATCTGCCCTTTGTGAGATCTCACCTGTAATCTATTATCTATTATCTAAATATCATATGTTACATGTCACCTGTCACGTGTCATCTATAAACTGTCATCTGTCATCTGTCATATACCATCTTGCCTTATCTGCCATCTGCCATCTGTCATCTATCATCTGCCATCTGTCTTCTGTCACCTGTCATCTACTATCTGTTATCTATGATCTGTCATCAGTAATTTATCATCTGCCACAGCCATCCTTCGTCTGTTATCTGCCATCTGCTATCTGCAATCGTCAGTCTTCTGTTATATTTCATATGTCATCTATTATCGGTTTATGTCGTATGTCAAAAAACGTTTTTTAAATTTTAAAAGTTTCTTTTATCAATTTTAGTTTTACATTGGTTATTATACATCATTTATCTGCATCTAATCTGTCAACTTTAACCAATATATCTGATCTCCCCTATAATCTATTATCTACCATTTATTACCTGTCATTTTTCATCTGTCATCTGTTATCTATCATCTGTCACCTGTCATCTGTCATCTATCGTTTGCAATCTGTTACCTGTTATCCGTTGTTCTATATCTGTCATCTGCCATCTATCACCAGTCACTTGTTATCTGTCATTTGCTACCTGTTATCTATCATCTGTCACCTGTAATCTGTCACCTAACATCTATTATCTATCATCTATCATCTGTCATCCATCATTTTTCACCCGTCGTTATTTTTCATATGTCATCTATTAAATGTTATATCAAAACAGTTTTTACAAATATTAAACGTTTTTATTTTTATTTAATTTATAATTTAATACTTCTATTATCGTCATCTGTCAATTGTTACAAGACATTTGTCGTTTGAGAGCTGTTATCTCCCTACTCTTTTCTATAATCCGCCGTTTGCCTTTAGCCATCTGTTAATTGTCACATATCTTTAACTATTATAATTCTAATCATCAATTATAAGTTATTAGTTACTATACATCTATCAACTGCATCTGTCATATGTAACCCCTCACCATTCTCATGGCATCTATCTTTTCTTATCTGTCATTTGCCTTTTCTGAGATATCACCTATAATCTATATCTATCAAATATTATAAATCATCTATCACCCGTCATCTGTCATCTCTCATCTGTAATATGTTATTATTTGTCATCTATCATCTGCCATCTGTCATTTGTTAGCTGTCATTTATAATCTGTCATCTGTCTTCTGTCATCCATCATCCGTTATCTGACAACTGCCATCTGTCAGCTGTCACCTATAATCTGTTATCTGTTTTCTGTATTCTGTCATCCGTTATATGTCTTCTGTTATTTTTCATATATCCTCTATTATCTATTATATATCATACTTCAAAATTGCTTTTGAAAATATTAAAAGATTTAATTTTAGCTTCTTACTTAAACGTATAATTAAATACTTCTATTATGGTCATCTGTCAATTATTATTAGACATTTGCCATTTGAGAGATTTCACCTTTTCTATCATCTGTCGCTAATCACCTACAACTTATTTTTTTTATCTGTCGTCTGCTCTTTCTATCTATTGATCTATTAAAAATATGTCATCTGCCACCTCTGTCCTGTCACCTGTCACTTGTTATCTAACATCTGTCTTCTGCCTTCCGCTATCTGTCATCTGTTATTTATTATTAACCTTCTGTTATTTTTCATATGTCATCTATTGTTTGTTATATGCCATATGTCAAATATTTTTTTTTAAATTTGAAGGTGTTTATTTGTAACATCTGTTTCAAAACTATAATTTAATACTTTTCGTCATGTGACATTTTATTATTAGACCTTTACCATTTGAGAATTGCCATCTCTCTTTACTTATCCACAATCTGCCATTTGCCTCTGCCCATATGTTATATTTCATATAGATCGTTATCTATTATAACTAAATATTGTAATCATCGGCAATAAATTGTCATCTCTCATCTACCATTTGACATTTGTCAATTGCCTTTTATCATCTGTCATCTATAATTTGTCACTAACATTTGTTCATTTGTCATGTCATCTGTTATCTTTCATCCGTTATCTATATCAGCCACCTGCTATTTATTATCAGCTTTATAATCTCTCTTATTTGAGGTCAAGGTTTTTCAAACATCTTTTGTCCCATTTGGTCGGAATTCGCTTCAAAAATTCCTCATGCTAATTCTCTTTTAAATTTTCGGATTTTTTTTCAAGCATTCTAAACTTTCCCAGCAAGTTTTTTTTCATTATTTGATAATTTAATTGCAAGGATTTCAGGCAAGTTTTCTCACAGACTCCTAGATTTTTTTAACAATATTTTCCGATCATGATGTTTCTTACTTTGTTGTAATACACTTAAATTACCTCTCCATCAACAGAAAATTCAAATTAATTGGTTTAAAAAAAAAAAGTCAATATACTCAAAAAACCTCAGAGCGAGAACGAAGGTTTTGGTAAAAGTGATTTAACTTTATCCAAATATAGCGATAAATTGTTCTAAAAAGGTTTTTAATTGTAATTATATTGTTGATTCTGTCTTAACGTGGTTATTATATCAGTCTAATTAGGTAATGTATAAAATTGCTAACTGTATTATTATCTACAATCGTAATTCATAACATCCAGCAGTACCGTAATTGCTAATGTTTAGTACTAGCGATGGGCGCTAAAAAACGCGAGAAATGATCGAACATAATAAGCCAGTGGTTGGTGTTTTTCTGGTGGCTATTAGTATATTGAAAAGATAATTACCAGCTCGGGGCCGTAATGAGTGCGTGCGTTAATACGTAAATTTAATTACGGCGCAGAAAAACGGTAATGAAGTCGAAATGTAACAGGCGCTGGTTTTTCTCCGCGATCGGTCGCCTAATTAAGATTAGGATGAAGAGGGGGGCAAAGTGGGGGGCAAGGGGGATTTTCCTTCGCCGCGGAAGAACCCGGAGCGGGGGCGATCGGTGCCCGCCTTAATGAAATTATCGTGAATGTTTCGGATTCCATCGGCGATTTAATAATTATCTTGCGCAACCTGTTTGGTGGTTGGTTGGTTGGTTGCGCGCTTGGTTGATGGGTCACGGGTCACGAGGGCGCGGATCTCGTGACCGGCTTAAGCATTACTCACTCACCACGGTGCGGTGTTTCATTAACATAAATTTTAATTAATGCACACACAGAGTCTGTTATCACCATTTTCTAACAGTATTCTATATGTTTACACCATATTGACCTCCACAGATAGTTACATAGTATCTCCATCCAAAGTTATGATTACTTAAAAAATGTATACAGGTATGAAAGGAGGTGAGGTCAACCATTTAGAAAAAAAGCATTACCTACTTAAGAAGGACTTTAGTAAATATTTTTTTTGAAAGGATTAAATTATTGCTTCCCGACCAAATTTGGATTTGATCAATGTAGTTCAAGACAGGTTAGCTATAATCACATAATATACAACGTTTTAGATAATAGATGTCGCCTTTATAGTGTCTCTTTTCCTTAATTTACAGCTTTCCTGTAATAAACAATGAATAAAATAATTAGATCCAGCAAAAAATGATTATTTTGAGTTGATTCAAACCACTGTTGTCAGATTGTAGAAGTAAAATTTTACATTTAACTTAAATTTATTGAGCATCCACCTGAAATCAAAACGTTGTAGCTTAATTTTAGAAATACGTTAACGATGTTCCTCCTTTTAGAATTAAAATTTCCAAATATGTCGTCTTACAAGATACGTCGGCGTGTACATCTACATAATAATCTAGTAAATTGGTAGGGCTGACGGTACCGCAATCGATAACTGCGAATTTGCGTGTTTGCTCTGTGACTAATGGCAGCAAAAAACCGTACCAATTAAAACACACAGGTAGTAAACGTAAACGGGCATCCTTAAGATAATAAAATTGCAGGAAGTAATGCGTACGATTAATACACGTCTTGGTTTCATTGAGGCAAACGGCTTTTTCATTTGTTATGCAGCTGAATGCAAATAATATCTTCACACATGTTTAGACTATTTAAATTTGAATTAGTGATGTTTATAAATGAAAAAGGTTATATTCAGCAAACAATATTAATGAAATCGAAACGACAGTTAATACCTGGTGTTTTTTTTTTAATTTTTAGGTCATATGTTGGTTGTTGTTGTCGCGATTATACTAGGGATGTTCAAATGAAATGGCACGAAACGACACTGTATGTAAAAATTAAGAATTTTTTGAGCACAATGATTTAATTGATTAATGAGCTAAGGAATTCCGTCTTCCCAAAACTTCTGAAACCATGACGAGACCCATTTCTTCACAGTGTCTTTCAAAGTTGAAGCGCTGCCCTTGCAGATGTTTTTTTTTTTAAGAGACTAAACACATAGAATTTACAAGGCATACATGTCCAGGCAGTAGAGTGGATGGTCCATGGTCAAACTGGTCAGTTTCGTATGTGTGACGCCCGTTATCATGGAGCAGGACCACACTCTTCATGAGCAGCAGGTCTTTTCTTCTTAATAGAGCTGCGTAATCTTTGGAATGTCTTACAATATATACCAGAATTATTGGTTCTTCTTCTCACTTTAGTTATAAGAAGATATCGGTACTGAATTTATATTTACAAGGAAAATTCAATCTCGAACTACAAGTACTTGTAGTGTCATATTGAACCCTCTCATTCAGTCATTCTGCTAGTATAAGTACTTCTAGTACAAGATTAAACCTCCGGTGAGTCATCCTGCTAGGCGACATTACGTAAAGTGTGGTTTCTGTGAGTGTGCATTCAGTACTGAGATACTGATTACTGATTTGCTTTTAGCAAAACTCAAGTGTACTAATGATTTTACAGTTACAGACAAAGAAGAAATGACTGTTGAAGATCTGCCTTTAATTGCTCGATACGAGGATAATATCGGCAAAATAAAACTCCGATAGTAGCCCAACTAGCGATAGCTAAAGTGTAGCATCGCTAGTTCAAATCAGCAACCGGTACCATTCGCCATTGGAATACTTTAGAGTAATGGGAGCGATCCTTTAAAGTAACAAACTTATTTACACTAGATAACAAATAACACAGTGAATGAACAAGATGGTCGATAGCCGCACACTGCTATCACTACTACCCCTACTACTTTCGGCAATATGTAATCTGATCAACGAAGATAAACCCAGGACAATTGACCAAAACATCTATTTATTCTGAAGCTAAATTTGGCTCATTTTTGGCCGTTAATTTAGGGATGCAAGTAGTGGCAGTTTGCATCAAGTCTTCCCATCGAGATTTAAAGAGAGCGTGTGCTTAAGCTCGTCATAAAAAGACGTATTCAAATACGATCTAAATATTTTCATCAATATCATCAGAGATACAATGCGTACGATCCAGATAGTCAACAATGGAAGTGGAATGACTCACCTTGAAAAATAAATATAGCAGGTGAAATTGAATGTAAAAAAAAGGCTGCTCAAAACGTCCAACTTTGTAAAATTCCGGCAAGTTGCTCTTCCTGTTTCCGAGATTGAGTAGAGACGTGAAAGGAAGACGTTTTTCTTATGTCATAAAGGTGCTGGTAGGTATCAAAGAGAAAGAATTTAAAAGTTGCTTTCAACAGTGCAAAAACAGAGTAGAATAAAATACCATGTTAAAGTAAGGAAAATCAGTATGTCACATCAACACAAAGCATTTTAAAGAGCGATGGTCTTGCGACGTGCTTTCATCACAGTACAGGTTAATCAAAAACAAATTTACTTTAAGATATTTTAATAAAAAATAGGTTTTTATTAATGGTTAATAACTTAAAACAATTTTGCAAACTAATAGCGTGAAACGTTCCACGACCAGCGCATCTAGGCGGCTTGTATTTAACGTAGGGTGTTTAGATTTAAGGAGGTTCAAGATAATAGCCAGAGGGTATTCTGCAACAATTAGGGTGTACTTAGTGCAAATGTTTAGGTCATGACTGTAATCAGTGCAAGACACTGCAATTGCTTTTTTTTGATGACATGAGAAGAAATCCATCATGGACGTCCTTTTAATAGGGTAGTGTCGGATTCCTAATGGGAGGAAGGAGTGGTTTTACCCCTGCGTGATCGTTATTGTGACTAGTCTATAACCAAAAGGTCTTTTCTAGTCTGGCCTCATGTGAATTGATCGCTGAGACTCTCTGAAATTGTTTTTTTGATAAGTAAAATGTAAATACATCATGGACACCCTTTTAATATGATAGTGTCAGACTCCTACCGACTAAAACCACTCCTTCGAGATTGCTATTATAGCTAGTAGATAACCAAAGGATCTTTTATAGTCTAGTCTCGCGCGAATTAATAGTTAAGAATGTCTGTAATTGCTTTTTTTTTAAATGAGTATAGAGAAAATCCATCATGAACACCTTCAGAGTATGGTAATGTCGGACTCTTACCGACTAAAATCACTGCCCTGCGATCGCTATTGTGACTAACCCAGGACCAAAGGGTCTTTTCTAATCTTATCTTAAGCAGTTTGATCGCTAAGATTATTTTTTTGATGAGTAGAGAGGAAGTTCATCATGGTTACACAGTAGGGTAGTGTCAGACTAAAGCTACTCCTTGTGTCCTCAAAATAAAATACATTTACAATAACTTTAAAATTTAAATCACAAGACACGGAGGCGGAGTTCACAGAGCAACTTAGCCCATTATAGCTGATGATGAATATCAGCAGGTGATTCTTGCCATTGAGGCAATATTTTTGCAATTGCTAGAACCTATTTCTACTCCAATTTACATGGAACTATTGCATGATGATAAGGTTACCTTCACTTATTGCAATTTGTTGGGTTTAGTAATCTAATCAGTAAAAATTTCCAAATCATTGACCTGCAAAAAAAAAGGGTATATTCGGCTCCAGTCGCTAGAATTTCTACTAAAATATCTCTGACACAGGTTATTAGGTACATCAGTATCATCTCTAAAAATTCTTACTGAGATGACTGAAATCCAAAGAACTGCAAAAGGTAGAATAATATTAAGTGTTCCAACACTATCGCTAGTGGAAACCTTTATTAAAATTGTGGGTCATAGTATCGGATAAAGGTAAAGGAATGCAATTATTATATTGATAAAGACTTTCCAGTGGGCTGTAAAAATCTATAAATAATCTTCCGAACCGAAATTTTTGTTATTTATCAAGCTGTAAAGCCCGTGATGTTAGATGCCCTTAGTAACCACCTGCCAACTCTACATATACATATGTACATAAATGCAAAGTTTTTGTACCATTCAACTTTGTAGTACAGTTGTTATTATAGTTGGTTGGATGGCCTCTATTCCACCTTCAAATTAGTAAAACATAGCTACGACGCTTAAATTTTAGTCTAATCCTTTCTTTAATTTACTTTTAATATTTTTATAAAATTTTATAATCATAATCTTTTGAGAGGCAGTGAGCTACAGAGATAATTGCATTAATACTACGCACAATCTTTATTGGATTTTTATTGGATTTTTTCTCGATTTTAGATTATTATTGGGAGAGTAGATAATTAGTATTTAACAGTATTTTTAATAGGTCAGTTGTGTACTGAACTAAATGTCACAGCGTTCGTTTGTTACTACTCTGTCATAAGTTAAAGTAATGTAGTGAGTAACGTTTCAAACAAGGACATTTTTGCACGTTTGATAGTTTTAAAGCATAATTCAGACTTGACGTACACTAATGTGGATAAAATATTGAGATATTGTATCTCAACTGATTGAACATAGGTTAACCGATAAATAACCTCTGAGAACAGACACGAAAACAAGTCGCTTACTTTCTTTGAAACGGTCGGGAAATTTGAATTTCTGTCTGAACGCCCTTGCTTTGCGGCTATACAGATAGAAAATTATCATTTAGTATACCTGTTCGCTATGTCCGACTATGAGAGCAACCGCGTAGACGCGAAAATTTCATCTGCTCGATCTGCGTAGTGGTGATCACCATTGCAAAATATGCTATTTGCAAGAGATGCAAGAGACCCAACAATTATGCCTGTGCGGATATAAGTTTCATGGAGCAGAAGTGCCTGGAACTCAAGGGTCTAAGAAGGCTGATTTTTTTTTGTGATGTATGCGAAAAGGGTTTCAGTATTCTTCTCGAAATTCAGTCATTGTTGTTCCAGTTGAAGGATGAAATTGCCTCGCTTTAACGGCTAAGTATATCTCTACCACAAACAACTGAGCAGAGGTGATCAACAAGCGCTTCCGAATTCCTTCGAGCAAATGATTAATGAATACACCGATCTTAATCAAAAGAAGCCCAATTTAATCGTCCATAACATACCAGAATCTCGGGATGTAGACGCAGCCAAACGCCAAGCGAAGTGACAACAAAAGGATTGAGGACATGATCCTGATTGTTAATGTCACCTCCTCCTCTGTAAAGTCTTTTTGCATTGAGAAAAAGTCTATGGAAGCAAATGCCAACAAAAATAAATTCTGATCTTCATTTTTACGAACAACAAAAAAAGATCATGGATTACTAAACTCGCTTACATATGATGGAACAACTGCAAAAGATGGAAATGGTTATTGGCAGACTACTTCAAATCTGTATATGATAGCATTGTAACCCAGGCTAATCACCGAGCCCGGTTGACATCGGACGGAAATACGCCCCTCGCGCTGAGGGATACTGATATAATGTATAGTTATTTTCTACGTAATTTACTATAGCTTAAAGAATCAAAATGTCCCGGGCCGATTGTCTGCATGCAATTTTATTGAAAAAAAATGCCGGTGTACAGTACAACTAATTTTTGACTTATTTGCGAGATCGTAAAGGGATGCAGTTTTTCTCGATATATAGAAAGAAAGTTTTTTTAACGCCTATTCATAAGTCGGGCAGCAAGAATTGAGCGAATAATTATAAGCCTATGTCGATTCTGAATTTGATTCCTGAAGTTTTCAAATCTATTGTATCCGGGAAAACATCGCTACGGTTACTAATATTCTGATTGTTACCCAAAAATTTCTTAAATCCTTTGATAAAAGCTATCAAATAGATATTATTTACACTGACTTTGCTAAGGCTTTCAACAAAGAATGAATGGAATATAATTAGAGTAAGTTACCACAATAAAGGATGTTATTTTTGATTCTAAATCATCTTTCATATCCCTCATAAATAGTATTGTAAGCAGAAGAATGAAATTGCTGGGAATATGTTGACGCTTGTTCCTAATACAAAATTACAAACAACTTTTTATCCAGTCCACACCTTAAATCACTGTTAACTTACAACGGTTGCTAGAATGCATAGATTAAGAAGCAACAACTGTATCTTACTAGATTGTGACTCCTTGTCTGTCTATCCTGTTGTTATATTTTATTGTGTTGTCCTAAATAAGGAAATTAGAAAAACACTTCTTATGGTCCATAGTTTGGTCTTTTCATTTACAGTTGTCTGAGACGTATATATTTCGATCAGAAACAATCATTTTCAAAGTCTTATAATTAGAGAGCGAATTTCTGGTCATTATGCTTATCCTTAATATTTATAGCATCGAAAAAATTTCTAAATATGTATACAAATATTGAAAAATGTGATCACTTGGCGTCAAGAATAATTTGCTTTTTTTTGCTTATTTTGACTTTTTGTGCTGATTTTTATGCTTTTTTAGATTAAAATGTTTTCTAAGGCATTTTCTAAAACTTTTAAAAAAAATTAATAAAACAGTTTACACTGATTATAAATTATTGTGCTAATATAGAGAATTTTCATAAAAATTTGTTGCCCATCATTTATAGATTATATTTTTATCACATATTTTCTTCCTGTCTTTTGACAATATAATTGTTTAAAATTTGTAGCTATTTATAATATGATATATCGTTTTTGTTAATTTTTATATTGAAAGTTCAAAATTAAATTAAAAAAAACAGCAGACAATTTCTCAATCTTTAGCATCATCTTCAACAAACTATGGACAATTTAAATTTAATTTAGATTTATGCAAAATTGTAAAAATTTGAAGTATAGTTTCAAAATGACAGAAAATCTGTCGAAACTATAGTCACAATAAAGATAAAAGTGTGTGATATATAAATGGTATTTACAATCATTTATTAATAAGAATGTATCACAATGACCTATATTTATTTAAGTTTTTTTGCAGAAATTCTATGTAAAATATGTTGATAAATGTGTTACATATTAAGAAAATTTCTTTAGTACTTTTTTCCTGTTTTTATGCTCTTTTGTCCATTTTAATGCTTTTTCTCTATTTTTTTTTAATTTGGTGCCTTTTTAAGTGCTCTTTTTCACATTTTTTAAGCTTTTTTATCCGCTCTCTACTTATAATAATTTAATCCACCAAGACATTCAATACGATATCTTAAACCTGATGAAGGCGGTAAATCAATAAAGACAATAATTTCATCCTCTCTAGAGATTCCTATAAGAATTTCTAGGCATAGTTAGCTGCGAAAATCAAGTTAATTAAAGGAATAAGACTTTCAAAAATTTTATTATGGGCGCTATGTAATATATTACAAAAACCAAAATATTGAGTACTTAACAACTTTATCAAGATATGTAAGTCTCAAATCTTGTATTTAAGGATTGATAAAAATTAAAATGTTAGATCAACAAAAACTGCCATAACTTTGCTTTTGACTTTTGCTACTCACATTACCGTTTTCTTGCATATTACAATCAATCGATTAAGTAATACAAATTTTAAGTTGTTTAAAAGGTAATTTAAAGAGAATTAAACATACTTTTTGCAACCATATTTACACGTAATCATCGAATATTCTGAAAGCTGACGTAAAAGACACTTCGCGAAAAAGATCAATTTTATTGCTTCTAGCACTTTGTGGCTGTAGCCTATTCAAATATAGAAAATAGAAAGTAAAATTTTCGGCATATGTTACTGTTTTATTATAAAAAGTGTGAAAATGCTCTTCAAGCAAGAAATTGTTATCCGATATGTATGGAGAAAATGTATTGGCAGAAACCTAGTATCAAAATTGTTGGTAAAAATTTGATTCGGCAATTTTATATTCAAGATCAACACCAACTAATCTTTCAGAGCCTGATGTCTCTGAAAGATTAGTTGGTGTTGATGAAGGCACGATAAAGGCGTCAATTGATGAAAAATGGCGAGTAACAACTCGTAAGATCATCAGGAGTTTTATTTGTCTAATTACGCTGTTTATAATCATTGAAAGCTCGACATATTCTCAATGATATCTGTGATTTGCTTCGTAAACGACTAAAAACTGATATAATTTTGAAGTTCATCATCACTGGAGACAATAAATGGGTTGTTTACAATAATGGTAAATGCAAAAGGTCATGGAGTCAAAAAGATGAAACTTCAAAAGCCGAAATTCATCAGAAAAGGTGATGCTATCTGTTTGGTAGAATTTTAAAGGAATCTTTTTATTTGAGCTTATACCTGACAAGACAACGGCCAAATCAAATTTAATCAGATGGACAATTTAAAGTTATCAGACCAATTTAATCGTCTATAATATGCCAGAATCGCAGGATTTGGACGCTGCCAAACGTCAAGCGGGTTGAGGACATGATCCTGATTGTTGATGTCACCTCCCCTTTGTAAAGTCCCTTGGCCTAGGGAAAAAGTCTGGCAAACGCCAACGAATATAAAATCTGATTTCCAACTTTACTAACAACGAACAAAAAGAAAGGTCATGAATTACCAAATTCACTTATATATGATGGAACAATGTAGCTCTGGAAAATATAATATAGTGATGTTCTCCGTACTTTACTATAGGGGTGGAGTTTTTTCTAGATATATAGAAAGAAAGTTTTTTAACGCCTTCTGAACTTTATTCCTAAGGTTTTCAAATCTATTATATCCGGGAAAATATAGCTAAAGTAACTAATCTAGTTGTTACCTAAAAATTACTTAAATCCTTCCATAAAGGCTATCAAATAGATATTATTTACACCGACTTTGCTAAGGCTTTCGACAAATTATGAATGGAATACGATTAGAGCAAGTCACCACAATAAAGGATGTTATTTTTGATTTTAAATCATCTTTAATATCCCTCATAGATAGGAAATTGCCGGGAATATGTTGACACTTGTTTCTAATACAAAACAACTTGTTATCCAGTCCATAACTTAAATCACTGTTTACTTACAACGCCAATCAATAGAATCTCCGAAACTTCCATCAGTTTTCCATCCCAACCTACAGAACGTCCTAATATTATTTCTCTCCGATTGACAGGAAAAAATACCTGTATTTCACTTGATTGCGACTCCTTGTCTGTTTTCAGAAAAAGTAGTGATACAAATATTTGTTTTCGAATAACTAATCTATCCTGTTATGTCATATTTTATTGTATTGGGCTTTTAGTCTGTTTGATCCTAAATGATTAAATAAGAAAAACATTTCTTATAGTCCATAGTTTGGTCCTTATTTACAGTTATCTGACACGTATTTCGATCAGAAACAATCTTTTTCAAAGTCTTATAATAATTTATTCCACCAAGACATTAACTACGATATCTGAAACCTGATGGTTTATAGCTCATCAGGCTAAGAAACCTTTAATCAAGACGTTGAATCAATAAGGATAATAATTTTATCGTCTACAGAAAATTCTATAAGAATTTCTCGGCTTAGAAGCTACGAAAATCAAAATAATTAAAGGTGTAAGACTTTCAACAATTTTATTATGGGTACTATGTAATAAATTAGAAAAACCAAAATACTGAATATGAAAATCCTTTCAACAGTGTTTTCAAGATATGTAAGTCTCAAAAATTGTTGACTTTTGCTACTCACATTACCGTTTTCTTGAAAATTACAATCAATCGATTAAACTAATATAAATTTCAAGTTGTTTAAAACGTAATTTGAAAATAATTAAACGTCTTTTTGAAACCATCTTTACGCGTAATCATCGAATATACTGAAAGCTGTCGTAAAAAGACACTTTGCGAAAAGAGATCGATTTGATTGCTTCTGGGCATTAGTTTTTGGTTGAAGCCTATTCAAATATAGAAAATGGAAATGGTGCAAATGCTCTTCAAGCAAGAAATTGTTATCCGATATGTATGAAGAAGATGTATTGGCAGAAACCCAGTGCTCAAAAAGGTTGGTAAAAATTTGATTCGGAAATTTTATATTGAAGATACCACAGGTTCTGGAAGACTTGTTGGAGTTAATGAAGGCACGATTAAGGCATTAATAGACGAATAAAAACTTGTGATCACCGTGATCTTTAATTTGTTTAATTAGGCCGTTCATAAGCACTTGAAGCTCGATATATGGATAAAACATTTTCTTATGGAAAGAAAATTGTTCCTTCACATTGATATCTTTTCGTTTGCTTCTGAAACGACGACTAGAAAATGATATATTGAAGTTCATCCCCAATGGAGACAACAATTGAGTTGTTTACAATAATGGTAAATGCAAGAGGTTATGAAGTCAAAAAGATGAAACTTTGAAAGCCTATTTCATCAAAACAAATGAGATGCTATTTGTTTATGGAATTTTAAAGAAATCTTTAATCTTCGATTGAGCTTCTACTTGACAACACAATGATCAAATTTGTGTGTACTATCATCAGCTGAATAATTCACTCAAACAGGAAAAGAAAAGGCAGGAATTAATCAAAAGACCTCATATAAGTGTAGTAATTCAACAAAAGCTTCTCAAGCTTAGATGAGACATATTTTTTAATTCGCCAGATTGGGAAGCTTCTAGGCTATAAAGTAAATACCAGCAGTTATAGAAAAATCCGGACGCCCAAGTAGATATTTGCTCGCTCAGCATCATGGACAAAAAGAAGGGTTAGAGTGGAAGATAATCGCAGCTGCATGAACTCCACCCAGCTTCATCCATCCAAAATTTGTGTACCTTTCGTATAATATTTGAATGTATTTTTTAACAAAGTACAAATTACTTATTCGAGTCTCTACAAATGTTTTTAGATGAAACGATTAAAAATCACCTGGATCATTTTTTTAAAGCAAAGAACAAAAATCATTTAAATGTCAACCTTTGCGCTCACTGCACTTACTTATTCGAACACTCAAATGTTTTATGACGGCTTGGCAGGTAGGGTCTGTGATGGTTGCCTTTTCGTGATGAATATTTTATATCAAATGCGCCAAATAATTTGGTTTATTGGCGTAAACTTTAGATTTAATTTAACCCAACATGAAAAGTTCATAGAGGTTAAATCAAGACTGCGTGGAGGCCAATTTATATCACCTCTTGTTAAGATCAATTTGCTCTTGTGCCAATTGAATTTTATAGCAGTGCAGCTTAAGGTCTTTGCAAATAATATAGTGTAATGAAGATGTAGGTATTTTAAAGCTCTTGCACGCTTTCGAATTGAAAGGTTCGGATCGTCACGAACAGAATGGTTAATTCTATCCACGTTCTCTGTCGTTCTTGATGATTTTGATCAACCCGTATTAGGTTTTTCCAATTTTGTACACGTCTTTTCAAACTTCTCCGGCCATTTTCAAATGAGATGTATGTTTCTGGCCTGATTTAAGTGGCGAAAATCTCGAGGATTGCAGAATCTTCTACGTTTTGCAGTCGTAGAATTACAATTTTTGACACGCACAACGCGCGGCCCGCTGAAGAGAAACGCTCCATAGCGACTAAAATCCCAAGAGACTATCGACTGACATACTCCCAACCCTTCGGGTTCTTTGCATTCACGTAGAAAGTTAAACAAATATAAACTTTCTTTGGAGGCTAAGATTCAAAAATTTGTACAGATTTACATTTGTCTTAAAGATTTGAATTAATGGTTTGTTAAAATATTAGCAATTTTCATCACTTGTCCTTTATAAATAATTGCTATAAAATAGTGTTAATTAACAGTTTATATAGAAAAAAGTGGCAAATCAAATGATTTATAGTAATACACACGCAATTAAATAATTCCACGTCGAATTAAATTACACGAATAATAAATACCATATTAATGATATTGTACGTACGGTAATTACTACGGCGAGCAATTTATAAATATTTACACGACTTTTCATCTTAACGTCAGTCATGTTAAAACAATAATATATTTTCTAGGGATTAACAATTATTTCACCATATGTCATGTCAATTATCACCTCGTGCACGTTTATACAAACAACGGCAGCGCTAATGACAATGGGCCGTATTAATTGCCAGCCGCGCCGCAATAATTATTGTTGGATTTAATTGTATGCATAATTGGGTATTGCCGGAGCAGCGGCATTCTGCAAAGTGCGTGTCACCAGTTTACCTTTTGCGTTCTAGCGTAATTACAAGAAGAACAAAAAAAAGTCGAGCGCGTTTCGCGTTCCTTTTACTCATTATCCACTTACATATTTTCGTATGAAGATGTTTGCTTTGATGCAACATTATATAAAGTCTATTTTAGTATGAAGTATGATTGAGTTATTAAGTAATTGATAGTGTATAATTAATTCATCATTCTTTACATGCATTGTTCATAAAATTCTTTCTTAAGAAGTGAGAATGATTTAGGCTATAGATTTGATTTAGAAAATCCTACTTTGCATCATATTAAATGATTTAGTTAATGCTACTTTAGATGATATTAAAAGTTATCAAATATAAGTTAAATCCAGTTTGAAATATGTTAAAGAAATAAATGTTAAGACCAGACATCCAACACGTCGTTAATTGTAGGCGCGCGGTATTCCACAGGTTTCAGTTACGGGCCCGTTATGATCATTCCGGCACGTTAACGTCGCATTATGCAGAAATTTGAATAAATTTGCGGAGTTACACGAGAAACGGCTCTCGAAATAATTTATTCAGCGCTAAAAACACGCGGCTCTCGCTCGATTAACGTGGCAAATTAATTTTCTATTAAGCGGGGCTCGGATGAAAAGCGAGCAAAAAAAAAATTATAGCGGAGGCAAATCTTCGGCTTAAACATAACATGCACACATCCAGATGATCGCATCAGCCTAATGACTGTAATTAAATCGTATCGGGCAGTTAACGCGCATTCGCGCAAATTAATGTATTCACTACGTCTTATCATTGATATAAATCTGTGTAATTGCGTGCGCCTGTTGTTTCCGCATTAGGGATTAATTTGTTTCCCTTATTTATTATAATTTATTGCTAATATAACGATGAACGCAGTTAAATTATACTTGTAAAATATCATATATATTATTTACCCTTCTACATGTAGTTAAAATTAATTGTACAGCAAAAATTCAATAGGTTATTCCCTTAACTATATTTTGCCCTTTAATGATTTTTGAAAACCCACTTTGTTTCGAAGATATAGGGCTAACAAAATTAAATCAAAGTCTACAAGAAATGTAAAAATGACTACCTCTAGCTAGGATGCAATAATAAAATATTCTCCTCATTGACTGCCAAATTCTTTCAAAAACACAATGCACGCTTCTTATTGTTTTTATACGATTTCTCTAGTTTTCCACATGTTTATCTAAAGTAGTAGACTCTAATAACTTCAGACAAGGATATAATACAGGAGGGAGAGAGCAGTTCATGACCAATCCAGCGATCTCTGCATGTTACCATTGGATCACAATAGAACCCTTGCGGTACCCCAGATGATACGTGGATTAGCTTTCCATAAACAGGAACAGAATGTTTAACTTTAAAGCTTTAATAATTATAAGATAGTACAATAACTTAGTTTATATTATAAAATCAAACATTAATTTAGACTTGTAATTAAAAAAATCCACTAATTAAAATACCATTTTTAGTCGTTAAGAGAATTCATGATTAAAAAATTGTAATAGTAATAACTCGTTAATTTTTATTTTCCTAATTAACTCTTGAGAGATTTAGGACGATCGGGTGGAAATCAGTTTGGCCGGTTGACGTGAGGAAGAGGGAGGCGGCGGCCGGAGGAGGCGATCGCATCTTCGCCGGGCGAGGCCTTGGTTTGTCAAAGGCGTGATGGACGCACTCGTCCTGAATTCCAGGAATACTCCATCCGCGCTCCTGCTGCGGGATTTTTATTGCCCCGCTGATATCTATAAACACTGCTCCACCTAATTAGCCACTTTATTATATTCATTCGCCAATTAAAAAGCCACACTTTGCGTATAAAACCCATCTGCGCTCTTTCTTCGTGCGGTCCGCGCGCACCCCACCGGAGCGACCTGTTGGCATTCCTCAAGAGTCCGAAATGTAAAATATGCCTAGCTTAGTGTGAAATCGTATTTCATTGAAACAATAAAATCTCTTTAATTAGTTCCTACAACGTCTTGAAAAAATAAATCCGAGAAATTTTGCTAAGGGAAATTTAACCAAAAGCTTCCAACTCTTACAACAAATTTTCGAAATTAATATAGAAAATAACTTCTAGATCATATTTCTTATGCCATTTCTTCTAACCAGTTGGCTTTCTACTAAATAGAATTACTCATCTTCCTTTAACAATACATCTAACTATTGAACTACTAACCTTGAACTATTCGAGGCGTGTTTAAGGTTATACTATAAAGTGGTTCAGATAGTTATAGTCAATTATGGTTAACTTAAATACTTTTGGTGATATAGAATCCATAGTCTCGATTATTATACGACGTTTAAAGATATATCAGGTATTTTGGCTCTTTACGGGTCATTTAAAGATCTTATGAACGATCAAAGATATTCAAAGTGTCTTCAGAGTCAGAAGCTGAAGCAGATAATCAGTATCATTTAAGGTTACTACAAGATTTTTGGAGGTATTGAATAGACCAGGAATATATGAAGGTAATCTGGGCAATTAGAAGTCATTTTGAGCTTATTTTAAAATATTAGGGTCGTCAGCGCTATTCTAAACGCCTTCAAAGTCGTAATAAAAAGTGAAACTAATAATTAAAATCATTAAAATTTACTCTAAAGACTTTTCGAAACATATAACACAATATTTCTTATTTGAGGTCATCTTAAGATTATGAACAGTATTAAAGATATTCGAGGTGATTTCAAGATCATATTAGGAGGTGAATCAGAAAATCAGAATCATTCAAGCTTAGTGTGTGAAAACATATTATTTAAGATATTATAGGCGGATATTCAAACCATTTTTAAGGTTATAGAAGAATGTGGAGGAGATAATTAGAGTAATTTATGATTACTTCAAGATTTTTGGAGGTATAAAACAGGTGGTCAGGAATGTATGCAGATAATCTAGGTCATTAGAGGTCTTTTAACCACATTTACTTCAAGGTCTCTTGAAGGTATAGAGCATGTGACCAGAATTATTGCAGAATTATTAAGGTCATACGAAAAGTGGAGCTTTTAAAGATCTTTCATTGGGTAATCATTAATTATAATTGAAAATTTTACAGATATAAAGCTACTATTCAGTCATTAGATGAATATTTGGTTCCTTAAGAGAACGTGATTTAATGTTATTATAAACTTTAATATATGAAGGTTTAGCAAATATCGAAGGTAGATTTATATAACTTTATACAGATAATTATTAAAAGCCAAAGGACGTACCTAGCACAGGTAGCAAGTAGTTAATAACTAATAATAAAATATTTTTTTATAGCCTAGATTACTAGCTATATAGCAATTTTAAGGTCATGCAAGATGCTGGAACAGATCTTTAGGATCTTTAAGGGTTACTTCAACATGTTGGTCAATTCTTTTACGTTTATACATCCATACGTGAAGGAGGTAACCAGGATAATTCAGAGCATCTTTAAGGTTTTATAACGACGTAAATAATTACTCCAAGATCTTACAGAGAAGTAGATCTAATATTAAGATTGTTAGAGGTATCTTTTATATATTTGAGGAACACCATGTCTTTGTGATCTTAAACAGTCTTAAATATATCTACTCCTTGTGACTTTATGAACATAAAATGGTCTCAAGGCTGTAAAGGGGTGTGATAGGGGAGACATAAAGAGGATGAAAAAAGAGGTTGCAGGGGGTTAAGACCACTGGTCACTGGAGGTATAAATAAGGACTGAGACAAGAAGAGAGCATGAAAAGAAGAGGCTAGAGAGTGGGAAAAGGCGTTTAGATGGATGATGAACTGAAGAAGGGAGAGATCAATAGCGAGTTGTGGCTAAAGGAAGAAGGTGAAGAGGAAAGATTGGGTGGTTTAATGAAGAGTCTAGAAAGACTCCTCCCCTTTAGAAGAAAAGGAATGACTAGGGTGTGCGAGGAGAAAAAAAATAGTTAGATTGATAAGAAGATGAGGAGAAAGAATAAAGAAAGAATAAAGAAAGAAGTTGGTGAAAGGGAAGTGAGCTAAGAAATATAAGAAAGCGGCAATCCGGAAGGATAAGTTAGAAGGGGAGGAATAGGAGAAGTGCTAGACTTCACAGAGGAGAAATGCTTTGAAGGCTGAGGTGTGAAAGGAAATAGGAAGTGAGGGGAAGAAAGAAAAGTGAATAACTATAGGAGAGTGACAATAATGAACACCGGATATAGTAATGATGACAGTATAAATAAGGAGGTGGGGGAGAGGCAACTATCAGAGGTACAGGGAGATTTTAGAATTTTACCGCTTGTTATTAGATCTAAGAGTGGTGTATGACTCAGTGTCGAGGAATAGATTGATAGTGTCTTTGAGAAGGGGAGGGTTGAGTGACGGAAAGTGGAAAGGAGGAGAATGTGTCAGAGAGAGTGGGTATATCATAGGGGATCGTGAAGGAGTCGAAGGAAGTGGAGAGGCAAGAGAGATAAGAATGTATGCAAAAGAGTGAATACAATTATTGGCAAGGGTGAGATGTGGGATGCAGAATAGAAGAAGGAAGAAATGGGCGAGGGTTACAAAAAATGCATTCTGTGTGAGTATGGGAAGTAATGCAGACTATGGCAGAGGGAGTAAAAGAAGATTTGGTTCGGAAGAGATGAAAGGCTGACTTTGGTAAGGGTGATTCTGCGGGATGCAGAAGAGAAGGAGGAAGAAATGGGCGAGGGTTACAAAGAAATGCATTATGTATGAGAATGGGAAGGATGGCAGAATATGGCAGAGGAAGTAAAAGATAATTGGGTTGATAGATATAGAAGTGTAAGAGATACTGATGAGACTGGGCGAGAAAGAGGGAGGAAGAGGAATAAAGAAGTCTAGAAGTAGTTATGAAAGCATGTATTATATACTGGCCGCCATAATTAAAATAACACCAAAAATTCATCACTCAATTTTATGAAATTTTCAGATAATACGTTAATAATCTACACTAAGAAATGATAAAAATTTCAACAAAAAATCATGAGTCTTTTAAACATGTTTTTATTTAGTGTGAAAATTTTGGTGATTATATGATTTCGTTGAATTATTTCTTATATCACTTTTATGAAACGTTGTGGCCAAATCGGACTTACCAAAAGCTCTCTAACCATTTTTTTTTCTCGCTAAAGAGTCTATAACTATAAACACATTTTTTCATCTTAGTTACTTATCAAGAAATTATGGCTAAAAATAATTAAAATAATTAAGATTTTAATTTCTGTTTACTGGGTAAATATTTTGACAAAATTAATACAAAGAAATGCTACAGCAAACATGTTTTTCGTTACAATTTATTTAATACCAATAAATTTATTTTTAATCTGCTTACAATGTTTTGTTTGTTTATAAAAAGCTGTAAATAATAATATAAAATCTATAAAATAGATTTTATATTATAATTTGAAAGGTTTTTATTTATAAAAAAAATTGTGAAAGTATGTTTTAATCCATAATCAATTTATTGACTTTATCAAAGAACATTAAAAACAGTTGAAAGTAAAAAAAAACAGGTTTTGGCTCAGGATTAGCAAATTTGTGAAAGTATTTATTAATCCGTCGTCAATTTATTAATTATAGCAAAGAACATCAAAAACAGTTGAAGGTCACAAATAGGTTTTGGCTCTGACTTAAAACCTAAAACCTGAACCTTAAAAATCGCTGAACTTAAGTTTGATTAAAGCCAGAAATATTAAAAACAGTTAAAGGTTTATAAGTTTAAAGGTACTTGAGTTCTAAACAAACTGGAGATGTCTTTTCAATCCAATCACTTGTTTAGAAGTCATAGACAAAAAATAAAAGTTCTAATGTATTTCTTTGTAAAAATATTAATTTTTGTTAAACAGTTTTAAATTCATTTTCTTAGAATGTTTCCATTCAGAAATAATTAAAATAATTGTAAAAGTATAATTCAAAATTACAACCATATTTTTTAATCCAACTCCCTCAACTCAATTTCAGTTGTTACATAACATAAATTATTATTGTGAATTAATTATGTTAAGGTAGATTTTTAAATGATATTTTTATAGATAATTTGTTCCTTTTTTCTTGAAATTTTTAATTCTTTTATATTTTTATTTCAATAATTTCCATCACTTTTGAGAATTAGTTAATTGTTTTTTTTATTATGCTTTTTAGTTTCAAAAAAATGTTTGTTTTTCTTTTAGAAAATTTGCCTTTATTCAAATAGTTTTTAATTGTTTTTAAATTGAACAAAAACGTTTACTTTGTTAATATCACACTTCATTTGGTCATCATTAAACAATAATAAATTTAAGTTAAAACTAAAATCGTTGCTTCTGCAGCAGGCTTTTTATAGCATAACTGAGTTTAAAAACTACACTATCACGTAGCACTAAGAATAAGAGCCATCTTCTAACCTATTTACGTTGAAATTTGTTCTGCAATTATTATATTGTGTTATGTGTTATGTTATGATTTTAGCGTTTTATCGCTTTTTTACCATTTTAACTATTTTGTGTACCTGACGTGTCTAATATTGTTAAGTAACTATGTAATGGACAAAAATAAATTCTATTCTATTCTATTATATTCTATTAAAATTAAAACATTTTAAATTGCTTTTTGAGGTGTCAACTCTTTTTTTAAGAAAATTGCTTTTGATTTTTTAATAAAAATCCCATAATTTTGCATATTTTCTAATTTTGAAAAAAAATTAAAAAGGTTTTTTTTTTAACTAGTTTTAAAATCAAAAATCTGTTAAAAAATTGATCAATTGATTTTTTTGTTAAATTTGAATTAGAATTTAAATTATTTTTTAATTCTAAGCATTTCTTAAAGGTTTTGCAAATTTTCAGCTGTCTAATATATTCAGATGTTTTTATTATTAAGCAAATTTGGAATCAGTTTTAGAAAATTATATTTGTTGTTTTCTTAAATTTTCGAATGTTTTATTTTTCTAAATTGAGAAAATTTGCACTACTTTTAAAAATTGATACTTCATTTTTTGTAAAATTCGAGTTGTTTTTAAGTACATTTTCAACTTCAATTGTATTTTTTAATGCATTTCTAATGCAATATTTCAGCTGCTTAAAAAACTTTTTAATTGAAACAAAATGGTTTCAAATTTGCATTATTGAGAACATTTTCTCTCTATTAACAATAAACCAAGCGTTTTTCTTAAATTTGATTCTTCTTTAAAATTTCAATTGTTTTTTTTTCTACGAAAATTACAATTGTTTTCTCTTCTAAAAATCTAATGACAACTGACAGATGATAAATAATAATACATGACAAACGATGAATTGTAACTGATAGATGACAGTTAATTATGATTAATGTGTAACTGATACGTGACAGATGACAAAATAATAAACAACAGATAAATATCGATTGTGTAAATGACAAGTGATAGAAATTGATAATATAATACATGCAATAGATGTTGATAAATATCGAAGAAAGATGTCACTGACAGATGACAGTAACTGATAACAAATGTTTAAAGGAAAAATAACAGATGACAAATGATATAATATGACATCCGATATATGGTGATCATTATCAATGGCAGATGACACTGACAGACGATAGTGACTGATAACAAATGTGTAAATGACAATTAACCGATGACAACTAATAAAAATGATATTTACGATAGATGGTGATAAATATCAATGGCAAATGAAACTGACAGATGACAGTAACCAATGTGTAAATGACAACTGACAGATAACATACGATAGATGGTGATAAATATCGATAGCAGATGTCAGTGATAGATACCCATTATGTAAATGATAATGGACAGATGGCAAATGATAATATATGACATACGACAAATGGCGAGAAATATCAATGGCAAATGAGATTGACAGATGACAGTGACTGATAATCAATGTGTAAATGACAAGTGACAGATCATAAATAGCAGACGATAAATGTCAAGTGATAATTGGCACAAGAGAATATAAGAAATATATTAATATATATCAATGGCGGATGACACTGACAGATGACAGTAACTGATAACCAATGTGTAAATGACAATTGAAAGATGACAAATGATAATATATGACATACTATGAATGATAATAAATTTCGATGGTAGATGATACTGACAAATGACTTATAACTAATGTGTAAATGACAAGTAACAGATGACAAACGATAATATGTTGCATATCCTAGATGGTGATAAACATAAACAGATGACAGTGACTGATAATCAATGTATAACTGACAATTAACGGATGACAAATGATAATATATTACTTACGATAAATTGTAATAAATTTCAATGACAGATGACACTGTCAAATGACAGTGACAGATGTCAGTGACTGATAACTAATTTGTAAATAACTAGTGACACATGACAAATTATAATATGTGGCAAACGGTAGATAGTGATAAACATAAATGGTAGATGACACTGTCAGATGACAAATATTAATATATGAGATATGTTGGATAAATACCAATGCCAGATTGACTGATGACAAATGATAATATATGATGTACGATAAATTATAACTGACAGACAACAGTGACTGATAATCAATGTGTAACTGATAAGTGAAAGATGCTAAAATGATAAATGACAGATGTGACAGATGACAAATGATAATATATGACATACGATAGATGGCGTTAAACATTGGTTGCAGATGACACTGACAGATAGCCATAATAGATAACCAATGTGTAAGTGTCAAGACATGACAAAAGATAATATATGACATTTGATAAATAGTGATAAATATCAATGGCAGATGACAGTGACTGATACCCTTGGGTAAACGACAAGTGACACATGATACATATATATCACACAAAATCAGGATTATTATAGAACTTTTAAGGCCATATATCAGGTAATATGTTTCATTAGAATTCGCTTTAAGATATTATGAAGAGGTGTTTTCAAGATTATACAAGAAGATGAATTAGAAAATCAGGTTATCAGGTTACTTAAAAGGTTTATGGTATGAAAACATGTCATTTAAGATATTGTAGACGAATATTTAAATCATCTTTAGGGTTATAGAAGCAGGTGGAAAAGATAATTATGGTAATTTAAGATTACTTATATATGCAAATAATCCGAGTCATTCGAGGTCTTCGAGCTCACTAGAGGTCATTTTAAATTTTTATAAATAGTTAATAATATTTGAAGTTTTTTGAAGATCATATAAAAACGTGAATCAGAAAATAAAGATCATTGAAGTTTACTTCAAGGTGTTGTAGGTGTGAAAACGGTATTTAATATATTAAAGTTGGTTTGAATATCATCTTTAGGGTTATAGAAGGAGGCGGAACAGATAATTAGAGTCATTTAAGATTACTTCAAGATTTTTGGTACTATATCTCCAGGCGGCCAGGAATGTATGTGAATAATCCGGGTCATTAAAAATCTTTCAAGCTCATTTTAAGATATGATTGATAATCAGAGTTATTTAAGACGCATTCAAGTCGTGCAATTATAGTGGCTCATTTACTTGAAGGTCATTTGAAGATATAGAGCATGCTACCAGAATGATTAAGGTCATGCGAAAAGTAGGACATACAGAACGCTTTTTCCAAATCTCAAACCGACGTTAATTGGGTAATCATTAATTACAATTGAAAGTGTTATAGGTGTAGAGCTACCATTTAATCAATAATTTAACTGAGTTACACAAACAAACATAAAAAATCTTTTTGATTTGTACAGAAAACAGGTTATTTTAAGATGTTATTAACGATTCAAGGTCATACGAAATTGTGAAGCAGATAATCAGGATTATTTTAGCTCACGTGAAGGTTTCTTTTAGATAAATCCAATGAACGGCTAGAGTTATTAATAGAGCTTATGGGAGAATATAATACAGATATTCTGGATCAAGGACTCTTCAAGGCCATACGACGAGGTAAATAATCTTTAGTTGTAATAAAATATATTACAGGGAAATAGAGACGACATTCAGGGTCATTAGGGTCATCTTCATGTAATTAGGCATTCAGGATTATTAAAAACTATTTGAAGATCTTTTTGGGAGCTGCAGATAGTTGGGATCACTCATATGAGTTAAAAAAATAGCCAGAGTTGTTTTATTTATTTCATAATTACTATTACATGTTATACAGAAATATGTAGTTAGTAATCTCGGCTATAAGAAGATATTTTTAAAAACCTACAAGTTCTTAATTAGAATTTAATAACTATAACCATATGCAAGTTCTTAAAATAGCCTAGATTATTACCTATATAGCAATAGTCATGCACGAAGCTGGAACTGATGTTAAGGATTTTTTAAGGTTACTTAAACATGTTGGCCAATTATTTTACATAAGAGTCCGAAATACGTGTGTAAAATATACTTATTTAGTGTGAAAATCTTGGTGATTATATGATTTTCTTGAATTATTTCTTCTATCACTTTTATGAAACGTTGTGGCCAAATCTGGCTTACCAATATCTCTCTCGCTGAACTTAAGTTTGATTAAAGCCAGTAATATTAAAACCAGTTAAAGGTTTATAAGTTTAAAGGTAATTGAGTTCTAAACAAACTGGAGATGTCTTTTCGATCCAATCAAGTTTTGAAGTGATAGACAGAAAAAGAATAAAAATTCTAATGTATTTCTTTCTAGAAATTTTAACTAAGTAAAGATTTTAATTTTTTGGATTTAAATTCATTTTCTTATAATGTTTCCATTCAGAATAATTGAAATAATTCAAAATTACAATTATATTTTTTGATATAACAGTTTTTTTTTTAATCCAACTCTTTTACATGATTTTCAGTTTTTAAAACTGTTTCCTAACAGAATTGCAAAATTTACTATGTTTTAACCAAAAATATTATTATTATTTTTTGTTAAAACATAGTAAATTTTTCAATTCAGTGTAAGTATGCATTAGCACATAGTAACGGTCTCAACCATTCTCTTTATTTAATTGTGATAAGGTCAATATTTTTTCGATAAATATTTTTAAAGAAAATTTGTTCCTTTTTTTCTTGAAATTTTTAATTCTTTTATATTTTATTTTAATAATTTGCATCACTTTTATATAAATTGCGGTTTAGTTTAAATAAATGTTTGTTTTTCTTTTAGAAAATTTGCTTTATTCAAATTTTTAATTCATTGATATTTTTATTAAGATAATTTACACCATTTTTAAAAATAAGGCAATTGTTTTTTTTAATTTTTAATTGTTTTTAAATTGTCAACTCTTTTTTGATTTTTTAATAAAATTCCAAAAATTTTACATATTTTCTAATGTTAAAAAAATTGAAAAGTGTTTTCTAACAAGTTTTAAAATCAAAAATCTTTTAAAAAATCAATTTTTTACTAATTTTGAGAAAATTTGCACTAGATTTAAATATTAATCAATTAATTTTTTTGTTAAATTTGAATTTAACTTATTTTTTAATTCTAAGCATTTCTTAAATGTTTTGCAAATTTTTGAACTGTTTAATATATCCTGATATAGCCTTATTAAGCAAATTTGAAACGATTTTATTTACTTAGAAAAATTGGTTTAGAGTAATTTAAGCAAAGTTGAAACCAGCTTCAAAAATTCATTTTATTTTATCAAATTACTAAATCGTTTTTTTTTTTGTTAAGAAAAATGGTTAGAGTTGTTTGAAGTAAATTTTAAGTGCATTTTCTAAAAGCTTCAACTTTTTCTGCCTAAGAACTTCACTTTTATAAAATTCCAAGGACTTTTTTTGCAAATGTTTAATTGTCTTACAAAGAAAAGTACTTTTTGAAAATTTAAACCGATTTATTACATTTTTTACATATGTTTTATTTTTCTTTATTGAGTGACAACACTATTCTAGAAGTGAATTGTTTTTTTTATAAAATTTAAATTGTTTTAAGTGAATTTTATTTATTAAGATTTTAACTGTTGTTGCTTAGGAAACTTACTTTTTCCTAGAACTGTTTGCATTTTCTTACTGTTAAACAAATTTTCTTTAATTATTTAAGAAAATTTGAAATTAGTCTTGTAAAAAACGATTATCAAATCTTTTAATTTTTTATTGAGGCAATTTAGACTATTTTTTGTTGAATCATTTTGTTTCTAAAATTTGAGTTTTTTAAATAAATTTTTTATTTGATTGATTTTTGCGGTTTCTACTTCGTTATACATTTTGAGTATAAATAAAAAGACTTTTTTGTTGACTATAGTTTCGGCATCTTAACGTCCATTATCAAAACTTAAAGTCAACAAAAAATATATAGTGTTATACAAACAAAGTTACAAAGTGTTTTTATTTATAAATTTTTAATTGTTTTTTTTAGGATTATTTAATAGTTCCAAGCATTTGTTTGATGCGTTCTTTTTTTTAAAGTTCCAGCCATTTAGAAAAATTTGTTTTAAAATAATTTAAGAAAATTTTAAACAATTTTGTTTAATTATTTTTAAAGGTTTTATTTTTCGTTATTGAGAAAATTTGCACTATATTAAGGTTTTCTTTTAATTTGAATTCTTTTATACAAATTATATACTTTTAGGATTTTAACTGTTTTTTTCTTCAAATTTACAGTTGTTTTTCTAAGCATTTTTTAAATATATTTTTTAAGTTTTGAATTAAAAACTTGAAAGAAAATCTTTATAAAATTATTTGGACAAATTTTGAATAATATTCAGAACTTTTTTTTCTTTCTTGTGAAAATTTGCATTCTTTTTTGATATTGATTAATTGTTTATTTGTAAAATTTGAATTGTTTTTAAGCAAATTTTAAATTGTCTTTTTTTAGGAAAATTTCAATTATTTTTCTTTATAAAATACTAAGAATTTTTAGATACTTTTTCAAGTGTTATTATTTAAAAATCGTTTGACATTTTTAAATATTTTAAATGTTCAGAAAAATCATTTTAAAAATTATTTAAGCAAATTTTAAACCAGTTTTCAAAAACTTTACCTAAGACACATTCCAATGTTTGGTTATTCTTAATGAGAAAACTTGTACTATATTTAGAAATTAATCTATTGTTAATTTTGTAGAATTTTAATTTTAATTTGAATTATTCTAGTAAGCAAGCAAAGTTGAATGAAGTTTTAGAAAACTTGTTTTTATTTTTTATTTTTTGGGTTAAGACGCTGAAACAGATAAGATTTCTTCAATATGTTTTAGAGATATACAATAGACGGCCGATTTTTTTTACATTCATACGAGCGTGTAAAAGAGTTAACCAAGATAACTAAAGATCCTATAAAACCTACTCTATTTTATCTAACTCTAAGATCATACAGAGAAGTAGGACTGATATACTGGGTTATTAGAGGCAACTATACCTTAGAGGAACGCCATACCTGCGTGACCTTGGACAGTTTTAAATGAATCTATCTACTCCTTGTCACTTTATAACTTTAAAATTGTCTCATTTAATTGAGTTGTTAAAGTATTTTTTAACTATTAACGAGAATGTATCTACTTTATATGGGGTAATTCGCAGCCTTTTAAAAGTCGGCATAAATTGGATAATTACGAATTACAATTTAAAGCAAAACGTTTTCTGCGTTTCATCATTTTTTATTTTTGGTATTGTCAAACACAAAATTCCGTATTTGATTAATACGAACGGTGCGTATTGAATAATTCCCACGGTGTACATAGAGGACGACAGCCGAAACGGTGTCGATAATAAATTATTCATAAACATGATGAAATATTTGTGTATATCCGTGCAATGGCGCACTTTCTGTCGATTTATTATCAATAAAGTAACGACGGTGCCCGGCATGAGGAGCAAGAGCCGAATCCCGGCGCGTCTCCGGGGGGATTAATAACCATTAAATGTTCATTCGAATTTGATGAAGAATTATCAATCAAATCGGCCGGTCTCGGGCCAACGTTCATAATCGAATTATGATAAGTGCCTTCACGGCGCGTACATTTCCTGCATTTGTCACTTTAAAAAATGATCCGTCCAACGACGGAGTGTATTCATGAAATTTCTAATGGAGATAATCAATATTGGATGCGCTTAAGTTTTTTTATTTTTTTTATTATGGTATAATTATCTTTATGTTGCAATGTTATCGGTTGGAGTTAAATTTCATTTATTCAACATTATAAATTAAGCAAGTTTAAGGTCTAGATATGAGTTACTACTAACGTTGCCTTTTGATATTTCAGGAATTCTCTGACAATCGACGTTTAACTAACGTAAAGTTTGAATTAATAAATTTAAAAATTATCATATAATTACTTGTGTATAATTTTCACACAGAAAAAAATGTTTGGGTTAAGGCGAAAAATCTAATTAAATCAAATATCAAGAAAGAATTTCGTTAAAAATATTCGGAAAGTATACAAGAGAATGAATTATTAAAAAAAGTACCTTGAACTATTTTTTGCATTTGGGCGCCACAATGGATAAGTTATGTTTGTTCAGGCTGCTTACAAATGTTAACTACATGATGGTAGAGATTGTTTCCTGTTAAAGACTTCTGAAGTTTAGGCTGCCCATTGTCAGCTTGTCTGGGTTTGCACATATTTATATTTATATTCGCCCACTCCACTCGTCGTCATGCATATCGTTTGAGAAAAGTGTTTATATTACAAAAACTAGTAACTTCAAACATTTGGCCTGGAGAAGCTAAGGGAGGATCGTATTTTACGTCCAGGTCTTGGACCCAGAAGGTCAAGGTCGAACAAGTCTTTTAAATGATTTCATGGAATTTGCAATTTGTATTGGATCTGCAAGCAAATTGATTAGGTAAAAACCAAATATTTATTTTCAATCTCCTGGTTTTTTGCGTGCGCCTTTTGATTGCTATATGGTATTTCTACATTTCCTGGCCAATTAGTACTATCGACGATCTCATTTCAAGATAGTTTTGGAACCACTCAGTGGCTGACTTCTGATACCAGACTTATAGAGGCTCCTTAATAACTTTGTGTGATCTATCACATCAAAAGTCTTACTAAAGTCAACAAATATTATATTACATACAAATAGCTGTTCAACTTATGATTAATATTATCAGATAGCTCCACAAATAGAGTGATTGTACTTCCGTTGTTTTCTAAAGCCGTATTGCTGCTTACCAATTATGTTATTTTTGTTTAAGCCGTCTGTTAATTTATTATAAATATTTATTTCCATGATTTTTAATTATATTTGCATTTTCAAATAATAAATGAACTAAATTTTCTATTTGTGATTTAAATATATCTGAAAATGTGTGTAGAATCTTCTAATTTGAATGATGATTTTATAATTTCTACATTATTTGATTGTTTATTATGTATATTCAAATAAATTCCTATGTTATTTACGTTTCTCTCTTCTGATTAGATAGAAAACTTTATTTCTTGCTTCTTTGTAGCGATTGTATAGATTATTTCTAATATTATAATGTTCGTTTGATCTTTTCTAGCAGTATCAAAATTGTAATTACCGTTCGACATTGATCTTCATTTTGTCCCTCCAAAAAAAAAACGGCTCTCTAATATGCCAGTTTGACGAATCCATAAGCGTATTGTTATCACAAATTAGGGCCCCAATTTTAAAACCATTGTAGTTTTGATGCTCTTTCTTATCGCATGTAAAACTATCGTGATTTGGAATTTTTGGCATGTATTCTTTGATGACTTCCAAAGTTTATATATACGCAGGATTTCCTAGGCTCCGCTGTTAACTTATCTCTGTATTGGCATCCTTATTAGTTCTCAAAATCGCATTACTAGTTGTTTTTCTTCGTTTTCTGCAAACTAACTTCAGCAAAATTATCATTTATTGAGTTGTTTGGCTGCGCATGGTCCTGCTAAATCCGATGATAGGAGAATATAACTAACATCTACTCGAAGTTTATCGTTTTTTTCTTCGAGCTAAAGAATTTTCTCTGGCATCAGTTGATTGGTTAATTTTAATTGCTTAAATCTGTTCTTCATGTTAATGTAGGCCTCCTTTTCAAAATCTAGTTCCGGAATATCTTCTGTTGGTAGCGGACCAAGGGAATTCCACAGCACACTTATACTCTTCGTGGACAACCGGTATGGTAGTAAGAATTACAAATTGTCCACTGGGATCTCGATCTTGCAACTAAACCATAGGCATAAGGTTTATTATTTATTGATTGTTTGCAATTAGGTTTTTTATCTGATCCAGCTTCTCTATAACGTCAGCCTGATCGGCAGTCATAATAATTATGATCCAGCTAGACACTATAATTTACATCCTAATAAGGCTTTAACTGGTGTACCTTCTACATTTACGAAAGCGCAGCTTAAAGAGAATGGGTTGTATTTCATTAGCCCACTGTCTGGGGTCTTATGTCTGCATTCACAGAGTTCTACAGCTCGCTGGGATTAGCTTAAGGGTGGTATATTAGAGTGTATAAAGCTTTCACTATCCGGCCTTAATGTTGAACATCACTGCTCTTAAGAATTCAAAGCGATTAAAATACTAGTTCCTCTAGCAACCTTCATTTGATTTCTTCGACGCTTTGTCGCAATGCAAACGGAAAATTGCAGTGTGGTCACGAAGCAAGTATTGTGGATGCTGCGTAGAATTTTGTCGCGACCTAGGTGGATTATCTCATAGAGCATCATGTAAAGAACTCTGTGAATGGCCGCTGTGGGAACGGCCATAAAGACATCCATCTGGTGACTCCTAGTGTATAATATTTCTTGCAACTCTGACAAGTCGCACACAATAACTAGAAACTCTTGTTCGTTTATATGCTATCGTCTCTCGGTATTATTTAATTTTGCAGAATTAAACAATAAAATAATTCATTGCAATAGCAGCTTCTGCAGTCAAAGAATTACTACCATTAATTTTGTATTTTTAGATTTATGATATTTGTAATATTCTTTGGGTCAAATAAGTAAATAAATAAATTCTCCCATCCCACTAGTCTGAAACAAGACAGCTGATATCCTTAACGAAGGTCTGGGAGGGTAAAGCTGAAGTGATTCCTAGACTCTTTGTTTAAGGACCTTAATCGCATCTGCTGCAGGCTTTGTCTACTTGAGCGAACTGGTTGGGGTAGTTTAAAGGTACGACGATGTTTGCAAAACAATGTATATATTGCCTAATCATCCAGAAGTTTTATACCATCCAGAAGTTTTCTGCCCAAAATATTCTAGCGATGGCACCTTTATACTCCCAGTTGCAGATCTAACTGGTTTAAGCATTCAAATATGATGATGCCATCAAAATACACAATCGTGAATTTATTAATAAATATTAAAAGTTAGTCAAGTTGACATATAACTCCCATATTAGGAAGAAATGCCAGAATATAATAACAAAAATAATCCTAAATATGGTTGATTAGCTTCTGATGCGTTCCTGTTCGA
The DNA here is from genome assembly GCA_963969525.1 of Ontholestes murinus. Classification (NCBI taxonomy): domain Eukaryota; kingdom Metazoa; phylum Arthropoda; class Insecta; order Coleoptera; family Staphylinidae; genus Ontholestes; species Ontholestes murinus. The sequence goes on along the minus strand of OZ018388.1, from coordinate 11,517,574 downwards.
CATAGGCATCAGGAGAAGAATGATTATCATCTAGAAAGAACTCTGCTCAATTCTCGTGAATATTATTTGTTATATTTTTGTACGTATTCGATTTTTTGTTAGCACAGAAATAAAACAAACAAATAAATTAATAATAATATCATTCCTGAAATGACCTCGTGAATTTAAGTAGCATTTTTATAAAAAACCTCTTGAAACATCAATCTTTAAAAGGTGGTTGGAGCTTTTTTGAGGACAAGGGATATTGCTCTAAACTTATAATGCCCACCCTGTCTCTCTCTCTCTCTCTCTGAGGTAGAAGAGGCAGAATAGAGTTAGAACTATTCCTCAACCATTACTCAATGGGTATTTGCCAATACCTGACTTTTTAAGTCGAACGTTAAAAATACCGTGGAAACCCCCTGGTTTATTTGGTTTATTTTTCTGTAGTCGATACAAAACTAACTGTTTACATCTATTTTGTTGACTAAGACAATGTTTATTTCTGAAGGTTTTTCATTTTAATTTTTGTTTTGTTTTAAATACTCTGTACTGAATTTAAAACCTTGATGTTTATATCTTATCCAGATATTGAGTCAAGTCTGGTAGACCTTTCTTCAATCCCTTTCTCTTACGTGTTTCTTGTACAATGCCATAGGGCCCGAATCCCACTTTAGTTGGGTCACCAGGAAGAATTGGCCAGTAATCAAACAGACATTGTGGGAAAGCTTGACCACCAGTGTTAGATCAGAGATCACCAGTGAAGCCAAACGATTTATTTACAGACTTTTACCACGGCAACTTGCATTTCCTCGAAGACATGATCACACCTTCCGTTCAATACATCGTAGATACTACCAACAGCAACTTCTGGACACTGAATTTTACATTAATAAACTACTTCAATAAGCCTAGGTTTATATGTGAGCAAACAAGCATACAAGTAACGACGCGTTGTAGGATTTATTTGGACACCACCACGATGGAAAGCAACACCATGCAAAGTCTCATCATAAATGTTCGAACACGACGCAAATTTTCTTTAGAAAGGACATCCTCTTTGGCGGCCCATTGGAAACCAGCAACTACCAAATCCTTGATTTCATTAAGGTATTGCACACCCTTGGTACAGTCTACAAGTATGTTGGGACCAGTACTATTTGCACGACCGAAGCACCAAATTTTACGGGCTTCTGTAATACCGCAGTCATATTTTTCTCCAAGGTAACGAGCACGTGTTTTGAAGTTATCAAGTGTTCTTCATTGTCAATGTTCTAGGCTAAACCATCGCTCATTGGTGTGGCCTTCATGAACAATCTGTTGTGTTTGTTGGGTAATTTTGAAAAGCACATTTGATCAGATTCCTCACTTACACTTTTACGGTATGTTACAAGTGGGTCAGATTTCTTGATAGGAATGAAAGCATGGTCTTCCTCAAGGTCCTTTAAGCAGATTTTCAAGTGCAACTCACTAGCACCGGCAATGATGCACATACCAGATTCTTCAATGATACATTGCACCATAGGATCTGACTTGGCCAGACGCTTAAGACCTTATACAATTTTGGGCAAATCAACTAGGTTCTTGGGTTCTACACCTACACGCACAACAGGTGATACAGAGAACTACATGACCTTCATGATGTGGGCATCTTTGAAGGTTGTGATGGTACCAGTTTTAACCAAGAATTGATGTAAACCAATTAAACCACAGATGTTACCATACGGGCCATCTTCAATGGCTTCTACATAACGACCCATAATAAGGATGGCCTTTTCATAAAATTTTCCTTCTTGCCAGTAGCAACCTTTCTAGAGATTGTACTCGGTTCGGTGATTACCGTTTACTCAATACGATCGAATCCTGAATGGTTTATTACTGATTAGCCATATCGTATGTTCATGTGTATGGATTCGGTGATTATACCTAATTTTCACAGTCAAATTTTTATCCGCTAACTTCATTTTCCTTTGGAATGATTGAGTGCGATGTGTTATTCTAGAATGAAAACATTTTTATAAATATTTGTAAAAAAAGTATAGTATGTAAATGACAGGCAAACGCTGTTGAAATTATAGTCACAAATAAAGTTTAAAAATGTGTGATATTAACAAGGTATTTATAATAATATAAATAATAATGTTTCACAAAGTAGAGGCCTCCACAATTACCTTAAAACATTTTTGGCATGGTAATGTTCGATTGCCAATGAACGGTATGATACGTGGATTGAACATGTCTTCGAGGGTTTGATGTCTACACTCTCAAGCGACGATGAAGTAGATATGGTGTTCCCTTGAGTGCTTGCAACGTGGATGGGTGAGGTGAGGATTCAGCATCTTGCCATGTTTCAATGTATGATGCACTTCCAAAATTAATTTTCAGAAGTCGCGTCCTGTTGTTTGTCCTCCCTTTGAAAAAGTTGATCGGAACTTACGTTGTGGTGGAGGCGCCCACTTTTACCTCCGTTTTTTGGTGGAGGTGCCTGGCTCTGCCGTCGCAGTGGATAATTCAGTCGCCATGGTTTATTGGTTCCCTGGTATTGTTAGGTTAAATTATTTTTTCAGAATCGTCGTTTTGGTGTCTTGCGGTCATTGCCATGTCATTGTTTGTAGTAGCGGCAGATGAACTGGTTAAGTTGTTTATTTCTTCTCGTGCTAGTGTTTGTCATTTGTACGTGGTCACGTCTATAGTTAATGTGTTCAAGTGGTAACGATTGTGGATACTCCATAAAGTTTTTTCACGACTTAGATGCATCGCATGCAGAATTTTGTGAATGGTTGCGGTGGGAACGGTTATTGAGGCATCCATCTAGTGATTTCTAGTTTAAAGTAGTTCTTAAACTCTGGTTATTAAGTTTGAGGCTCACCAGGTTTGACAGCTCTTTTGATTCTCCGGAACAATGATTTCAAATTCGAAAATTTGCAACAGTATATATTTACTTAATTACAATTTTTGGTCTTGAAACTTAAAAATTAAAGGCCTATTATCGGAGATTACATTGAAAAGTTGGCCTTTGAGAAGAATATATATCTTCGGAGGGTTTATACAAGGGTTACACATTCGTGCTCGTGGTAATCCAAAGTATTTTTTTTAATTATCGTTTTGCTCCTGTTTATCATTTTACTAAGGCTTGGGTCAATCAGAGTACTAATTGTTTCCTTTCTTGCATCTATCACAGAATGGCTTTTTCTTCCGAGATGTATAGGAATATTTTTGCTATATTTTTGGTTTCGAAAAATGTTGTGTTTTCAAAAATCTTAAATTCCTCTCAACTCATTGATCTTGATGTTTTATACTGTTGTATTTGTTGTTGTCGCAATGTTGTGGATTGTAGCATTTGACTTTCATATGAGCAAAATTAACTATGGGCACTCACCAGCATACTCAGCCCCAAAATCTGAAGGGACTGAACTGGCTGGAAACAGACCGCTGGACTGCCCAGTCTTAGGGGTGGGAGTTCGGAGTAACTGGCCCTGGCCGAAAAGGAACTCCGAGTCCTGCCCCTGGTAAGCCACAGTGACCCGATCATCTACAAAAATAAGCTGCGTCCAGATAAACCTCCACCAAGGAGTTTTATCCAGGAGCAGCTGGATATAAGGTTCATTCAAGAGCCCTGGATCAGAAAAGGCCAAATTATGGGACTCCCATCTAAAAGAAATTAATTAACTTATAGTATCTCAAACAATAACGTTAGGGCTCTTGATTACTCAAAGCTGGCACATATTACATTCCTGTTACACAATTCATCACTGGCCACAGCACAAATTTGGGTAACTGAAGGGAAGGGCAAGAGGATAATAATAATAGCATCGGCTTTCTCGGGCGACTCCACATCTCCACCGCCAAAAGAAGTCAAACGTCTCATGACTTGGTGCAAGAAGGTCGAGAAGCATCTTATCCTAGGCTGCGACGCCAACGCGCACTACATTCTATGGGACAGTACGGACACCAACACAAGATGTGAGTTCCTGTTAGACTATGTTTTAAGTTAAAAACTAAATATAGCCAACAAAGGTATTAAACCTACTGGTATTACATCAGTTAGAACGGAGGTATTAGACATCTCCCTCGTTGATAACTACATAACCAGATCACAAAAAACTGGCACGTCTCAGATTACGTTTCATTATCCATTAGCATATACGGTTTGACATAGTAAGTGGTAACAACCACATCAATAGCTTCAGAAATTACAAAAATACCGACTGGGAGGCTTACCAACAGCGCCTTATATCGGAATTTCCGGGACCACTAAATCCTATCAAAGCAGTCGAACAGCTAGAAGTAGCATCGACTCACTTGCAAAATGTAATCAAAATGGCTTACGAAAGTAGTTATCCATTAAAGCAAAGGGCTGTCGTTAGGGAAGTGCCCTTGTGGAACAACGAACTCGGTAGCTTAAAAGACCCTCACAGAATACAATAAAGAGATTCGATAATCCAAATGGAAAACGAAGGAATTTATGCGAGGCGATAGATGATCTACCTCCCGCACAGTGCCTCCAAAATGTCAAAAAGGGATCACACGAATGGTATTGGAGTATTAAAAAAGTCCAACGGTGAATACACTGGAACCCTAGAAGAGTGTCTAAGAGAAGCCCACTTTCCTTGGTTCCACGAAATTAACAGTCGGCTTTGAGATAAAAGAACGCCCTACCAGAGCAGGCAAAAAACTGGCAAAAATAATACTCACTCTAAACATAATAACATGGGCGATCAATGGAATTAAGCCGTTCAAATCCGCGGGTACAGACGGTATCTTCTCCTTTCTTCTTTCTCCTAAAATCGATGGAGAAAATCATTGACAGAAATATTAGAGGAATAATGCTGCAGTGCTTTCCCCTTAATAAACACCAGTTTGCCTATCAAGCAGGCAAATCAACTACGAATGCTCTTCACACACTAACAGGTGTAATAGAGAAGAGCATTTAAAACAAAGAAGTGGATCTATGTGCATTTTTGAACATAAAAGGTGCATTTGACAACACCTCCTAAGAATTCATAGATACGGTCTTTAGGGCAAGAAGAATTGATACCTCCACATCCACATGGATCCAAGCTATGCTCAAAGGTCGCAGAATCACACTGTCCGTTGGTGATGCATCGGCCCAGCAAAACTGCAATTGGTCCATTTTCAAGGCGAAGAAAGTTAAGCTTTCTGGCACCAACAATGAATGGGACACTCATGTAGACAACACCACCTTCAAAGCAGTAAGGGCAATATGGTCCTGCCGCACACTATTTGGCAGAAGTTGGGATTTACACCTCAAGATGATATATCTCTCCCCACTTCAACACAGTATATAAGAAAACATTGTAGTCTCTAATGACAATTAATCATCTGCCTAATGTCGCAGTTTCGACATTAAAATCAATTAAATTATTTACTTTATACATATTCAATATTTAAAGTTAGCCAGTGATGGTGAACAGGCTAAATGTTTTTTTATTTAATTACAATTAAAATTTAAAATCACCGAACAAAACATCTGGTTCCTGAGTCAGTGCAAGTACCACGAAGTATTCCCGAACTACATATCTATCTGAACAAGTGTCAAAAACAGTTCCACTGAAAAAGCTGTAAAAATTGCGAAGATAACATGGTTAAAAGAAGATTTTAAGAAACTTCTGTCAAAAAGAGATGTCATATCTACGTACTTAAAGGTTATTCACTCCGAACTAACAAGTAGACTTCACAATTTAGAATTCGATCTTCTTTACGAGCATATTCATAACAAAATTAAGCCAATATTTCACAAAAAGTACATTACACAAAATTTAAAATTAAAAAAGCTTATTAGTCAAAAAAATCATTTTAAAACCCACTTCACCCCAGAAAGTTCCTCCAGATTTTTTTAATCGCTTTTTAAATTTAACTACCGTAGAATTTACACTTTCAGAAACTTCTTCGTTGAATAATGGATTTAAATATAATATTAAACCAGAAATCAAAAGGTTAGATCTTGAAACATTAGCAATTGAAACAGCGTAAAACAATACATGCAAAAATTCAATTTGTAATAAAACCATTGCCGAAAGAAAAATCGTTAATCAATTTTTTTTAATCAATAACAAGTCATCTGAAATTCACATTGCCAAATCAAAAAAAAAATCAAACCTAAATTTTCAATTAAGAATTCCTCAGAACAAAATTTCCCAAATTAACGTTCCCAGTAATTGTTAATAGGCATTCTTTGATGTAACAAGCTTATTTACGAGCGTACCCCGCAGGAGGTAATCGGAATCGTGGAATACCATTTTACATCAAGGGGTGTCAATCCAGTATTCTCCGCCGAAATATTAAGCTTGCTAAAAGTTTGTTTGGATCAAAAATACTTACAATTTACATCATAAATAAAAAACAAAAACAAACACAAAAAATCATTCGTTGATAGTTGAAGCCGCAACTTTGTGATACATTATCATATGATATGTTATTATTTCTTAACCTATTTCGTAAAAAATCATTCAACAAATATTTCCGTTATCTAACAGTAAATTCAATTCTAACTATTGCTCCCTTACTTATATTGGCCTCCCCTCTGATTCAATTAAAAAAGAATTAATGTCACACAAAATATCTATCGCATACAAAACGAACAATTCATTACATAAGTACATTAACAACGCTAAAGATAAGATCGAAAAAAACAAAAAAAAATAATGTGTGCTTGATCTAAACTTGATAATGATGAAGTCGGAATCGATTCAGCTTATCGAGAGCTTTATGCCGATCCCCATCGATATTTCAGGCAGAAATCGAGGTCTTGAACACATGCGTCCACGTATGTTTAGAAAGAGGCTATAACAAAAGGAGGATAAGCATATGTTCGGACAGTTAGGCTGCATTAAAGGCAATAAAATCACCTACATGCAAGTCTAAATCTGTCTGAGAGTGCAAACTATGCCTAAAGCAGCTGGTCAAATAACAGAGTTAAATTGCTCTGTGTTCCAAGACACACACAATCCCCAAGAAACCAAAACTCTCCATTTGTTGGACCATAATCGTACAGTGGAATAACAAAAGTCCACATTAAGGGGATGATCCTGGAGTGGAAAAATCCTGCCAAAAGTGCTCAACTGAGGAGCAGGCCTGGCTTGCGGCAGACGAAAAGTTTTATCGCCTTCTCTGCCGTAAGGTCCGAAGGGTTTCTCATATTAAGTAAGGGCAACCTAAGGCTAACCGGGCACTGCCCTCTGAAATACCATTTTACCTAGATAAATCAGACAATAGGTACCAACTGCAGATTCTGAAATGAGGCAGAAGAAACAGCAGAGCACCTACTGTATGAATGCTCTGCATTGTCCCTTAAAAGAGGGAACTGTCTGTCAACCACCTTTATAAAGCCTGATGAACTGATACAAATTAAAATCTCACAACATAGTTGTTACTTTCAGCACTTCCCTTGCTAATTCCATGTGTCGGTAAAACATATTCTGAAGGCGAAAAGCTTCCTGCGGGCGAAAATTCTTTAAGGTTATGATGTCAGCTCTATTAACTCATCCTAAGCAATTACGACGAGGTTAATTGATCCTCCACAGTTTTTTTTCTCTTCCTCTTCTATCCTGCTCAATGCGTTTCGGTTTTTCTGTTCATCTGTGAAGTCTAGGCTCCTGAAATCGTCTTCCAATTCTGCAACAAATTTTCTTAGATCACGACTTAGAAATAATCCAATTTTTTTTTTCAGAAATGGAAAACGAAACCTAGACTTCACAAGGTTTGCTTTTGAAAGGGCTGTGTTAAAATATTTTCAACAGCGAAATTATAATATTAATAGAATTATTACAGTTTACCAGTAAATACAAAACAATTGCAAATTTTAGAATTCTGCAAATATCTAAAAAGTTGTTTGATTTACTTTTGTTAAAAAGGCAACATAATTCATTTCTTTCTGAACACAGATTTGTTATACTTACAAGTACGTACTTTATTTACTGGTAAAATCGGTGCCGGCGTGTTTGCGTTCCCTACGAATCCATAAATCTTCGAATTGCACAACTTCAATCTTTGAGAGCTTGCACAACGTATATCTCTCGTGGAACGCAATGGATACCCGTGTTTCGATTAGTCCATTTATGGTAGGCGTCTATAATTGGTGGGTAAATGTTAAAACCATAACGATGTGTACACAACCATGTGCGAAATTCGGCCCCGGTGGGTGGTGGGGAGTGAAAGCGCAGCGGCGGCGGCGGCGGTGTGGTCGTCCCTGGACGAACAATCAGCCCAGGCACCACCCATTGTTACATTGCCCCCAGTTTCTCTCGTCTCTCGTTTCTCCTTGTTTTCGAACTGCTCGACATAAACATAGTTCTAATTCCTTTCACATCTAAATCGTGGTTAGGTGTGTAATCCGAATGCGGTAATTTAATACTACGATCCGCATGAGAAAGTCCGCACCGTGCCGGACCACGCCGAGAGCCCATTTTGTTTATTAAATCATACACTAATTACTATACACCGTCCGAAATTATACCTTTTGCCCAGAATTTATATAACTCGAATCACTACATTAGGGGATTAACCGTAAACTGTTAACTAATAATTAACGATGATTAACTTCATAGTAATCATTTAATTTGTAAACTATTAAAAAAATAAAATTTAAGTACGAGAAATGAAATCCGTGTTGGTGTAATTAATTTTTTGATTAAAAAAAAACTAATTGGAACTCGAATTTCACGAGTGTACTCCCATGCGTTAACCAGAAAAAAAGAAATTAATATTCATACGGGCGTATTGTGAAAGAGGGAAGACGAAACGGTGTTATTAAATTTCGTACATTTGCATAATGAGACGATGTGAATAATTTGGAATGATTAAAAGGACGAGTCGGCGAAATGACGTGTGTGGAACGCGGGAATCCTTTCCGCGTGTCCCATGCGGCGAAATGGCCGCTGGTGCAGAAGAGCAAAGGAGCAAAGGAGCAACGACAGTTAATGGTTATGTTAAATGTTATTTTATCCGTGTTTCCTCATAGCTGCGGCAACATGAGCGCCGCCAAGAAGTGGATATCTGTCGAAGGAGGTTGTCAGAGATGGAGAGGCCCACTGGTGTGGTCGGCCCATCCACTTCTTCACTTCTCATTCACTTCTTGCATACTGCCGCTCCGCACAGGCTCTGCGCTCTCCCTTCATGTCTCTCCACACACAAACGCGCATTTATTTAACTTACATCACATTTTTTTTTAGACAGAAGCTTACAACTTTCTTATTTCGATACAAATAAACTACATTTTACGTATTGAAAAATAAGTGCCATCTACTTAAAATAGACTTAAAATATAATATAGTTTTACTTTCCAATAAGAAATAATGAATTTTTGAAGAAATGTTTTTAATAATTCATCCTCAAATTGATCCCTGTATTATTCAGTAATGTATCTTTAAAGATGCAATCATTTTCTTTTCCAAAACACTTTCTAGAATTTCATACAGCAATTTCTTCCACGATTTTAGGAAATATTGCATCATTTCTTATTTTATATTATCACAACTTTATTCGAAATTTTTGTAAATTTGCGTCATTTTTGTAACTTGCAACTTTGCTTTGAAGTTCTGAAATGTTTTGTTCGATGTATTTCCATATATTTAATTTTCTAGCGATTCTTACTTTTCTTCAATTTTTTTAGCACATTACGTCATAATTGTCGTGAAATTGATTTACAATTTTATACATTTTTTCGTGATTTTTATAAATTTTCTAGGCAATTTCTACAAGATTCCTATGTTTTAAGCAAATTTTAACTTTATTTTTAAAGAATTTTTATTATTTATTTAAACAAATTTATGAATATAGAGGAAATAATAAGATGACTTTGGTTGTTTAAGTGTAGTACTAATTTGTAGCAATATAATATAATAATACTGTAAAAAGATTGAATTTTTATCATCGACTAGTTTCAATCTAATTTGGATCTAGTTAGCGTATGCCAGTTGAAGGCGGGGAAAAATAAATTAACTCCAGTGGGGAAATCTAGTTCAATTCTTGAGACAATAGGTATCATCTTAATAATTTTATTTTGTTGGTTTTTACCTGAATTAAAAACAAGTTAAAAAGCAGTGTGCATCTGCTTAATAGAAATTGTTTTGGATAAGTAAAAATATCTATTGAGAATATGCTACAGCAAACGTTTTTATTCGATTAGATTTTTCAATCGATTAGATGTATAAAGTTAATTAAGTAAAATTATTTCAAAATTTAAACAACGGATCATCTAATATTTTTAATATTTCTTCAACTAAAGTCAATTTTGTATAAACTTGTAAAATTGGAATTCGCTGGCAATTATATTTTATATTTTTTTCAATAGATTTAAGAAATCTTCAAACCCAATTAACAATGAGCTAATTTTAACTAAAATAATTTAAAAAATCTAAATAAGGAATAATGTAATATTTTTTTAAATTCTTAAACAATTTTGTATGAATTTTTATAATTTTAAATCGGTGGCAATTGTTTTTACATTTATTTCAATCTATTTGAGGAATAGTTTAAAGCCAATTAAAAATAAGATGTTTTAACTAAAATTATTTAAAAATTTAAATAAGGAATGATCTAATATTTTATTGTTTATTAAACTGCAATCAATTTTGTATGAATTTGTACAATTTAAAGTCGCTGTCACCTGTTTTTATATATTTTTCAATTGATTTAAGAAATGTTCGAAACCAATTGAACACTAAGCTGATTTTAACTATAATTATTTTAAGATATAAATAAGAAATGATGTAATATTTTTATAAATTCATAAACTACAATTAATTTTATATGAATTTGTAAAATTTTGAGACGTTTACAAATGTTTTTACATTTATATCAATCGATTTAATAAATTCTTTAAAGCCAATTAAAAATAAGCTGTTTAACTAAAATTATTTCAGAATATAAATAAATAATGATGTAATATTTTTATTATATCTTTAACTACAATCAATTTTGTAGGAATCTGTAAAATTTTAAATTGTTGGCAATTGTTTTTATATGTTTTCAATCAATTTAAGAAATCAGTAAGCTGATTTCAATTAAAATTATTTTATTAAAAGATAGATAAAGAATAATGCAATATTTAAAAAATTCTTAAACTACAATCAATTTTGAACGAATTTTTGAAATTTTAAACTAGTGGCAATTGTTTTTACTCTGTATTTCAAGAGATTAGAGAAATTGTTTGAATATAATTAAAAATAAGCTGTTTTAATAAAATTATTTTTAAATCTAAATAAGGAATGATGCAATATGTTTATTATTTCTTAAACTATGATCAATTTTGTACGAATTTGTAAAATTTAAAATCACTGGCTACTATTTGGATGATTTTTCAAGCGATTTAAGAAATTTTCATTGCCAATTTAACAGTACGCTTTTTTCACTAAAACTATTTCTAAATCTTAAGGAGAAATAATGTAATATTTTTATTATTTCTTAAACGACAATCAATTTTGTACGAATTTGTAAAATTTAAAGTAGCTGGCAACTGTTCTTGTATTTTTTCAATCGATTAACGAAATATTCTAAGCTAACTAAAATGCCGAATTGAAAAATTCACTATGTTTGAACCACATTTATGGTACAAACATAGTGAATTTTTCAATTCAGTGTAAGTATGGATTACCACGTAGTAACGGTCGCAACCAGTCTTTTTATACTAACTAAAATAGGCTGATTTCAACGAAAAGTATTTCAAAACCTTATTAAATGATGTTATTTTTAAAAATTCATAAACTACAATCAATTTTCTATGTATTTGTAAGATATTGAATGGCTTGCAATTGTTTTTTATATATTTTTTTTTATTGTCAAATTTACTTATCACGCTATGGGGAAAGGATGGATTAGTTTTAATGAAAATATATTATTTGCTGCCTTGCTCTCATTTAATGTCAGCATATAAGGCGTGTTCAAATTATTGATTTCGCATTTAATTCTATTGCAGATTGAAAATTATGTGATGCAGATTTTATAGTTGTATCGTCTGTATATAAAAAAGCCGATGAATTATTGTAGATGTTAGGAAGATCATCGATCTATATTAAAAATAATAAAGGGCTCAGAATGGACCCTTGTGGTACACCAAAGATAGTTGGTACGTACGTGGAACAACGATCTCCAACTCGTACTGTTTGGTAAAATCCTGTAAGATATAAGTACACAATTGAAGAGCAAAAAGTTATAAAAGTACAGTTTTCACAGGAGAATACCATGTGGGACACAGTCAAAAGCCTTACTGAGGTCTAAAAGGGTTGCAATGCATTACATACCACTCTCAAATCCTTTCAATGTTTTCTTAATAAAACTAGTGACCTTCCCCTACGAAAACCGTACTGCAAATATTATGCATTTTCAAAAATTCCATTATTTGTTTAGCTAAGACTTTCTCTAGAATTTTAGAAACAATAGGTAGTAGTGATATCGGTCTGTAGTTATTCATATTGCATGTAGTTATAAACCTCCCTTGATGCTTTATTAACGATTTGCACTAAATAAAATTAAAATTAAAATCTAGATAAACTCATAATCATCTATGAGCTAGACCCCTACTTTCCGCATTTTCAGTGCGTTAAAGTTACGCCACCTACGTAAAATATATGGTACTGTATGTTGGGCGTGCACGATTATATTTTTTTATTCAGGTATATTCTAAGGTTCCGAGTGAGTGTATTTTATAAAAAGTTACTCGATTAGACTTAGACTAAAACGCATTTTTTTTTTATAAAATACTCATTTCAACAAACTCTGTAATAATTTAAAAAAAATTATGTAACTGCTATACTTTTTGACAATTTCTTACGCTCTTGTACATACGGATTTTTCTATAAGTGTTGTTACGCTTGGCCGTACCGATTTTTCTACAAGGCAGTACTTGCTTTCTGCGGCACAATTTTGTTGAACTATCAAGTCAAAAAACGGGAGCGTGCATTAAAAGAAGACAGCAAAACAAAATAGACAAATAAGGTAGATCATACGAGCTGTCCTACAAGTCCCTTCAAGTGAAACTCTTGCGCACTTAACGCCTTAACACTAAGATTTAATATAAGTTGGAAAATTGGTGCGATTTGGCTAGTTTCGTACAAGAGATCATTTAAGGGTTTGTGAAGTAGGTTAGCAGGGTGTCGGAGTTTAGTTGTAACAATACCTCCCGAGAGCCCCATGTGTAGGTTAGACTGTTACAACCGGGATTTTTAACATGCTAGGAACCAACCAAACAAATTCAATATAATAAAAAAAATCTATTGAAAATTGTTAACAAACAATTTTTTTTGTATAAAAGAAGGTTTAGAAATCTTATGAAACTGAAGAACACTAAAAACATTTTCACGAATCAGATAAACAAACAGATAAAAACAATTGAAAATATTCTGAAGAAAATTTTATTAAAAACTGATTATTAAAATAAAATCATAACATTAACAAATATCTGCTTTAGAAGAGGCAAAATTTAGAATACCAATTAAAACTTTCCAGAGAAACAGTTTAAAATTTAGCTAAGAACAGCTCGTCTTTTTACACTAGAATTTTTAATAAAGAAATAAACAAAATTTACTTATTAATAAATTAATTAAAGCAATTTTTGCTTTGGTTAATGTTAAATGCGTATGTAGGGTGGGTGGTTTACAGACCATCCACAAAATTTGTATATTGTAGGATGTGGGATTTAAAAAAATAAATTGTAACAAGAAACATTTTTTGTTTCCTCAGTGTAAATCTTTTTATGATCCAATTTTTTTCAGTTAAACTAGGCTGATTGATATACTGTTTTAAGGGTGGATAAAGGCCACCCACCCACCCTACATATACATTTGCACTTCAATCAATTTTACAATTTTAATATTTTGAAAACATTATCTAAATCACTGTTGAGAGTGTTAAAAACAATAAAGCAGGGTTTGTGGTGAAGTTTAAATGTATATGTAGGGTGGGTGGGTAGTCTATAACCCACAATCCAATTCATTTACATTAAACATGTGACTTTAAAATTTAATTGTGATAAGAAAAGTATTTTCGTAATGAATTTAACATAATTTATTTTTGTGGTAACTGATTAAGTGTTAAACTAGAATTATGGTTTTACTGGTTGGAGGGTAGGTTAGAGGACACCCACCCACCCTATATATACTTTTGGACTTCACTTACTGCCACAGCTTTAATTTCATTAAAACAATACAAAAAATTCCTTTTGATATTAATTTATTTATATAAATATGTTAGCAGGAAAAACGAAGCTAAGACCATGGAAAGTCATTTGCACAAGCTGGGGTACTCGTATCTTAGTAAACTGATATTTGGGTTCCACATGAAAGAAATTCATTTAACAAAGTGCATAAACGCCTGCGACAAGCTCTTGAAAAACAATGAAAAGGATACATTTCTTAAAAGTATTGTCACTGGTGATGAGAAATGGATAGTTTTTCGAAAACGATCTTGATGAAAGTCTGGTGAACAAGCTGCAACCACTTTGTTAGCAAATATCCATCCAAAGAAGGTTATGCTATCAATTTAGTGGAATTACAAAGGCGTCGTGTATTTTGAGCTGCCACCACAGAACCAAACCAACAAGTCAGGTGTGTACTGTCTCCAATTGGACAAATTGAATGAAGTCATCAACGAAAAGCGGTCAGAATTGGCAAATCGTAAGGGTGTTCACTATGACAACAAGTTTAGTGAGCTGCCAAAAGTTGCTGTAGCTTGGATGGGATTTGATTGACCGTACTAACTAGACATTTTTTCATCTTCAAGCAATTCAATTTATTTTGTTCGAAAAGTTAGACAATTTTAATCCTCACTATTTGCTAAATTCATTAGAAATTCAGTACATCACACAAGTTTGACATTTTGTAGTGTGGGAGATATGTCACCCAGCCATCTTGTATTTATGTTTTATGATAGCGGAGTGAGTGAGTATGCCACCAACCCATTCTATATATAGACTTGTTAGTACTTCCAAAAAAACGTTAATCAAAATTTTGGATATAATTTAGAAACGATAGTTAGAAATAATATGGGTTAATTCAAATCATACCTATTAACGTGTTAACTAGAGGTCATCTGGTAATTATCGGCGACGCGCCGTTGTGTTCAGGCAACATTTCAATACCCCACAATGAAGATACCTAATAAGATAACAATCACCTTACATAACAACGATGATGGTTTATCTGTTGTTGTTGTTGGGCCTGGGCATTATTGGCTGTAATACACACCGGCGGTGTCGGCGAGTGGGAGGGGAACAGCCATCGGACGGATCGTTTAATGATCTCGACACCTAAACAATCGCGAATCGTTCGAACAATTGTCGACGTCGTCCGGCTGGTCGTGCGGCATTCTCATTACCTTCTCGGCTCTTACAATGCGTCCAATGACGGCTCTATAAATCTAATAACAATTCCATATGCAGCTCATACCGCTTATATCTGGGTCCGTGTTCCACCAATCACTTAAATCATTGCCGCATGTAAATTCCCTCAACATCTTCCGTTCCTCTGTACTCGACCACCATGTTATGCCTATTTTACTATGCCGGTACACCATTATGACTCCGCGTGGATCATTACTTACGAAATTTACATTATATTAGGAAAATCGTACAGTCATGACCATTGCTCGCATACCTAACCCGTGCACCTTCTGCATCATCATCATCATCATCATCATCGTCATAGGTACACTTTATATCGCTAATCAATACGATCGTAAATATAAACAATCATTCGGCCAATTACACAATCTCTTTATATACTATTAACTGCCAATCAAAAATAAAATTTTTAAATTTCTTTTCTTATTTATACTTCCTTAAAATATAGTTTTTAAAACTTCTATTAAATTTCTAGGGATAATATAATGTTCAAGAAATTTAAATTTCTCACTTACCTTTTAGTGAAACATTATGAAATCAGTGAAATACCTAATAGAGTGTTCTTATAGAAGTATAGTTCTTAATATTACTTCTAAAGATTAAAATTCCCCAGTAAATCCAATTTTTGAAGAGCAAAAGTTTGAAACACTTCTAAAGCTTTTACAGTTCTTACATTATTATTGATACCAAAATATCTTCTAATAATTCCAAAGAAGTTGTAGATTTAATTAAAAAAAACAAATAAATGAATATAATTTAAAATCATCACAAAACCACATTTTCGATTTCATCATTAATTAATGCCCGTAATTGAATTACTAAGAATCACGGTTTCTTCTGCGCTTTCTTGTAATTTTCCGCGGAAAGAATTCGGCCTCAATTGAACTTCTTCTTCGGGTACGAGGTACGACTTTAAGATACGACACAAAAAAAAAACGAAGAGTGTACAAATCGTATTCTTAGATCCGATTCGATTCGGCGTGGCCAAGTCGCGATCGGCCGATGATGACGATGATGAATCATTGGCTGCCAGATAATTACTTGCAATAATAAAACGATTAAATTCCTCCAATCGTCAGGCGGAGATTTTTATCTATCTCCGGGGCACCGAGAGCACAGTTACACATTAATAAAACACCGTGTAATATTGACACGTGTAATTTTTCATTCCCGGTGACCTTTTAGTGGGCATGTGTTCCTATACACGAGTGAAACAATGATGAAAGTATTTTTAATGCGTTTGGGCAAATTCATCATCGTATTTACATAAGGAATTTAAAATAAAAATCGGCTTAACGGGATTTAGTATTCTTCAAAAAAAAAGTACATAAATAAAATTTTTAAGAAATATTTTATTTCTAATTCAAATATTTAATTATTTACAGACTCTTTTGAAAAGGGCTCAGTATCAAAATCTAGGCGCTTGACTGCATTTCCCATGAAATTCTTTTAAGAAAGCTTTATTTCTATATAACCTACACGCTGACAGTTGGGATCTACTAATGTCATATCACTCAACATGTACTGACAGGTGGAATATTTCCGAGTTTTTGCCCCTAAAACATGATGTCCCTCAGGGCTCTATTCGGGGCCCTCGATTCCAAATACGGAAGATATTTTATATGCTGACAACCTTAACTAGCCAATTGAAGAAACTGGCTGTAGTAAAAAAATTACATATCGATTCACTTAAATTAGTTTCTAGCTGGTTCGTTAACAAGAAATTAAAGTTAAACACATGCAAAACTGCTTCCCTTTTGGGAATGGATCGAGCCAAAGAAAATCTAGGCCATTATTAGAAATCCACATCGACTCGTACCAAAATCGGTAGATTGACCAAATCGAAAACAGGGGTTAGATTCCACGCAATTAGTTTTTTTAACGTGCTTTCTTCTCATATCAAAACTCTTCCACACACGAAATTTTTAAAAGTGATGAAACACATTTTGATTGAACAAGCGTTTTACTTCTGGGAAGAGTACTTCCAACACAACTTTAAAGTATGCATGACTGCGATTTATTTTATATTACACCAATAAACTATTTGTATTAGTATTCAAGGTTATTAAATTCGCATCCTACTTATATGACATAGGAAATGTTTTAGATTAATTTTAATTTTACTTGTAAATGTAACTGAAATTATAATTGAATTGTTATTCTTGTTTATCCTTATCTGTAATGTGACACGTGTGTAAACCATTTTATGTTAACGCATTAATAAATTATTAATATTATTATTAGTGATAGTTCCACCAACACCCACACCAACCCCTCACCATGGCTTCCGATTCAGAGGGTAAGTTTAAGGCTTAGAAGAAACGTGGAAGAGGAAGACCACGTCACTCTGAATCTGGCAGTTCAGCCTACACTTCATCATCCGAAGTAAAACAATTAAAAAACCTCATAACAAACAACCCACCGCCAATACTACCACTGTCACCGAAATGCCGAAAACTTGGTCAAAATTCCCCAAAAACTAATGTTTTTTTATTGTCTACTTATTTAGGTTGGTTCCTAGCATGTTAAAAATCCCGGTTGTAACGGTCTAACCTACACATGGGGTTCTCGGGAGGTATTGTTACAACTAAACTCCGACACCCTGCTAACCTACTCCACAAACCCTCAAATGATCTCTTGTACGAAACTAGCCAAATCGCACCAATTTTCCAACTTATATTAAATCTTAGTGTTAAGGCGGTAAGTGCGCAAGAGTTTCACTTGAAGGGACTTGTAGGACAGCTCGTATGATCTACCTTATTTGTCTATTTTGTTTTGCTGTCTTCTTTTAATGCACGCTCCCGTTTTTTGACAAAAAAGTTCAACAAAATTGTGCCGCGGAAAGCAAGTATAAAATTCTAGAACCCTTGAATAATCTAGCGAAGAATGCTAAAAAATCTAAAATTCTTTTAATTACCAGGAAAATTGTTAAATATTCTAGAACATTAGATATTTTAATGAATCTAAAATTATTAGAAAATTCTATAACCCTTAAAAAAACCTAGGTACAATAAGGTGAAAAAAATCTTAGAAAAATGTCGAAAAGAAAAAAAATTTACAGGCATCAAAGAAAACATTGGAGAAAAATTAAAAAATAAATCTGCGGAAAAGTTTTAGATATCTAGAAAAATGTGTTTGTAAATTCTAAAATTCTCGACAAAATTTCTAGGAATTTAGATTAAAACTTACTAGAAAATTTTAGAACATTTAAATATTCCGATAAGAAAAAGCAACTAAAGCAAGAAACTCTGGAAAATCTAAGAGTCTAACAAAAATATTTCTCGAAAGAAAATTATGCAATACAAATTGTTTAGAAGCTTAAGTTTCACAATTTTCAACTAAAATAAATTCAGATTATTTGAAGTTGTTGTTCAAATAATCTGGCCTTATTTTAGTTGAAAACTTCTAAGAAAAAAACCTTTCAAAATGAAAAATTACTGAATTATTCTAGAAATTTATTAAAAAAAAAACTGCTTTAAAATTTCACAACCTACGAAAAAATTTCTTGGGATCTGGACATAAAATTACTGGCTATTTCTAGAACCAATAAATAGAAAATACACGAAAATATTTTCGTAAAATCTACAACAAATGAGTCTTATTAAGACTACAAGAACAAATCACTTTTGAAACAACTACATCTCTAGCTAATACTTCGACAGACATTGAATAATACAAAAGTAATTTGCGTGTTACAAAATAGCAAGGCTATCAAAGCAACACTAGTTTGAACGTATTTCTTTCTGTAAAATGAACTAAAAATGATTAAATGTACGTTAAAATAGTTTGTGAGTGACTATACTATGGTAATTTCGAACAAGAAATGAATTTAGGTTGATGTAATTAAAAATAAATTAGCAAAAGCAATTAAATAATTCAATACTCAATTTTATAACCATTTGTAGACACGTGTTTCGATATTTCAATCTCTTCAGTACAGCTTTATTATAAAATTGAATTTAAACATAAATAAAAACGTTTACTAAAATAAATATAATGAAATATAAATGGTTCTCAGAAGTAGTTGTTTCAAAAGTGATTTGTTCTTGTAGTCTTAATAAGACTCATCTGTTGTAGATTTTACGAAAATATTTTCGTGTTTTTTCTATTTATTACTTTATTATATCGATCTTTTTAGCAATTCCAAATTACGAAAGTTTTATAATTTGCAAGATTATTTCAAATTTCTAAAATTTTGTTTTTAATCGAGAAACTTTAAAAATTGTTTTAATCAATATCTCTTCTAATTTTCGAACACTTATAATATATCATAAAACCAAAAATGTACAATCTATACTGCCAATATTTATAATATATTCTGCTTTTGATTAGAAAGACACGAAAACATTTCGTAAATCTACAACAAATGAGTCTTATTAAGACTACGAAACACATTACTTATCTTTTAATATTATCAAGCTGGAGAGAACATTCGCTTTATTCATTGGTTTTTTCATTAAAAGATATATTCTTTTAGTCTAACATATTATACCTTTGGAAGCCAAAATGGTACGAAGACAAAAATCTTTCCTATTTCATAGAAAAACAAATTGAGTCCTATTTAACATAATAAATTGTTTCAAATAAAAAACTTCTACAATTCCGAAATTATTTTTAGACAATTTACATTCTTTAAGTATATACTAAAGCAATTGCTTTTGTTACTCTTAGATTTATTAGGCTAAAACACAAACATATACTATTTTCTTTTATCTATTCCAAGCAAACTACCAAAAACTAGATTTTGAAAACTAGAATAAACTTGATAAGTTATTTTTAAAATTCAGAAAACCTATCGAAAGTTACACTCTTTAAGTCCATAGCCTCAGCTTCTGTTTGTATATTTCTTAGATTTACCCAGCTGAAGAAAATATTCCATTCGGAGAAAACTGCTAAAACTTTCATTCTAGAAGCTAGAAGAAGTAATTTATTTTTAGATTTTAAACTAACCTAACCTTTATTCTAAAAACAAAGTAAATGTTTTATTCAGTGTTCTTTATTCTTTGTCTCGACATTTTTATTACTTATTTTTATTGTTTTTAGTTTTCTTCTAGCTGAAAAAACGTTAACCATTTTTTGAATATATTTAAAAAGAAACTGAAATCCTATTTTATAGAAACTGGAAAAACTATAACAGAATAATTAACGCTTTGCTCCTTTATTATTATTTAATATCAAAATTACCCGATTTTTTGTTGAGAAATTTTCTAGTCCTCTACTGTTTCTAAACTACTTTAGTAACTGAAATTACCTTGTATATGAAGGATGGGTGGGTGCCCTCTATTCCACCTTTCAAGTTTTAAAATATCCTCGAGGATTTCTTCAAAAAATCTTACACATTAGAAGTAATTCATCCATTGAATTTTCCATTGATTTTTTTAGTTAATAAATATTTAATCAGTAAAATAAAAGCGATATTGTACTGATTGAAGGGTAGGATAGTGGCCACCCGCCCACCCTACATATACATTTTAACATAAAATAAAACAGTGAGGATGATTTCTTACAATTTCATCAATATTTTTAGGTTTTGTTTTATAGGAAACTTAACGACGATCTTAACTGAAATTGCCATGTATATGTAGGGTGGGTGGGTGTCCTCTATTCCACCCTTCAATTTTCAATATATTCGCGACGATTACCTTAAAAATTCTTGCATATTACAAGTAATTCATTGATAGAATTTTATATTGATTTTATTTAGTTAATAAACATTTAATCAGTAAAATTGAAGCGATGTTTTACTGATTAGAGGGTAGGATAGTGGCCACCCACCCACCCTACATGTACATTTAAACACAAAATAGAACAGTGAGGATGATTTCTTATAATTTCATCAATGTTTTTAGGTTTTGTTTTATTGGAAACTTAACGGCGATCTTAACTGAAATTACCATGTATATGTAGGGTGGGTGGGTGGCCTCTATTCCACCCTTCAATTTTCAATATATTCGCGACGATTAACTTAAAAATTCTTGCATATTACAAGTAATTCATTGATAGAATTTTATATTGATTTTATTTAGTTAATAAACATTTAATCAGTAAAATTGAAGCGATGTTTTACTGATTAGAGGGTAGGATAGTGGCCACCCACCCACCCTACATGTACATTTAAACACAAAATAGAACAGTGAGGATGATTTCTTATAATTTCATCAATGTTTTTAGGTTTTGTTTTATTGGAAACTTAACGGCGATCTTAACTGAAAGTACCAGGTATATGTAGGGTGGGTGGGTGGCCTCTATTCCACCCTTCAATGTTCAAAATATTCGATTCCTTCAATAATTCTTGCATATTACAAGTAATTCATTGATAGAATTTTATATTGAATTTATTTAGTTAATAAACATTTAATCAGTAAAACTAAAGCGATCTTTTAGTGATTGGAGAGTAGAATAGTGGCCACCCACCCACCCTACATATACATTTTAACACAAAATAAAACAGTGAGGATGATTTCTTTTAATTTCATCAATGTTTTTAGGTTTTGTTTTATTGGAAACTTAAAGGCGATCTTAACTGAAATTACTATATATATGTAGGGTGGGTGGGTGACTTCTATTTCGTCCTTCAATTTTTAAAATATTCTGGACGATTCCTTCAAAAATTCTTACACATAGAAAATAATTCATCAATTGAATTTTCCATTGATTTTTTAAGTTAATAAACATTTAATCAGTACAATAAAAGCGATGTTGTACTGATTGAAGGGTAGGATAGTGGCCACCCACCCACCCTACATATACATTTTAACAAAAAATAAAACAGTGAGGATGATTTCTAATAATTTCATCAATGTTTTTAGGTTCGGTTTTATTGGAAATTTAACGGCGATCTTAACTGAAATTAACATGTATATGTAGGGTGGGTGGGTGGCCTCTATTGCACCCTTCAATTTTTAAAATATTCTCGACGATTCTTTCAAAAATTCTTACACATAAGAAGTAATTCATCCAATAAAATTTTACATTGATTTTATGAGTTAATAAACGTTTAATCAGTAAAATTGAAGCGATGTTTTACTGATTTGAGGGTAGAATAGTGGCCACCCACCCACCCTACATATACATTTTAACACAAAATAAACCAGTAATGGATGATTTCTTATAATTTCATCAGTGTTTAGGATTTGTTTTATTGGAAACTTAACGGCGATCTTAACTGAAAGTACCAGGTATATGTAGGGTGGGTGGGTGGCCTCTATTCCACCCTTCAATGTTCAAAATATTCGATTCCTTCAATAATTCTTGCATATTACAAGTAATTCATTGATAGAATTTTATATTGAATTTATTTAGTTAATAAACATTTAATCAGTAAAACTAAAGCGATCTTTTAGTGATTGGAGAGTAGAATAGTGGCCACCCACCCACCCTACATATACATTTTAACATAAAATAAAACAGTGAGGATGATTTCTTATAATTTCATCAATGTGTATAGGTTTTGTTTTATTTAAAACTTAAAGGCGATCTTAACTGAAATTACCATGTGTATGTAGGGTGGGTGGGTGGCCTCTATTCCACCCTTCAATTTTTAAAATATTCTCGAGGATTCCTTTAAAAATTTTTACACACAAGAAGTAATTCATCAATTCAATTTTACATTGATTTTTTCAGGTAATAAACATTTAATCAGTAAAATTAAATCGATGTTTTACTGATTGGAGGGTAGGATAGTGGCCACCCACCCACCCTGCATGTACATTTTAACACAGAATAGAACAGTGAGGATGATTTCTTATAATTTCATCAATGTTTTTAGGTTTTGTTTTATTGGAAACTTAACGGCGATCTTAACTGAAATTACTATGTATATGTAAGGTGGGTGGGTGGTTACTATTTCATCCTTTAATTTTTAAAATATTCTCGATGATTCCTTTAAAAATTCTTGCATGTAACAAGTAATTAATTGATAAAATTTTATATTGATTTTATTTAGTAAATAAACATTTAATCAGTAAAATTGAAGCGATGTTTTACTGATTGGAGGGTAGAATAGTGGACACCCACCCACCCTACATATACATTTTAACACAAAATAAACCAGTAATGGATGATTTCTTATAATTTCATCAGTGTTTAGGATTTGTTTTATTGGAAACTTAACGGCGATCTTAACTGAAAGTACCAGGTATATGTAGGGTGGGTGGGTGGCCTCTATTCCACCCTTCAATGTTCAAAATATTCGATTCCTTCAATAATTCTTGCATATTACAAGTAATTCATTGATAGAATTTTATATTGAATTTATTTAGTTAATAAACATTTAATCAGTAAAACTAAAGCGATCTTTTAGTGATTGAAGAGTAGAATAGTGGCCACCCACCCACCCTACATATACATTTTAACACAAAATAAAACAGTGAGGATGATTTCTTTTAATTTCATCAATGTTTTTAGGTTTTGTTTTATTGGAAACTTAAAGGCGATCTTAACTGAAATTACCATATATATGTAGGGTGGGTGGGTGACTTCTATTTCGTCCTTCAATTTTTAAAATATTCTGGACGATTCCTTCAAAAATTCTTACACATAGAAAATAATTCATCAATTGAATTTTCCATTGATTTTTTAAGTTAATAAACATTTAATCAGTACAATAAAAGCGATGTTGTACTGATTGAAGGGTAGGATAGTGGCCACCCACCCACCCTACATATACATTTTAACAAAAAATAAAACAGTGAGGATGATTTCTAATAATTTCATCAATGTTTTTAGGTTCGGTTTTATTGGAAATTTAACGGCGATCTTAACTGAAATTAACATGTATATGTAGGGTGGGTGGGTGGCCTCTATTGCACCCTTCAATTTTTAAAATATTCTCGACGATTCTTTCAAAAATTCTTACACATAAGAAGTAATTCATCCAATAAAATTTTACATTGATTTTATGAGTTAATAAACGTTTAATCAGTAAAATTGAAGCGATGTTTTACTGATTTGAGGGTAGAATAGTGGCCACCCACCCACCCTACATATACATTTTAACATAAAATAAAACAGTGAGGATGATTTCTTATAATTTCATCAATGTGTATAGGTTTTGTTTTATTTAAAACTTAAAGGCGATCTTAACTGAAATTACCATGTGTATGTAGGGTGGGTGGGTGGCCTCTATTCCACCCTTCAATTTTTAAAATATTCTCAAGGATTCCTTTAAAAATTTTTACACACAAGAAGTAATTCATCAATTCAATTTTACATTGATTTTTTCAGGTAATAAACATTTAATCAGTAAAATTAAATCGATGTTTTACTGATTGGAGGGTAGGATAGTGGCCACCCACCCACCCTACATGTACATTTTAACACAGAATAGAACAGTGAGGATGATTTCTTATAATTTCATCAATGTTTTTAGGTTTTGTTTTATTGGAAACTTAACGGCGATCTTAACTGAAATTACTATGTATATGTAAGGTGGGTGGGTGGTTACTATTTCATCCTTTAATTTTTAAAATATTCTCGATGATTCCTTTAAAAATTCTTGCATGTAACAAGTAATTAATTGATAAAATTTTATATTGATTTTATTTAGTAAATAAACATTTAATCAGTAAAATTGAAGCGATGTTTTACTGATTGGAGGGTAGAATAGTGGACACCCACCCACCCTACATATACATTTTAACACAAAATAAACCAGTAATGGATGATTTCTTATAATTTCATCAGTGTTTAGGATTTGTTTTATTGGAAACTTAACGGCGATCTTAACTGAAAGTACCAGGTATATGTAGGGTGGGTGGGTGGCCTCTATTCCACCCTTCAATGTTCAAAATATTCGATTCCTTCAATAATTCTTGCATATTACAAGTAATTCATTGATAGAATTTTATATTGAATTTATTTAGTTAATAAACATTTAATCAGTAAAACTAAAGCGATCTTTTAGTGATTGGAGAGTAGAATAATGGCCACCCACCCACCCTACATATACATTTTAACACAAAATAAAACAGTGCGGATGATTTCTTATAATTTCATCAATATGTTTAGGTTTTGTTTTATTGGAAACTTAAAGGCGATCTTAACAGAAAGTACCAGGTATATGTAGGGTGGGTGGGTGGCCTCTATTCCACCTTTCAATTTTTAAAATATTCTCGAGGATTCCTTCAAAAAATTTTACACATAAGAAGTAATTCATCAATTAAATTTTACGTTGATTTTCTCAGTTAATAAACATTTAATCAGTAAAATTAAAGCGATGGTTTACTGATTGGAGGGTAGGATAGTGACCACCCACCCACCCTACATATACATTTTAACACAAAATAAAACAGTGAGGACGATTTCTTATAATTTCATCAATGTTTTTACGTTTTGTTTTATAGGAAACTTAAAGGCGATCTTAACTGAAATTACCATGTATATGTAGGGTGGGTGGGTGGCCTCTATTCCACTTTTCAATTTTCAACATATTCTCGACGATTCCTTCAATAATTCTTGCATATTACAAGTAATTCATTGATAGAGTTTTATATTGATTTTATTTAGTTAATATACATTTAATCAATAAAAATGAAGCGATTTTTTTACTGATTGGAGGGTGGGATAGATAGGAAAGTAATGCATCCATTGAATTTTACATTAGCCTAAATTAATATATAATTCATTAGGGTAGGTAAAAAGTATACTAGTATAATATACAATTTATTGTAGTAGGTCAAGGCTACGCTAGTATAATGTATTTTTTATTGCGGTAGGTCAAGAGTACGCTGATATAATAAATACTGTTTTGGGGTAGGACAAGAGTACGTAAGTGTAATCATCATCATTTTTCATTGTAAAAGTGGCTTTTTAAAGCACTAGTGCTTTTTTACGTTTTTATTGCACGGTAATGTCAAACTATTTTTATTGCACAGAAATGTCAAATTTTCGACGAAAAACCTATTTTTTTATTAATTAATACAAATAACTAATAAACTATAAATAAAATATATAATACAAACGAAATGGCAGATTTAAGAACTCCGAAGATTTCATTTAATGCAAGTCGAAGCGATTACAATAAAGCGAACATTTTTTCCATAAATAATAATGGCGGCCCACATTTGTGCAACTTGTTTACTGGTTGCTAAGTAACGCTTTCATTAGTGCACTGCGGGTAAAATATATTTTCATTAATTGAATTATTGAAATGACATTAAAATATTACTCATAAGAATATAATCTTTGAAATCCTTTACGATCGAAGATAAAATTTTGTAAGGCACACGTGTAAAAAGTTTCTTTATTGCACTCCTGGCTTTAAAAAAACTCGCTCGTTCCTCGCTCGTGTTTTTAAACGCAATAAAGCATCACTTTTTACACTTGTACCTTAAATAACCATAATGCGGTAGGTCAAAATTACGCAGGTATAATAAATATTTTTTTAAGTGGATTACACTTGTATTATTTGCTATTAATTGAGGGAACTAGCTTATTATAAAATGCATTATTAAACTAGGTCAAAAATAGGTTGTCGTCTTACATTTTATTGTAATAGAAGTAATAAAGTAGATAAATACAAGAGAGTGAACATTGCTCAATTTGTGGAGAATATCTTTAAGATTGTAATCAAAATAAAGATTGAAGGATTGTAACTGTAGTGCCCACCGTGACAACCTTTCGGCGATGGCATTCTTATCAATCATTGAATGGATTGACGATCGTTGGCAATCTACAGCAATTATTAAGCCTCTGGTGTATCCAATAGGATGTAAAATAATGCTCCTAAAGTATGAGCGTTAGAGTCTGTGCAAATAGTGGTAGGCTATCTTTAAAACAAGTGCTTCAGTTAGAATATCTCTAACACCTTTTACAATAGATATTCTTCTTAGTTAGATGGCAAAGAGGCTTTGAAATATGCGACAACTCTCATACAAACCGTTGATACGACGAGCATATGTAGATAAATTAAATCAGCTATGTATGATGAACCTGTTCTTTGGCAATTGGATAGGCATCAATTATTTGTGATTTAAACACAAATAAAACACTTAATATGTTTCTTGACATAAACATTTGTTGATTTAATCCTTCAAAAATCGCCGAATTGACGTATATATTTTGTTGCGCTGTTCTAAGTAAAGTGTGACAAAAATCTATAGTAAAAAGTTGACCAATTAAGTCTATTTGATAATCCGAAGCCCTCTTATCTCGAACGCGTGTCGTTAATTCGACAAAATGATGAAACGTCTAATTAAATTTCGGAACGGTCGCCCGCATTCGTCATTAGATCGATGTGGATATTTTCGACAAATTAATTTCCCAAAAAAAGCCGATCCATCAATCTGTCGGCCAGATACTGGTCTTACACGAGAAAAATCAATCGTATTCGGGAAACACGACGCCCGAATATTAATCGACGATTCCGTTATGCGCGCCGAAATCGTCGATACGGGATTATAAATGACTTCCATATCACATTATGGGCAAGAAAAAAAATAATAATAATGAAAGCGCTACTGCCGATAACAAATCGCCTACAAAATATATAATTTGTACGTAATTAATAGGTCAAAATTTAAATGGGCAAGGTATCAAGGTGGGTACAGCCTTAATCTTTTTGAAACCATTGAATTACTTGAAGATAATAATAACTTTGATTCAAGCACTAAGTGCCGGATTTGTGTCCAAAATGTACATCTGGATCAAAATAAAATATTGAAGAAAAGTTCTAAGTGCTTTAATCAAAGTTTTTGAAACCAATTGAAAATGTCATTACTTGCCCAAACTCTATCTACAAAATAATCTACTGATGGTAGGTTGATATCTTCACTTCAATATTTTTTTGAATAACAACTTTTTGTATAAAAGTAATTACTTATCTATTGATAGTAGGTTGATAGCTTCACTTCAATATATTTTGGAAAAACATCTTTTTGTTCTGATGAAGTTATTGCAAAATATGATATGGTGTGTTTCTTAAAGGCATTAGATATATAAGAGGCCTGGCACCGCAAAATCGACCTTTAGAAAACGTACGGAAGGTACGGCCGCCATAAATCAAACAGTGAATAGATTGAGTAGAAGTCGCTTCGCTAGTAGTGCATTACATATCGGTCGTGACGGTTCAAAACTACTAGGAAGGACCATAAACAGCCGGCAGAACACGCTCTTTATACTCCTCGGACTGTTTAATACTCCCATTCTGGATGCACACATCCACCTTTCGACCGCGCCGTCCTTTATCCCGTCCGGCGATTTTCTCCGCCTCTTCGCCTCTCGCGGGGAAAACTCCTCGGGTTAATCATTATACGCAATTCCGCCGGGCCGTTTAGGATCACTTCATTACAAATAATACGACAGACCGAAGGGACATGATTCGCAATGGGAAATTCTCCGCGCTGTTGCGATGGCGAACAATTTGTTTTGCCATATATGAGGCCACCGGTGAAACGTACCTCTAAATAAAGACGGGCATTGTTATATTTTATTGTACCGCAAGGATTAAACAGCGTACCTCGTTTTCTTATATGATCATGCCATTTGAATAATGCGTACGATTTGATTCATGCTGGAAACCATTACGCTGTGACACTCATTGAATTAGGAACTAATAAACTTTGCTTTGTTGGTACCACACAGAAACACACATACACGACACGGGTTGGGTACTACTTACCATTATAGTACCATACCAATAATAGTCCCCAATTACACCATATAAAATCTAGTAATTATGAAAAATGCAAATGAAATGAAAGATATACGTGGGAAAGTAAATGCAAGGAAGATTACCTGAATTACCAACAAAAGATTTATTTTAGAAGAAAATTCTAAAATATTACATTTAATAAAAATGAATATTTGAGCCAATACAATAGATTATGCTTTAATCATTTTATCCCAATTAATCCATCTATCCTATATCACTTTTAACTCACCACAAATGTATTAGACCTAAACAATCAAACTGCAAAGAACCAACTAATTTTTGTATCGCCTAGGTTTCAATGTATACGATCTTCTAATTTTTAACAAGCAAAGGTTGTTTTGAGTAAAGGTTTAATAAACCAAAATATATGCCTTAACTATTCAAAATTTGATGCCTATTCAGTAAAATTCATAAGGATAGATTAGAATCAATTCAATATGAATTCTAACCCATCCTACAGTTTCTATAATTTAAACGAGAGTTGCTACGGAGAAATTTGATAAACCAGGCGAGATTTTAGCGAACGAGACTATATATATGCATAATGAATTTTGTTTAGATATTTTCGTAATTTAAACTCTTTCCAAGTTCTAAAAACCAAAATAATTGGAAGTATTAATATTGATCAAAAATTTTTTAAAAAAGTAGAGTTTTTATCAATTTTGGAAGATAATATCCATCCTTGATGTGAGTTAAAATTTAAGCTAATATCTTATCACTACCATACTTCACTATTCTTATAATAATAGATGATTTTTCATGAAAGAAGTCAAAAATAAAGTTTTGTTAAAATGAATTCATCAAGCATCCAAACTCAACTAAATAAACTTAGAACCTGCAGGCAGACAATTTCTAACTGGGCCTGATTAGTTCAGTTTTATCTGTCAATTGTCATCTGTCAACTATTATCTATCTTCTAGATCATTTACATTTACGAACTATTATCTAACTTTTAGATCATTTGAATTGTCATCTATCAGTTATCATTTTTAAATTGCCATGTGTTAGTTGTAATTTCTCATCTAGGTTGAAAAACTTTTACTGTAACTTTGCAGATTTCTTATATTTTCGAGTATTTTTTATTAATATTCATGTGTCAACTGAATCAATCTATTAGTTTTCACCTGTTAAATGTTATCTGTCAATTATGATCCATCTTATGCTTTTTGTATCAACTATAATCTGGTAATTGGTATCTGTTAATTTCCATCTGCCAACTGTTATCTATCTTCTAGATTATTTCAATTGACATCTATTAGCTATGATTTTTGAATTGTCATCTAACATCTGTCAATTTTTGTGTTAACTGTAATTTTTCATCTCGTCATCAACAATCTGTGAAAATTTTATCTATAAGTTGAAATCTGTCAATTGTAATATATCTTCTATTTTGTTTGTCAATTACCAATTGTCATCTATAAATCATAAAATAAATCAATTATAATTTGGCAATTACACCATGAAACAGCTGACATCTGGAAATTGTAACTTCTCAATTTCCGTCTATAAACTATTCTAGTCTTCTATTTTATTTCATTTATTGTCATTTACAATCTATCATTTTTCTAATTGTCTTCTATCACAAGTCAAAATTCATGTGTCAACTATAATTTCTTATCTAGTTTTTATCAATTGTCACCTAAAATATATCAAATTTCATCTGTCAATTGTCATCTGTCAACTATGATCTATCTTCTGCTTTTTGACAGTTGTTACATATATCATTCAACGATCATTTGTCAAATGTCACCTGTCATGTATAATTTATTATCTGGTAATTGGATTTTGTCAATTTTCATCTGCCAACTGTTACCTATTTTCTAGATCATTTTAATTGTCATCTAATAACTATCATTTTTAAAATGCCATCTATTATCAGTCAATTTTCATGTGTTAGCTGTAATTTTTGTAGTTTCTATCAATTGTCATCAAAATCTATCAATCAATCTCTTAATTGACATCTGTTTGCAATCTATCTTCTATTTTATTAGTCAATTGCCATCTATATTCGCAGTTGACACGTAAATATTGACTTGTGGTATGACAATATAATAATTGATTATCATTTAATAAATGATAATTGATTGATTATATATGACAACTGACAAAAAGCAGAAGATAGATCACAGTTTATAGATGATAATTGACAGATGAAAATTGATAGATTGTAGATGATAAAACTAGATAAGAATTTACAGATGACACATAAATATTGACTTGTGATAATTGGCAATTTGAAAAATGACAGCTGACAGATTGTAAACGACAAGAAATGAAATAAAATTGAAGACTAGAATAGAGAACTAGAGATGGTACATGAAAATTGACAAGTAACAATTGCCAGATGACAGCTGAAACATGGTACAATTGATAAATGGAAGTTTAGTGTTTGTTGTTTAGGTGTTGTAGCAACTATGACAAATCCTAATGCATAGATGATAGTCGATAGATTATATATTATAATTGACAAATTCTTGAAGACTGATAACAGAACAGTAGTTGAAATATATATATATATATATATATATATATATATATATATATATATATATATATTGTAGATTATAGATGACAATTACAAAAACAAGATAACAGATCATAGTTAACAGATGGCAAATGATTTATGATATTTGATAGACTCTAGATGCTCTTAACGAACAAATAGAAGACAGATTACAAAAGACAAATGACAATTGACAGATGATTGATGACAATCAAAATATGATATGATAATATATTGTAGATGTCAATTGAATAAACTAGAAGGCAGATAATAATTGGTAGATGGAATTTGACAGAAGATAATTTTCACACAACAGATGATATGACCTGTTTGATAATTGTCAAAAACTAAAGCAGATAACAATCAATAACTGATAAGTGACAAATGACCGATGAAAATTTGTAAATCATAGATGATAGATTGTAGATGACAATTGACAAAAACTACTAGACAGTGCACAGTTAAAAGATAGCAAATGACAGATGAAAATCTCAAAATTGTAGATGTCATTGTAATTTTCAGACAGATAATAGATGATGACAATTAATAGATGATAGATGTAGAAGATAATTATTATAAAGTTAAAGACATAAAACAGTTGCCAAAAGTTAATAATTAAAAGATGATAGTTCATACGTAATAGATGATAATTGATGACAAATGATGGTTGATAGATTGTAGACAACAATTAACTAAAAGTAGAAGATATAATAGTTACAAGATTATAATTGACAAATGATGGCTGACACATAACAGATGAAAATTAACAAATTATTTTCAATAAATTGGAGATGATAATTGATTAAAACTAGATGAAACACATCAGAATTTACAGATGATAATTGCAAAATGATATTTGATATATTTCAGATTCCAATTGACTTACATTAAGGGATAGATAATAGTATGCATATGGAGTTTTCACACATGATAGTTTATACAGGACTATGGACAAATGATAGATGATAGATTGTTGACAGCAAAAACTAGAAGACAGTCAATAACTGTAATAACCAGAAGAAAGATTACGACCGACAAATGACATTTGATAGATGATTTTGAATATATTGTAGATAACAATTAATACAAACTAGAAGAAAGAAGACAATTAAAAAATCATTGATAGATTGTCGGTCACAAATGACATTAAAAAAAAGACAGATAAAATTGAAATTGACAAATAACAGTTGATGATAGATTGTAGATATATATAGAATAATTGACAATTGACAATATCTAGTAAACATATAACAGATGACAGATAGCAATTCACATATAATAAGTGACAAATGACAGATGGCAATTGACAAAAACGACAGACAGATGGTAACTGAAAGATGATTTTTAATAGATTGTAGATAGCAGTTGATTAAAACTAGAAGACAATTTACTGATTGTAAGATAATTGAGTTATGATAAATGACATTTGAAAAGTGATAATTAATAGACTGTAAATGAAAAGTGACATAAAGAAGAAGATAGATGATAGTTGACAGATGAAAATAGACAGATAACAATTGCTACACGATAGTTGATTTATGACAGATCACAAATATGGAAACGAATTTTCTTAAAAAATTGTAGAACCTCTGAAGAATTACTCTGTTAAATTTCGAACAGAAACTCGAAAACAGGAAGAAAAATTGTAGAACTCCTGAAGAATAATAATTGGAAACTATCTGATCGAAAAATGGAGAAGAAATTATTGAAAAACTCCAAGAATCTAAATATATACGAGAAATTAATGCAGAATTAAAGAAATCTGAATGAGATATGCTTAAAATTTCCAGAACTCTTAAACAAAATTATTTTAGCTAGGAAAAAAAATAATGAAATCCAATAAATGAAAAAAAATCATAATTTAAAACATAAACTTTTGGAAATTATACGAGAAACGGAAGAAAAGAGTGTTTGCTCTAGTCTGATCAAACATAAGAAGAAAATTCCTAAAAAAAAATTCAAAAAGAAAAGAAAAATGGATTGAAAATTCCAATAAATGGTAAAAAAATAATAGAAGAGAGAAATATTGGAAAATATTGAATTGTTTTAAGAAAACGAAATGAAAAAAATTTAATGAGAAATTAAATTTTAAGTTTTTAGTAAAATTCAGAGGAATGAAGCAGAATCAAAAAATAAAAAAATAAAATTGAAAGAAACAGTTGCTTATCCTGTTTAAGGAATATAAACGCACACAATCTCAATTAATATCTAAATTAATTTCTTGTACCATATTTCTTAGGTAAATTGGAACTGCTGTATCACCAAATGGATGGAATGTTAGAAGTATGAAAAAAATTTAAGGATAATTGAAAGGAAAAATAAAAACTAATGAACTGTATGAATTATAACAGATAATACATGATAGATAATAAATAGTAGACGACACACAGCTATTTCTATCTTTCCATTCAATTTCTAATTTCTTTATTATTATTTTTTTAATAATATTTTTCGCCTATCGCCTATATTTCTTTATCTCCCTTTCTATTCTGAAACACTATCTTAATCCTCATTGCTTTAGGTGATACCCAACTGTTCTTATTACCACGACACCGTGTAGATATTCTAGGAATTATAATAAATTTGCAAACTAGATCAGTCCGGTGCAAAACAAACACGCCTTTTTATAATCGCCGGTAATAAATCAAGCCGAACGCGACAGAAGCGGACATTTTTTACAGTAATTCCCATGGAGCGACATTGTCTCACCGCTAATTTATGTTAATTCACGGAAGGCGATTAATACCTCGTAATAAAATCAATTAGCCGTAATAAATAATTCATTGCGCCCGCGAGGCACTGCGCCGTATTCGTCTTCCGAAACCGAAAATATCATTTTCGAATTTCCACGGCCGATAATTTCGCCCCAGTAAATATTATGATTGGAAAACGGTGGGACTTGTTTCTACTTTTCGGTTATGAATAGAAATTGATTCTTCGCACGGTTTCTCGTCGGCTGTATTTTATTGCGTTTGAATTATAAATTTAAATAAAGCGGAATTTGAAGGGATTGAGACGATAATATGTTATTAACGTAATTGTGTTCTTCTTGTAAGTAAAATATTTGTTGTTATAAAAAACTAAACATGACAAAACGGCTAGAGTTTTGACGTTTATAATTGTAATATGTGTGATACCAATAAAATCTATTCCATTATCTAGTTCTTGATGAAAACTGACCAAAACTATAAAACAGGTGATAATTATTATATGAAGATTGATAATTGACAAATTTTATTAACATATGACAATTGGTAGATACGGTTAAAATTATAGAAGATAATTGACAAAAAACTAGAAGACATAACAATTGATAATTAACAGATAACAATTTACAGATGATGAATGAAAATAACACACACTTTATTCCTTACTTCACTTGACTTCACATTTTTTAAATTATCTATATCATCATATTTTTTGGATGTAAATATATTTGAAATAGTTAATAAATGACTTATGATATTACAGACCAATAACAAATAACAGATAACGGATGACAGATGACAAATGACAGATGGCAGATGACAGATGATAAATGAGAGAGTACAAATAATAAATGGTAGATTATCGAACACAAATGACGCAGAGCAGATGACAAAAGGCAAATAAGAGATTATAGAGGACAGATGACAAATGGTAGACAATAGAACATAAATGACAGATGAAATTCAGATTACACATAGAAGATGGGAAATTACGATTTTCATTAATTAATTTTTTAAGTTATTTTCAAGTATCTTTTATTTCTGTTATATATCAATATATCACTCTTTGACTTCGTTTTCCTATTTTTATACATTTTTTGCAATATTTTTGATTGTAAAAATATTGTTAAAAGTTAAATGACTCATGACATTGCAGATAATAGATGACGGATGAGAGATAACATATGATAGATGACGGAGGATAGATAACAAATGACAGATGACAAATGACAGATGGCAGGTGACAGATAAAAAATGGTAGACACACATAATGTAAACATCTCAAATGTCTCTCCTAAAAATGAGATAAAAAGCAAGTAAAAGCATATATAAAAGAATTCTAGATGATCAACAGAATATTTGCTCCCTCAGGATCATAGAAGAGGAAGGGTTTGAGTGGAAGAACACGATTTCTTCTTTCACCCAAAATTTGACATCTGTTTTTTATTTTATTTTAATGGTAATTTGTAATCTTTAAGAAAGGAGATCAAAGATTAATAAATAAATAAATAAATAGGTAGGCGATGAGAAATGATAGATGGCAGATGACAAATGACAGATAGCAGATGACAGGTGATAGATGCCAGATGACAGATAACAAATGGCAGATGGTAGATGATAAAACACATTTGACAGATGGCACACAGATTGCAATTAGGCTATGGGAAAATATAGATAACAGATGACAAATAGCGGATGACAGATTACAAATAAGAGATGGTATATGATACAACACAGATGAAATATGGCGTATGGCTTGCAGATGGGAAATAACAGATGACAGATGACAAATGACAGGTGAAAGATGCTAGATGACACATAACAGATGCTAGATGACAGATGACATATGTCAGATGTCATATGAAAAGTGATATATGAGAGATGACAGATAATAAATAACAACAGATTGCAGAATGCAGATTATTTCTTGTTAATTTAAATGTATCAATCACAAAATAGAACGACATTAT
The DNA here is from genome assembly GCA_963969525.1 of Ontholestes murinus. NCBI lineage: Eukaryota > Metazoa > Arthropoda > Insecta > Coleoptera > Staphylinidae > Ontholestes > Ontholestes murinus. Next base: position 11,481,408 of record OZ018388.1, on the reverse strand, counting down.
GCACAAAAATATTAACAGTACCTTTCTTCCATATGTTAGAAGTCTTGATTTCAGTAATAATTTCTTAAAATCTTGTCATTAAATTATAACAAATTGGAGGTTTGTGATTGAAGTCGTTTTTATTTATTTTCAACTACCTTTTATGTTTGTGATATATTTCGTCACACTTTAGCGTCATTTTCCTTATTCTGTATTTCTTTTTTTTTATTATCTTTATAGTTACACTCAATTACAATATTTATGTCTAATTATCATATTTTTGCTTGTAAGTATATTCGAAATAGTTAATAAATGACTTATAACATTAAAGATGGCAGAGTGCAGATAACAGATAACAGATAATAGATAATAAATGACAGATGGCAGATTACAGCTGACGAAAAATAGATTGTAGATGGCATAAAATTGCAGACAGCAGATGGGAAATGACAGATGGCAGATGATAAATAATAGAAGATAGATGACAGATGGCATACAGATTGCAGATAGCAGATGGAAAATGACAGATGGCAAATGATAGATGACAGATGATGAGTGACAAATGTTAAATAATAGAACACATATGATGATAAGTGGCTTACAGATTGCAGTAAGCAGATGGGAAATAACAGATTACAAATACTAAATGACAGATAAAGAGATTGGTTGCGGCCGTTACTACGTGGTAATCCATACTTACACTGAATTGAAAAATTCACTATGTTTTAACCACAAATATTATTTGTGATTAAAACATAGTGAATTTTTCAATTCAGTGTAAATAACAGATATTCGATGATAGATAAACAATGAGAAATGCTAGATGGTAGATGAAGATAAATACAGATGACAGAGTGCATACCAATTGCAGATAGCAGATGGCAAATGAGGATTTTTAATATTTACTTTTTTAGAAGTTTTCAAGCACCTTTTATTTTGGTGATATTCGTCACTCTTTGAGTTAATTTATTTATTTATTATATAATTATCTCTATAGTTTGCAGTAAATTGCAATATTTTTTTTAAATTATCTAATTTTTGGTTTGTAATAATAGTTGAAAGAGCTAATAACAGATGGTAGGTTACAAATAACAGATAATAAATAACGGATGACAGATAACAGATGAGAGATGACATATGACTGTTGTCCGATGAAAGATGACACTTGACAGATGATGATAGATAATGACTGCCAGAACACAGATGACAGATAACAGATGATAAATGACAAATGCCAAATGACAAATGACAGATGACAGATGATAAATGACAAATTCCAAATGACAAATGAGAAATGACAAATGACAAGTGATAAATGACAAATGACAAATGATAAGTAATAAATGATAAATGAAAGATGGTAGTTGATAGAACATAAATGACAGATGACTAACATATTGCAGATTGCCAAGATGGGAAATGACTATTTTTATTTATTTATATTTTAAGTTATTTTTAAGTGCATTTTATTTTTGCCATGTATTTCGTCACTCTTTGATTTCATTTTCTTTAATTTATATTTCTATTTTTAATTAACTAAGTTAAATGACTTACGACACTACAGATGATAGATGATAGATGATAGATGATAGATGATAGATGATAGATGATAGATGATAGATGATAGATGATAGATGATAGATGATAGATGATAGATGATAGATGATAGATGATAGATGATAGATGATAGATGATAGATGATAGATGATAGATGATAGATGATAGATGATAGATGATAGATGATAGATGATAGATGATAGATGATAGATGATAGATGATAGATGATAGATGATAGATGATAGATGATAGATGATAGATGATAGATGATAGATGATAGATGATAGATGATAGATGATAGATGATAGATGATAGATGATAGATGATAGATGATAGATGATAGATGATAGATGATAGATGATAGATGATAGATGATAGATGATAGATGATAGATGATAGATGATAGATGATAGATGATAGATGATAGATGATAGATGATAGATGATAGATGATAGATGATAGATGATAGATGATAGATGATAGATGATAGATGATAGATGATAGATGATAGATGATAGATGATAGATGATAGATGATAGATGATAGATGATAGATGATAGATGATAGATGATAGATGATAGATGATAGATGGTAGATATTAGATGACAGAACACGGACGACAGATTCCATATGACATATAACAGACGAGAGATGACAGATCACATATAAATAATGATAGATGGTAGATGATAGAACACAGATGACAGATGACACACAGATTGCAGATAGGCGATGGGAAATGACAGATGACAAATGATAGATGGTAGATGATTGAACACAGATAAAATATGACATACAGATTGCAGATAGTAGATGGGAAATACCAGATGAGAAATGACATATGAGAGATGAGAAATGACAGGGAGCAGATGACAGATGACTTTCATATTGCAGATTGCTAAGATGGGAAATTACTTTTTTTATTTATTTATTTTTTAAGTTATTTTCAACTGAGTTTTATTTTTGTCATATATTCTGTCACTCTTTGACTTCTTTTTTGTTATTTTATATTTCTATTTTTAATTAACTTTATAGTTTAGACTACAATTCAATATTTTTGGTCGTAAATATATTTTTAAAAGTTAAATGACTTATGATATTATAGATGATGAATGACAGATAAAAGATAACAAAGACAGATGATAAATGACGGATGAGAGATGATAAATGATAGATAATAGATGACAGAATACAGACGATAGATGGCAGATGACAGATTACATATGACATATGATAAATGACACATAACAACTGACAGATGACACTTAGTAAATGGTAGATAATATATGATAGAACACAGATGACAGATGGTACACACATTGCAGGTAGGCGATGGGAAATGAAAGATGACAGAAGACAAATTACAGATAGCAGATGGCAGATGACAGACGACAGATGGCAAATGATAAATCACAAATGATAAATGAAAGACGACATACAACTTGCAGATATGAGATGAGAAATGACAGATGGCAAATGGCAAATGACAGCTAGCAGATGACAAATGACAGATGACAAATTATAGATGGTAAATAATAGAAGAGAGATGACAAAAATGACAGATGGCATACATATAACAAATAAAAGATGAGAAATAACGATATTTATTTATTTATTTTCAAGTACATTTTATTTTTGTGCTATATTCCGTCACCCTTTCACTTCTTTTTCCTGATTTCGTATTTCTTTTCCTAATTATCATTATAGTTCAGACTACAGTGTAATATTATTCGTTATAAATATATTTTAAATAGTTAAATGACTTACGATATTACAGATGATAGATGATGGATGAGAGATGACAAATGGTAGATGATAGATGATAGATAATAGATGCCAGAACACGGACGACAGATGCCAGATGACATATAACTAATGATAGATGGTAGTTGATAGAACACAGATGTCATCTGTCATCTGTGTTCTATCAACTACCATCTATCATTAGTTATATGTCATCTGGCATCTGTCGTCCGTGTTCTGGCAGGATGCAGATAAGTGATGGGAAATGACAGATGATAAATGACAGATAGCAGATGACAGATGACAAATAATAGATGGTAGATGATAGAATACAGATGATAGATGACATACAGTTTGCAGAACCTTTTCGGAAAAAAAGGAAGAAAAAATCAAGTGAAAATATGATACCTAGTGATGTCCTCAGTACTCCAATGTCAAAAATAAATGCCGTTGATGAAAGGTTGTACAAATACTGATAAAATAACTAACTCTTTGTAGGCAAGAAAGATATAACGTGTAACAATGCCGAAATTAATAAAACTGACAACACTGGTAACACAACCATAGAAAGAAAAATGTTTAAGGAAGTCGTAATGTCACTAATATATCTAGTAATCAATCATTTGCAATTTCAAAAGTCAATGCAGATAATCAAAAAATACAAGAGGGAGCGAAAATAAAAAGTATCATTGAATTAACTGCCGGCGTATCGTTGAAAAAATTACTTGAAATAGGTATATAAATGCGAGCATGGGAAGTTACCTAAAGGAATTTATAATAGAAAAGATTTCCATACATCTATTAAGTTGTATGGGAATAAATACTGCAAATAAAGTTTAAAGTGGTATGAAAAAGTAAAAGTGCCTTATTTATTCTTAAGAAATAAAAGAGTTGAAAAGGAATGGGAATTAAAGTAGGATCAACAGAAAAGAATTAAGTTTTCCAAATTTAAATCTAACTACTGTTTTGTACTTCAACTCGAAGATACCAAATCAGCAACAACACAATCTTCAAAGTTGAACACGTCCAATTTGCCCATCCGTGCTATTTTCAATAAATTATTAGAATTACACCAAAATTTTGGAAAATCATTTAGCAATTCTAGTGAATTATATATGTATAAAAAAATATCACAAACTACGTTAGCTTTGAGCGACATTTACAAAGTGGCTGAACTACTATAAAGTTAAGAAAAGCATGGAAAAAATCAGTCACTTTTTATTGTAATCAAACAAGAAATTAAAAGCAATCAAAGGAAAATATAACACAGAAAGCAGATGGAAAACGGGGATTTTTATTTATTAACTTTTTAAGTAATTTTGAAGTATTTTTAATTTTTTTGATATAGTTCGTCACTGATGATAGATGAAACATGATAGATGATAGATGACAGATATAGATGATAGATAATGAATGACAGAACACAGATATCAGATGTCAAATTATATTATGAATGACAGATTACAGATGACAGATGATAAATGACAGATGATATATTATAGAACACAGATGGCAGATAGTATACAGACTGCAGATAGCAAATGGGAAATGACAGATGATAGAGCACAGTTGACAGAAATGACAGATAGAAGATTCCAAACAGCATTTGTCAGATAATAATAATATTAATAATAATAATAATTTTTATTACGGCAATCGCCATTTTTTACAATTAACATATGACAGATGGCAGATGACAGATGATAAATGGTAAATATAATTACCATTTGCAAAAGTTAAAATATAGATTAGAACAAATAGTTGTTTAAAAATGAGTTAATTTTTTTAAATTGCAAAAAAAATTAGTTTAGGATTCGTAGTTTTTGATTATTAATATAAAACTAGATATGATTACAATTTATTCTTAAAATTTTGACATCTTCATATTTTATAAATACAAAAAAAAACATATTTAGAATTGTCTTAACGAATTTTTAAAATAGTATTTGTGTTTTTTAATATATAACTAAATAAAATGGTATTTTTATTTTTTATTTTATAATTTTCCAATAATTTCTCTAGTAGATTGGGATTCTCAAAATTCCAGTAATATTTTCAATTTATTAAGAATTTTCCAAGATCTTCAAATTTATACAAATTTTCTTACACTGATTTTCAATTCAGTGTACTAACGGTCGCAACCATTCTCTTTAACAAATTTTCTTGTTAAATTGTTAGGTTTTAAATTAAATTTATTAAATTTCCAATTTCTTACGTAGAAAAAAAAAACATTCAAAACTTCATTTAATTCTTTAAGTGCATAGTAGTAGTGTCTGTAAAAAAGAATAACAGATAACAACTACAGTTACAATTATTATCAGAGATAGGAATGGTAGGGGATAAATATTGATAATAAAATTGGTTGCGACCTAACTTTTTTGTTTTTGCATATAACCGTTGCTTCTTATGACGATCAACAATAAAAAAATAACGCAACTTCCTATAAAGATAATATTAAATTACCGCAAACGAGAGCTATTAAAATTAATGAAATCCCAAGTAGAAACCGGTCTCTGCGAAGGCGGATATCTAAACAAAGCAACGAATTGATTATCACGGAAAAGAACGCAGAATTCCCGATAACGATTCAATTTATACGAACAATAACGCATAATTATAAAACGATACAGTCGATTTTCTGTGAAGATTGGTATATAAATCAAGTGTGCGCGTTCGGTACTAAAATTCTGAAACTGGGGTAGATTAGGTGTAATTTTCAATTAAAACCGATCGCGTCTCGTTTCGTTTTCGATTAGACGACAGAATTGCGATTTTAATTGAACGTTCGACCAGAAGTAATCGATTTATAGATTTATTGTTACTCTACGACCACAATACGTGCGATTTTCAATTATAACAAAGCGTAATTTATTTCTCTTTGTGTTGAATTTTCTCACCAAAACCATAAAATTTTCACTTAAGATTAATCGTGTAATATTTAATGATGATTTTTTTTTACAAAAAAAAATAAGGCACTAATTTATTAAATGCACATCGCGTATATATATAAAAAATAATTATATTGATCGTCGAATTCATCACTCATACGATTAATAAAACGCGAAACGAAAGAAGTTGAAGTGAAGATTTATTAGCGTCCGACGTTTCGGAATAATTTTAATAAAAAGGCGATGAACTCGGACAAACATGATTTATCGTTTGATTTTATTACGTAAATAATTCAAAACTCGTGTAGCTGTAAAAAAATAAAAACCAGTATTCGTGTTTCTTTTTTTTTCCCACTCTTTTATTAATGTTAATGGGATAATTACTCCGTAAGCGTTTATTGCTGTACTAACAAATTTCAATAGTCGATAATTTGTATTACATTCTGTAATCGTACAATCTTTATTGGTCGGTCATAACTGAATATAACGATTTAAAAAAAAGTGCCGCATCGCCGGGTGACATAAATTACGGATGAAATTTACGACGGGGTCATTAGATGTTAGAGATTCTAGAGTGGTCTCGATTTTATTGTGTTTTCTAAAATAATAAATCCGTATCTCGACTGTTATTATTCGATAAAACTGCGAGTTCGTCCTAGAAAAACTATAATTTTATGTGCGTTTTTATATATATACAACTATATATAAATTTATCCACCTTTCTAATAATCGAACATAGAGGTGTGGGAACGATGTTAACTAAATACAGTGATTAAATTATTTACTACTTCAAACGATTAATCAAAATATCATTAAAATTATAAGTTATTGAAAGGTGACAGTTTTTATTAGTATTTTTTATACATTAATTGGTTTATGAGTTTCCAAAACAACGGACAAAATATTCTTCAATAGTCCAGGGAATAACCCTTAGAATTTTTGCCATATGTTTAATAAACAGAACTTTGTTGTAGTTATTCAAAAAATATACCGAAACACAATAAATATATAATCGTTTGAAAGGAGTGCGCGTTAAGATATATAAATTATACAATTCAACGATTCAACCTATTGAAATGAATAAACGAACCATTGCTCGCTCAGTATTTACAATTGCAGATTATCGAGGATTAAAATAACTAAACGCCTACTGTACACCTGGAATAGACATAATTCGATCGCCAATTGAACAATTATCGGATAAACGGTGCATTCATAATGGAATCTTTCTTTAGATAATGGATGCTCACGCTCTACAATTCCTCTTGTGACATGAAGAATTTTTGACGATCGTCGGGAATGTTATTAAGTCATGTCTCGCCGGGTTATCTTCGTGCCGTCATCTCATAAATGATCGACCATCGTTAGTATGATTACAGTTCCAGTTTACACTTATTAATATATTTCGATAGAATACTTATTATTTCTATCGTTATCGAAAAATAATTCTTGTTTTAAATGAAGGAAAGTATAAATGTAAAAGTAGTATACATTTTGGGTTGTGATTAGAATCATTATAAATTTAATAATTAAAATGTTAATTAGCACAAATTTTGAGTGAAGTTCAAACCTTAAGAAAATTTTAAACTATCTTTTATAAAGTCTCAAATATTTTTGCACTAATAATGTTTTTTTTTTTTGTAATAATTATAACGTTTTTATCTTAAATTCTTTATTTTAGGATAGTTTTCAACGATGTTTCAATTGTTTTTAATATTATTCCAACTAATTTTACTTTTAGTCTTCTTCAGAAACAATTGATATTTATAAAAAAAATAATTGCTTTACAAATGTAATTTCTAATTGTTTTCTACTTCCAAATATTTTTAGTTATAAGTTGATATTTGTAGTATTTTAAATTTTTTTCTAGTACGACTATTTTTATATATTATTATTATTTATTTATTTATTTATTTACTTTGCTTTGCATGTCTTCTTAAAGAAATTTTCTAATAATTTATATAAATTTATAATATAATATACACTTAGCTTTTTCTTAAAGTTTTCAATTGATTTTTCCTAGCACAATTGAATATTATTATTGTAATTTCTTTGATTCAACAGATTTTAACAAAATATCTGTTTTAAATAATAATATATAATAATTTAAAAGAGTTTCAATTTGATCTTCTTGAAATATCAAAATTATTTTTAAATAACATAAATCCATATTATTAGAAATACGTGTGTTGTTAGCAAATTAACGCTTTTTTGTCTTTTTTGCAGATATTTTTTTTTTATCAAATTTGATTTGAACAAATATTTTAACAGTTTTAATTATTAACTCTCAAAAATTATCATCTTTCTCAAATGTACCAGTATTTCTCGGAGAAATTAAAAAAAAAAAACAGTTTTTATTGCCACTTTAGCAAATTCTAATGTTTTGCTGTTTCGAATTAAAACTTTTTTACCGAAAATTTTCAAATGTTTTACTACATTTTAATTGTACTTTTTAATAATATGAAAAAATACAATTGAAATTTGAAAATTTTCTTGTAAAAAAATCCTTAAATCTTCAAATATTTAAAATAAAAATTAATTTATTTTAAAGTATTTTTTAAAACCAGTTTTTAAATGCGTTTAACATTGTTTATTATTGTTGAAAACAAATGACATCCATCATCTCTTTTCCGTCATTTATCATTTGTTATGTGTCAATAATAGTGAATGAAAATGGTTAAATTAGAAAAGAAAACTAAGACAAAAACCATATAAGAGGTAAAATATAACATATAACAACAATTTGCAGATGACAAACAAAACAATACATAAATGACAAGTGACAATAAACAAAAGACAAATGGTAAGTGAAATTAGATGATGACAAAAAACAATAGACAAATAACGATTGACAAATGACAAATGACAAATCACAAATGACAAATTACAAATGACGAATGACAAATGACAAATGACAAATGACAAATGACAAATGACAAATGACAAATGAAAAATAACAAATGATTAATGACAAATATCAAATGTCAAATGTCAAAAGACAAAGGACAATAAACTATATTAGAGGTAAGGTAAAGAATAACAGGTGACAACAATTTGCATATGACAAATGACAAAATACAATATTCAATAAACAATAGATAATTGACAAGTGACAATTGATAACAGATAAATGATAAATGAAAAAATAACAAATGACGAATGAGAAATGAAGAACGACATGACAATTGACGAATGACTAGTGACAAAAGACAATAAACAATACAAAAATAAACAAATTATAAGTGACAATAAACAATAGACAAATGTCAAGTGACATTAGATGATGACAAAAAACAACAATCACATGACAAATGATAAATGATAAATCACAAATGACAAATGACGAATGGCGAATGACAAATGACTAAAGACAATAAATTATAAAAGAGGTGAGAACAATTTGCAGATGACAAATTACAATGGACAAATGACAAAATACAATATTCAATAAACAGTAGATAATTGAAAAGTTACAATAGATAACAGATAAATGACAAATGAAAAAATAACAAATGAAGAATGACATGACAGTTGACGAATGACTAATGATAAAAGACAATAGACAATATAAAAATAGATAATTAATAAGTGACTATAAAAAAACAGACAAATGTTAAGTGACATTAGATGATGACAAAAATCAATAATCAAATGATGATTGACAATTGATAGATGATAAATAACAAATGACAAATGACAAATGACAAATAACAAATGACGAATGCCAAATGTTAAATGTCACAAGACAAAAGGCAATAAACTATATACGACGTAAGGTAAAGGATAACAGGTGTCAACAATTTGCAGATAACAAATGACAAAATACAATATTCAATAAACAATAGATAATGGACAAGTGGCAATAGATAACAGATAAATGACAAATGAAAAAATAACAAATGAGGAATGACATGACAATTGACGAATGACTAATAACAAAAGACAATAGACAATACAAAAATAGATAAATGATAACTGACAATAAACAATAGATAAATGTCAAGTGACACTAGATGATAACAAAAAACAATAACTAAATGACGATTGACAAATGATAAATCACATATGACAAATGACAAATGACAAATGAAAAATAACAAATGACGAATGCCAAATGTCAAATGTCAAAAGAGAAAAGAAAATAAACTATATAAGAGGTAAGGTAAACGATAACAGGTGACAACAATTTGCAGATGAAAAATGACAATGAACAAATAACAAAATACAATATTCAATAAACAACAGAAAATGACAAGTGACACAATAGATAATACATAAATGACAAATGAAAAAAATAACAAATGACAAAATGACAAGTGAATAAACAATAGACAAATGATAAATTATAAATGACAAATGACTAATGGCAGATGATAGATTGTAGATGCAAGATAAAATAACCATGATAGATAACTGATAGATGATAAATAAAAGATAATAGATGATAGAAGATATATAAAAAAACGGAAAATAATAAATGAATGACTCTCAGTTTCTAGATTATCGTAAGCAAACAAAAGATACAAACATTTGAAAATTATGTTTCATATTGATTTATTTATTTTTTTATAAACTTGACTATCGTCTGATAAACGACCGATGGCAGATAATAGATGACTTGGCGGATGATAACTGACAAATGACAGATGACGGATTAAAAACAAATTTTAAAAAGGTATGTTTTGAAGTTTCAATCGAAGGTTTTTGGAAAATAATTAATTAATTTTTACAAAGTTTTTTTAGATTTTTCAAATCTGATTTTTCTTATTGTTTCTAACTGATTTTGTTTTAGATAAAATTAATTTGTTTTTTTAACATGTTCTTCGACGGTTTTAGTATCTTTCACTAATTTTAAGTTTAATTTTTAATTTTGAAAAATTTTTAACTGTGTTTTTATACTAAATTTCAATTGTATTTTTCATTCTATTTATTCTTTAATAGTCAACTATTTTTCTTAACAAATTTTAATAGTATTTTTATTTGTTTCAAAATAAGTTTTGAAATATTCTTTATAAAGGAAGTTTTTAAATAATTTTAATAATAAAATAACTGAATTTAGAAAAAATATTTATAAAAATCTATTAGAACCAAGTTAAAAAAATTTTTTTGTTGCAACTGATTTTGTTTTTAGCTAAAATTCAATTGTTTTTCAATATCTTCTTCCACGGTTTTAGAATCTTTAGTAATTTTACGTTTAATTTATTTATTTTTATTTATTTATTTATACGGTAATCACCATTTACAAATATTAATACAAAAATATTAATCAAACATAAACAATAAATATACATGCCGGATACAATTCATTCAAAATAATAACAATTAATTTACCAAAATAAAAACTAAAATAATATACAAGTTAATACACCAATAATAAAACATAATAATTTTTTATTAGTTACAAAGTAAGTTTTAAAATATTCTTTATAAAGGTGGTTTTTAAATATTTTTAATAATAAAACAATTGAATTTTCAGATTTATAAAAAATCCTATAAAACTAAATTAAAACTAATCGATTGTTTTAAATTTTACTTTTGGAAAATATGTTCTCATAAATTTATAGCAATAATTTTTATTAAGTTTTTAGTTATTTTTCTGTAAAATTCTATTCATTTTTAAACAAATTTTGTATTGATTAGTTGATCTTATAGTTCTTGATTCATTTTGTTTAGCCAATTTCAATTGCCTTTTAGCATTATCATCAAGTGTTTCAGAATTTTAGAATTTTGCAATTTCTTTTCTAATTTTCAAGAATTAATTCTCCTTCATTTTTAAAATTTAGATATTTTTTTTTGCTTGATATGAGAAATTGCTTTAAAATTTCTAGAGTTTTAGCAAATGTTTCTTCGAGATTTCTATTTTCTAGATTTGTTTGTGCTTTTCTTTTCGAATCTTCTATCATTTCTTGTTTTGGTTTATTTCTAAATTCGAACTGATTTTTTAATTTTTGTAAACTGTTTATGTTTATATATTTTTAACAATATTTTGTATCAAGCTCTTTCATATTAAAAACTAATCTTCTCTATTTGAAATATTGCATTAAACATTTTATTCAATCTTAAATGTGAGAAATTCCTGCAAAATTTCTTTCATTTTATTAATGTTTTCTTCTAGATTTGCATTTTGTGGCATGTTTTTCCTAATTTTTATAACTTCCTACCATTTTGTTCTATTTTAAATTATCAATAGATTTTTATTTAAAAAAATGATTAGGTTTTTAAATTGTTTTTTTTTTTATTTTCAAAATAGTCCCTGCTTTTAAATCAATTTTGATAAAATTATCTTCATAGTTTTTATTTTTTAATTTCGGTTTTGGCATTAAATTAATTAAATTTCGACGGTTTTAGATTTTTTTAGTAATTTCTCTTGCATTTTATAATAATTAATTTTCTCTTTTTGAAATGTCGTTTTTTCCGCAAAATTTTTAAATGTGCTTATTTATATTTTTTTTGTAGTTGTTAGTTAATTTTTGTTTGAACAAACCTTAGTATATTTAATTATGTGTTTTAATTCAAATTTTGATTTTTTTATGATTCTCAATTAATTTTTGTTTTAGCAAACTTTCAATTGTTTTTGGGGATTTTTTGAAGGTTTAGAATTTTTATGTAATTTCCTTAGTAATTTTAGATAATTAATTGTCTCTTTCATCGCTGAAATATTAAGTTCTCCTAATCTTAATAATTTTTTTTCATATTTTTATTTTTTCCCCATTTTTAAAACTTTTATAGAACTTCCTACTATTTCTTGATTTGTTTTGTTTTGACATTCTAAATAATTAATTTCTTTTTTAGAAAATTGTTTTCTCATAAACGTTTAACAATAATTATTACCAAGATTTTTAATTTATAAATTTTTAACAATATTATATAATAAGATTTTTAATTTGATTGTTTTTATAGTTTTCACTTGATTTTTTAGCAAAACGTTTTTTCAAGTGTGGAAAAATTTCTTTAAAATTCATAGAGTTTTTAGTAAATTGTTCTTCTAGATTCCTGTTATTCCTGTTTTCCAGCATTTTCGACGATTCTTTTAATTTTTAAAAATTAATTTTCTCTTCTAATTTTATAAGATTGAATAATTTTTTCTTTACGGATATAAGAAATAAGGATTTTACTAAAAATATTTGTCAGATTTTTCTTTTTCGCTATATTTTGCAATTTGTTTTAAAGCTTTTTACTGATTCTTGATTTGTTTTGTTTTGACATTTTAGTTGATTATTTTATGGATTTTTGAAAAAAAAATCTCATAAATGTTTAACAATATTTTTTACCGAGATTTCAATTGTTTCTTTTTGGTAAACTCTATTTCTTAAAAGTAATGAGTTTATTGTTTTATAGCATAATTTCAATTGTTTCGTAACATTTTCTTGTAAGAGTTCCATAAGCATTCAGTAATTTCTTTTCCATTTTTCAATTATTAATTTTCTCTTCTCTCTATTTAAATATAAAAAAATTTAATGTAGGAAATGTCTTTAGCAATTTTTTTTATAGATTTTCACTTTGAAGCATGTTTTTCTAATTTTTTATAACTCCCTACCATTTCTTATTTTGTACTATTTTAAATTAGCAATTGACTTTTTATTTTTATTTGGTTTATGTTTTGTTTTTAACAATAATTTTGATAAGGTTTAAAATTTTTAATTTTTTCAAAATTATATCTGCCTTTGAACAAATTGTGAACAGATTACCTTATAATAATAAATAAATAAAAAAAATAAAATAAATAAATAAATAATTAGTTATAGTTTTCTAATTTGATTTTGACAACCGGTAGATTATTTTTTAATATTATTATTATTATTATTAGGGTTTTAGAATTTTTGAGTAATTTCCTTTCCATTTTGTACTAATTATCTCTTCCATGTTTAAAATGTCAAATCAGTTTTTTTCTGCCAAATTTGTATCTGTGGTTATTCATATTTTGATATGATTTATTTGTAGTTGTTAGTTAATTTTTATTATAACGAACTTTCAATTGTTTTTTAGCATTTTTTTTGGGTTTTAAAATTTCTTTAGTATTTTTTCTCTTCTCCAGTTTTTATTAATCAATCTTCTTAGTCATATTTAAAATATTAAATTCTCACAGGGAAGGGGAAAATTGCTAGAAAATTTTAAATATTTTAATAATATTTATAAAACTTTTATAAAACTTTCATTTTTTAGCAATTTTTGTTGTTCCAAGATGTGAAAACATTTTTAGCATTTTAGTAAATTTTGATCAGATTATTCTTAGTTCTTTTTCTATTTTCGGTTTTGGAAAATTATCAATTATTATTTAACAGTATTTTTCGAAAGTTTTAGAAATTTTTAGTAACTTATCTTCTTTATTACATATAATAATTTTCTCTTCCATGTTTGAAATGCCGAATCTTTCTTTTTCTCAAATTTCTCTAAATTATATAGAATTTTAGTAACTTGTTCTTCTAGATTTTCGTTTTCCAACAGTTTTTTTGCCTTTTTTTCAAAATTTATAACATTTTTTTCTTTTTTTGTTGTTGAAATTCCAATAACTTTTTTTTGTAAACATTATCTCTCATAAATTTTTAACAATTTTTCAATTCAGTGTAAGTATGGATTATTACTTAGTAATGGTCGCAATCTGTCTCTTTATTAAATTTTCAATTGTTTGTTTGTAAAATTCTATCTATTTTAAAACAAATTTGATTTGATTTTGCTTTTATTTTCCCAGTTAGGTTTTATTTTATAGTAATTTCAATTACTTTCAAAACCTTAAAAAATTGTTAAAAGTTCTAGATGGTTTCAGTAATTTCTCTTACATTTTTCAATGATACATTTTTAAAATATAGAAACTTCTTTTGTCACAAAATGTGAGAAATATTTTTAAAATTTCTAAAATGTTGGCATTTTTTACAGATTTTTATTTTACAGTACTTTTGTCATTCTTTTTTTAGAATCTTCAACTTTTTGTTTTGTTTTGTTTTGTTATAAAATTATAATTCACTTTTAACTTTTTGGAAAAATAAATTTTAATTAATTATAAAAATAATTTATAATCAAGTTTTAATTTTTTGGAATTATTAAAATTCTATATATTTTGAAACAAATTTTATTCTTTTTGACAAAATATAAATTATTTGTTAATGCAAATAATGCCAAAACCTACTATAATTCTAATATTCAGTTTATATAGTTTAACATATTTTCAATTGCTTTTTCTCTTTTAAATAAGCTAATTAAATGTTTATCATAAAGTTGTCAACTGTTTTCAATTGTTATAGAATGGTGTAAAGTATGAATGTATGGGTTTTATAAATTTTGGTTTCTAGTTGGAAATCATTAGAGCGTTATTAATTTTATTGAAACAAAAATGTTTTGTTAACGACCTTCAAAAGTTCTTTTTCTTAAAAATAAATCCTATATTTTGGATTAAAAATGATCACCAAATATTTTTTATTTCCGAAATTTTTGGATGCAAAAGGTATTTTTTTAATTATATCATTTGGCGTAGGCCTTCATCATCTTGACTCTCGACCTTGAAATTGACCTTGACAATAATCTTTACTCCTAACTTTGATGGGCGATGCACATTTAGATCTGTTCTTATATGTTTTCTGTGTCAAGAAAAATTCTTTCCATCTCTTTGGACGAAGAAAATACAAAGACGGGGAACGATGTTTAAAAACCTTGGCTTTTTGGATTTGTTCGATGGGAGGACAGAGAGGTCCACTGCACGTAGGCCCTTTATACGTTCTCCAATCTAAGTCCTCATTCCTTACTACGGTCGAGCCAACCCAAGGCATGGACAAATGCCCGCCGAGATCGCATCAAGAGGAACTCTTATGATGTCTGATGACTGTAGATATCCCTCTCCCATTGTGGATTCACGTGAGTTTGATAGAACCGGGCAGTCCAGAAGTACATGCTTGGCGGTTTCCTCTTCTTCTGTAAAGCCTCTGCAGGTAGGACTAGATTGTAATTCCAGTCTGTTGAGGTGCGATCTTAAATTGCAGTGTCCTGTTAAGAGCTCTAGAAAGTTGTATATAGTATCTGGCTGTTTTAGTGACCATCGCGATAAAGTTTTTTGAGACCCTACAGTGAGGTGTGTCGTCCCATCGCTCCTTATGGCATCTAATTGATGCAATTTTCAGCAGAGTAATCAAATCTTGCCCGCATATCGTTCGTTCGGATACCTTCCTCGTCAAACCATCTGCTATGCTGTTGAAGTGTTCGTTCACCTTATTATCACGAGCCACTTCTTCTTCATTTCCTGGAATCATCTAAGGTTTTGTGGTATTGCCCACCATCGTTGCTTATAAGCCATTGTTTTGTTGCTAGCAGTCTTATAGCCTCTGCTGCTGTTTGTTCTCTGATATATATGCCCAAGTCAGGTGCTGCAGGGCTTCCATAGCCGCTGTTGGTGTTGTTCTCATGGCTCCTGTCGTGCTCAAAAGAGCGCTTCGTTGGACGTGATTAGGAGATTTACGGCTGAACCTTGGTTTTGAGGCACTTCTACAGAAGAAAGTCAAATGGGCTTAAATTAGGTGAGTACTCATCCAAATAGCACACATCGAAGGTAAAAGGTCCACTATTATATTTCTTGGCATTCAAAAAGCGTTTCACTCGGTCTAACATCGAGATCTGCTATTCAAGTAATATTCACATCTTCTCCATCTAATAGACAACTTTCTAAACACCAGACTCCTTAATGTTCGTATCCTACACACTTTCCCAACAAGGTGTGCCGCAAGGTTCCCCTTGTCACCACACTTCTACAATACCTACGTCCACGACATTTATAACCCGCACCTCCAATACCTCAATCCTTCCACCTACTGCCTTCTTTTTTCTGATGAAAGAGCATTGATCACACACGATAAAACCATATTAATTACGCTTAGTATTCTGCAGAGGCTAATCGACACAACTCAATAATGGTTTGCTAAGTATAGAATTCTGATGAACCCTAACAAATTCCACTAATTTATTCCATTGCACCAGGCCAGAACCTCTCTCTTCCTTATAATCCCAACACCAATATTCTTCCATCACAAACGTAGCCAAGAAAAAAAAAACGAAGAAACTCAATAATTATTATTATAATTATAGATTGTAACACTATTTTTTAAAGATGCTTTCTCCTTCTCAGGCGAGTGCGGTCGCGTAAGGAGACTACTCAACCCTACTACTGGAGAATTTGGCATGAACAACGTACTGTGTTACCATTTGCTCCATTCTGCTGGCTTCAGAAGTTCTCTAGGTTGTATCTTCTCCTTAATTTTCAATTTTTGGACGAAATAAGTTCTCCAACATATCGTAATATCAACTGGAATTTAATGTAACAGTAGCTCCATCTTCTCCGAAAAAATACGATGTAATAATGCTAGATGTCCAATCTTTGTTTAAAAGAAAAGTTTATGCCAGTTCAAATTTATTAGTTTTTTGTAAAATATGTTCACATAAAAATTAGCTATAAAGACTATCTGTAAATAAAATATTTCAATCTAAACGTTCGCTTGTAAATTTTTGTTAATTTAGGGAACTCTTCTTTACCAAGTTTAGGACATCAATAAAATATCCCTTTTACATAATAATCGAATTAAAGAACTGGAACGATCACGAGGATATCAGGTTTCCACGGTGGAAAAATTTGATCGGGCATAAATCGACTGGCTGGGGACTGATCTTCGCATTTGATCTCGAGGACGAGGATTTAGATGTGGCCGGTAATTTGTTGCCGGGGAAAATCCATCGGACTGGATGGAAAATGGTTTGGCGAGTACGTTAAACTCTGCAGTAGATAGTTGTCAGATATCTAGGGGGGAATATTTCAAGATAAATAAATATTTCCGTCGCCGCGCTCGGACATAATTTATTCAATCCGCGCGGAAAAGTTATGACCGCAACCGTATCTGATCACCCACTTTCAATATATTACCGAACGGTTCGCCTCCCATCCTTTATGCGTCAGCTCTTGCATCACGAAACGCCACAATTAGAAAAATCGAAGAGCAAAAAGTTGGCAATCAGAGGTATTAACATCGCCAAAGGATATGTAAATGTTGATGATTATCACGTTCACAGAAGGTGTTAATTATATAAATTAAAACAAAATTCTATTTTTTAATAGTTTTTCCGAAAATAGTATGGATTAGCAAAATTTTGGTCACAATTTTGTCAAGACCAGACCAAATTTTCTATTTTTGGACTACAATTTTTTCAAGACCAGACCAGATTTTCTTTCTTCGGCTTAAAATCTTATCAAACCAGATTTTCTCAGCTACGTACTATAATCACTCCCAATATCATCAATTGACCTGATTACATATTCTAAATTTCAAACATTTTTGACCTGTTCAATCCTCTCGTTACCGATAGTGAATATAATTAAGAAATACCATAAATTACCTTCACATATTTATATAATTGGTATCGAAATAGACTCACGATCAAGTTCATATATTTACACGTAGAGAAATAACGATAGTTTCGCGTACGGGCTTAATTAAATCCTGCGCGCGCCGAATAACTCTGACTTATAGAAATACCTTTCGGATTATAAAGACGCTGAAGTGTATACGTGCGCTTCGTTTATTCCGGGATTCCGCGTCCCATTAACGTTCTTGATCATTTAATAAAATGTTGATGGGCCGGGATATGTAATATTCTTTACTGCCGCGTAAACCTTATCTACATGTGTTCGATGCCTTATCTGCCCGCCTTTATGTCCGCTGTAAATCAGGGCGCTCGCACGCATGCTCCGGCACCGACGGTTACATAACCTAAAGACTTTTCGTATCGTCATTATGATCTCATAAATACGACGTCGGTTTTATTAGAGATCCAACGTCGCTGATAGGCAGAGTATGTGTTATTCGAATTGAGTGCAATAACGTCTGTCTTGGGAATTGAAACGGGCAGGTTTACCAATTTCTAAAGGATTGCATACAGGCAGATGTATTTTATATAGTTGAAACAAACCAGTTGTAGCTTATTGAATATTATAATATTATACATCACCTATTCCAGTAGTATCACTACATAACAGTGTTTGATTGATTGTTTATATTTTGATCCATTTTTTAGAATTTTTATCAATTTTCTTCAAAGGTTATAGAAATTTATAAATGTTTCTTCTAGATATTTAGAATTGTCTAATATGTTTTCAGGCAATTTAAACCATTTCTTGCCTTATTGGAAATTTTGGTAAGTATTGTTTCATTTTGATAGAACTTTCCAACAATTTTCTTTTAAATTGTGACAATTTTCTTCAAAGAATTATAGAATTTCGACAAGATTTCTACAATTTTTTTAAATAAATTCTTGCCTTATCTCTACAGAATTTTCAATTCTTGTTTCTTTTTATCAGAATTTTTTCGATATATCTCATTTAGTATTATTTTTTATTTATTTGTCATTAGTTTTTAATTTTTTTCCAAGTTGCAAGAATCTTCTTCGAAACTTCTAGAATTTCAGCATTTTTTTGCTAAATTTCTAATTTTTTTCAATATTTTATTTAAAATGTTTTACCATTTCTTGCTTTATTTTATCGCGACTTTCAAACAATTATCGTTTCATTTTATTAAAATTTTCCAGCTACTTCCTTTCTTTCTTAGGAATATTTTCATCGAGAACTTTCCAATTGCTCTTCTTCTAGATTCCAACATTTTTACTTTAATTTTTAGAGATTTTTTTTTTTATAATAGAAGTAGTCTCCTATATTTCCTGCTTCATAATTTTGCAATTTTTAAAGACATTAAATTCTAGTATTTTTCTGAAATTTCTGATTCGAGAATTTTCAAGCTTTTTTCCCTATATTTTTGAAAAAGATATCGCAAATCTTCTCTTCTAAATTAAATTGATACAAATGGTGATGTGGCCATCATAGTACTTTCCCTATATTTTACTCAAAAACTATTAGGTTTACGCAAAAAGGCTATTCTTAATGATTTGTTCACTTTTGAATTCTTTACAATTATTTGTAATACAAGTTTCATGTAACTAATAGTTTATTAGCAATGGGCAAAAAAATTCAAAATTTTCAATTTTTATTTAATTTTTCTCGATTTTATGAACAATATATTCAGATTTTCATTCTCTTTAACTTTTGTTAGAAAATATTTGTAATATTTTTCATATTAAAAAAAAATATCAGAAAAAAAACACCCACTTCCGGTTTATGAATGATTACCAAAAGCTTTTCAGTTCTAGTTTTTGATAAAAAAACCTTAAGTTTGAAGTTTCATATCAAATAGATAATCATTTTTGAGATACACCGACAGACACACACACAGACACATTTTTTCCTTCTAGAAATATAGAAAAGTAATAACACTGTTGTCTATAGAACTTTCCACCATTTTTATTTCTTAGATTTTCTAAGTTTCCTAACAGTTGTTTCTACAGATTTCCGGAATTTCCTTAAAAGTATTTCTTTCTTTTTGGAAAAATTTTCTTTTCATTTATTTCAGATTTCTCTAGATTTTTCTCTTTCGTGTTTTCCAGAAACTTATCTTCTAGATTCTTTGAATTTTCTTAAAAAGTTTTTAAGTTTTGGCAATAATTATTCTTATTCTACACTTGGATTTTCTAGAAGTTCCTTTTGCTAATTACGAAAATTATTGTAAAGATTATGGAATATTCACAAGTAATACCATAAGTGATAGCAATTTACTCGAATAAATTTTCTTTTTTTAGAAATTTCTCTTTTTTGTTTTCCAGAAACTTATCTTCTGGATTATTTGAATTAATTTGAATTATTATTGAAAGAGTTTTAGGTTTTGACAATAATTATTCTTTTTTGAAATTTAGCTCTTCTTCTTATAGATTTTATGTATCTTCTAGAAATTTCTTTTGCTAACTACGAAATTTTTGCAAAGAATATGGAATTTTCTTTTAGAAACAATTTTTTGCTTTATTTTATTGAAATTTTTTTAGTTTTATTTTGTTTGAATATTCTAAAATTTCTCATTTAAATTAGAAGAATTGTTTTTGAAGTTCTAGAATTTCAGATTTCTAGCTACGAATTTGCTAGAAATTTATATTCCCAATTTATTTATTTATTTATTAACGGTTAACACATTCTACATTTAATTACACAAACATTAATAACAACAATAT
The DNA here is from genome assembly GCA_963969525.1 of Ontholestes murinus. NCBI lineage: Eukaryota > Metazoa > Arthropoda > Insecta > Coleoptera > Staphylinidae > Ontholestes > Ontholestes murinus. The sequence continues at coordinate 11,460,163 of OZ018388.1, read as the reverse complement.
TCTAAACCAAATCACAAGCCAATAAACATATAAACAATAACTTAAATATAACCCAATATGACACAACAGTGATGCGTTGAAGTCAGTAATATAATATAATCAAATTAAATTTAACATAGATTAATAAGAAAAATGTAGCGAATACATACATTTACATTTAAGGGATAAGATGACTTGACTAAGGGGATACAATCGAACTTATTCGAGTCCAGTTTAAATTATTTAGAGCTAATAAAACAGGTATAATAATTTTTGTACATAAGATCAATTAAGTAACGATAAATTAACATTTCTGAGTTTAAACAAAGATAGTGGAATGTTTAATTCATTTAAATGACTGTACTTATAATGGAGGACATTGAACGTTTTAAGTATTCTACATAGTGGATTGTTGTTGCCAAAATTTGTAGAATGAAATTTTTGATAAAAAAATTGTTTTGACCGAGTTGATAAAAAAAATTTCTTTTAGGCTCAGAGAATTTTTGATTTATATAATCAGAACATTCCATAATTTCATTTCTAAATTTCGAAAACAATATCTCTAGAATTTTCTAACATTTTCCTTCGAATTTCTAAATTTTCTAACAACTGTTAAAGATTACTGCAATTTTCTTTAAATTTTTTTTCAAAAATCTTTCATTTTTCTCTTTCCTGCCTCTATCTGCTCAAAATTGGAAGAATTTTTTTGGAGGGTGTCTAGAATTTTCCATTAAATTTATTTTATATATCTCGAATTTTCTTGAAATTTCTTTTTAAGGTTTTTCAGAATTTTCTTATCCAGATTCCTTGAATTTTCTTAGAATTGATTTGGCAACGACGTTTCTTCATAATTTCTTACAGATTTTTTATAATAAAAATAATATAATTCAAAACAGAAACAGTACAGAATGCAAAATGTTATTATATAATTTTATAGAAATTTATTTTCCTAATTAGTAGAATGTTAATAATTCTGGAATTTTCGAGTATTTTTTCTTTAGACTTACATTCTTTCACTATTTCTTAATTCATTTCATCCGAATTTTATAGCTTTATTATTCTATTTTGTCTCAATATGTCGTCGTTTTTATTTTTAATATTGTCTCGCATAGTTTAAAAATTTAAGAAAATTTCTGAATTCTTTAAAAATTTTTCTTCGAAGGATATAAATTTTCCAACATTTTCTCTTCCAGACTCATATAATTTTCCAGCGCTTTATTAAACTGTAATATCTGATGAAATATAACAAAAATGTTTTTCATCAGAATATACCAGAATTTTCTTCTCCAAATTAAGAGAAATTTCTTGAAGGGTTATGAAATTTTCTATTCAATTTATTTTAGATTTCTAGAATTTTTTAGACATTTCTTTTTCAAAATTCTTGAATTTGTGGAATTTTAATATTCTGGAATTTACTTACTTTTTTTCAGATTTTTGAAATTTTTTTAAAATTGGTAAGATTTTCTTAAACTATCCTAGAATTTTTTATTTTTATTTAATTCTTCAGTGTTTATAGCATTTTTGTCGGATTTTTAGAATTCGTCAAAAAAAGTTTCAACTAGATCTATGAAATTTCGAAAATTTCTCTTCTGAATTGCAAAGAATTTTTTAGGGACAGCATTTCTTCTAGACTCCTAGAGTTATTTAGCATTTCTTACGCCAATTTGTGAAATTTTTTCAAAAGTTCTAGAATAATTGGACTTTTGGATATTGGGTAAATATCGATAAATAAATAAATAAATAATTAACCACTTTTTTTCATATTGCCAAAATGTTTTTTAAGGATAGAATTTTCCAGAATATTTTTTCATATTTTAAAATTTTAACATTTTAAAATTTCCAAAAATTCTCTTTCAAATTGTATTTTCATGTATTTCACAGCTTTTGTTTCTTCCTTTTTTTAGAATAGGTCATAAAGTTTATGAAGAGTTTTAAAATGATTCAATATTCTGAAATTTTCTTGTGAAGAATTCTGTAATTTTTCAGCTAGAATTTTGCAGCATCTCAGATTTTCTTAATATTTTTTTAAATTTCATTAGTATCTTTCATTAGAAACATGTGGAAAATCTATTTTATGGTTCTTGACATTTCCAGTAATTTTTCAAACTATTTAGGTTTTGCAGCAATTTTTCATGCAAGTTTCTTATTCGAGTTATAAATATTTTAATTTTTGATTTTTTCAGACTTTTGACAAGAGTCTAAGACTTGCAGCTTTTTCAAAAATTTTTCTTCAATTTAATTAGAGAGTGTTAAAATTTGGTAAACATTTTTCTTTCTAATTTCTTTAATGAATAATGAAGATTTTCCAGACAATTCTGTTTAAGATTTTTAGAAGTTTTCCTTTCAAAATATGTCTGACGAGTATAAAAACTTAAATGTTTATAACACAATAAAGAATATATTCTATTTTAAAGTTATTTGAGGATTGTAGAATTTTCTAGCAATTTTTTTTCTTATTTAAATATTGTTCAACACTTTTCCTAGAATTTCAAAAAAATCTTTACCAAATTACGATATTTTTTTATTCATCTATTTTTTTTTCTTTCTTTCAGGTTTCTATAATCTGATGGACTTTTGCTTTAATTTACTATAATATTTCAGATTTTTTTAGGGTTCTAACAATTTATTCCAATTTTTAAGAATTTTCCAAAAATGCAATCAAATTCTGCATTGTGTAGCGTGGAAGATAATTCAGAGTGAAGTACCTTGATGTAAGTTGAGAGTACATCTCTTCTTAAAGTCTTCGAGTGACAGCATCATCAATCAAATATTTTCCAAAACGTTCTCTCTTCCAAATATTTGGAATTTGTAGTATTCTTTGTTTAATTTTATCAGTATATACATATAGAGAGAGGGTTCTAGAATTTTACAGCAATTCTTTCCAATAATAGAGAAAATCTGCTCAGACCAATCAACTCATCTCTTTGAGACCATCTTAATAATCTATGAAATGGTGATGTGGCCATCATAGTATTTTCCCTATATTTTTCTCGAAAACTATGAGGTTTGCGCAAAAAGGATATTCTTAGTAATTTGTTTACTTTTATTATTTCCATGTAGCTCCAATAGTTTAGTTGCAATAGATCAATTTCCGATCTATGCACACTTCACGGTTTATTAACATCAAATTTTAATTCTTCATCCTTATTGTCTACTATTAGTTTATTTCCCTCAAATTTTTCAACCGCTTTAAGAAGTAAGATTTTATGTTTTATAAACAAGTATAACACGAACTTTTCGTATAATAACACTATTAGTCGTATGCTTAGATTGCCAAATGATCTAAACATTCATTCCTGGTTCAATTTGTTTAATAGTGGTACAGGTCACTTAAGTCTAATTTATAATATTTTAATTAATATTATCTTTAATATTATTTAACTTTCACTCTAATTTAATGATATCCATTTTATTTTAATTGAGCTTATTTTAAATTATTATGTAACCTTATATAGCTTAAGTTAATTTAAGTATGTATTACGTTATGCATTATTGTATGTAAATAAACAAATAAATAAATTGGAAAAAAATGTCAAAATTTTCAATTTTTTTTTCTCGAAAATTAAGAATTTTATGAAAAATATGTTTTAACAAAACTTGTTTAGTTTCTCATTCCCTTTAACTTTTGTTTGAAAAATTTTGTAACATTTTCCATTAAAAAAAAAATATCAGAATAAAACAAAAAAACGCCTCGAGTAAACACCCACTTCCGGTTTATGAATGTTCACCAAAAGCTTTTCAGTTCCAGTTTATAACGATAAAACCTTAAGTTTAAAGTTTCATCTCAATCGGATAGTTCATTTTTGAGATACAACGCCCACAGACATATTTTCCTGCACGAAAACAATACTTCCCCTATATATACTATATAGGGAAAGTAAAAATGTTCTGCAAGAATTCTCGAAGTGTCCACAATTTTTCTTTTACATTTTCTTGTAAGTTAGAGTTTTTCCCAAATTTACAAGAACTTTCTCTTTCATTTTTGAAAATATTTTATCAATTTTACTTACTAGATAAAATATTTTTCTTAAAATTTAAAAAATTTTACCAGACTTTTATTTTTTTCTTTAGAATTTTCTATTTAGTAGTAGTTACCTTATCCTATCAATTTTTTCCAGTAATATTTATTTGATTTTATCAGAATTTACCACACAACATTTGAAGATTCTAGAATCTTCCAGAATGTATTCTTTTATTTATCGATAATTATTCGTCCTTCCTTCGAATGTGTGCTATGATATATTAGATAATCCCTGCCTTACGTTTTCAGAATTTTGTAAAGAGGATTCTAGAATTTTCAAGAAATGTATTCTTCAATTTTTTAGAAGTTTTAAGCTTTTTTTAAATTTCTACCAGTTTATATTCCAAATTGCTATTGTTGCTCGTATTTTTCTATTATATATTTTTCTCTTATTTTTTCGGTACTTTTTAGAGACGTTCCTTGGAGAATTATAAAAAAAAATCAGCGATTTTTGAACAAACACTATTTTCAAGCAATTATTGTTTTATTTTGTCGCATTCTTTTAGTAATTATTCTTCAAATTTACTTTCTCGGAAAAGAGTTTTTATCCAGCATATTTTACTCGCTCCTTTAAATTTCTTGCTACTATTTATCTTCGATAGTCTCGTATATTTCCTGCTCCATTTTTTTTTTCGAAATTTTACATGATGATTAATATTCCGAGAATTTTACGAGCAATATTTGAATTTCAGTCCAGATTTTCTCCACGTTTTTTCATAATTTATCGTAACTGTATTTCCCATCGAATTTTTGTTTTAGTAATTTCTCTTCCAAATTGGGAACATTTTCCACGAAGTTCTTTAATTTTCTAGCATTTTTTTTTTTTTGAGTACCAATTTTTTTTTCAGATTTGTTGACTTTTTTTGATATTCTTCTTTTCATAATTTCGAAACATTTTTTGTTCCAATATTAGAGAATATTTATCAGTGTTTCATCCATGTTGCAAGAATTTATAATAATTGTTTATTAACGGATACTCCTTTAAAAAAAAACAAGAAAACATGAAATTGTCGAAATTTCTAGAATATTAAAATTTGTTCTTTAAGATTTCTAAAATTTTCCAGTAATTTCTTTTTAATTTTTGATTTTTCAATGATTCTTTTGCATTTTTCCAGATTATATAATCAAATATTCTTCCAAATTGCAAGAAGTATCTTTAAAATATCTATTTGTCAACAATTTTTTTTTAATTTCTAGATTTTTTTGGATAAATTATGTTTTTTTAATTTATGATTTCTGGATTTTTTTTAGCAATTTTTCATTAAATTGTTTTTCTTAGATTCTTCAAATTTTCAAGAATGTTTATTTTTATAACATATTTCAAAGTGTTTTAGAATTATCCAATAATCTCCCTTTAATTTTTCCAGTTTATTCACACTGGTTTTTCTTTTCGTTTAAATTAAATTAAATTAATTTTAAATGTTTAATTGTGGATGCGTTCACTTTGTGGTACATCTTGAATATACTGGAGAAAGAAAGCAGGATCACTTTATGTTTGATAATGACTAGTTGATAGTCGAAACTATAGTCACGTGTATTTATGTTAAGTAAAAGTGGTAAAACAAAGTGTTCTTGTTTTCTTTCTCCAGTAAATTAATTTTAAATTGCGAGAAATATTTTTTATATACTTTCACATTGAAGAGTTTATCATAATGTTCTATTATTTCTTGCTTTATCCTGTTGGAATTTTCCATCAACTATTTATTTTGTAAGAATTTTTTAGTAGATTTAGATTAGATTACAAAAGGTCGTTTGGCTATAGACAGCCTTAGAGCACTGTGACCTGGTAAGATCTTTTGTACTATCTTCTCATGAAGTAAATTTCCTTGGTAAGGTCAACTCTCTTCCTAGGAGACCAAGCCCATGATTCCTTCTAGCGTTATCGCCACTTCTTCGGTTAGGGCTAGTCTGGTGGTATCCAGTGCTACACATACACACATAGGATACGCTCGGCCGTTTACTCTGACAATCCACATAGTCCACAGTTCCCATCTTGTGAAGATGGTACATCACTGAGCAATTTCCTGTAAGAAGTCCCGTGATCAGTCTTATATCGTTTTTAGTGAGGCGGATTGCCTTTGACCTAGTGTGTTTATCCACTGCCATGTTTTGCACTTTTCTTCCCCACCCTTGTGTTTTGATAGAACACACGTAAACTTTTGTCCGATCATGGCACTAGAACTCCTTCCCTGGAAAGTACATCGGCATGTTCTTTCCCTATTATACTTGCGTGACTTGGTACCCACATTAGAGGGAGCTTATTACCCTTGGACAGTGGGTTCAAAGCTTGTTTACAGTTCCAAGTAGTTTTCGAATTGAAGTTGTACGCTTTTGGGTTTTTTATTAGCACAATGTTGTTGGAGTAATTTTTGGACAGGACTTTGTGAAGCCTGGCCGTTGGTGTTGTATCAGTAAGTATCTCAAAGAACGTTCTCCATGTTTTCCTTTTCGATTTTCTCAATTCTTTATTATATTTCAACAGTTTCTGTTTATAGGCTTACCAGTTATCTGTTTTCTTAGTACTGTTGAAAGTTTGTCTGGCTTGCATCTTGAGGTGACTTAAATCCTTGTTCCACTAGAGCACGCCTCTGCAGGGGGTTCTCTTTAGCGAACAACTGGATTTATACGATTTTAGGATGCTCTTTCTGTACAGAGCCACTGTTGTGTTTAGCTCTTCTGTGATCTTAATGTTGAGGTAGAGATCGTCGGTTCTTACACTTAAGTACTCCCTATCGAGGCTCTAATCTATGTACCTAGGATGTATACACTCCATTGCGTCTTCCTTTGTCGTTTCTACGTTTCTTCCACAACATGCCAATTTTGAATTGTACTTCCTGTGAAGGCATCAGCTAGAGTGATGTTCAACCTCTATTAATAATATCTAAATTGTTAGATAATGAATTCAAGTAGTTCCTTACCTCTATTATTGGTGTCTGTGCTGACCCATACCATATTGTGGGCGTTGACATCATGGCTCAGGAGGAGGTAGGACAAGTTTAAGAAAATTCTAGTATTTTCCTGAAATTTTTGATTCGAGAATTTTCAAGATTTTATCCCTATATTTTTGAAAAAGATATCGCAAAACTTTTCTTCTAAATTAAATTGACAAAATATTATGCAAGGATTCTCGAAGTGTCCACAATTTTTCTTTTACATTTAAAGTTTTTCACAAATATACAAAAACTTTCTCTTTCATTTTTGAAAATATTTCATCAATTTTACTTACTAGTTGAAATGTTTTTCTTAAACCTTCAAAATTGTTACCAGATTCTTTAGAATTTTCTACTTAATGTTACCTTATCCTACCAATTTTTTCCAGTAATAATTATTCGATTTTATCAGAATTTACCAGAAGCTTCTTTTCCAAATCCTAACATAACATTAGAAGGTTCTAGAATGTTTTCTTTTATTTTTCGATAATTATTCGTCCTTCCTTCGAATGTGTGCTATGATATATTAGATAATCCCTTATGTTTTCTGCCTTACGTTTTCAGAATTTTTTAAAGAGGATTCTAGAATTTTCAAGAAATGCATTCTTCATTTTTTTAGAAGTTTTAAGCTTTTTTAAAATTTCTAACAATTTTTATTCCAAATTGTTGGCCGTATTCCTTTATATTTTTCTCTTATTTTTTCGGTAATTTTTACAGACTTTTCTTTGAGGATTCACAAATTTTTAGCATTTTCTGATTCATTTTTCGATTATGTTCAAACACTATTTGAGAATTTTTAATCAGTGCCTCCTCCAATTTGCAAGACTTTTCCACAAAATTTTCCTTCAAAATTTCTAGAATTTTTTACCATTGTTGAATATTTAAAATTTCCTGATTTATTCTTTCCCATTTTCAAGCAATTATTGTTTTTTTGGCTCCTTTTAGTAATTATTTTTCCAATTTACGAACATTTTTTAGGAAAGTTTTTATCCAGCACATCTGTCTCTTCATTTTTTTTCGAAATTTTACAAGGTGGTGTAAGATTTTTTTTTAATATAACGAGAATTTAGCCAGCAATTTTGGTTTTTCAGTTCAGTTTTTCCTTCAATTTTTTTCGTACATTTATTTAAAAACATAGCTTGAACTGAATTTTCCATAGATTTTTTTAAGTAATTTTATTTCCAAATTAGAGACATTTTCTAAGTAGTAAGTTCGTTAATTTTCGAGCATATTTTATTCAATTTTTTTAGTACCAAGTCTCTAGAAGTTATTAATTACAAAATTCCTAATTTTTCATCCATATTTATATTTTTTTATTTTAAATTATCCTCTCGATTTTTTCTAGAAAGCCTTGTTTGAGTTTGTTAATTCGTCTTCTCTTATATTTTACAGACTTTCTTCGAGTATTCTAAAATTTTCAAGATTTTTTTGGGTATCTTTCGAGATATTTTCAGTAGTTTCTCTTCAATTCTTTAAAATATTTTTTAATTTAATTGATTGAAATTAATTTAAAGTTAATGAAGAAATAAATTACTTTTCTACGTTTGAATTATACAATAATATTTTTTTTTAAATATTTTAGAAATATCTATAATTTTAAAATTTATTATTTATTTTCAATCAATTCTTTTCTACATTGCAAACATTTTCTACTTATAATTCTAAAAATTTCCAGTTTTTTTTTTCAAACAGTTTTTCTTCCAACCAAAAATGTCTTTTTATAATTTTAGAAATTTATCTTTCAGATTTCTAGAATATTTATTCTTCGTTAAGTTAAATCTTCTTTTTCATATTTTTAAACCATTTTTGGTTCCAATTTTAGAGAATATTTTATCATCCATGTTGCGAGAGTTTATGTAGAAATTTCTAGGATTTGATCATTTTTTCTTCTTCTTAAAAGACTTTTTTGTCATAATATATAAACATGTTTTCTTTCAAATTGCAAGAAATATCTTTGAAAGTTTTAGACTTTGTCAACAATTTTTATTTGTGTTTCGATAATTTTTCACCTATCATTTGATATTCACCTAATTTTCTTCAATGATTTTTTTTATTTTTGATCAGTTTTTCTCTTAAGAATCTAATGTTTTCAGCAGTTTTACTCAAAATTTTCAAAACATTATTGCTCACATTTCTGAAAACCTTTTCTACCATTTCTTACTCACCCTAACGAAATTCTCGAGCAATTCTTATTTGGAAAGAAATATTTTTTTTATGTTTTAGATTTCTAGAATATGGCATTATCTTCATTTTGTCGGAATATTCCAGAAACTTGCGAATATATTTATCGAGCCCTAACATCTATATACTTTATCTCATTAGAATTTTGCAGTAATTATTATTTGATTATGTAGCTGATTTCAGAAATTTTTCGTTCTACTTAAAAATTTTCGTTCTAAATGTTCTAAAACATTCTCATTTCCCTTGTTTTAATTTCCTTTGAAGTTACATTTACGTTATATTTGAAATATTTGTTGCTTCATTTTTGAAAAATAAATTTTTATTAAGAAAACAGTTAATGGCGGCGCCTTCTGCTTCATTACACATCATGAAACACTTTTTAGATTTGTTTATATAACTGAGATTTTCATTTAGTGACTATAGACAACTTTAACTTGTTATTTTTAAAATAGAAGTTGAATAGTAACAACGTCTCAGTTATACAAAGTTAAGAAGTGTTTCATTCGTTTTCTTTAGGAGTACCAATTTGTTTTCAATTTTTCGAAATATTGAGGCTGCTTAGCCTCATCTTTTTTTATTTTAGATTAGTTTTTCTTTGAGATTGTAAGAAACATCATTTTCAATTTTTAATCTTCTCTTACATTTCTAAATTTAACATTATTATTTTCTCGCAGAGTTCTACAATTTCTTGTTTCATTTTATTGAAATTTTTTGGGAATACTTTTTTTCAAGGATTCTAGAATTTTCCACTATGTTTTATTCTAGATTTCTAAAATATTCTTCCATTTTTAGAGTCAATATATTAACCTAGTTAGAACATAATTAATTGAATTTTATTGTTTTGAAATATTTTTTGCAATATTTCTTCCAGATTTTTTTGGATTTAAAAATATTCAGTAATTTCTGTTTCAAGCATAATTAGTTGCTCTTCCAAACGAGAATTTTCTTCAAAATTTACCGGAATTTCCTTAAAGATTTCTAATATTTTATATCATTTAAAAAATGATTTGTTTACAAATTGCGAACGTTTTCTACGAAAGTTCATAAAGTCTCCATTATATTTTTTCCTTTTCATTTAATCAATTGTCTCTAATCTTTTCAATTTTATTTTCAATTTTTCTGTTTAGCCTATCGATTTTATCTTAAATAGATTCATCTAGTTTTTGCTTTTTTCGTTATTAATATGTCTATTATGGATTTTTAATTTTTTTCTGTTCCATTACTCGAGATGTGCGTTTTTCTTCCAATTTTGAATATTATTTTTTTGCGTCTAATTCTAATTTATGCTATAGTCCTATATATTTTCTTCTTCATTCATTTTTTGTATTTCCAAACGTTTCTTTTTTTGAGATTTCTAAAATTATCCAGAAATTTTTGTTTTTCAAGTCGCTAGTATGCTATTCCAGTATTTCTAAAATTAGTTCAGATTTTTTAAGATATTTTCTCTTTTATTTTTTTCCAATTTTAGAACACATTTTCTTGAATTATTTGAGAATTTTAAATGAATTTTACTTCTGAAGTTGACAGAAATATCATTAAAAATTCTGTAATTTTTTCCATCATTCTAAATTCTTCTTCCATTTTTCAGTATTTTCATAAATTAATTGTAATTATTCGACAGTTCTAATTTGATTCAGTCGAAATTTTTCAGTATATTCTCAAATTGCAAACGCTCTCTACTAGAATTCACCAACATTTTTTTCTCCAAATTTCTGCTATTTAATTATCGATAGTAGATAATATATTATCTGCTTCACTTTTTCAGAACTCTATAGAAAGATTTCTTGATGAAATATTGTAGAAATACATCTTTATTTTTACGAGAATTTAACATTCTATTCTTCTATTACTATTTTTTTTAATGTAGGATAAAATTAAACACGATTTTCTATGTTTTTTTTAAATTAATGTTTCTTACAAGGTGGGAGAAATATCTTATAATTTTTTAGAATGTTACCAATAATTTTTCTTTCAGATTTCTGAAATTGTCCAATAATTTCTTTTCAATCTATTGAGAGTTTTTAAGCACTTTTCTTTAATTTTCGACGTTTCTCAAAAATGTTTATTTCAGATTTCTAGATTTTTTCAGCAGTTCTTATATTTTCTTGGATAATTTTCTACAATTTTTTGCTTTATCTTTTCGATATTTTTCAACAATTATTTAATTTTAAAGGAATTTATCAACAATTTCTCTTCCAAATTAAAAATATTTTCATCGAGGATTCTAAAATCATTTTCACCTTGATTCTAGATTTTTCTTCCATTTTCCAAAATAATTGTATTTTATGAAGGATAACCTATTATATTTCCTGCTTATGTTTTAGAATATATTTTTTTAGGTTGAATTGAGTTTTCGTTTCGTCTTCCAATTTTTGTGAATTTCTATTGATTTTTGAATATTTTTTTATATAAAATACAGGGTTCATTATAAAAGTAATATAAAGTAGTAGTAGAATTGTTTGGCTATCGACCACGGCGTCCTTCCGCCGTGTATTATTTGTGTGTAAATGAGCTTCTTGCTCTAAAGCACCATTAATTGTATCCCAATGATTAATGGTACCAAATTCTGGCAAAATGTAAACGAAAAAATTAGACTTTTATATAAAAGAAAAAAGAAACCGTTCACCCATCCAACTGCTGACCCGAACAAACGTTGCCTCACTCGCCATAACGGAAGTTCGGCTCCACCGGTGTGTCTCAACAAGTGATTATTTCAGATTTATAGAAATTTTCAGCATTTATTTTACTTTTTTCTTTTAATTTCCTATTAACCTTTCTTCCAAGTTGCGAGAAATATGTCAGATTTCAAGATGTTTTTCCACCAATTTCTCTTTTTTGGAAACATTATTATTATTCATACATCTTTTGTTAAATTTTAAGGAATTTATTTATTAATTCTTTACATTCCATCCTTTACATTGTGTGAAATACTTCTTCAAAATTTCTATTATATGTATATATTTCTAGAATACTTCAACATACTTTCTTATACGTTCCGAGAAATATCTTCTTCGAAGTTTTCAAGAATATTTTTTTACATATCTAAAATTTTCTAGCAATTTCTTTTTATCTTTTTTTAAGAATATTTGAAGCATCTTCGAAATATTTTGAATTTTTTATGAAGTTTTCTTCCAGACCTTTGGAATTTTCTAGCAATTTCTATTCTATTTTTTGATTCTTCTTTTAAATCAATTTGCTAAAAATATCTTCGAAATTTCTCAACATTTTTTGATTCCAGATATCTAGAATTTTTCAACTTATTTTGTCTATTTTCTGTTTATTAATCTTTCTTCCAAGTTGCGAGAAATATCTTCCAGACTTCAAAAATTGCTAGAAATACCTTATATTACTAAAAAATTTCAAAATTTTTTCTTCTCAGATTTTTTAACATTTCACATAATTTTTTGCTTTATTTTGTTAGATTTTTAACAATTTTTTTTTAATCACGAGAGTTTTTCTCAAAGCTCAAAAAACTTTATTTTCTCAATTTTGCGCTCTTTTTTGTCAGACATTTGCAGAATTTAAAAAAAAAAAATCAAAAATTATTTTTAGAAGATATAGTTGTCCAACCTTTTCGGAAAATTTTCGTAGCTTAATTTATTTTATCAATTTTTTTAAGCAAATTCGTTAGGCAAAAGTTTTTCTCGAGTTTTAAAATTTATAAACTATTTATTATTCATTTACAAAAACATCTTTTTAGTATTGGTATTTTTTACATATTACAGGAATGTTTCTTCAAAGAGAGACTTTTCTTATAATTTTTGAGAATTTGTCAGTTCTCGTAGTTGCCAGAACTTTTTTCTAAATACAAAAAAAATCCAACATGTTTTTGTTATGAAGAATTTTCCAGAGAAGAGAAATATAAATTGCAAAAAATTCCGCGAGAGTTCTAGAAGTTACCATTGTTTTTTTTTTATTAAAGTTTTACAATATTTATTGATTTTTGCACTCTGTAAAAACGATTTGTTTCAATTTGGATAAATTTTAAAATATAAAAAATCTGAGAAACATCTTGCTTGACTTTCTAATAAATTTAAGAAGTTACAAATGTCTCAAAAATCTCTTAGATTTTTTTCTCCTTCTAGTTATTTCAATTTAGAAACTATTTTGGTATATTTACAACTATTTATAAAATTTTAAAACCATTTTAAAATCAAAGGAGTTTTGAAAATCCTAATTTATTATAATCAGAAAATTAAAAATCATCTAAAAAAATACTTCATTTTTTTAGATAGAATCATAGCAAGTTAATTGATATTTTGTCAAAAAGATTAAAATTTAAACTTTTACCCACTTTTTTCGATTTTATCATTAATGCTTTTTAATTATTACGATAATAAAAATTTATATTTTTTAATAATTACTCTTTAAGGTTTCTAGTTGTTTTTAAAAATATTTAGCCACTTTTTTCAATTTCTATTTTACGTTCGATTTTGTGCTTAACTTATTTTCGGATTTTTAAAAATTTCTTTGTAGGTTTTAGCAATTTTTTTTCATATTTTTTAGAATTGTTTTTACAGGCTTGATAATATTTTATCAAGTTCAGGAAAATTTCTTCTGAGTTTTAGGATCTTTTTCCCCAGATTTCTAGAATTTTTCTTATTTTAGAAATTTATAGTTTTTCTTGCTTTATCTTACCAGAATTTTGCAGCAATTCTTATTTGATTAAGTAAGAATATTTTAGAAAATCTTATATTCTAAATGTCTAAAATATTTTTTCTTCCATTTCTTTATGAATTTCTTTAACTTTCTGCTACTTTATATTCAATAGTTCCAAATATTTCTTGCCTCATTGTTCCAATATTTTCCACAAATTTCTTTTCAATTTTTAGAAAATTACTAAGCATTCTTCTTTCATTTTTTATATATTTATGAGTTTTCCTTTCAGACTGCAAGAAATATTCTGGAAGTTTCTAAACGTTTTTTTTTGTAATTCTTTTCTTAAATTTCTAAAATTAGGAATAATTATTGCTTTTTTCTCTCAGAGTTCTACAATTTTCTACCTAATTTTATCGGAATTTTCCAGTAATTTATCCTTCACATTGCGAATACTTTTTTCAAGGAATCTAGAATTTTCCAGCAGTTTTTTTATTCTAGATTCTTAGAATATTCTTCTGTTGGAGAAGTTTTCACCCTTCCTTTGAATTTCTATTACTTTATGTTATTTAGTCTCATATATTAACTGCATAATACTTCCAAATTGAGGATATTTTCTATGGAAGTTGTTAAAGTTTCTTATATATATATTTTTTTCAATTTTTATGAAAATTTATTCCATGCATTTTTTTTTAAATTTCAAAAGTTCAGTAATTTATATTACAATTTTTGAAAAATATCAGTAAATGTTTGCTCTTCCCTTCAATTTCTGTTATTTTGTGTTATGAAGTCCCATATAGTTACTGCTTAACTTTCAGAATTTAATAAAGAAATTTTTGAGGATTTAAAAAAAAAATTATTTTATTGTGGATAGAAGATAAAAACTTCTTTATTAAAAATGTTTATATTGCTACCGGTTTCGGCCTTAGGCCTTCATCAGGTAAAATTGTCAAATATTAAATTTGGTATGTTTTAATTTTTGTGATGTTGTGTAATGTAAATTTAAACATACCAAATATAATATTTGATTTTGCCTGATGAAATCTTAAGGCCAAAGAGTATTTGACTCTTACCCACAATATATTAAACTTATAATATTTATAATTTTATGTTCAATAATTTAATATATAATTTATTATAGTTTTTGCTTTTGTCTTATTTTTTAATTTAAAATTCGAAGTCTATTTAGAATTTCTTCAAAATTTCAAGTTTTCCACCATTATTAAAATTTTTTTTAGAATTCTCTATAATTTTTTAATTTTAAGCAATTATTCTTTGCAAGAAATATCTATCTAAACAATATATTTTTCAGATATCTAGAATTTTCAGCAATTTTACTTTCATGTATTTTATAATATTATAATATGTTCTGCTTTGTAGTAGATTTTTAGAGTTTTAGAGTTGTTTCAAAAGTGGTTTGTTCTTGTAGTCTTAATAAGACTCATTTGTTGTTGATTTTACGAAATATTTTCGTGTTTTTTCTAATTATTAGAGTTTTCTAGTTCTTTTTCTTCCATTTTTTATAACATTTCCTGCCCTTCATTTCAATTTATGCTCTTTTATCATCTTTTGAAATTTTTGGAAACATTTCTTTCATGATTGTAAGATTTTTTAGGTGGGAGAAATACCTTAGAATTTTTTAGCATTTTTCCAATAATTATTCTTCCAGATTTCTACAATAATCCAAAAACTTTTCGTTCCATTGAGAATTCTTTAAGCACTTTTCTTTAATTATTTGAGAATTTTAACATTTTTGAAAAATATTTTTGACATTTCTCAAAAATGTTTATTTCAGATTCCTTAAATATTTCTTGAATCATTTTCAACAATTTCTTGCTTCATCTTTTCGAAATTTTTCAACAATTATTTAATTTTGTCGGAATTTTCTTCGAGGATTCTAAAATTTTCCAGCTTTCTTTTTCCATCTAGATTCCTGATTCTTCTTCCAGAGAGAGAGAAAACATCTTTATTAATAGAAGTAAGTATTTATACAGTTTTTATGGAGTGAACAGAGTACAGACTTGAGGTTTCTTCTAATCATCGGCTATCGACCCGCGGTCTTTCAGCCTGGATTTAACTGTCAAAAACGTCATGATTACTAATGTCTTACGAAGTTAACTGTCTTCTGTCATTCCAATGTTATGATCGCTAATGTCATTATGAACTGATGAGATGAATTGATGAATGGTGATTTGTGGATGTTTTGGTTTTGGGTTAACTAAAGGGTTACGAGGATTACACAACTGGTTAAGGATTTCAAGGTTGGGGGATTTATGGCAAATTTTTGGGATAGATATTTCAGACGCTCTTCAATAGGGATTACTTGGGTTAATTCATATAGGAGGGTATTCGATGGGTTATGAATGGGATTAAGAGGTTGTCTAATTTTAGTAATGATGCGAAGGGTTGATCGTTCTGCTACCTGGAGGTTTTTTAAGACTGCGTGACGGGGATTTTGGATAGCGGAGTATTCAAGAAGAGGCCGACAAATCGTTTTATAAATATGGACAGCTGTGTGTGTTGATATGCCTTGATTTTGATACGTTAATACTCTAAAATGTCTTGCTCTCTTCTTGACACTCGCTTTAAGGTTTTGGGTGTGGGATTTGAAGGTTAATTTGGGGTCAAATGATATACCTAGATATTTACAGGATTGAGAAGGTGTTAGTATGTGGTTATTTATTGTTATTGTGTATTGAGAATTGTAAGATCGATGAAAGGGAAGGAGGAGTTGGGATTTATTTGGATTTATCGATATTCTCCATTTTGCGAACCACAATTGTATGGTATCAATTAGCCCTTGTAATGTGGAAAGGGCTTTGTTTAGGGTGGGTGCGTGAGATATGAGCGATGTATCATCTGCGTAAAACAGTGGATACGCGGATGGGTTGCGATAGAGGAGGTCGTGTACATAAATGTTATAGAGGAGTAGGGATAAGAGAGAGCCTTGGGGTCACCTTGCTGGGGGACAAACGAATAGGATAAGGTATTTTTGACTTTTACTTGAAGGAGTCTAAACAAGACGATGTTGCCAATTAAATTAAGGAGATGGGGTGGAGTTTTTAGGGAATGGCATTTAAACAGCAAACCATAATTCATAAATTAATTGTAATTATTCGACAGTTCTAATTTGATTCAGTCGAAATTTTTCAGATAATTCTGAAATTGCAAACGCTTTCTACTAGAATTCACCAACCTTTTTTTCTCCAAATTTCTGCTATTTAATTATCGATAGTAGAAAATATATTATCTGCTTCACTTTTTCAGAACTCTATAGAAACATTTTTTTCTGAAATATGGTAAAACTACATCTTTATTTTTACGAGATTATTAACATTCTATTCTTCTATTACTATTTTTTTTTCAAATGTAGCATGAAATTAAACACGATTTTCTATGTTTCTTTTTATTAATGTTTCTTACAAGGCAGGAGAAATATCTTATAAATTTTTAGAATGTTTCCAATAATTTTTCTTTCAGATTTCTGCAATTGTCCAAAAATTTCTTTAGAGAATTCTTTAAGTACATTTCTATAATGTTTGACATTTCTCACAAATGATTATTTCAGATTTCTAGATTTTTTCAGCATTTCTTATATTTTCTTGGGTAATTTTCTACAATTTCTTGCTTTATCTTTTCGATACTTTTCAATAATTATTTAATTTTGTCGGAATTTATCAATAATTTCTCTTCCAAACTGAGAATATTTTCTAAATTTTGTTTACATTTTTCGAAAATATTTGTATTTTGTGTAGGATAACCTCTTATATTTCCTTCTTATGTTTTCAGAACATTTTTCGCCCTTTTCCCAAACATTTTCAGGATTTAAAAAAAATTGTTTATTTTATCAATTTTTAGCAAATTCTTTTTGCAAAAAAGCTTTTGAACAATTTATTATTTATTTACAAAAAAAACTTTTTAGTATTGTGTTTTTTTCATATTACAGGAATATTTTTTCAAAATTTATGTTATTTATGTTTGATAATCTTATTTCTTTGAATTAATTTTTTAAATTCACTAAAATCTCTAGAAATGTATCTGTAATTTTTCCTTATAATCTTTAAGAATTTTCCAGCAATTGTTTTTTATAGTTGCCAGAACTTTATTCTAAATTCTAAACATTTTCTTACAGGTTAAATCCGAACGAAATCAATTTATCTAATAATAATTTCTGGTTAACTCTGTGGAATGCTTTTGAAAAATCCAAATAAATGCAATCTATTTGACTCTTTTTCTCCAGAACATTCTCCAGATATTGATCAAAGGACAACAGGTTAGTCAGTGTTGAGTGTCCTGAGACAAATCCATGCTGATTCTTAGATAAAACATTTTTACACATCCAGTACAGCTGTTTAGCGACCATCTTATCCAATAATTTAGGTATACAAGACTGAAGGCATACCCCTCGATAATTTGAGATGCATTCACGCCTACCTGATTTAAAAATAGGATGTATATAACTTACTTTCCAAGCCGAAGGGAATATACCCAACAAGGAAATAGAAAACAAGTCATAAATTGGACTGCATAAAGAATAAACAAGAACTAGACAAAATTATATCAATAGCAACGGCGAATAGTTTCCCAGTTAATCTTATTCAAAATTTAATTCACAAAAATCTATACAAATCAACAACCAGGGCTCATATGTATCCAAATATTTCAGACCGAACGAACACAAAATTTATAACATTCACTTATTTTGGGCACGTAACAAATAAAATATCAAATATTTTCAAAAAACAAAATCATCAAATTGCATTTAGGCCAGCGAGTAAACTTTCAAATATACTTTTTAACGCTAAAGACAAAATTAAATCTATTAAAAAATCGGGAGTATACAAAATTTCATGTTCCGAATGTAACAGCACATATTTAGGACAGATAGGTAGGAGTTTTGAAAAGAGATACAATGAACATTATAGAGCATTCAGACATACAACAAGTTCTTTTTCAAATCATATCTTAGAATGTAATCATTAATTTCCACTTATGGATAATTTAAAACTTTTACATTTTTGCAATAAAGGCAAAAGGCTTAATCTTTTTGAGTCATTAGAGATATACCGCCAAAGCAAGAATATTAATTCTAATCTGCTTAATGAGCAGACTGATTTAATTTATTCGCCATTATTTAATTTAAGCTGAAAACACCGCACCTCAATCCGCTCTGCACCACAATAATCCATTGTAATAAATCTTCTCATTCCTAACTAGGTTCATTAAAAATTCATACCTCACCTATAAATTGTTAACACCCTGTATTCTTCTTCATTCAACACTTGATAATGACCTGCAAAGGTCGAAACTATAGTTTTGTCAAAATTGATAATATATTGTAAACTTTGTTTGTGTATATTATACAATAAATAGTGGTATAAAAACTTAAAAATTATTTTCATTTACCCTTTTTAAAATGAACTACTAGTAACGGTCGCTACCATCATTTTCATCTTTCTTTAATTTTTCCAGATTATTCACACTGGTTTTTCTTTTAGTTTAAATTAAATTAAATTGATTGTAGTTACCAGAAATATCTTTTATAAATACTTATATATACTTATATATACTTTTACATTGAATATTTTTTCATGATGTTCTATTATTTCTTGCTTTATCCTGCTGGAATTTTTCATCAACTATTTATTTTGTAAGAATTTTTCAGTAGATTTAGATTAGATTACAAAGGGTCGTTTGGCTAAAGACAGCCTTAGAGCACTTCGACCTGGTAAGATCTTTTGTACCATCTTCTCAGGAAGTAAATTTCCTTGGTAAGGTCAACTCTCTTCCTAGGAGACCATGCCCTGATTCGTTCTAGCATTATCGCCATTTCTCTTGTTATGGTTAGTCTGGTGGTTTTCTCTGCCAATCCACACAGTCCTCTTTACACATTTTGTGAAGATGGTCATCAGTCTTATATTGTTTTTAGTGAGGCGGATTGCCTTTGACCTAGTGTGTTTATCCACTGCCATGTTTTGCACTTTTCTTTTCTACCCATGTGTTTTTGATAACACACGTAAGCTCTTGTCCGATCATGGCACTAGCAACTCCTTCCCTGGAAAGTACATCGGCATTATGCCTATTATACTTGCTTGGCCTGGTACCCACATTAGAGGGAGCTTGTTGCCCTTGGACTGTTGGTTTAGAGCTTGTTTACAGTTCCAAGTAGTTTTCGAATTGAAGTTGTACGCTTTTGGGTTTTTTATTAGCCCAATGTTGTTGGAGTAATTTTTGGACAAGACTTTGTGAAGCCTGGTCGTTGGTGTTGTATCAGTAAGTACCTCAAAGAACGTTCTCCATGTTTTCCTTTTCGATTTTCTTTATTCCTTATTATATTCCGATAGTGCCTTAGGTGATTTAAATCCTTGTTCCATAAGGGCACGTCTCTGGAGGGAGATCTCCTCTTTAGCGAACAACTGGATTCATACGACTTTAGGATGCTATTTCTGAGCAGAGCCACTGTTGTTTTTAGCTCTTCTATGATCTTGATGTTGAGGTAGAGATCGTCAGTTCTTACACTTACATAAGTACTCTCAAGAGAGGCTCCAGTCTGTCTTCCTCGCATTTATACACTCCATTGCGTCTTCCTTTGTGGTCTCCATGTCGAACTCAATCTGTCGATGGTCCGCAAAGAAGCTCCTTCCACAACATGCCAATTTTGAATTGTATTTGCTATGAAGGCATCAGCTAGAGTGATGTTCAACACCTTCTCCTGATTGCATTCACAAAGGTAGGCTCGCTACCTCTATTAATAATATCTAAATTATTAGAATCAATGAATTAAACTAGTTCATTACCTCTATTATTAGTATCGGTGCTGCTCCATGCCATATTGTGGGCGTTGGTTTCATAGCTTATTACATCTTCTTCACCACGCCACAAGTCTACTTACCTCATCTGTCCTGGGCATTGGAATTGCCCTTGGCGTAATGCAGTCTATTTTATAAACCAGACTACAATAGTCTTGGAGTAGGCTCCTTACCTGCCTCTTATTAATCCAGGGGAATTTTTGAGCAACTTTTCTTCTAAATTTAAACATTTTCTTGGCGAGTTGTAAAATTCTTTTTTACTCTTACCTAGAATTCTTAAGCACTTTTCCTTCATTTTTTTTCATATATTTTCCGCTTGATTTTTCTTAATTGAGTATTGTAAAACTTCCCAGGAACTTCTAGTTTTTAAGCAGTTTTTTTTCCATTATTTGAAAATGTTGTGGTTTTATTAATATTTCATCCAAGTTGCTAGATTTTTTTTCTAGGGTTTTATAAAATTTTCCAGATTTCGAAAATGTTTCACAAATTTCTCTTTAATTGGAATTTCTCCAACATTTAGGATATTTATTAAGTTGTGATAAATATCTTCGTTCAGCAATTTCTGTTCCAAATTGCGAACTTTCCTTCAAGGGTTCTAGAATTTTCCTTTATTATTATTATTATTTATTAAAAATAAATGTTTGCTCATTGATTTTTTCTATTTTTGTGTGTTTCCCATAAATACTTTGGTTCATTTGATTCGGATTTGTTCTAGAAGAATCTATAATTTTCCAGTATTTTTTTTTTCACTTTACGAATATTTTCCAGATTTTGTTAGGAATGTGTATTTGCTTTGCCAAGAAGTATCAAGCTTGTATTCTTTCATATTATGAAAATCTTTTCGCAATTCTTCTTTTTTTGTTTGAATATTTTTTAGAATTTTAGCAAAATTACTTCCAGTCTTTTCTAGCATTTTATTTTTAGAATTTTCTGACATTTCTTGTTTTATTTTATCAGATTTTTCTCTCTTAACGCAATACTTGTTTGATTTTGTCATTTCTCTTCCAGATAACAAAACTTTTGATTAATGGTTGAGGCGTTAACTTTGTGATACATTAAACAAAAACGTTTACTTTGTTGATATCACACTTTACACTTTATAAAGTGTGATATCAACAAAGTAAACGTTTTTGTTTAACAAAACTTTTATTTGAGATATTTTCCAGGATTTTTTCTTCCAGCTTCTTGATTTATTCAATATTTTTTTCCATTCTTTGAGAACCTTGTTTGAATATCTGGTATTTATATTTCTATATTTCTGTCATTTCCTGCTTCACTTTTATATTTTTTTTAAATACTCATATATACATTTCCTAGAACTTTCTAGAATTTTCTGACAATTTATCTTTTAATTTTCGAGAGTATTTAAGCAATTTTCTTTCATTTTTAAGTTTTTACCAATTTTTCTTCAAGTTTTTTAGAATTTCACAGTACGTTTTCTTTTAACTGTTTATAATTTTCTACCAATTGTCGTTTAAATATATTTCTTAGAGGATATCGAGGATCTATTGAGAAATTCAATGCGTTTTCTTTTCTGAGAATATTGATTCTGATTTTCCAGTATTTTCTATTGTAAAATTCGAATATTTTCTTAAGAGAAGTTTGAAATTTACAGAATTCTTTTCTTCTATATTTCTAGATTTTTTTAGAGAAATTGATTTCTCAATATCAAATAAATTGTTTGTACGTAAAATCGGACAATACCTTAATTCCCCAAAAGGCATTATTCCCCTAGAAATCAAGGAGTATACAAAATTCCATGTAACAAAGTTTAGATCAGACAACCAGACGCATGAATATACGGCGAGACGAAAACATCAAAGCGATCGAAAAAGATCTACCTTCCCCATCTCGGGCCGAAAACTCAAAATCCACGGACAGAAGATAAACCTCCATCGTAATAGTAAGATATTTTACCAAGAGTATTATCCGCGGGGTAATCGAAATAGAAAAACACACCGATAATCTCAATAAACGCGACGACGCCCAACTACTACCCGCACATTTTAATCCTCACAAGTAGCACCAACGAAATCCCTGTTAATTTGTCTCGTCCAGCCACGAAAAAGTAATAAATCTTATTTAAGAAGTTATCTAATTTTAAATTTTGATATTGAATCTAAGAAAAATCTAAGAATTGTATACATTAACTTTCGCATGTTATAAAATCTAAATGAATTTGTATTTTAATAATCTATTACCGTCTACTAATTACATCATTTACTAGCATATCTGGACATAAAATATTTCCATACTGACTTAATAATTACCCCGAATTACACACCAATTATAACAATAGAACGATTTTACGATTCGATCTCACAATTATCGTTGTCTCTTTAATTACGGAAGATTAGTTTCGATACCAATTTTCAAATATCCTTTAATCATTTCCTGTAAATTAATCCTAATTATGACAAATTAGCCTTTACAGCCTATAAAATTGCCATTTCAACATACTCCTAATTGTATTGATAGAGAGAAAAAGTAGAAAATACTTTAGTGAATTCGAGAATCAATTATATCGTTAAGCCATTTGCATAAATATATTTTATTATTAATAAAAATAAACACATCGGATTTATAGTAACGTGGATGAGTTGAATTGAGAACGTGAGATAAGCATGAATGGAGGTAATCTCTAATTAAGAATTTCATTCATAAATTAGAACTTGTTTAATATGTCTAACCTAATAATAAAATTTATTATTAAATGAAAGAAAAAAAAAAACGTGTGCTAAACGTATACGCTTAAATCTATATGTGTATATATTTTATTGATCAATTAGTGTAAATAATTGGGATGTGTAATTATGGGAAAAAAGATGGTTGTTATTATTTAAACAGTCGTAATTAATTATAAAAGTTCTAACATGTGATATTAAGTAGAATAATAAATAAATTCTTCGATAGAAATGTTATACATTAAAAGCTCTTTCATTTTATTATAGTATGATATATTCAATTGGAATATATTTTGAATACTTTCTGCTCTACTCTCTTGATCGAACAAAACGTTTAAATAGGGAGGAGTAATATACTTGTTATGTTCCATGTTTACTATATCAGATTAAAATTATTTGTATTACTTATTTATGTACCATTAAGTAATAGCCAACAACATTTAAGAATTCTCTAAATAATTGTTGATCGCACCCTATAAACTCTCGAATTCTTTAAGGTTTCCAATATGTTTATTGCAAAATACCATCAATAGGTGTATGTTGAATATATCATGCGATATAAAAATGGAAGAGCTATAAGAAACGTCGGGATGCTTCGTGAGAAAGATGTCCAATGCATTAATAAGCAATTTTACAGATGACACTAGCACAATCGCGCGATCTCTTGGATCGGAGCTTAATAGGCCGGACGGATAAGTTAATTGCATAAGTGCACCTTAAGTACGTAATACGTTTTAATTATAGTTATTAGCGGCTGAGCGGCCCGTTGTTTTTCTGCGTTACGCATGTCAATATAACCGTGGCGATTCTTTATTCTAGACGTCATTTAGAACGTAACAGATAATTTACACAAGCTTGGTTATAATTATCCCTTGGATTTTTAACAAAATCTTCAATAAATTTTAACTTTGGCATTCAAATTTGGTGAAAGAAAAACACTATCGCCAAATTTGCATAACTGATTCCTTCAAGAGTAAAGAGCAAAAATCAATCAATCAATAAATTATTCTTTGGAATTGTGAGGATTGTTTATTATGTTTAAAACTTCATTTGTATTTCACTTACTCGACATATTCTAAAAATATTCTAAATTTCTTCAATATACGAACTTCCAGAAATTATGAATTTTCTAACAATGTTCTTGAATTTTTATTTTTTGCATTTACACAAGCTTACTTATATTTCCCATTTGATTTTTTTCCATAGTTTATAACCAAATACTTTATTGTTATTTAATTTAGAAGTTTCAAAGCATGATTTTACAGTAATAATCCAATATTCCACATATTGAAAATCTTGAAATACTTGAGTACTTAATTTACCTAACACGATTTAGGAGGTAATCGATAAATCGAAAATTTTCCATAACATTCTCTCGTACATGAAGATGATGATTGGATTAAGGATTACGGGGAATATGAATCTGTCGGGTGACGGGGGGCGGCGCAAGAGAGCAGCAGCATATGTGGCGGCCGCTGGACCGTGGCGAACTTTACGGTGTCAGCGGCGTATCGACGGACAATTACATCGGAAAACAATTAACGTGGGAAAACGAGCTACCAGGAAATTGCTCGGTTGCTTATTGGACCTTAAACCCTAAGGTTATGATGAAAATTACACGATGTGTTATCCTACAGGATGTGCCTTACCTTGAGAAGCCATCACACCTGTTTAGTTCGATTACAAAGACATTTAAATGTTATACAATATCACAAGAATCGGAAACGTTTTTATTATTTAATATCCCCATTAGAATTAATTTAATTACATGTTAATAACCTTTCAAGGTCAAGTTTGATTAATATTTCTTGTTATTATATTAACGATGTAATTATTATTCTTAGTATGGAGATCTAAGAGATTTTATTTAATCCACTTTAAAATAAATCTAAAAGAAATTAAAAACCATAAAAAACTGTGATCAGAAGTCATAGAATTTATGTTATTAAATTTCATGATATTATTCAATCATCTTTATTACAGACACTTAACAGAAGGGCTACCAACCTTAGGTCCTTCTGCCAGAAATTTCTTGTCAGGCATTTTGTGTTCTGGAGTTTTCTAGCAATTATTTAATTTCCAGTGTTCTAATAATTTTCAGCACTTATTTCTTTTTCAGCAATTTTATTTTCAGAAATTTCACTAATGTTTTTTAATTCTTCAACAGTTTTTCTTTAATTCTTTGAGGATTCTAGAATTCTTCAGCAATGTATGAATGTTTTTTCAAGGATTTACATTTTTTTAACAATTTATTTTCTAGTGCTTTTTAACGTTGTAGATTTTTTAAGCAATTTTACCAGAAATTGTAAATTATCATCAAATGTTCTTTTTTTAAATATATTTCTTTGAATTTCATCATTTTTTTATACATATTTCTTTGATTGTTGCAACTGTTTTGTAATTATTTTCTTTGAGGATTTTAACAATTTCCTTTCTAGTGACTTTCAAGATTATAGAAATTATGATCAATTTTAATTCTAGAAAAATATTAATTCTTTTCTAAAGATTTTAAATTTTCTTCTAAAGTTCTTAAATTTTCCAGCAATTTTTTTTAGATTTCTTTAAGTGTTCTAGCAATTTTTTAACGATAATGTAAATAATTTCCTTGGTTATACAATTAGAATAAGGATGTATAATTTATCTGTAGAAATTGTGAATTCTCTTCGAAGATTCTGGAATTTCTCAGTACTTTCTTTTCCAGGTTTTAGAAATTTTCAGCAATATTGTGAATTTTTTTCTAAGTATCTAGAAATAACCAGCAATTTCTTTTAAGACGTATTTTAATGTTCTAGAATTTGTTTGCAGTTTTCTTTCCGAAATTTTGAATTATCTTTTATAGTTGTTGAATTTTTAAGCACTTTCTTATAGCGTTCTCAAATTCATCAGCAATATTGTGCATTTTGCCAAGGATCTAGAATGTTCTAGCAATTTCCGTTTTGAAGTTGTAAATTTTTATAAGATTCTTGAATTTTTTAATATCTTTCTCAGTTTCTTTAAAGGTTCTGCAATTTTCATTCCAGTGTTTTAATTGTGTTACATTTTTCAGTAATTTTAATTTTAAAAAATGTGTATTTTCTTTAAAGAATTTTGGATTTCCCAGCACTTTTTTCTAGGTTTTTTTAAAGATTCTAAAAATTTTCAGCTATATTGTGATTTTTTCTAACAACCAAACATTTTTCCGCATTTTCTTTTCCACTGATTGCGAGTTGTAAATTTTCTAAGAAAATTGTTTTCTTTGGAGGTTCAACAATCTTTTTTTCTAAATTTGAATGATTTTTTAATGAAGATTCTTGAATTTTTTGCAGTCTTAATTTCCCAACAAGTTTTCCAGGTTTCTTTGAGCAAAGTTTTCTAACAGTATAACATCCAAAAGTCATTCTCAATTTATTTTATAAAAATATATAATTACACCCTTAAGAAAAATCTTTTCCAGCAATTTTTCTTCCAAAGTTGCCTTTGAGAATTCTAAAATTTTTCAACAATTTTATTTTTAAAAATAGTGAAATTTCGTTAAAAGTTTTTTTTAAAGATTGTAGAAATTTTCAATAGTAATAATAATTTCATTCTTTTTCGCAGTTTGAGAGTTTTCTAACAATTCCTTCTCCAGGTTCTAGAATTTTAAGCAAGATCAACGATTTAAAGTTTTTAGCAATTATTTTCTAGTGTTTTTAGGATCTTAGAATTTTTCAGCAATTTGACTTTATATTTTTTAAATTAATTTTCTTTCAGATATAATATTTTTTTCTAAGGATCTAGAATTTTCTTTAACAATTGAGGAAATTTTAAGCAATTCTACATCCAAAATTAGTAAAATATCTTCCAAAGTTCTTTAATGTTTTAGTAATTTCTTTATCCTATGTCTTTTAAAGGATATAAAATATTTCAGTAATTTTATTTCCATTTATGTTGAACTTTTATAATTTTCCAGAAAACGTTTTTCTAGATTGAGAATTCTAAATTTTACATTCAGAAATTATGAATATTTTCCAAAATTCTCAAATTTTCCAGCATTTAAGTTTCTTTGGAGGTTTTAGATTTTTAAGCGTTATTTTAATTCATTTCAAAAACTTCAAATAAAGTAGGAATATATATATATATATATATATATATATATATATATATTATTCAATCAGTTTTTTAAAGGTTCTAGAATTTATTAGCAAGATTATGAATTTCTTTGGAAGGATCTAGAATTTCTTATAATTTCTGGAGATTATGAACTTTTCTCCAATGTTCTATAATTTTCTAGCTATTTTTTTCCATTTTTTTAAAACTTTTAAAATGTGTTTATCCATTTTACTTTCAAATTAAATTCGAACTAAACTTTTTCCTTTTTTTATATTTCTTTGAGGGTTTAAGAATTTTCTAAAAAAATTAATTTCGGATATTGTCAATTATTAATTATTATTAATTTTTTTGATTTATTTGGTGGTTCTAGAATTTTTAAAGATTTTCCAGCAACTTTATTTCTAGGTTTAGTTGAGGTTTTTAAAATATTTCAAAAATATATTTCCAGATTTTGTAAATGTTCTCCTTTTCATAGTTCTAAAAGCTTTCAGTATTTTCTCCCAGAAGTTGTAAACATTTTTCCAAAGTTCTAGAAGTTTTTTACAGTTTTTTTTTCCAGGCTTTTTTCAGGGTTCTAAAACTTTTTACTAGAACTTTTCAAAAATTTGACTTTTAGATATTGTTCAAGTTATTCCAAGAACAGAATTTTCGAACCAGGTCCAGGTTTCTTTGCGGATTCTAGATTTTTTCAGCAATTCTAAGTTAATTTTTAATTTGTCCATAACTTTGACAGTTGTAATACATATATTTACGTCCTACTACAC
Source organism: Ontholestes murinus (assembly GCA_963969525.1). Lineage (NCBI taxonomy): Eukaryota > Metazoa > Arthropoda > Insecta > Coleoptera > Staphylinidae > Ontholestes > Ontholestes murinus. The sequence goes on along the minus strand of OZ018388.1, from coordinate 11,432,131 downwards.
ATCAATAAATAAATAAAAAATAAATTGTAAATTTACGAGGTTTTATATTTTTAATAGTTTTTTAAAAATGTCTGTCATAGTTCTAGAACTTTTCAGTAACTTTACTTCCAAGTATTTGTGCTTCCTTACAAAACACTAGAATTATCCAGCAACGTTTTAATAATTTTATTTCCAGATTAAACAAACTTTTTTTCAAGCCCTAAAAATGTCTAGGAATTTCATTTTTAGAATTTTTTACCAAAGTTCTAAAACATTTTAGCTTATTTTTCAAGTTTTCTTGACGGCTTTACGATTTTCATTTTACTTCTTCCTTAAATGAAATTTTTAGAAAATTCAAATGAATACCCGATATTCTTGTGAATTTTCTAGAAATTTATTTTCAATTTTTAAGGAACTAGCTTTTTCCAGCAACTATATTTCTAGGTTTAATTGAGGTTTATAAAAATGTTCAACAATATAAAACCAGATTTTGTAAATTTGCTTCCAAGGTTATAAAACTTCACATCAATTTCTTTTATTTCTTTCAGACATTGTAAACTTTTTAACGTAATTTTACTTTTACAGATTGTAAATGTTTTACCAATATTATTTTGTCAGCAATTTATTTTATTTATATTATGATTTTTCAATAAGATTCTTAATTTTTTTAGGTTTCTTTGATTCTTATAGATTTTTAAACAATGTCTTCAATTTTATTCGAGCATCTAGAATTTTCAAGCAAATTGCGATCCAGTGTTTTTAATTGTGAAATTTCTTCAATTTTTCAGCACATCCTTTTCCAGGTTTCTTAAACGGTTTTACAAATTTTCAGAAATTATAATTAGAGTTCTAAAATTTTTAACAATTTTACATCCGTTTCTTAAATTTTCAAGCAAATTCTTTTAGAGATTTCTTGGAACGTTCTATAACTTTCAAGCAATATTGTGCTTTTTTTTGAAAGAACTAGAGTTTTTCACTGTTTTTAATTTTTCAGTAGTTTTATTTCCAGAAATTATAAAATTTTATTCAAGATTCTTGATTTTTTAGCACCTTCTTATTTTGATTTCTCTTTTAGAGTTCTAGAATATTTTAGCAATACTGTGACTATTTTTTCCAATAATTTTGAATTTTCTAGCAGTTTCTGTTCTTCCATGGTTCTATATTATTCAAGCAATTTCTTTCTGAGGTTTATTAAGGTTTTTAAAAGTTTTTTTAGTAATAGTGAATTTTGCTTTCAAAGATCTTTAATTTTCAGTTATTTTTTCAGGTGTCTTTAAGGATTATAGAAATTTTCGGCAGTTATATATTGCGAATATATTCAATATTCTTGAATTTTACAGTAATTTCTCTTCCAGAATCGTTTGAAGATTTAAGATTTAAGATTTTTTTTATTATGTTTACTTCCAGGTATTATGAATTTTTGAAAAAGTTCCAATAATTCCTTTTTCAAATTTTAGCAATTTTACTTTCAGTTATTGTAAAATTTCTTCTAGAAATTTATAGCAATTTTATTATTAGGTTTCTAAGAATTTTTTAATACCTTTACTCTCAGACATTGTGAATTTTCTACAAAGGTTTCAGAATTTTTCACCAATTTATTGAACAGGTTTTTGCTAGGGTTTTAGATTTTTTTAGAAATAATATCTTCAGATTTTTTGAAGTTTCCATTTTCCAACATTTTTTTACAGTTTTCTCGAGTATAACTTTTAGATATTTTAAACTTTTCCCCAAATCTCTAGATTTTTTTAGCATTTTTTTTTTTCTTAAATTTCTTTGAGAATTCTGGTGTATTCTAAAAATTTTTGTTCAGTTATTGTACTTTTTTCCTAATGATTAATAATAATTTTAATGCATTTTTTAGGTGTTCTAGAAATTTTCAGTAATTTTACTTTTTTTACCAAAGTTTTCAGCAATAGTTTTTCTCAGATTTACGAGGGATAGGAGAAAAGTAGTACCCCTTGGTACAGTGCGAAGCGCTGGCGAATAATGTAGCCGACGGATGTGTGTTAACACTCTAAACTATATTTCAGCTGTCTGTGTATAAGTTTACGTCTCTCTGGTATTATCTGTGCTGTTTATCAAAGTGTTTACAATGTTCAGGAAAATAAAGAACGTCGCCAGTTTGAAGATAAGGTTGTGATTAGAGTTCGCAACTCAAGAAATGTGCGACCTTACAATATCCATCGTCAATTGAAGGATGTGTATGGCGAAATTGTTATGAATGAGTCGTCTTTTCGGCGCTGGCTTTTAAAGTTTTTGTTTCTAGAAATTGTAACAACAGTTTTTCCAGGTTTCTTTCAAGGTTCCAGAAAGTTTTGACAATGGTGCTTCCAAAATAGTTAATTTTCTTATAAGGTTAATGAATTTTATACAAAATCTTTCTTAGGTTCCATTGAGGATCCAAACATTTTTCAGCAGTTTTGCTTCAAAAACTTATAAATTTTCTTCCAAGTTTCTTAAATTGTTTAATTCTTTTTGATGGTTATAAATGTTTAAGCAATATTTTTACATTAATGCTTCCAGTTATAAAGATAGGGATGGAATTATATTTCTTAATGCAATAAATGTAGTGTCAAAATTCCATGATGACGAGCCATCATTACCCTGAAGGGAATCTGAAGGTGGGATACAAAACCTCGACACGTTACGATAAATGCTCAAATTTGGGAGGTGACTTAAGTTATGTTCTTTACAAATACAACGCTATATTTGTTAATATATACTAGTTTTTTTATATATTCCCAAAAGGGTATTGCTTTTCGGATGGCCCTCGTATTTATGAATTTAAGAATGTATCAGAAATTTTATTTCCAGCTTTTGTGAATGTTTTTTCAATGATCTTGAATTATGAAGGAATTTCTTTTCCAAGTTTCTTCAATAGTTTAAAAGCTTTTAAGCAATTTTACAAAATAAGCATTTTTTCTAGGGTTTTTTGAATCTTTTAGCAATTTTTGGAGGATTCTAGAAACTTTTAGTTTTACCTTGATGTATTTTTTGCCGATGTGTTTTTAACAGAACATTTTTGAGTAATTTTGTTCTAAATATTGTGGACTTACTTCTAGATTCCAGAATTTTCTATAATCATATAGAAACTTCCAACGTTTTTCTTTTCTCCAATATTTCGTGATTTTTCACAATTACTTCCTTTATCTTATTGAAAGTATTGAGCAAGATTTCTTCTTGGATTTTCCAGCATTTTCTCATCCGAATTGCAGAAATTTCTTGTCGTTCATATCCAAATTTCACGCTTTCAAATGCAGATGCTGAAAAACTCGGTAAAGATTTCATACTTAAGAGGTTTTTTTTTTTGAATTTCAAATAATAAAAAACTGAACGATTTGTCATATTAATTGATGAGGCCGTTATTTGTTGAAAATTCATATCACTTGTTAAGTATTAAAGTAAAAACACGTTTTTAATTTTCAAAACTTTTATATGTTGGAATTACACGCAACAATTGTTTCGCCACACTGTGCGTGTAATTCCAACAAATAAAAGTTTTGAAAATTAAAAAAGTGTTTTTACTTTAATACTGAACGCTTTGTAGTAATACAAGTTTTTTCAAAGAAATTCTTAATTTTCTTTCAAGGACCTTGAATTTACAAAATTGCTTTTAGCGTACTATAATTTTTCAACAATATTGTAAATTTATCTTTAAGTATCTAGAATTTTTCGGGTTTCTTTGATGTTTCTTTAAGGCAATTTCTTCTACAGGTTTTTTTAATGATTCTGGAAATTTTACTTTTTTAGTCAATTTTCTTTCAGATTTCTTGACTAATTTACTTCCCGGTTTTACTGAGGGTTCCAAAATATTCAGTTATTTTACTTCCTGAAATTTTAAGCAAATTTAGAATTTTTCTGCAATTTTATTTCCAGAAATTGTGATTTTTTTAAATTTGTTTAGAGTTCTAGAAGTTTTCATCAATTTTGCTTCAAGATATTATGAATTTTTTAGAGGTTATAAAACGTTTTATTTATTTAGGACAGGTATCTTTGAGGATTCTAGAAGTAATTTTCTTCCATATATTATGAATATACTTGGAGGTTCTATTTTTCTGGATTATTAACATTTTTTCGAAATTTTTCGGCCATTTCCTTCTATTACTCATCAAAAGCTTTAAACAATATATACTTTATTTACAGATTTATTTAGATTTCGAGAATGGTTGACTATGTTCATTTTTACTAAACTTTAATTTAACAGCAACTTCTTTTTATATGAAACGAAAATAAATTTACATATGCAAAGCACATTCAGTTTCTTTAAGGGTTGTTTAAAATATTAATAATAACTTCATCTGCAGAAAACTTCTACATTACATGTAAAAATATTGAGATGTTTCTTCTAATGTTTTAAAATTTTCTACCAATTTTATTTTCTTTAAGAAGACTGGAATTCATCAGCAATTTTTCTTCAAGCTTCTTTAAAATATTTTAGTCTTAGAATTTTTCAGAAATTTTCCTTCTAGTTACTTTAACTAATTTGAAGAATTTTCTACTATATTTCTAGAAGTAATCAGCATGTTTTCCATATTTTTGAGATTTCTTTAAGGTTTCTAGAATTTTTCAAAAATTTTACTTCTAAATATTGTCAATTTTTGCCCAAAGTTCTTGAATTTTCTGAAATTTAAGGTCCAGATATTGTAAATTTTCTAGCTGGGTCTTAGGATTTTTTTAATAATTTTTTAAATATTTTAGAATTTAGTTAATTTTTTTTCAAGGCTTTCTAAATTTCTCTAAACCCTCTAGATATTGTAATTTTTTACTTATATTCTTGAAATTTCTGCAATTTCAGGTTTCTTTGAGAGTTTTAGAATTTTCTAAAAATTTTACTCTCGGATAATATAATAATAATAATAATAATAATAACGTCATGAATGTTCTTCAAACGTTCTTGAATTTTCTAAAAATTTCTATTCTTGGTTTATTTGATGGTTCTAGAGTTTCAAAGGATCTAGAATTTTCCAGTAACTTCAGTTTTAGCTTAATTAAGGATTTTATAAATGTTCTTCCTAGTTTCTCCAATTTCCCGAATTTTTTGAAGGTACTAAAATTGTATAGTAATTTTTCTCCCAGTAATTGTAAACTTTCTACAATTTTCTAACCGGTTTTTAAGGGTTTAGGTATTTTTAAATAATTTTACACTCAAATATTGTGAATTTTCTTAAAATTTTGTAAAATGTTTCAGCAATTTCTTCTTTAGGATGCTTTAAGGATTTTAGAATTTTCCAGAAATTAATTTTTTCATATTTTCTAGGATGTAGAATTTTTCAGCGATTTTACTTCCATATACTGTGAAATTTCTTCTCAAGTACTTAAATTTTCTACTCCATTCTTGAAGGTTTTAGAATTTTTAAGCAAGATTGTGATTTCACTATGCATCTAAATTTCAGTGTTTTAAGGTTCTACAATTTTTAGCAATGATTCTTCCAAAAATTGTAATTTCAAGGTTTTTAGGTTTCTTTGGGGAAATTTTACTAGAATTTTTCAACAATGTAATGATTTTTTCTCCAAGAATCTAGAATTTCTTTTATTGTAAATTTTACAAGTAACTACAATTTTACAATAATTTTTTACAGGTTTCTTTAAAGGTTCTAATAATTTTTAGCAATATTACTGCCAGAAATAGTCAATCTTTCTTCATGGTTCTTTTTTTTTCAATCAAATTATTTTGCGGGTTTCATTGAGGGTTCTATAATTTTCAGCAATTTTACTTCCAGAAATGAAGAATTTTCTTCCAAGATTTCTGAAATTTCAAGCAAATCCTTTTCCAGGGTTCTCTGAGTTTCATGTTTTCATAAAATAGTGAATTTTCTGTTCTGTTCTTAAATTTGAGGAATTTTCAGCAATTGTTTATATATATATACAACATCTTTATTAACAGACAAACTTACAATAACAATAAATATAATACATGTATGATAGATGATGTTAGTGGGTTAGTCCGTTAAATGGCTATCGACCAGCGGTCTTTCAGCCCGGATTTGTCAGTCTTTATATGTCTCGTCAGTCTGCCTCTGATGGTGGTGATGATGATGGATGGTGTGATTCGATGAATTCGTATGTTGTGAATGAAGGGGTTTTATATTTAGGGATTATGTCAGGATTTCTGCGCAAGCAGTAAAGAGAATGGATGTGTTGGTTAAAGGAGTTTTTGGAAAATTTTTCGGTAAGGTAAGGTTGATAGGAATAACAGACGTAGTGTCATATTGTTTATTATATTGGTATTCAAGATTTTCTCGATTCTTTTTTTAGATTTTATTGGGAAATCTCAAATTGCTTAGTGATTCACTTCGACAAATAGTGAATTTTAGCAATTTTTTTAGGTATCTTTGAGGATCCTATAATTTTTAAGCAATATTACTTCTACATATTGTAAATGTTTTTCCAATGTTCTTAAATTTGTCAGAAATTTATTTTCTTAGGTTCTTTGACGGCTTTAGAATTTTTTTAGATTGTTGAAGCAATATTGTGAATTTTTTCCAAGAACATTCTTAGCAATTAATTTTCCAGCGATTTCAAGGTTTTAAAAATAGCGTTTTTATTTTCAGAAATTTGAGGGTTGGATATTTTCAGCAATTTTGCTTTTAGAAATAGTGATTTTTTTCCTGATTTTTTCAGCAATTTTTCCTCCAGAGATTCTGAATTTTCTTCCGAGATTCTTAATTTTTTTTAAGCAATATCTTCAATTTTATTTAAGCATCTAGAATTTTCAAGCAAATTGCGATCCAGTGTTTTTAATTTTGAAATTTCTTCGAATGTTCTTGAATTTTCCAGCACATCCTTTTCCAGGTTTCGTAAACGGTTTTACAAATTTTCAGAAATTATAATTTCAATTTTAAATTTATAACAATTTTACATCCGTTTCTTAAATTTTCAAGCAAATTCTTTTATAGATTTCTTGGAACGTTCTATAACTTTTAAGTAATATTGTGATTTTTTTTCAAAGATCTAGAGTTTTTCAGTGTTTTAGAATGTTCTTAGAATTTTTTAGTAGTTTTATTTCCAGAAATTTTATTCAAGATTCTTGATTTTTTAGCACTTTCTTATTTTGATTTCTCTTTTAGAGTTCTAGAATATTTTAGCAATACTGTGATTTTTTTTCCAAGAATTTTGAATTTTCTAGCAGTTTCTGTTCTTCCATTTAAGCAATTTCTTTCTGAGCTTTATTGAGGTTTCTAAAAGTTTTTGAGTAATAGTGAATTTTGCTTTCAAAGATCTTTAATTTTCAGCTATTTTTTCAGGTGTCTTTAAGGATTATAGAAATTTTCGGCAGTTATATATTGCGAATATTTTCAATATTCTTGAATTTTACAGTAATTTCTCTTCCAGAATTTTAGATTTTTCAAAATAATTTTACTTCCAGGTATTATGAATTTTCTAAAAAGTTCCAATAATTCCTTTTTCAAATTTTAGCAATTTTACTTTCAGTTATTGTAAAATTTCTTCTAGAAATTTATAGCATTCAAATTTCTAAAAGTAATTAAAACTGGGAAGAATTTGCTTAAAAATTCAAGACAATTGAAAGAAAATTTACTCCTTTTGAAAATAAAATTAATTAGAAAATTTAGGATCCTGAAAGAAACCTGAAAATGAAATTGCTAGATATGTTTAGAACTTTGATAAAAGTTTACAATTTCTGGTAATAAAATTATTGAAAAATTTTAGTTACCTAGGAAAAAGTTCCTTGAAACTTTCAAATACTAAATTCTAAAACCTTGTAAGAAAATTTACATTTCTAAAACCCTCAATGACATTTGCAAAAACGTTCCTGGAAAATTTAAGAACTTAAAAAACGTTAAAATAAATTGTTGAAATAATCAAAAACCTTGAAGGATTGTTCACAATTTCTGGAAATAAAATTTGTGAAATATTCTGGAATTCTCAAAGAATTTTCGCGCTTGTTTTGAGTAATTACACCTAAAAGAGTAAGCCTTGGATGCAATCGTCTAGAAACTCTCAAAGAAAATTTCTGCAATTTAGAAGAAGAATTGATGGAGATCCAAAAATATATTTACGAAAAATTGTAGAAAAACATTACAAAAAAGAAAATTTCTGCAATTTAAAAAAAAAATTGATGCAAATCCAGAAATATATTTACGAAAAATTGTAGAAAAACATTACAAAAAAGACTAGATCGCAAAATTATAAAAAAATACCCCTCAATAACCTTAATGAAAAATTCAAAACTCCTTGAAATAAAATTATTGAGAAATTTCAGCACCTTATATAAGTAAAAGTGACGCTCTAAATTCTAAAGAAAAAACTCAATATGGTTAAAATTTTTAGAAGACTTAAAGGAAACTGAAAAAGAATATGCTCTAAGTAAAATTGCTGAAAAATTCTGTATCCTTGAAAAACATGCAGTATTTTGCATTCTAGAAAGATACCTTGAAATAAATTGTTGGAATGTTCACCAACCATGAATAAAAATTCATAAATTTTGAAAGTAAAATTGATAAAAAATTCTAAATCCTTAAGAGGCACATGAAAAGTACTGAAAGATCTAAATACTCAAAAAAATATAATTCGGAAAGGTTAATTATAATTCAGGAAGTAAAATTGCTAAATAATTCTAAATTACTTCTAGAATCCTCAAAGATACCTGATCTAAGAAAAATTGCATGAATATTTTAGAACTTTTAAAAAATTCATAAGGAAAATTTCTGAAAATCTAAGAGTCTAAAAACTCTAAAATTAACTAAAAAAGTAAAATTTCTAGAAGCATTAAAGAAATTGCTGGATAATTCAAGAACCTGAAGAAAAATCACAATATTTTAAAGTAAAATTGCTAAAAAAAAATTGAACCTGTAAAACTGGAAATTACTAGATCCTTAAAGAAAGATTCAAAATATTGCTGAAAAATTCTAGCACGCTAAAAGAAACTTGGGGAATTCAAGAATCTTGGAAGAAAAATCATAATTTCTGGAAGTAAAACCGGTGAAAAACTAGAACCTTAAAAACAGTGGAAAATAAATTGCTGGAGAAATTCTAGATTTATAGATGAAAATTCACTATAAGAAATTTGGAAAAGAATATGCTGAAAAACACATTTTATAATTTCTGTAAGTAAAATTTCTGGAAAATTCTAGGATTCTAAAGACACTAGAAAGTTAATGGCTTAAAAATTTGAAAACATTGATCTTGCTGAAAAATTCTAGAACCATCAAAAAAACTTGAAGAAGAAATTGTTAGAAAACACTCGAACTGTGGAAAAGAGTGAAATTATTGAAAAGTAACATTGTTGAAAAATTTTAGAATTGCTAAAGAAAAATGATATTTAGGAAGATAATTAGCTGGAAAGTTAAAGATTTTTCTTAAGGATATAATTATATATTATTTTTAAAAATAAATTGAAAATGACTTCTGGATGTTATATAAAACTTTGCTTAAAGAAACCCGGGAAAAAACTGTAATACAAGTTTTTATAAGCCATATAATTTTATTTAAAGCGTTTAATACTACAATTTTTAACTCTTTGGCAATTAATTAAGAGTATTTACAAGACATTTTTATATGTACTATGTTGAACATGTTTTTTTTTTGTGGTATGGCGTTTCCAATTAAATAAGGAAACGAAAAAAATGGCGAGTCTATAATTGGCAAATTTGATTTAATTAATGTGAACACTTATCAGGACGATAAATCTCGGCACGCTGATAAACAGACCTGCAAGATCGATCGGAATCTCTCGGTCCTCTCGCTCGCTCCACCATCCAGGAATCGATTGATCAATATTCAATTTCCTTATTTTTCCCCAGCGTTTCTCGAAAGTCGTTAAGGAACAATTACCAGTTGCTTGTGTATTCTTGGCACAGTGAGAAGGCGCCACTGTCGCTCATATACAATGCGATCGGATTTATCGGCCGCTTAAGGCTCTGCGGAGGCCAATGGAATAAAAAAAAAAACTCGCCTTTATGCCTCATTCAATTTGTGGGATGTAAACAATGGCCAATAGAAGGATTTTATGTCAGGGAAAAAGTTATTCAATCACAACTGTTTTAATATAAGAAACGTAATTATAAAAGGTAATTTTCGTATTGAATTTAGTGCGGTGTTTTAACTGTAAAGATGTTTGATGGAGATAGGACGGATTGTTTAGGTCCAATTAAGTTTATCTTTCGCGGAGCGTTATCATCGGCGGCGCCGCGTTGTCAGGACAAAGGATACTTAGTGTTGCGATGGTAGATTGTGAATAGAAGGGGTTGCAGTGTACAGTATAAGGTAGGAACGATATATATTTCGATCGGTCTCGTAAATCGTGCGGACGGTTTACGTCCGTTCACGCATGAATGATCGTCCAGTTTTTAGTGGCCGGACCGACACGCCGTGTGTGCGCTGAATATTAAAACCACCACCACCGTCCATCTTTATGTGAACGATTTTTAATGGCCGACAAATCTATTTTCTCACAGGGTTTTATACAAAGCGATGGAGGTGTTGATGCCGTGTCATTTATGCCCGCCGCCCTTTTTAATTAGACAAAATACGTCGGGGCCGGGACCACGAAAATTAAAGAAGAACGAAAACCGCACACTCACCGCTCGTAACGACTGGATTAACTCTGGACAAAGGGAATTATTTATTCGTTCGCCCTTCTAATACAATACGTTTCAATCATCTCTTCTTCTTGGCCGGAGGTGGGATTGTTGTGCTGTCGTCAGCTCCGCCGCTGTTTATCGCCGAGCGCTCCGCATCGCTTAAGGGTAGGCGCTCGTACCGTCCGGGTAGTTGGTAATCAGGTAACACTTTGCGTGGACTCACGTTGTCTTTTAGTGCCGACCCAGTTGTTTTGCGTACTCCATGTCGAAATGATATTAATCTGGCTAAAATAGATCGTGTCGTACTTAAATATCGGGTCATTTCGGGAGCTTTGTATATAAAAATCACTGACTGTAAAGACAGTGGCACTTAGTCACTTGATCTAATATAAACCTTCCTAGAGACTTACAGAATAAGCTTTATAATAAAGATCGAATTTAAGTTTTGTATTTAACTATATTTTATCCGATAATTAGGACCAGGCCCGCCGGGTGCGGGTGTGCAAGGTGTGCGCCGCACACGGGCGCACTTGCAAGGAGGCGGCAAATCCAGGAATCTCCTCATCAATTTCATTTACATAATTTGATATTTGACTATTATTCGATTCTCCTAATGTAATTATTAAAGGGGGAATGTTGTTCAAATGAAAGATTTCCCATTAATTTCGCCCAATCTTCCGAAATAAGTTGTTCACAATGTCTACAAAAATTTTTCTACATTTCAGGAGTGCATTTCGAAAAAGACTCAAGCCATAAATTCGCTGCTCTGTCTTTAGACGATGGTCGGGAATTTATGTGCTTGTTATAATAGGTTTTACAAAATGCCCATGCCATTTCAATTGGATTGTATTGACAATGGTATGGGGGTAATCTAAGAACCTCATGTCCATGCTTCCTCCAATGTCTCATCTGTTACATATCGTCGATTACTAATAATTTTGAAAGGTTTGATCAAATTCCATAGTTGCTTTTTCGAAAAGTTATCCCTGATTTCTACGTTGTGCTTTATCAGTCATTCCTGCATTCGACTTTTTTTAGATGAAAATGTAGGTGGTTTGTCCAGCTGCACCTAATCACTACACATTTTTGATCTAACTTTGCCAAAGCAGGAATAAGCTGATTATTTAGCCAATTTTGAAATAAGTTTCCATCCATTGTTATAAGATAATCCCTATCATTATTTCTTGAATTTAACAATAAATCACATCCCTTCAAAAAACCTAAATGACATCCTGCATGTAAAATTGCAAACCTTGACCCTTCACTTTAAATTTTGCGTGGATTACTTTTCAAATCTGAATCGTGTACCCAACGACGAATTGCCGACCCATTTTGGTAAGTCCACATTTCGTCAAGATATACAAACGTAAAATTTTCAATTGAAACTGTAAACATTTTCTGAAAAATGTAATTTTAGCTACAACGACGTGTTTTTGTTCACATACAATTTTGCTACCGTTTACCATTTTATACATGCATCCCATCGATTTCAGAATTTTGTATAAAGTTGTTCTCCCACCTTTAAATTCTAAACTTTCTCGCCAATTAGCCAAAAGATCATCTAACGTAAAATATTCATTTTTTGAGTTATATTGGCAAATAAGTTGTTGCAGGTCTTTCCTAAACATGTGATTGGTAAAAATGTCGGTTTTGACTCTTTTGCCAGAGGATGAGGTGCTTAAATTTTCGATTATTTCCTGAACTATCTTTGCTATTGTTCTTGTACTAACCTAAGAATCAATTGATGAATGAAAAGAACTTAGCTTAATTTTTTCTTACTGAAAATATGTTCTGCAGTCTAAATTTGGCAGATCTTTTCTGTATTGAACATAAAACTTTTTTATTGCTATTTTAATTTCAGCGCTAATAATGCTTGGCATTTTAAAGAAATTTATCAGTAATTTTTTGACAAATAACAGACTTTATCAAACAATGCTATCTCGTTTTAAATGAACGTATGATGGTCGCGGGAGATTTAGCAACACTTGACAGGTTCACATGTCAGGCTCTTGAGTAACGGAAAATTGACGAATAGTGTGTCCAACGTTAAAAAAATAAATCATGGCTACCCATTATGCAAATACAACGTGAATAGTGTATACATGTGATTGGTTCTTCTATTGAAAATATCTTCATGAGAGAATTTGATTCGTCCGTCCAAATTGTATTAATTTTAAGCAACAATAACTCACAAAAATCAATCCTGTTCTCTGCATCTTGGGGAAATAATTCTTGTACCAAATTAAATTTATAATTATGCATTCGATACATTTTCTAAATTATTTGGAGTGGGGTTCTGCTTACTCTCAAATCCTCCTGGAAACTACGCTTTGATGCGCGTAGATTTGCTTAAAAATAAGTCAAAACATTTAGTTGAATTTCCTCATTCTCGGTTATTGGCTATGGTTGATTTTTTTTTCTGCGTTTTGTTTTCAAAATAGTACAAAATTTTACTCCAGTCTTCGAAACTTTTTTTTATCCATCGGCGGTAAGTGTGGATAAGTTTCGTTGAAAGTTCTGCAAGTTCTCTTAACAATTCTGTTGCACTGGCCATATACGACAAATAAATTCATAATTTCTTTATTGGGTATTCATTTTATTATTACTCGATAGAAGCGTACACAAATATTGATACGTTCGATTCAACAAATATTGACAGAAGCCTACTATGGTGCCCGTGGAAATAGAACAGGAATTATTCAAATAAAAATTCTGAGAGGAAACAAATTTCGAAATAACTCAAAAACTACTGGCTCTAGATATAGGGATGTATAATACTTTGTGTAGCAAATTGTCTTGCAAATCACACTATGAGATAAAATATTCGTCATTCCATTTGAAAAAAATTGAAATATGATGTTTTTAAGTGGGCGCTGAAATAATGATATTTTTGAAATACCAACTGTCAAAATTGACACATGTCAATTTTTTTCGGTTGTAGAGGAATCGATTAGGTATAATACAAGATGCCATTCGTGTGTGGGTGTTGTACCTACTAAAAGTTGTAGGCATTTTTCTAAGCGCCTCTTTGAGGTCAATACCTCTCCATATGGGTTTATGTCCACTTAACTTCTACAGTTTTTGATTTAAAAACCGTACAATTTTGAATTCTTCAGATTTTTCCTCTTGCAGGAACCCCGTAAACTTTTAATGGCCGTTATTGGTAGCCCACCCTGTATACTACAAGTATACGTATATTTAAGGCGGCCCGTTTTTGATGTTGCAATCAATAACCACGCCAGTTTCAGCGCTCGCTTCAGCACTGGCGATAAACGCGTGCTTGGGTAGGACCATGCGAACCCAACCATGGTCAACGGCTAGTATATTCTATATTCTAACTGCCAAAGAGGTTAGCAGAAAATATGGATTGTTGACGTCGGCTTCTGGACCTATGGAAGAATCTGAAGAGCAAACAATTAGTAGCAGCCCAAGTGCTGACTATAGAAGTGATAGTGATAGAAGTGAAGGTACTTCTAAAGAACCTATAAGCGACATGCCGTCATCAGCGGTTTCTACCAGTTTGACATGTAGTGACGACTTGGGTTTTGGCCTACTAGTATTAATAATGATCTTGTTGATATTTTAGTTAGGCGTGGTCCCGTACAGGTGCGTAATCACAGTTTTCCCGTTAATGACAATGGACGAAAATTTCGTGACTTTTACTATTATAGAAAACTTTGCAATGGCGAAGAAATTAACGGAGAATGGCTTCTTTGCTCTATTTCAAAAGATTCCGTTTATTGTTTTTGTTGCAAAATGTTTGGTAACACTGCAAGTAGTCTTGAGCGGTTGTTTGGATTGGCAATATTTATCATTAACCTTGAAAAGATCAGAAAAACAGCATTGGTAAAAAAAAAAATTCTAAAAGCAATAGAAATGCTAGCTTCTTTTGATTCAGTTATGCGGGAACATATTTGCAGAATTGAATTGAAATCTGATTCTAGTCGGAAGGGTATGGCTCACTATTTAGGGGATCAAATACAAAATGAAACTATTGAATTAATCGGCACAGCAATAAAAAATGTATTTTGGTCAATATTAGAGAATCAAAATATGTCATATACTGTACACCGGATGCAAGCCACACAGAACAAATAACCGTAATACTTAGATATGTTTATCTAAACAATATAGATAAAAAAGTAGGTTTTTGTGCAGTCACCAGTTCAACTGGCGGGGGTTTATTAAATTTTGTTTTGAATTTATTTTCACAATTAAACCCTGATATTCAAAATTTGCGCGCGCAAGGTTATAATAATGGTTCTAACATGCGTAGAAAACACAATGGGTTGCAGAAATGATTTTGGAAATTAATCATTGCGCATTTTACGTTACATGCTTAGCTCATAGTTTAAATTTAGTAGTCAATGATGCAGTCAATATTGCGCAAATTATCAATTTTTTCGACATAATTCAAGAAATTTCTGTTTTCTTTTCATTGTCTACAAAAGGATGGTCTATAATTTGCAAACATTTACCAGATTTAAAATTAAAAGCTTTGAGTACTACGCGATGGTTCACCAGAATTGACGCGATCAAACCATTACGGTATCATCTAGAAAATATATTTGATGCTCTGTTTGAAATATCTGAAAATATGTCTGAGTTGGATAGTGCCAGAACACACAAAGCGCTTTCGCACAGCTTTAAAGGTTTAAAATGATAAATTTATGCTCTGTTGTAGTTTGGTATGAAATTTTGAATGAAATTAATTATTTAAGTAAAATGATGCAAAGTCCTACAATGAATATTCCAATATGCATACATTTGCTAAATAATTTGATCGATAAGTTAAAAAATAATCGAACAGTTGAACATTTTGAAATTATTTTACAAGAAGCTACCGAAATTGCACAAAAACTAAATGCTAAAACAAACACTTTGTCCAAGAAGAAAACCAACACAATTTCAGTATGAACAACCCGATTAAGTTATATTAGACCCAAAAATCAATTACAAAGTAGATTTTTTTTTTTAGAATTTTAGATCAGACAACTTCCTTAAAAAATAGATTTGAAGAGTTAAAAACTTTAGACAACGTGTTTGGCTTTCTTTGTAGTTCATTATTTAGTAGCCCTAAGGAAGAATTGATGAAACATTGTAAAGATTTACATCTGAAACTCAAAGACGATTCAAGAACTGAAGCTGACATTGAAAGTATTGATTTGTACAATGGAGTTAACGCCTTGAAGCTACATTTTGTAGAAAATCAGTCTACCGATCCACATACAGTTTTGCAGTAACTTTACACAAATAATTTAATGTCAACTTATCCAAACACATCAATAGCATTAAGATTATTCCTTACTCTACCAGTTACAGTTGCATCTGGAGAAAAATCTTTTTCTAAGTTAAAATTGAACTATCAACTATGCATAACTGAGTAATTTATTTATTATTTCGATAGAATCTGAAATACTAGATAGTTTAGATACTAGACAAATTATAGCTGATTCCGCAAGTGAAAAGCAAGAAAAGTTAAATTTTTATAGGTATGTAGGTTTTAGATTAAATTAAAATTCACTTGGCTTGTTTCCAAATTAATAATTTATTCAACTAGTTTCGGCTCAAGGCCATTATCAAGAATGATGTACAAAATGGATTTTTTGAGACTATCCATTTTGTACATCATTCTTGATAATGGCCTTGAGCCGAAACTAGTTGAATAAATTATTAATTTGTGAAACAAGCCAAGTGAATTTTAATTTAATCTAAAACCTACATTAATACAATGTTTCACCAAGTGATTAATGAGAAACAAGTATATGATATATTTTTATAGGTACTTGCCTGTACAGTTAAGTTATATTGTAGACTTTAAATTTAAATTGTTTGGTTATTATAGCTATTTTTATTCACTCCCTTAACTACCTAACCAAATTCAAATTCGAGAAAAATAATATAGAGGAGGGGCGGCCCTGACACTTTCGCACACGGGCGCTCAAGCGGCTAGCGGCGGGCCTGGTTATGACTTCTTGCGGTGTGGCAGGCTTAAAATAGAAAGAGTGCTCGTTCATCTCAATAGAATTTATGAGAGGTGTGATTGGTAAATTTATTAACAAAGTTTCTGCGTTGCGGATCATACGTTTCAATGAGTGATTTTGTTTTCCTTTGTTTAGAAGTAAGTTCTGGCACTGCTTCCCACATTGCTTTCGTTTTATTTTTTGCATTTAAAATTCTGTTTTCATAAAATTTTTGTCTAGTAACTTTTAACATTTTGTCATATTGCATTTTATATTATTTAAAAAGACTTTTACATTCTGGGACACGTACCGACATTATATTTAGAATGGATATTTTATTTTTCAGTTTTCTTAGTTGTCTTGTACGGTATGAAAATTTTTTGGATTTGGTTTCACTTTTTATTCGTGGAAAAACGTTATAAAACTGATTTAAATATACATTCAAAAAGGTCGACCATTTCTTATTAATGTATGGCTATGAATCTAATATACTCCAATCCTCTTTATCTAGCCTATTGCAGAATTCAAGCAAATTCCCTTCATTTATAAGAAATGTACTATATGATGAAACACTTGATTTATATGTACTTTCAAAGCTTACCGATTGTGCTGAGTGATCAGAAATTCCAGCATGAATTACTTTTGATTTGCATTTGTAAGAGCTATTTGCTTTAAAATTATCTAAACAACTTCTGCTGTTCTCTGTAATTCGTGTGGGTTCTGTTATTAAAAGTTTGCAGCCATAAGAATTGATCATGTTTTTCATGTAAGACGAATTTCTTCCTTGCTTTAAAATGTCTATATTGAAATCTCCCGCGATGAAGAAAGATAACTTCGTGTTATATAAAAATTCTAAAAGTGATAATTTTAAAGAAATTCGTCTTTGTTGTAATCCGGAACACTATACACAGATACTATTATTATAAAGGCCTTATATATTTTACACTTTGCCGCCGCATACTGAAAGACCGACTCCACTGACATATCGACAATGTCTCCCATCTCTGTTGCTTGAATGTTTTCATCGATGTAGACTGCAGCTCCTCCTCTTGCTGTGAAATTTCTGCAGAATGCACTTACTTATAGTTTATAATTCTGAATCACTGATGATCCAATGCTAAGGTTATTTTCCCAATGTTCTGTTACGCAAATGATTTTCACTTGTTTTAAATCACTTACGAGGTGTTCAATTTGATTTATTTTTGGTCTGAGCGATTGCATGTTTTGATGAACTAATTTAATATGATTTTTACAGTCTCCATTTAACGTTGGGGTAGACTCGTTCCTCCATATTGAAAATTTTCTTCCTCTGTTTTTTTTTTTGAAACTAATATTTATCCACAAACGTACCTTTCGGCCAATATTCTAGGGCACGAAAAATATCCTGATATTCAAAAGGCACACCGATTTTAAATGCGGCTCTCATTGATTCCGATTTTAACATTAATTTTTCACACAGGTAGTTTCCCTCTTTCGTTTCATTTAAACACTCCAGTATGTCTTCACTTGTAACTTCATCACTTAAATTTGGTATGTAAATCCAGGATTTTTTATCCACAATTTTAAGTTTTAGTTTCGCCGAATTCCTCTGATTTTCTTTTTCGCCTGTTTTTTGTGCTATTTTTTTCACTTTATTTGTGAAACCCTGTTTTTTTGTACCTCTCACACAATAGGATCCTTTTCGATATAAATTAATTCATTCAATTTATTTGCCGTCTCAATTTCTAGAGATGCTGGTTTTGCTTGATTAGCGTATGTTTTTCCTTTTTGTTAAAACCGGTGCCTGAGTAGTGTTGTTATCCGTTTTTTGTACGCCGATGTCTCCTTTATTTGAGACCGTGGAACTATCTTGATTTATATTTAAATATGATGTTGATTCCGCCATCTGTTTTATTTCCTTGGATTTACATTGATTTTCCACTGGTTTGTATCTTGAATCTGTTTTGTTTGGACCATTTAACCTCATTTCCAGTTGCAACGTCCAAGATGCAAAAATAAAATACGCTAGGATAAGAAAAAAATAATGAACGAAAACAAAATAAATTAGTAAGATAAAACAGTAATAAAACCGATAATCACATATGGAGCGGAAGCGATGACAATGACACAAAAAGAACAACAAAAATTAAGAGTAGCAGAACGATCAATAATGAGAAAGATGCAAGCACCAACACAAATAGAAAGAAAAAGAAGAAATAACACAGAAATATTAGATATACTGGAAGGAAAAGATGTAGTTGGCATAATTAAGACAGCTCGTATAAAGTGGTTGGGCCTTTTATGGAGATCGGGAAGTCAAACCAACATAAAAGCGATCATGGAATGGAAATCAAACGCGAAGAAGAGAAGAGGAAGACCAAGAAATAGATGGCAAGATGAGGTGGAAGCAGACATCGAAAGCATAGGAATTACCAACTGGAAGAAGAAAGCAGAAGATCGGAAGAAATGGAGAGAAATAGCAATGAACATCTTTAATACCGAAGCAGCACAATATGAGAAGAATTACGGGGAATAATCCACCCTAATATAAATGGATTGTAAGGGCTTCAATCTGAAGCGGCGAAACTCCACAAGGAGTGTAGTGGTATATATATATATAGTCTGTTCGTTGGATCTTTGGTCGTACGTCACAAATTATCGCTTCGAGAAACGACGCAAAAACATTCAGTCTGATAAAGTAAACCAAATACGTTAGAAAAAGAACGCACCGTAAAACTTTCGTCGTTTTTTGAAGCGATAGTTTGTGACGTACGACCAAAGATCCAACGAACAGAGTATATATATATATATTTTTTTTTTCGATAATTAGGACCTATTAAATATAATATCAAAAAGAACTAAAAGTAAATATTGAATTGAGTTTTTTTACTACAATTATCAAAGAAGGAAAAATAAGAAAACTGGTAAAAAATTTTTGCAATTTATAAGAGAAAATGCTATAATTTTTTAAAAATTTATTAATCAAAATATTTCTGAAAATTTTAAACACCTCAAAGAAGATTCAACAAAAAATTGCTGGAAAAGTCTATGAACCAAAAAAAAATGTAAAAGATGTGGCTAAAAAATTTCTAGTAAATTGAAGATAAATTGTTAGAAACTTTGAAATGAAAATGGCAATGTCTAAAAATATTAGATAAAATTCTAATTATTCAAAAGAGAACAGAAATCTGGACAAAAATTGCTAAAGAATTAAAAAAATATTGATTTGGAAGAGAACAGATATAAAATTGCTTATAAAAAGGTTTTAAAAATCTTAGAGGCAATTTGGACAAGAAACTGCTGAAAAATTCTGAAAAGTCTATAAAGAATTGTTCAAAAAATTTATAACCTTCGAAGAAAATTCTTACAACTTGAAAGATTAATTTCTAAAATTCATTAAACGAAGAAGTAATTGCTGGTAAATTATAAAACCCTAAAAATATTTATGAAAAAAAAATTACAAATTTAATTAATCAATAACAAATTAGAGAAAAATTGTTTAAAGTTTGTAGAAATATTAAGTAAAAATTCTTTAATCATTTGCAAGAGAAGAGATATCCGAAAATTCTCTGGAAATTCAAATGAAAATTTGAAACGAAATAGCTAAAAAAATCACAACAAATTGAAACAGAATTGCTTTACTTTTTTTTGTGACTAGTTTCGTCCTATTTAGACATTATCAAACGAAAACAATCTAATAGAAGCAAGCATAGCAGAACAAGTCAAAATATACTTTAAATTACAATTAAAATTAAGAAAAGCTGTGTTAACACAATAAACAGTGCAAAAATTCGTGATACTAGCAAAGTGTTATTATTTCTTAATCTACTTTTTAATCAAGATGTATTACAAAATAACGGCTTCAACAGAATTTTTGGAAAAATCAAAAAATCTATAGAAAGTTTTTGCAATTTGTAGAAATAGTTTAAAAAGAAAATGCTTAAAAATTATAAAAACCTTGGCAAAAAATCTAATCATTTGGAAGAGAAGAGAAATTGCTGGAGAACAAACAATTAAAAATTTCTTGAAAGAGTACAGAATTTAAAAGAAAATTTTTTGATAAATTCGAATAATCGAAAAGAAAGTTTGAAAGAGGAATTTCTAAAAAATTCCTAACAATTTCAGGAATAAACTTTTTAGAAAAATCAAGAAATTTTTAACAAAATTTTAGCAATTTATAAATTTTTAGAAATATTGAAAGAAATACTGGGAATTTCTAGAAATCTTACCAAAAATTCTAAAAATTTTGAAGAAGTTTGGAATAAAAATTGCTAAATAAAATTGGAGACAAAAAATGCTACAAAAAAATTATCGTCCTTAAAATAATAATCATTTTTTTTTTTAATTCTGAAGAATTCTATAAGTAAGGAATTTCTATAAGTAAGGAATTATTCAATTAAAAATTCTAAAAATCTACAAAAGAAAATGCTGGAAAATTCTTAAGCAAATCAAGAGAAATCAAGATCTTTCGCAGTTTGCTTAGAATTTGTAGAAATTTTGAAATAAATTGCTGAAAGATGTTTAAAATCTAAAAGGATTTTTGAAAGAAAAGAAAAATTGTTACAAATAGTTAAAAGAAATCTTTTAATCTTAGCAATTTGCTAGAGAAATAGCCCAAAAAATCTTCAAAGGCAAAATATTAGAACCAGCGATATAAATCTTCAAAACTTGAGAGATTAATTTTAAAAAAACTCTAGAAACCTAGAAAAAAATAACGAATTAAAGAAAAGACGTTGAAAATTTGCTTGAAATATGGAAGAAAGTTCCCGGAAAATAGATAACTATAAGAAAATTTCTGAAAAAATGTAAAATCCTAGAAATACTCTAACAATTTGAATAAGAATAAAAATTTGGAAAAAAATTGCTTTAAGAGAAATTAAATTGTAGAAACCTATAAAAAAATGCTAAAAAAATAATTTAGAAGAGAATAGAAATTCGAAAAGACATTCCTTCAAAATATTTAGAAAAATCTCATAACTTTGAAGAAAAATTGCTTAAAAATTCCGAAACAAACATTCTTAAAAAAAATTAGAAAATTAGAATTCTGAAAAAATGGGTATATCAAAAAAATAACTTAACAAATTGCTGGTAAAATAAACTTTTCCTAAATTAGAAGGAGAAATACTTTAAATTTTTAGAAATTTTGAAAAAATGCCAGTTAATTATGGAACTCTTGGAGAAAATTCTTGCCCTAAATTCGGAAGAGGGGCTAGACTTTTGAGAAAATTCTCTGGCATTTCTGGATTCTTTGGAATGGAATAGAATAGTATAGAATAGAATAGAATAGTAATTTATTGATGTTTATGACATAAAGATCGTACATAGGTCAAATTAAAAAAGAGTACACTATAAAATAATATCACTATAAGATAACATGTTAAAAAGTATGTACAAAAAACACAATATTACATATTAAAAGAAGTGACAAAATTGTATAATAGGAAGACAAAAACACTACATGCTGACGATGTCTCGGGTAATGCAATTAACTTATTCATCCACTGAGTAGTAGGCATGTTTAAGCAAGGCTGCTTTAATTTTGTTTTTAAACAGGTTCATATTTTAGTGACCAAGATGTAAAGGGCATATTGCATGATATCTCGTTGCAGTTTTTGTTTTCTCCAGTCTATTTAACATGGGATATAGATTTACTTTTCTTCTCGTGTTTAATCTATCTTGGAAGTCAGTCGAAAGCTTGTTTAGATTTGAAAAAACATTGTCAATTCTTTTATTAAAGCGCGTATTGAAGTTAATAGTCTCAAAAAGACCAAAACTTTCAGCCAGGCTGCGAAAATCCATGGCATTGGAATCACGAGTTGTAGAATGAAAATTTATATTAAAATCACCTATTATAAAATATTTGTTTAAAAGAATTTTAGAAGAGCACAGAAACTTTTCACAATTTTAAAATAAATAGTTCTACAAATCCTAGCAAAAATTCTAAAACAGAAATTTGTTTTAAAAGCTACAAAAAAGTAAAAATTGTAAAAAGCAGGAACAAATATTGTTAAAAATTAGAGTCATTAGAGAAAATTTTTAACAATTTGAAGAAATAAGATCTAGAAAATTCTAGATCCGTTTTGCCATTTCGTATTTTCTTGTGAAGTAATTTCTTCAAAAATTTGCTTTTCTTGCAGGTCCTTTGCTTCCATAAGCATTTTTTAAAGTATTCCACACTTCTTAGGTGGTTTTGCATGTTTTTACGAGCTTCGGCTTGAACCCTCCAAGTGTCGTAATTTTTTTTTGTGTAATGGCTCAATATAGACGCTGCGCATCGAAGCCATTTTTTCTTATTTTCAGCTAAGCTGAGCCCATAACTTATTTTTGGGTATTGGTTGATGGCAACGAAAATACACAGCGTTTATCTTTCAAAGTGTATTATTCACTATAATTATAAGGAAATGTAGTAGCACTCACAAGCATGGAGCAAAATATCAGTAAGTGACAGACAAATTCTAAAACCTTAGAAGACACTTCATAAAATCCTAGACGAAAAATTGCTGGAAAATTCTAGACCCTTGGAAAAAACACTTACTATATCTGAAATTATTGAAAATGACTATCAAAACAAATTAGAAAAGAAATTATCAGAACACTCCTAAACAAAAAATTTTGGAAAATACTAGATCCCTAGAAAAATTGCAACCTAATTGAAAAATACTAAAACCCTAATAACCACGAAAAAGAAAGTGCAGAAAAAAAACACTAAAATAAAAATTGATAGAATATTGTAGATCCTTGGAGAAAGGTTTATGTCTATTCTAGAATCCTTGTAAACTGGAAAAGTTTTGGAAAACTCTAAAACCTTAAAGAAACTTTAGAACCCTAGAATATCTGGAAGTAAATTTCCTGAAATGTTGTAGAACGTTAAAAACATTGAAAAAGAAATTGCTGAAAAATTGAAACATTAAAAATAATTTTCTGGTGAATTTCAAAACTATAATAACAAAATCACAATTTCTGGAAATAAAATTATTGAAAAATCCTAAAACCTTAGAAACAGTGAAAAGTGCTAAAATATGTTGGATCATTGGAAAAAATTTCAAAATATTGTTTAATAATTTCAGAACCCTCGAGAAGCTTAGAGAAAAAGTTGCTGGAAATTTAAGATTCTCTCAAGATATGTTAATTCAGAAATTCTAGAATTAAAATTGCTGAAAAAATTATAACCTTAAAAATACAAAAAAAAAATTACAAGTACTGGTAAATTCAACAATGATGGAAGAAAATTCTCAATTTCTAGAAGAATAATTGCTGAAAAATTGTAGAACCTTTCAAACATGAAAAAAATTGCTGTAAAATTATAGAATCCTTTAAAAAACCTGGAAACGGTGTTGCTACAAAATTTAAGAGCCTCAAAAGAAAATTTACAATTGCTCAAAGTAAAATTGCTAAAAAAATCAAGATTCTTAGAAAGTGTACAATATTGATGAAAACTTTTAGAACCAAATAAGAAACGTTAAAAGAAAATACTGCAAAATTCAACAACCATGAAAAAATATTCAAAATTAATTCAAGATAAAACTGCTCAAAAATTCTATAACCTTAAAAACAGAGAAAAGGTAATTGTTAAAATTTCCAACAATTACCTTTTCTCTGTTTTTAAGGTTATAGAATTCTTAGAAAAAAATTATCATCAATATTTTGGAAAATTTCTAGAACGCTCAAAAAACACAACTGGGAAAGATATTGCTGGAAAATAATCTGGACAAGAATTAGTTGGAAATTCAAGAACCTTTAAAAATGCACAATAGTAAAATTTTTAAAACCATGAAAGAAATCTTAAAAAGAATTTATTGGCAAACTCTAAAAACAAACAAAATCACAGCAATTGGAAGCTAAAAAATTCTGGAACCCACTAAAAATTCTGAACAAAACATTGTTGTATTTTTGCAAAAATCATACGCAATATCTAAAAGTAAATTTACTGAAACGCTCTAAACCCATTAAAGTAAAACATTGTAAGAAAATTTTTTAAATCTCTACATAAAATTGCTAAAAAATCTGGAACCCAAAAAGGAACCTGTGCAAAATTCAAGATTTGTAGAAGAACATTTACATAATTTATAGATAAGAACACTGTAATGTTGAAGAACTATTTAAAAAATCTGCAAAACATTTTCAACATTTTGAAGTAAAATTACTTAATCCTCAAAATTCCTGGAAGAAAATTGCTAAAAAATTCTAGATCATTGGAAAAATATTCAAATCAGAAAGTAAAATTACTGAACATTTTTAAAACCTGGACAATCATTGCACGAAAATTTTAGATCTTTAAAAAAACATTCACATAATATCTGGAAGTCACATTACTTCAATTTTTAAAACCCTTAAAACAAACCTGAACAAAAATTGCACGAAAATTTTAGATCTTTCTATCTGGAGGTAAAATAACTGAACATTATTAGAATATTCTGAAAGCCTCCAAAAGATATGACAAATAGAATTCTGCAATATTCTAGTTCTTTAAAAAAGAAAATCAATACCTGGAATTAAAATTACAGAAAAGTTCTAGAACCATTAATAAAATATGAAAAACTGATTACTGGCAAAATCCAAAACCTCGTCAGAAAGCAAAATTGTTATCTTCAAAACAATCTGTCAAACAAATTACCGGAAAATTCTAGATTCTTGAAAGGAATTTACAACTTCTATAAATTGAATTATTAATTAAAAAGTTGTTATTCTCTGGAACCCTCAAATACAGAAAACTAACGTAAAACATTAGAAAAAGATTTTAATATCTGGAAATAAAATTACTTAAAATTAAATTAATCTGAAATCCTTAAGACACTAGAAAATAAAGTTTTGGAATATACTATATTTTAAGAAATAACAAACGCCTAAATATATGGAAAATTCAAGAAGTTTAGAAACAAATTTTGGAAGAAAAATTGCTGGAAAACACAAAAAAATGGTGGTAAGTTTTATATTATTTGAAAAATCCTAAAAACGAACCTGAAAGTTCAAGTGCCATGAAAGAAAATTCACAATTTCTGAAAGTAAAATCACTCAAAAATTCTAGAACCTTAAATAAATTGTTGGAAAATTGAAGATGGTAAGAATTATAAAACTTTAGAAGAAATTTAGTATTTTCTGGTAGTGAACTAAATCAAAAACTGTAGTATTGAAAAATTCAGCAAGTTGAGAAGAAATTTCACACTTTATGGTAGCGAAATTGCTGAAAAATGTTGATCCATTAAAGGTATCGAAATATATTGCATCCTTGGGAACTTCAACAACCTTGGGAGAAAATTCACTGTTTCTAGAAGCCAAATTGCAAAACTTTCTAAAATGGACGAAGAGAAGTTGTAGAAAAATTCCAGAACTTTGAAAGAAAATTAGTAATATCTGAAAGCCGATTTGTTGAAAAATTCTTAATTTAATTGTGGGTTATCTTTTTATGAAAAAGAATTTTTTAAAGAGTTGTTCAAAATGATTTTTTTTAAACAGTAATTATTTTTAAAAAAAGAATTCCACAAGAAAAAATTTCTTTCAAAAAATGTAAAATGGTTTCTTCTTAGATAAAATAAAATAGATTTAATTTGTTTAAAAAACATTTATGAACAAAAAATTTGTTGATGGATAATTTATTTCTTAAATGGCGATTAGTGTATATATGAGAAAGTTATCCTAAAAAACTTAGGAAAAAGTTAAAAAACATGTTTGTTGAAATATTAGAGTTTCTTGGAAGTATTTGCATAGAAAATTCATTTAGACATTAAAGAAAGATATATAACATTTAAAAACATGTAATGTCGAAATATTGGAGCTTCTTGAAACTGGTTATTTTTTAATTTCGAAAATTAAAAAAAAAATATTTCAATTAACTGGAAAGGAATTAGAACAAGTGCATCATTCCTTATTCCTATCCAGTGAGTTTTATGTTTCGTCAAGAGTGTAGCAAAGCAAGTAATTATCATGTTTCCATTAAATTGAATTTTCCAAAAAAAAAATTAAACATCAATCAAAGTATATTTGTTAGCTAAATTACTTTCAAAACGGTTTTAATTTTAAAAATACATTCTTTTTAAAGTTATTATCTATAGAATTGATTAATAAACAATTAAATTAACAGCTGATTTCTTTCTGAAAATGTTGGATTTTAAATACAATTCAATTTACATTTTTTTTAAAATTGTTTTAATATTTTTATTCTTATTTGATTAAAATTTAAGTAATTCAAAAATATTATAAATAGTTTCTTTTGTTGTTCAGAAATGTTATTTGTTTTTCTAACGTATTAAAACTCTTAGTTTTATTAAAAATACATGTTTTATTGTTTCAATAGAAACATTTTTGTTTTCAAAACGGAATCAACTGTTTAATATAGCAAATTTTAATTGCTTTCAGTAAAAATGTTGTATCTCTTTAAAGTTGCCAATTTTTAATAATTTTTGTGGCTAATAATTACTAGTAGTTAAAAATATCCTTTTCTTCACGGTTTTAGTAATTATTACTCTACTTTTCACGTACTCAAATATTCAAACAGAAATTTTTGTGGCTGTTGTTTTTTTATGGTAGTTCTTTATTCCTTTAAATTATCAATATAACATAATCTAATAAAATTTTTACTCTCGTAATCTACCATATATCGAAATTTTTTTCATTTTCTCAGGGCACTCTTTCCGAATCTTTTATTTCAGTATCCCAGCTTCATCTTCACCTACCTCAATAAATAATTTACTGCCTTAGAGTATTCTTGATCTAGGCTAATAAATTATTCATCGTTGTAGCATTCTCCTGACCTGTCCCAATGAATAGAGCATTGACATAGCATTTGCTTAAGCAAAACTAGTGAATTATTCATTGCCGTAGCGTACTCTTGACCTATCCCAATTGATTTTTCTTTACCATGGCGCTTCCTATTTAGCGAAGTAAATAATTGTAAATAATTTATAATTACTTGATAAGTTAGAATTTAAACTATTCTTACACATCTTCCTGTTGAATTTGGAAAGTATTATCCTTTGCATATCCATATACACCTTCAATAAATATAATAACAATAAATGTATACTCATTGTTTAATTAAATTTACCAATCCAATCGTATTATTTACGCACAGGACCAGAGTTAAGTGAATTCCTCAGTCGTCCCGAGAACCGATAATGAGGTACATACGCCGCTGAAGAGGATGTGGTGCTGGTCAGCAGTCGAGTTGATTTGCAAAACGGCGACGGCATTCCCGAGTCGTTTATCGCAATAAATCGCATCAGGATGTTTTGTAATAATTATTAATATAAATGGCTTATAATACTCGAAGATTTCCATACAGCATATATCAATTACACGCAGGAATTCCACGCCGGGATCGGCTACGTAGCAGGTGCACACCTCACCGGTAGCATCAATGTTGTTGTTGTTATTGCTGGGTCCTCTTTTTTTATTCCCGAGCACAAACGTTGTCAATTAGCTCTGTTTGTCTGTGCGAGAGACTCATTAGGGCCCCGGTCACAATTAATAATTGTCTAATTGCCTCAAATATCTACAATCGCGCGGCCATGCGAGAGATTATATCAGTTATTAACCGGAGATATAAAGGCCGGTATAAATAAATTGGATACCGTGACTCGATATTCCCGATAGCAATTTGTCAATTATTTATTGTTGGAAATTGCTTGCCTCTGCATTGTTTCGCTCGGCCGTTCTTGATCCGGCGTTTCTTTTCCTTCTAATCGACGGTAAGGTAGGTTGTTGGGTTAATTTTCTAAATTGGGTTGATGGAGATTTATCAGCGATTACCTGTTATGTTATTACCATCTCATATGTAATTTTTACTTGCTAAATACGGCAATAATTTTGATATAAGAATTTTTTCCAAAACCAAACTATTTGCATCACACATTAAAGAAAGATATAACATCTATATAGTCCATTGACGATGGAGGCTTCTACTTCGTTATACATTTTAATCACAAATTAAACACAATAATTACTTTGTTTTGTATAACAGTTATTTATTTAAACTTTCGGTTTGAAAATGATACGTGAATGTATTGAAACCATTGGTCACCGTTTAAATAAATAACTGTTATACAAAACAAAGTAATTATTGTGTTTAATCTATATAGTATATGTAGTATCAGCACGTAGTGGAATTTCCGAATTATAGTGTATATTATACAAACAAGTATTGATCAAATGAAAACCCCATAAAGAAAAGAATAGAACAAAATATGGTATTCCTCGGGTTTCTGCAATTGTAGCTCAGATTGAATTTAATTACGACAATGTAATGAAACGCACTGACAAAGGCTATGGACGCGAAACCCTTGGCGAAAAATCCGCCCAGTCGTCCTTGACTGCTTGCTCCAGCATTCAGCAGGAATGAATGAATTAAAAGACATTTTCGTGCCGTGGCCGTCGTTAAGCGTCTATTCAGTTTATGGGTGCCAATTAAAAAATTCTGGTGCTCCCGTAACAACAACACCAACAACGACGACGGCCAACAGGGGAAATATTTAAAATTCGCCTGTATTTATTTAATGCTCACTCGGCTCTCATTGTCGATGTGCTGGGAGTCAATAAAATATCGCGGCATCAATAAAGGCAATAAAGGCGACCCGTCCTCTCAACTCGCATCAATTATAAATTATGTCGAGGGGAGATAATAAAGTAAGAGACGGTGCATACGAGGAAGGACAGTGATAAATTTAATTGAAATGCATCGATAGAGTAAGTATAATTAAATAAGGTTCTCGGTACCAATAAATAAAACTAGTCCAGGGTACTCAGGAATGTGTACCTGCTTACATATTCCAGCCTCTTTATTTCCCACTGTACCACTTTTTATTACCTTATCCGCGTAAATCTCGCCGTGTCTCCACTCTTGCGTTCGTTCCTTGACATTCGCACTTTGATACTCTTAATACCTGCAATGAAAGAAAAAATACAATAAATTTAATTAGGCTCGATATTAGTTTATAATTGGATCTCTCGGGGCAACAGGAACTATAAAGTGCAATATTTGTCCGACTTTATCCCCTCGTTAAGTGTATTCAGGATATAGGTATTCTCGATATCATAGGGAGTCGAGTGTGAGCGAGAAGGAGGTAATCATTACGTGATTTCCGAAGCAAATAGCTCCCAGTCGCTTAGGTTGTGTTTAAATAGAACGTTGTGATTATTTCACTGTCACACCAACTTGTTATTACGTAAATTTCCCATTGTTATTTTTCTAATCATACGAATTATCTTTGGATTATATAAAATTACGCTTATGTACTTACCCGCTCTATTGTAGGGTTAGTGGTCTATGTAAACTAGTTAATGGTATTATTATAACATTGTTACATATTCGTTTCCATGAACAGTTGAGATTCTCTTACACCAACAATTAAATTTATTAAAAAGTTAACCTGTAATTATTGTCGATTTTAATTTAAAATTTGAAAAAAAAGATAGTTAAAATCCGTTTGATAACTTCCTCAATTGAAATAGTTTAAACTGTTTAAACTTTAAATGGTACTATTTTTAAGAGTAGTATTATTATATCTCACTGTGGCTTGTTAATTCCAATACATAATTTTTATTATTTGAATATCCTGTTCATCGATTCCTCTATCTTGCAATATTTTTAAAAGCTCTGTGTGTTTAACTCGATTAAAAGCTTTTTCATAATCTATAAAAGCGGCATATAAATTTCTTTGGCTAGTGGAAGACAGTTATACTATACAAGGCCTCTCTGGTCTCCAGCCCTCACGAAAGCCGAATTGTGATTTGCTCAGATCTTGTTCGCATTTTCGGTAAATTCTGGCGTGAATTATTTCCAAAAACACTTTAAGTAATCTAAAATCTCATCCGCTAATAATTTTATAACCTCGATATGTATTTCATCTAGCCCTGTGCTTTTTCCAGATTTACTGGTTTTTATGGCTCCCGTTACTTCTTTGAGAATACTAGGTGAAGTGAAATCTGTAGTTATTTTAAATTCTCGTGTTTCTGTTTTGTTAGTGCGCCTTTAGTTCTTCAGGATCCAAGATGAATTGGTTGTTTTTAATAATTATTGTTGCAGAAGTTTTATTTTTTATTTTCCCAGTAACTGGTCTATCTTTTTCTCCTTATTATGATTTTGATCTCTTTGTATTTTTTGTATTTTGGTTTTTGCATCTTATTCTTTCTTCAATTAAGTCTAAGATGTTTTGGCTCATTGACTTTTTTTTTTACTGACAATGTCTCTGATTTCTATTTCTTCTGATTCTACTCTATTCAAAATTGCATGTAGCAGGTCAGACTGTTGCTGAGAAGCTGTAATGAAGAGATCGAAATATCGAAACAGTTGATTGAGATGGTTAAAATCTTGAGTGTTAAATTATTTAATTACTTTTGCTAATTTATTTTTAATCGCATCAACCTAAACTCTTTTCTTTCTTCCAAATTTATCATATCATATTCATTCACAAACTATTTAACGTACATTCAACCTTTCTCA
Source organism: Ontholestes murinus (assembly GCA_963969525.1). Lineage (NCBI taxonomy): Eukaryota > Metazoa > Arthropoda > Insecta > Coleoptera > Staphylinidae > Ontholestes > Ontholestes murinus. The sequence continues at coordinate 11,401,235 of OZ018388.1, read as the reverse complement.
GTTTATTTTGCAGAACTAAATACGTTCAAACTAGTGTTTCTTTGATAGTAGCAAATTACTTTTGTATCATTCAATGTCTGTCGAGGTTATAGCCAGATATGTAGTTGTTTCAAAAGTGATTTGTTTTTGTAGTCTTAATAAGACTCATTTGTTGTAGATTTATGAAATATTTCCGGGTTTTTTCTAATTATTAGGTAAAACCTATCCTCAAATACACAATTGTCAGCACATGGGAGTAAAGCTTATGGGTCATATCAGGGACGTCTGAGGTAAGGGGAAGAATATGCGATGCGCATTGTTGAAACGGCATTTAGCAAAAATACGCATCGCTAACAAATCATAACAAATCACAAATCGATTCGGAATTTTTTGCTGAATGCAGCCTATGTCGCATTAAATTAATTTTAACACAATCAATTAGAGACTAAAACTAAAGTTAGTTTTTAATTGATCTTATATTTATTACTTCCAACCCATAGTAAAATGAGTGATGCAAGCAAGAAAAAAATCGTCAATATCAGGAGGAATATTTAAAATTTAGTTTCATACCCGCTGTCTACGATGGGCGGTTTCCTTTTTGTCTTTTATGCCAGGAATGCTTGACCAACGAATCAATAAAACATAGTGTTTATATTAATTCAGATTTAAATTACTTCAACTTATAATCGTATTCTTGAAGAAATCATACTATAGGAGAGATTTAATAAAATCATCAATATTAACTTGTTGAAAAGCTGAAATTGAGAATTCTCAGTGCAAATGAATGAATCAAATTTGGCAGTGAGGTAGTATTGAGCATTAGCATGAGATATATTGATAAAGGGCATTTTGCGGAAGAAATGTTATTCTGTAAAAAGCACCAATAACTCCAAAGAGCCTGTGCTGCAGATAGTGCTCCTAATATGATGAGCAAGAAAAATGGCTGCTTAAAATTGATGAAAGATGAGAATCCAGGAATGATTCTTGTGCATAGTATTAGAGAAAACTTGGTAGCTAAAAACATCTCGCCTGTTCTAAATAAAGTACTACATTCAGTAATAAAGTATTTTTTTACTATGCGTAGGGGGAAATGCGTTATGCGGTTCTTTAAAGCTGAGGATGCCTTTAATAATTCCTCTATTCTAAATTCTGGTACATCTGTGGTTTCATCTAAACTTGTTGATTCCAGAGGTGGGTGTGTAGGAAATAGTTAATTAACAATTGTTTTTAACCTTTCCGGATTTAACTTATATCCTAACTTCCACGCATCTCTATTTACGTCTTCCACCAACTCTTTCCATTTTTCTCTTTTGCTTTTTTCTATTACCATCTTTAGTTCCCTTTTAGCTGATTTATATACCTGCGACTCATTTTCTGCTATCCCATTCAGTCGTTTACGTTGTCTAGTAGCAAGTCTTCTTAAATGAAGGCAGTTACGTCTAAGGCTCGCTATGCCGTTGTTCCACCAGTATACTTTTCTTTTTTTTTGCATTGATTTGTTGCAGCCATATTCAATTGATGACATTGTTTTTTCAACAACGGCATTAGCATGCTGCTTTCTAACTATATGAATGCATCTTTCTACAATGATTTTAGTTAGTATATCATCATTCAATTTGCCAACATTCCACATGTTTCTTGTAAGAGTTATCACTTCTTTATCTGCTTTCCAGTTGCGAACTTCGGAAATAATATACTGGTGATCGTTTCCAGTATATTGCTCGATGACTTGCTATTCCTTAATACTACCGGTTACGTTTTCTGAAGCCAGAGTGATATCCAAAATGGTTTGTGAGTAAGCAATTCTTCTAAAAGTTGTAGAGTTTCCAGTATGTATTACCCTAGCTGCCAAATCTATTATTCTCCGTCCACGAGAGTCTGTAACATTAATTTCCCATTCGATCGCCTTTGCCTTTACATCTCTGCCCAGAATAATATTTCCGCCTTTACTAAGCATAACGTCTTCCATTTCATTTACTTTTTCTTGGAACTCAGCAATCGATTCGTTCGGTGTCATGTAACAACTAAAGAAATATGTTTCATTAGACTTGACCCAAACAAAGCCTCTGCCTCTTCCATGGGCATCAACGACGTATTTACTAGGGGCTGATATCCATACGGCTGCAGTACCTAATAGATCATTGTACCAGTGGTCGGTGTCAATGTTGCTGTATTGTTCGAAGGAGATTGTTTGCTGTCCTGCTTCTGTGCAGATTGCATTGCATCAGTTTACCCTCTGCAAAACTTTTCCCGTGCCTTGTGCAGTTTACCTGATCCTTGTATATGATCAGTATTTCCTTCGGGACACAAGAAACATTTAGGAGTACTTTGGTATTCTTTCCTCGTATGGCCTTGTCCACCACATGTACATTCAGTAATATAATATACCAATACTATTAAAGCTAATACCAAATGTGAGCGTCTCTTCAAGCTATTTTGTGGAGAACAAAAAGCAGATTATATCAGTATTTTAGTTAGAACTATTTGATACTCTTAGTGTTTTAAAGCGACAACCCTGACCTGACTTGTTAACAGTTGATTGTAACAGTAGATTGTAAAGCATTTGTTAGCCGATATCTTTGAAAAAATCAATATATTAAATAAGCAACTTTAAGGAACAAATAAAACTCTTGCCAATGCAATTTTTGGTTTCATTACCCTTATTGAGTTATGTCAGAAATATATTAATAACAAAAACTTTGAACAGTTTCACTGCCTCCAAAAATGTGAAGTAAATGATATCGCTATTCTTGTTATTGTCGATCATCTGAATATTCAAATTCTAAATAATCTTTATGTAAATATTTACAACTATAACATAATATTGGTATAATACATGTATATACGTTGTAAATAATAATATGCCTGGCTTATTCCCTTTTTATTCACCTCGAGATTAGCGGATGTTTGTTCATAGTAGTGTGACGTCTGTTTTATATTTTTTTGTTTAGGATTATATTTTTAAGTTTTTGTTTGAAAGTGGTGTAATTGAGTGTTTTTATATATTCCTCTAAGTTGTTGTACTGTTTTATAGATTCTGTTGTTAAAGTTTGTGAAAATTTAGATGAATAATTTTATTAAAATTATTTCGAATTTGAATTTCAGTTTTTCATTATATGTTTTGATAGTTACTTACTGTGTTTCGTTAACAATTTCCCAATAATTTTTTCATAAAACCTATCATTTAAGTTTCTTAAGTGAACAATTATTTTTTTTTAATATTGAAAATTATGTATTTGTTACATATGGGGGCATAAGAATTTTAGAAAGGCTTAGGAGGGGCATGGCACAAAAAAGGTTGGGAAATACTGTTCTAAAGGATTTAAGCACTTTTTAAGCACTATCTAATAAACCCAAAATCCAATATGGCCACCATAAGAAAACAAAAAGATAGCTTTAATAAACTGGAAACAATTGTGAATCGGGTATTTCTGTTTACACCAAAAAATTTGTCTTAAAGAAGTGTCTGAATAATGTACAGGTTTAACAGCGATCGCGTTAGGTATTATAGAGTTATTAAGGAAAATTAAAATTGGCAAATTTAGTTTTTTTTTTAAATATCTTAAAATTGAAAAAAGTTAAGGTAAATTTGAAATAGGATTTGTTTTGTGGACTGTTTTCTGCAAAACATTCTCCATTTAACCGTTGCTCTATCTCTTCTAGTAACAGAGATACCAATGGTGAGCATCGAAATTGGGACACCCTGTATATCACGAGATTTGCTAGGTTTTATTTTACAGAATACATCCCAAGGTATGAATTTGAATTGAATATTTTAGTCAATTTGAGATTGTGTATCTTTTCCAATTTGTGACACTGGTAATTTCCCGTGGATGTTACTGGCAAAATTAGCAAAAAAATATTTATATTCATTACATGTAATATGTTATTTCTTAAATAATATATGCCTTAAGCGCATTAATTGCTTTAAACATTTAGGGGTGCTTTTTACCAGTAACTAGAGCTTTTCTGAGCACATCGGTAAAGTTATCTTTAAAGCATGCCAAATGCCTAAGATTTCAAAAACCCTAGAAACATAATAAGATTATTCGTTCCCAGTTATTGTACTTTGATTTGGAGCCCCTATTCTGCTCAGGAAGTTATTGCTCTCGAGCCTCTTCAGAAAAAAATCTTCAAATTTTTATCTTTTAAATTTGTTATTCGGTTTGGGAACACATCAGCATAGGCGCTTTTATGGCGGTATCTATTTGTCCGTAAACTATTATGTGATAACATTAAATCTGCCAAAATTTTAGCGAAGTCAGCATCGGTGTAGCAGCCAGACATCTACGATGCAATTAAACATTTTCAGAAACTTATAAAAAGACTGACTATGCCAAATATTTTAAATTCTATTACTTTTAATAATTTGCGTAAGATTGTCCTAAACATGTAATTTTATTTTCGTTTTTAAATTGTATACTTTAATTTTAAGGTGTTGCGACTTGAATGTATTTATGTTCTTAAGTCTGTTTTGTAAAATTTGTATTAATGTCTTAAGTATTTTATGACAAATTGTTAATTTCCCCTTTATCATATGTCCAACTATTTTTGTAGTTATTTATTGTTTAAGAAATTTACAATTATTTCTTTTGTTAAAATTCAATAATATATCGTAATAACAATAATCTCTATTTTCAAAATGTTATTTACATGTTACAGAAAGAAAATAATGCCAGAACAATAATAAAATATACTAGTTAGGTTATTTACAGATTTACTTACTAAATAAATATTAATCTTTATACAAAACATATAACATACATAAATATATTTAAGCATATTTTAAATTTGGACACTTTTCCCTTTCTATTGTTTACAGTAAGTTTAGTAAAATAAGAAATAGTGTGTAAACAATAGAAATTGGTCAAGGGAAAAGTAAATATATATATATATATATTTCCTATTCCGTTAGTATTGAAAATATAAAATGTTTCTTTTAAGAAAATCTTTAATTGTTTTTTAAACGAATCTTGAACTGTTTTTTTATAGTAAGATGTATAACTAATTGTTTTCTAGAAAATTTAAATTTAAAAGGGATTTTTTATTTTTACAACCTTAGTCTGTCCAGCTTAGTTTTAAGAATATTTTAAAATGTAAAATTTATAAACCGAATTTTTTTTGTGTTTTAAACTGTACTTTGATAGGTTCTTGGTATGCTTTCCTTAAAAATACAAGGTGAAAGTTTTATCTGCATTTTTTGTGTGCAAATTATTAAATTTTTCCTTTGAGAAATTTTCTAATTTGTTTATATTAAGCAACCGTCTCTGTTCAAGAATTGTTCTATTGTTCTATTTTAGCCAAGCTTTAAACCGCATCTTAACTATTAAAGAGAATTTCTAATTAAAATTTATTTTATATAATAATAAGTGTTTTCAAAAGATTTTAAAATGTTTCTTTTAGTGAAATTTTTAGTTGCATCTTTTGTAAAATTTTATTTGTTTTCAAGCAAATTTATCGTTTTCATTTTCAAATGTTAAACTGCTTCTTCGGGAAAATGTAAATGTTATCAATCAAATGAATGTATTTAAATTTAATTGATAATATTAAGTTTCCTCTTGAGTAATTTATCTACTGTTACCGTTTTGATAAATCTGTTGCGAGTTTTAAGGGTTTTTTTATTATTTCATTTATCTTTCAATAGAATACATTTTTTTTTTCGATAATTTTCAAATAAACATTCAACTTCTTTAAACAAGTGTTTCTTCTTTGAAAATTTGCAAAAATTTTAGATGTTAGTCAAATCTATTTAAATAGTTTTTATTTCTTTCTTTTTAATTTTATACTGTTTTTCAAATATAAATTATTACGTGTTGTTAAAGTTTTAAAATATTTTAGGTGATTTGAACCAATTTTAAATTTTCTGATTTGTAAAATTAAACTAATCTATTTACTACCTTCATTTTTTAACATTTTTTTCTTTAAAAAATATTCTTTATAATTATATTTTAAGTTAAGGAACTTTTCATGAAATAGAAAAGCACTTTCAAAAAGTTTCAATTATGTTCCTGAACAATTTTTGAACAAATTTTAAAGTGCTTATTCAAATTTTAACTGTTTTTTCTTAACATTTTTAAGGGAGTTTTAAAACCTTTCAAACTATTTCAATCGATTCTAAATCCAACTCTGTGGAAACTTTACACAGTTTATTTGTTAATTTTTTAAACTGTTTTTCAATTAAATTAATTAAAAATTCAATTGTTTGCTGATTTCAATAGATTTTCAATCGTTTAATAAAAAAATAAACTATTTAAAGTAACAACTGTTTTTTGTTACATAAAAAAAAAAATTTTTATGTAAAAGTTTATTTTTCCAATATTTTCTGACTTTTAAAAAAATTCTCAATTTTTCGTTATTTCATTAAAAATCTAATTTATCTGATTTTGGTAAATTTTCAGTTATTTTTATCAAAAAACTTTTATTTTTCAATTTTTACTGTTTTACAATTTTTTACCTTTTTAAAATTCAATTTGAAACTGTTTTAAATATCCTTGTTAATACGTTCTCCATTTTATTCTGATAAAACCCAAAATTTTACTCCAGTTTCCAATTGCATTAATAAAAATATTTGTTTTACTAAATTTAACTTACAGTTTTTATTTTGAATGCTTTTTTAATGTAGCTTTTTTTAGTTAGATATATAGTATTTTTAAGCAAATTTAAAAGTACGTTCTCAAGTAAGTATATGATGATTTTTGTTGGTAAATTTCATTTGTTTCTTGAAAAGAATTCAAATGTTGTGTTTAATATGTTTTAAAAATATTTTATTTTGTCAAATTTTCAAATATATTTATAGACAAATTTATCAATTTTAAACAACGTTTGAACTGTTGTTTTATTATTTATTTAGTTGCTTAAAAATATTTAAGTTGTTTTGGCATTATTTTAATTTTTGTTTTAGCAGTTTCTACCAAATTTATAATTTTTTTTTTAGTTTTTAATATTTTTAACAAATTTGTTTGATGTTGGTAAAAATGTATCTATTTTCAAGCCACTTCTGGAATTCTGAAATTTTTTCCAAACACTTTTTTGTCAAACTTTTACTGTTTTTTAGAAATAATTTACCATTTTAAAATATTTTTAACAAATTCAACACTTTAATCTATTTCTAATGAAAATTTTAACCTGATCTTTGAACAAATTTTCTCCTTACTTCATTTTTTTCTAAATATCAACTTTTTTTAACAAAATTGAAAGAGTTTTTTTATTTTTAAAGGTTTGCTACGAATTTTAAATAATTTTATTACGAAACTGTTAATAAATCGTCCTTTTCCATAATTTTTTTCTTTTTCTCTATTCAAAAAACAACAATTATATAAGATAAATATATGATTAATAAATGTGAATTAGTTCGTCCATTTAGACAATCGACTATTGGTTCCTATACCTTTGTTTTTTCCTATTTTTGAACTTTTAAAAATAATCTTAGATAAAATTTAATCTATATTGTTGGTTCGAGTTTACGTGAAGTGTTTTGTAAATAAAAATAACACACAGTTTATTCCTTACTTCACTTGTTTATTAATTGTTAAATGTACATTTCGTTCACAAGGTGAACATTATCAATAACAAATTTAATCTATTTTAACGCATATTACTTTTGCTACAAAATCTAACTGTTTTTTTTTAAATTTAAGCTGTATATTTTTAAGCCAATTTTCAATTTTATATCACCACTCCCCATCCTGCTGGAAACAAATTGCGTAACTATTATTATTAATAATCCCAGCTTATTCTTTCAACATAATTTTACCTTTTTCATTTAATTGAGTTGCAAATTAATTTAATAAAATAAAACTCCGTCGACGGAATATAATATGACGTGAAGTCTTAATTTAATGATCATTCGATTATAATTTTAAATATCCGAAGGAAATTACTTTTATCGTTTAATTACTGTTACCGAGAAATGCGAGCGATTCAACTCGCCGTACCCCACAGTGCGTCGGAATTAAAACGTCGCCCAATTAATTCACGCAAAATTTCAAATCGCCCCACCCATCCCCATAAAAACGACGGCTTAATCGCCCGCCCTGCCCCCCTGCAGCCCCTCGCCGCCCGCTGAATAATAATAAAGCGAAACCGATCGAAACAAATTTGCCGTCAATTAGTACGCACCGAGGGCCTCCCATTCGGCTTTAATTGGCGACGATCGCTTCTTAAATGCGGACGATAAAAAGGCAAAAATTGAAATTAAATGGAAGCGAAAGAATGGACAATCCGGCCTTCGCATTAAGGCTCACCACGCCGAGTCGTACCGTTGCGCCACTTCTTTTACAATTCCAATTTAATCGCCTTTAATTAGTGCTTTACTTTTCTGGCATTTACTACTCCCCGACGATGATCGCCACACCGATGGCATTTATTGGGCTTATTAAAATTTAATTTATATTTTATATTTTATTTAATTATCTCCGGCATTATTGTTTCGTAATTGATTTCACACAACGATAAATGCACCATCAATATTACGTTATGATACTCCAGCGATGTTTTGTAATATTAAGGTATAGAAATCGATTAATGATTTCATAATTAGTTAGAATTAGAATTTGTTGATGTAAATTGATGAAAATAGAATTTAACCTGAAGGTGCTTCAGTTTTTTTTTTTAAATATGTGTCATCTGCCTTTTCTTAATTATTATCTATGATATACCATATCTATCATCTGTTATTTTTTTATCTACAATCTATCAGCTATCATCTATATTTTGACTTTCATTTGATTAATTTCTGTTTAATTACTCCTGATTTCTTGCATTTTTGTCCACTGTCGTCTATTATCTTCTATCCTTGGTATTTAGATTTAAATCTGTTATCTGACGTCTAGCATATGACATCTGACATTTATTATTGAGCAACTGTTATAAGAATAATCTGTTATTAGAAATCTAATATGTTACCTGTTACCTGCAATTTGTCATTGATCTTCTGTTATCTGTTATTTGTTATATGTCCTGTATCATTTGCCACCTATTATTGTTCTTTTGTTATATATCGTCTGCCATCACCTTATCATCATCTAGCTTCTATCTTTGCCGTGTCCTGCCTGCCATCTATTATCTAGCATCTTCAATCCCGTTTCTATCATCTGATATCTAGCTTTATTGTTAAATAATATAATATTCGCTATAAATGATATAAATCTATTGTTTGTCATCTATTGTATGTTATCTGTGATGTATCATACAACTGTCATCTGTTATCAGCTATATATCATCTGACATCTGTCTACTGTCATCTGTCATTTTTAATCAGTCATCTATAATATGACATCTATCTTTTGTTATATGTTACCTGTTAACTGTTGTATATCCAACATATTCTATATGTTATTGAAAAAAAAACATATTAAGGTTAAAATTAGATTTAATAATAAAAAACCAAAGTTTTGTAAATTTGAAAAATTAATGATATAAATATTATAACGTTTGTCACATATTATAACTTATCTATGATCTGTCCTATAGTTGATTCTCATTCTCATTCTTATCTATAATCTATCATTTATTTATTATTTGTAATCTGTCATCTGCCATCAGACATTTATCATCTGTCGGCTCTCATCTGTCACCTATTACCTATAATCTATTTATCATCTGCAATCTGTTACCTGTCTACCATCAGCAATCTGTCGTTTGTTACCTGTCATCTGTTAACCATTATCTGTCACCGTACCTGTAATCATTGGTTATCTGCCATATGCCATTTGGTATATCTTACTTGCAATCTATCTGTCATATGTTAACTACCATTTATCATCTATTATCTGCAATCTGTTAAGTGCTGTACATCTAATATCTATCTGTTATCTGCAAACTACTGTCTATCATCTGTCATCTATAAACTGTTAACACTTGACATAGATTTTCTATAAATAATATAAATATATTGTCATCTATTATATGTAATCTACGATCCATCATATTTGTTATATTATATGTGTCAATTGTTGAATAAGATTCGCCATAAATGATAATCTAACTTAAACAACTGCTATCTGCCATCTGTCAACTGTCATCTTTTATCTGTAATCTGTTATATTTCATCTATCTTCTGCCATTTGTCATCTGTCATCCGCCATGTCATATACCATTTGTTATCTGTTACATGTAATCTATCTGTCATATTCTAACTACGGTCTATCATCTATCATCTAGAATCTGTTAAATGCTATACATCTAACATATTTTATGTGGAATCGAAATAAAAAATACATTTCAAGGTTAGAACGTCAATAAGAGAAGAAGACTTATAAATCTGAAAAATTAATATGATATACATATATCGTTTGACGTGCATTACCTCTTATTTATGTCCTGATATATATCTGCTGTCATCTATAAACTACTTTGTCATCTGTGACTTGTAATCTGTCATCTATTATCTATCTCTTAAAATCTCCTATCTGCCATCTATCATCTGTAATCTGCCATTTGTCGTCTTTTAACTACTTTCTATTATTATCTGGTATTTGCCATTGATTATATGACACCTGTCATTTGTCATGTGTCATTTGTTATCATCTATAATTTATAATTTGCTAAATGCTGTATATCTAACATCTGTTATCTGTTATTTAAATAAAATACATTTTAAGGTTGAAACGTCCAAAAATAAATATAATTAAAATTGAAAACTTTTAATGTCACTGTCATCTCTCATTAGTCATTTGTGAACTATATTTTATTATTATCTGGAACTTATCATGAAATAACTAACATCTATCATCTGTGATATATCATTTGTCATTATCATCTGTGATATGTTATTTGTTATTATCTATAATCTGTTAACATCTGTTATCTGTTACCGTAAAATAAAATGCATTTTAAGGTTGAAACGTCAAAAATTAAAAATAATTAAAATTGAATAATTTTGATAAATTCAGGCGACCTATCAACTGATACATTCTTGACATACATACAATATTTGACATATATTATCTTGTATCTATAAGCTGTTCTATATCTGCTGTCATCTATAAACTGCTCTTTCATCTGTGACCTGTAATCTACCATCTATTATCTGTCACCCGAAATCTTCTAATTTATCTTTCATCTATTATCTATCATCTGTCATGTCATATGTCATATATCATGTATCACATGTCATCTGTAATCTGTCATCTATCATCTGCCATCTATAATTTGTCAATTATGTCAATGTTATTTTATTATTATTTGGCACTTATCATTGGTTATGTGACTTTTGTGATCTATTACCTATCACCTGTCATCTGCCATCAGTCATCTGTTATATGTCTACAGATGGCAGCGTAATTAAATAAACAAAAAAATTACAATTTATTTGATGGCCTTCTATCTTAAATAATAAAAATAATAATAATAAATTATTCAAGAATCATACATAAAATGATGATAGATGATTTTATGTATTTTACAGTTAGTCATTTGTCATCTGTCATCTGCCATCTGTCATATGCCATTTTTTATCTATTACTTATAAATTGATATGCGTCAATTCCACAATTAGAATTAATACAAACTGTTAAAATCCGTTTACGTTATAAAAGAATTTTTAAGTTATGCTGTATTCGTATGTATGTATATCTTATAGTTAGAATTATATATATATTTTTTTATGCGTTGTGTTTCAAGTATATGATTTGTATTCTTTTTATGACTTGTCCAACACATTGTTGTTTCTTGGATTAATAAAGTATCTATCTATCTATAATCTATAGGTCATGTGCCAACTACAGTTTATCATCTATCATCTATAATATATTAACTGTTGTATATCTAACATATGTTATCTGGTATCGAAAGGTTAAAACGTCAAAAAGTAAATATCATTTAAATTTAAAGCTTTTAATAAAGAAAACCTCAAAGGGCTTATAAATCTGAAAAAAATGGTATCATATACATATAACGTTTTACATGTATTACCTCTTATCTATAGCCTGTTCTATATCTTCTGTCATCCATTAACTAATCTGTCATCTGAGACCTATATAATTTGCCATCCATCATCTGTCACCTAAAATCTTTTATCTGTCACCTGTCATATATCATCTGTCATTTATCATTAATCATTTGTCATTTGTTATTTGTCATTTGTCATTTGTCATTTGTCATTTGTCATTTGTCATTTGTCATTTGTCATTTGTCATTTGTCATTTGTCATTTGCTATATGTCATTTGTCAATTATCATTTGTCATTTGTCATTTGTCATTTGTCATTTGTCATATGTCATCTGTTATCTGTTTTATTTAATTTATTCTGTGGTAAGTGTTGATATCCAACATTTTTAATTTATTATCGAAAAGAATATTTCAAGGTATGAATCTGAGAAATTAAGTAAAACATTCCCTTTGCTGATATCACACTATATTTTACTGAAATTTTAAGTTTGAAAGGATCAGCTTTTGATCGAAACTCGAGTCATTGGTAAGAATATAGTGTGATATCAAAAAAGAAAGTGTTTTATTTAAATATTCAAGATGTATCACGAAGTGAACGCCTCAAAAGTTAATCCATTTTTGAAATATTAAAGATATACATATAACGTTTTGTCATATATTATCTCTTATTTGTGATCCGCCCTATATCTGCTGTTATCTTGCATCTGATCTGTAATATACTATTATCATCTGTCACCTGTAATCCTTGATCTATCACCTGTAATCTGCTATTTGTTATCTATCATCTGTCATCTGTTATCTTTCACCTATGAGCTGTAATCTTTCTGTCACCTGTTATCAGTCATCTGTTATCTAATTCCTACAATCTATCTACCATCTGCCATCTATCATCTGTCATCTGCCATCAGTCTTTTATCATTTGTCATCTGTTATCTGTTACCGGATACCTGTAATCTATTTATCATCTGCCATCTGTCATTTGTCATTTGTCATTTGTCATCTGTCATATCAAATGTTATTTGTTATCTGTTATCATCGATCATCGACGGTCTATCATCTACCATCTATAATTTGTTAACAATTGTATATCTAACATCTGTTATCTTTTATCGAAAAATAATACATTTTAAGGTTTCAAATGTCAAAAAATAGAAATAAGTAATATTGAAAACTTTTGATAAATTATTATCTCATAAAACAGATGACTCATAAAATTTAAAATCATTTGTATCTGCCATAAAACACATGTTATTTGTTTCTTGTCAGATAAGAGCTCACATCTGTCAGCTATGAGGTGCTACCTGTCATCTCTAATCTATCATTTGTTATCTGTTTTTTGTCAGCTGTGTGTTGTCATCTGTAACTTACTTGTCTTATGTCACCTGTTTCTTGTCAGATGAGAGCTGTAATCAGTCATCTCGCATTTATCATCTGCTTTTTTGTCAGCTATGAGTTGTCATCTGGCATCTTTTATGTGTTTTTTCCACCTGTTAGCTGTCATCTGTCAAATAAAATCAAATTTAGTATTTATGATATATTATTTATCATTTGACAAATGTCATCGATCAAACGTCAGTTGTTAGTTAGTCTTGTCAGTTGAGATCTGCTTTTATCAACTATAAGCTGTCAACTATCATTTGTATCTGTCATAAACCGCATTTCATCTGTTTCTTATCAGATAAAAACTGTCATCAGTAATCTCACATCTACTTGACTTGATTTGACTTATGTAAGGACTTTGTCTAATCAGCATCAATTAATATATGATTAGTATTATTATCATATTTTTTGTCAGCTATGAGCTATACATTTATCTGTCATCTGTCTACTAACAGTCGGGCGATCAATTGCCTTTTGTCATCTGCCATGTGCCTTCTGCCTTCTATCAACCTTTATCTCTTATCTCCCAACTGCCTCTTGACATTTGGCTGCTATCTGTCACCTTACATTTGGATCAATGCTTGTTTAGAATATATGGCTCTAAATCAACATTTAAAAAAATATTATTTTTATTTTCCACGTCGTCTGTTATCTGTCATCTATCATCTACCATGTGTCATCTGTCATCTGTCATTCACCATCTACCATCTGTCATCTGTCATCTGTAATTTGTCATTTGTCATCAGTCATCTGTCATCTGCCAATTGATATCTGTCATATCATATATCATCTGTCATCTATAATCTGCCATTTGCCTTCTGACATGTGGAATCTGATAATCTTCTTCCATTTCACCTGTTATCTATTATCTATCATCTGTCATCTATCATATGTAATATATCATATACCACATGTCATCTGCAATCTGTCATCTATCATCTGCCATCTGTAATATGTCAACTGTATTTCATTATTATCTAGCACTTGTCATTGCTAATCTCACTTTTGTGATCTATTATCTATCATCTGTCATCTGTTATATGCCATATATCATCTGTAACGTTTCATCTGGAAACTGCATCTGATTATTATTTTGCACTAGTCGTTGATTCTCTAACATCTGTCATTATTATTAAATAACATAAGATTCCCTGTCGTATTTCAACTATTTTATCGTATCTATGATGTATCAATTATATGCAGCCATCTATTATCAGCTCTATATCATCTGTCATCTGTCATTTATAATTGCCATCTAACATCTGTCAACTAACGTCTGTCTTATCTGTCATTTACCAACTATGTTGTCATCTGTCATCTATCAGTTGTCACTTGTTTTTGGCAGCTGCGGGATGTCATTTATCATATTTTTTTTGTTAGCTTGTCAGATCTCAACTGACAAGAAACATATGACATATGGCTTATGACAGATACAAATAATAGATGCCAGTTCTATCATTTGTATTTGTCATAAGCCATATGTCATATGTTTCTTGTCAGTTCTTATCTGCCATCTGCCGTCCGACTTTTGTCGTTTATCAACTGCTCATCAAACATTTATTTTATGGCATCTGTAATTTAGTATTTGACATCTGTCATTATTGTTAGATATTATAAGATTCACTGTAAATGATATAAATATATTCATCTATTATATCTTACCTGTGAATCATCATATATACCCTGTTATCTGTTATCAGTTCTGTGTCCACTGCTATCTGCTATCTGACAACTGTATCTTTCATCTATCATCATGTCCTCTATTATCTGTCATCTGTGATCTATCATCTGCCATCTGTCATCTGACATCTGATATCTGACATCTGTCATTTGCTATCTGTCATTTGTAATCAGTTGTCTGCTAACTATCCTCTATCATCTATCATTTATAATATCTGTATATCCAACATCTGTAATCTGTTATCGAAAGACCAATTAGGTTTGAGACGTCACAAAATAAATATAATTAAAATTATCTAGCATCTGTCATCTGATACCTGTAATCTATCTGTCATCTGCCAATTATCATCTATTATCTATTATCTATAATTGGTTAACTGTTGTATATCAAATATACAGGGTGTTAATACTAAGTCCTTACACCCGAAAATGGCAGTAAGAACTCCTTAAAACAAATAACTTTTCTTAAAGCCAATTTGTGATTTGGTGCTCCGGTTCGTAGTTCTTTTGTTTTTCTAAAACTCCCTTATTTGAAGGACTATTTTGAAAAACCAAAAAGATTCAAAAGTAGCTTTTGGCTCTCTAAAACATTTGTATTTACAATTATTTTTTATAATTTCAAATAACAAAATGGCGACCGATCAAAAATGTCAAAACAAAATATTTTGAAAGTAAAATATATATAAAATCCTATATGTTTTACTTTATATAGTTCTTCAAGTAAGGGGGTTATAGCGACTTTTAGAAAAACAAATGAACTCCAATAACTCCGAACCGGAGCACCAAATCGCAAATTGGAACTAAGAAAAGTTATTTGTTTTAAGGAGTTCTTACTGCCATTTTCGGGTGTAACGACATAGTATTAACACCCTGTATATTTGATATACAGCCACCTGACATTTGTATTTGCCATCTGTCAAATGGCATCTGCCACCTCTTATTTTTTTATGGCATCTGTTATTCATTATCTGACATGTGTCATTATTGTTCCCATCTGTCATCTGTTATTTGCAATCTGATATTTGTCTGTCAACTGAACATCAATAATTTATTATCTGGCATCTGTCATTCATTATGTGACATCTGTCATTATTTTTGAATAACATAAGGTTCGCTATAAATATTATAAATATATTGTTTTATATTATATTACATCTCTAACCTATATTCATGTGCTGTTATCTCTTATCAGCTCTGTGTCATCTCATATCTGTCAACTGTCAACTATCATTTGTCATCTGTCATCTTTCATCTTTAATCTGTCATATATCATCTGCCATTTGATATTTGTCATTTAACCACCGTTTATCATCTATAATCTGTTAACTGCTGTTTATCTAGCATCTGTTATCTTATATCGGAAATATACATTTTAAGGTTAAAACATTAAAAAGTAAATATAATTAAAATTAAAAACTTATAATATTGAAAAACTTAGCAGAAGCAGAATATGACCTGTTCTAAATCTGCTGTCATCCATTTACTAAGCTGTCATCTGTGGCCTGTAATTTGCCATGTATCATCTGTCGCTTAAAATCTTCTATCTGCCACCTGTCTTTCATTTGTCATTTGTCATATATCATCTGTAATCTGTAATTTGCCATCTGTCATCATTTGTTCTCTGTTACATGTTAACTGTTGAATATCAAACAAACATTTTTAATGTATTATCGAAAAAAATATTTCAAGGTTGAAATTAGGATTAAAATATTTTGATAATAAAAAACCCTAGAACTATTGTGAATTTAAAAAGTGTGGTCTGCCATATATCTGTTATATGTCACTTGTTACCTGTAATCTGTCTGCCATCTATCACCTGTTATCAGTCACTTGTCAACTGTCATCTGTCACCTGATAGTTGTAATCTATCATCTGCCATCTGTCATCTATCATTTCTTATCTGCCATCAGTTATCTATCATTTGTCATCTATTATCTGTCATGTCATGTGTCATTTGTTATCTGTTATTTGTAATACATCTATCATATTCCATCTACGGTCTATCATCTATCATCTATAATATTTTTACTGCTGTATATATAACGTCAAAAATTAAAAATAATTAAAATTGAAATCTTTTGATAATAAAAACTCAGGCGACTTATAAATTTAAAAAATTAATGATGTGCATATAACGTTTATAAACTACTCTGTCACCTGAAATCTTCTATTTCGCCTGTCAGCTGTTATCTATCATTTGTAATTTATCATCATTTGTCATATTTCATATATTAAATCCTACATGTCATCTGTAAGTTTCATAATTATCTGGCACTTGTCATTGATTATCTGACTTTTTTGATCTATTATCTGTCATCTGTCATCAGTCATCTGATATAAGTCATATTTCATTTGCAATTTGTTATCTGACATCTGTCACTTGTTATTTGTCATCTGTCATTTCTAAATCAACAATTTATCCATTATTTATTACCTATAACTTGTCATTTATTATCTGACATCGGTCATTATTATTGAATAACATAAGATTCCATGTAAATTATATAAATTTATCGCATTCATCTATTATATCGTACTTCTGATCAATCATATATATGCTGCAATCTTCACACAGAGGTTATGTGTCATCTGTCATTTGCTAATCGTCATATATGCTGTTATATGTTATCAGCCTCTATCATCTGTCATCTGTCTTCTATCTTATGCCGTATGTCTTATGCCATCTGTTATCTGTCATCTGCAACTCTTATCTCCTATCTGCCATCTGTCATATGTTATCTGTTACTTGTAATCTATTTATCTTCTATCGTCTATCATGTATAATCTTGTAACTGCTCTAAATCTAATGTATGTTTTTTGTTATCGAAAAAATAAAGTTCTTAAGGTCAAAAAATAATATAATTTAAATTAGAATTAAACATTTTTGATAATAGAACGGAAATCTTCCATATGAGACTTGCCATCTTCAAACTGTTATATGTCTTCTGTCATCTATCACTTGTCATCTGGAAACTGTCATCTATCATCTGACATCTGGCATATATGTTAAAGAATATAATATTCGCTACAAATAAAAAATCTATTGTTTGTCATATATTGTATCTAATCTGTCATCTGTCATCTATTATTATCCATAATCTATCATGTGTTATTCCTTACCTGTTAAACATCTTTTATATGTTATTAAAAAAACATGTTATGGTTAAAATTAGAATTTAAACATTGTGATAATAAAAGTACCAGAAGTTTTGTCACATATTATATCTTATCTATGATCTGTCCTATATTTTATGTCATCTTCTTCATCTACCATCTATTTACTATGTGTTATTTGCCATCAGCTATCTGCCATGTATCATCTGTCACCTATTACCTATAATCATTTGTTATTTCGTATCTTTCATTGTTGTTAAATGACAAAAAATCTATTGTTATATATTATATCTTGTCTGAGATATATCATATATATGTTGTCATCTGTAATATGCTCTGTATCGACTGCCATTTGCCATCCGTCATCAATCATCAATACACTGACATCTGTTAACTGCCACTTGTTATTGCCCATCTGTCATCTGTTATTTATCATCTGCCATCTGTCATCTGTCAGTTGCCATGTCATCTGTCATCAGTCATCTGTACCTGTAAGCATTTGTCATCTGTCATATGCCATTTATTATCTGTTACTTCTATTCTATATGTCATATGTTAACTACCGTTTATCATCTATTATTTATAATCTGTTAACCGCTGTACATCTAACATATGTTATCTGTTATCGAAAATAAAAATATATTTTAAGGTTGGAACGTCAAAAAATAAATGTAATTAAAATTGAAAACTTTTAATAATAAAACATTCGAAGACTTATAAATTTGCAAAATTAATGATATACATATAACGTTGGACATGCATTATATATTATCTATGACCAGTTATTTATTTGCTGTTACTTATTAACTGATATGTCATCTGCGACTTGTAATCTGCCATCTATCATCTGTCACCCGAAATACTTTATCTGCCACATGTCATCTGTCATATGTCATCTGTAATCTATAATTTGCCATGTGTTATTTAATCTATCATTTGTTCTCTGTAACCTGTTAACTTAATATCCACCATCTTTACATGTTATTAAAAAAAAAATAAGGTTGAAATAAAAGTTGAATTTTTTATAATAAAAAAAAAACAAGAAAAATTATGAATTTTACAAATAACGTTTGACACACATTAACTCTTATCTGCAATCTGCCTTAGATTATCTTGTTTCTGATCTATAATCTACCTGTCATCTGCTATTTATTATCTTTCATCTGTTATATGTCAACCGTTAACTGTAATCTATCTGTCATCTGCAAGCTGTCATTAGCCATCTGACATCTCTTGTCTGTAATATGTCATTTGTTATCTGTAAAATGCTCACCTATCATTTATTACCTCGCACTTGTGACTGATTATCTGATATCTGTCATTATTGTTGAATAACACATGATATAAATTTATCGCTTTTCATCTATTATATCATCTGTGATTTATCATATATAAACTGTCATCTGTTTTTAACTTTGTTATTATCTGTCATCTTTATCCATCATCTGCCACCTGACATTTGTATTTGCCATCTGTCAAATGGCATCTGCCACCTCTTATTTTTTTTATGGCATCTGTTATTCATTATCTGACATGTGTAATTATTGTTCCCATCCGTCATCTGTTATTTGCAATCTGATATTTGTCTGTCAACTGAACATCAATCATTTATTATCTGGCATCTGTCATTCATTATGTGACATCTGTCATTATTTTTGAATAACATAAGGTTCGCTATAAATATTATAAATATATTGTTTTATATTATATTACATCTCTAACCTATATTCATGTGCTCTTATCTCTTATCAGCTCTGTGTCAACTGCCATCTGCTATCTGTCAACTTTCAACTATCATTTGTCATTCACGGTTTGATTTATCACTATTGAATTAAAACACTTTGGAATTACCTTCCTTCACATTTATTTTTATATGTCAGAAAGAAATTACAATATATTTTAATTCAATATCGTTTATCATATGTCATCTTACATCTTTCATCTGTCATCTGTCATCTGTCATCTTTCATCTGTCATCTGTCATCTATCATTTGTCATCTGTCATCTGCCATTTGTCATTTTTTAATTGTCATCTGTCATCTGTCATCTGCTATCTGCTATTTGTAGCCTATTACTTGTAATCTGTCTGTCACATGCTAAGCACCGTTTATCATCTATCATCTATAATCTGTAAACTCAGAAGGCTAATACATTTGAAAAATTAATGATATTCATTTAACCTTCGACATAATTACCTCTGAAATATGACCTGCTCTAAATCTGCTGTCATCCATTTACTAAGCTGTCATTTGTGACCTGTAATTTTCCATGTATCATCTGTCGCCTAAAATCTATCTGTCACCTGTCTTTCATTTGTCATCTGTAATATATCATCTGTAATCTGTAGTTTGCCATCTGTTATCTATAATGTAGCATCTGTTACCTGTTATCTGTCATCATTTGTTCTCTGTTACATGTTAACTGTTGTATATCAAACATACATTTTTAATGTATTATCGAAAAAAATATTTCAAGGTTGAAATTAGGATTAAAATATTTTGATAATAAAAAAAAAAAAACCAGAAGTTTTGTGAATTTAAAAAGTGAAAGATATACATATACGGTTTTTCACATAATATCTCCTACCTGTGATCTGCCATATATCTGCTGTTATCTTGTATCTGATCTGTAATCTACCATTATCATCTGTCACTCTATCTGCCACCTGTCATCTGCTATGTGTTATCTATCATCTGCAATCTGTTATATGTCACTTGTTACCTGTTATATATCTGCCATCTGTTACTTGTTATCAGTCACCTGTCAACTGACATCTATCACCTGATACCTGTAATCTATCATCTACCATCTGTCATCTATTATTTCTTATCTGCCATTTGTTATCTATCATTCGTCATCTGTCATCTGTCATGTCATATGTCATGTGTTATCTGTTAATTGTAATACATCTACCATATTCTATCTAAGGTCTATCATCTGTCATCTATAATCTCTTAACTGTTGTATATCTCAAATCTGGTTTTTTTTAATCGAAAAATAATACTATTTAAGGTTGAGAAGTCAAAAAATAGAAATAAATAATATTGTACACATTCTATAATAAAAAAAACTCATGAACATATAAATTTGAAAAACTAATGATATACATATACATATCTTTGATCTAAGACTTGTTCTATAACCGCTGTCTTCTATTAACTGATCTATTATTTGTGACCTGTAACCTGTCATCTATTATTTTTCATCTAAAATCTGTCACCTGTTATCTGTCATATATTATCCATAATCTGTCATTTGGAACTTGTTATCTACCAACTGCATCTAATTATGTTCTATCGCTTGTAATTGATTGTGTGACTTCTGTAATCTATTATCTATCATATGCCATTAACTATCATTTATAATCTGTTAACTGCTGTCTATCTAACGTCTGTTGTATGTTATCAAAAAGTAAATACATTTTAAACTTGAAATGCCAAAAATTAAAAATAATTAAAATTAAAAAATTTGACAATAAAAATATAGGCATTAATGATATACATATAACTTTTAACATATATGATCTCTTATCTATTAAATGTTATATATCTGCTGACATCTATAAACTACTCTTTTATCTGTGGCCTGTAATATGCCATCTATTATTTGTCAAATAAAATCTTCTATTTCATCTGCCATCTATTATCTATCATCTGTCATATGTCATATATTATATACCACATGTTATCTGTAATCTGTCATTTATCATCTGTCATCGTATTTCATAGTTATACACTTGCATTGATTTTCTGACTTTTGTGATCCATTATCTATCATCTGTCATCAGCCATCTGTTATATGTCATACGTCATCTGGAATCTGTAACTTTACATCTGTTAACTGTATTGATTCTATGATAACTGTCGTTATTGTTGAATAACACTAGATTCGCTGAAAATGTTTTAGCTATTATGTCTTAGCTGTAATCCATCATATATATGCTGCCATCTGTTATTCATTTATCGTTGGCCTTCTATTTTAATTATACACATCAAAATAAATTATTTTAAAATAATACATAAAATTTTGTCCGACAGAAGCATATGCGGAGTTCACAACTAAATGTGTTCCTCCATGCAAACCCAATAATTAATCATGATGTTAAGGCAGTAAGGGTCCTCTTCGACATCTATGTCATCTGTCATGTGTCATCTTGTCTGTCATATGTTACCTGCATATATCTGGCATTTGTTACCTGTCATCTGCCATCTATTATTTTTCACCTATCATTTATTATCTAGCACTTGCTATTATTTGACATCTGTCATTATTGTTGAATAACATAAGATTCGCTCTAAATGATAGAAATCTATCATTTTTCAATTATTTCATCGTATCTGTGATTTATCAATTAAATACAGCCATCTATTATCAGCTCTGTATTTTCTGTAATCTTTCATCCGTCACCTATCAATTGTCATTTGTCATATGTTATTTTTACTAGTGATCTATCGACCGTCAACTGGCCTCTGCTATTTTTTATCTGTCATCTGCCATCTGCTATTTGTCGTCTGTCAACTGCTCAACAATTAGAAAATATTCTGGCATCTATCATTCAATATCCAACATATATCATTATTGTTGGATACCATAAAATTCGCTATAAATGATATTCTCATCTATTATATCTTACCTATGAATTATAAAATATATCTTGTCATCTGTTATCAGTTCTGTGTCAACTGCTATCTGCTATCTGTCAAATGCCATCTGGTACCTGTCATTTGTTATCTGTCAACTGTCAACCTGTCAATTATCAACTGTCAACTGTCAACTGTCAATTGTCAACCTGTCAACTATCAACTAGCTATCTGGTACCTGTCATTTGTTATCTGTCAACTGTCAACTGTCAACCTGTCAATTATCAACTGTCAACTGTCAACTATCAACTGTCAACTATCAACCTGTCGACCTATCCACCTGTCAACTGTCAACTTTCAACTGTCAACTTTCAACTCTCAACTGTCAACTGTCATATGTCATTTGTAATCTGCAATCTGTCATTTGTAATGACTTATCTACCAACTATCGTATATCATCTATCATTTATAACCTCTGTATATCCAACATCTATTATCTGTTATCGACAAACCAATTAAGTTTGAAACGTCAAAAAATAAATATAATTGAAATTATCCAGCATCTGTCATCTGTTTATTTTATTTTATTTTATTTTATTTTTGCCTGTAATCTATCTGTCATCTGCTAATTATCATCTATTATCTATTATCTATAATTGGTTAACTGCTGTATATCTAATATATATCATGTGTTATAAAAGAAAACATTTGAATGTTGAAACGTCATAAAAAATGAATAACATAATAATAAAAGTTGAAGGAAAAAAAAAACAAAAGAACTACAAATTTTAAGTTTTTTTTCGATTTCTCAATATTATTTCAATATTAATTTTAAGAACGTTTCAATTGTCAAATAGAATTAATAATTTCCTTCATAAACCTCAAGTTATAAACCTATTATAATTATTATTTAAAATTAGAATTTTCGCGGAGCGTTTGCAACCCTCTCAAAAATTGTTTGCATTCAGAAATGTCCTGAGGTATATTTAAGACTATTCCACTCCTATTGCATGTAGCCAATGAAAATGAGGCATGTGATATTTTTTAGCCAATCACGTCAATTTATAAGTGAATAAACACCAAGTTGCTGTTTATTCACCTGAATAACCTGAAGTTAGCTATTTCCCGACAAATGAATTGAATTAGCCTTGATAAAAAAGCGAAAAACGTTGTTTCTACGTATGTCAGTTGCAAGTAGGTTATAAAATCAAAAGGTTTGGTAACACTTCATCATCCATAATAAATGCGACGGTGACAAGTTCTGCACCAAAAAATCAAACTTAAACGAGATCGTGTGTTTGGAAACGATTTGAAGAAATCTGCGCCGATAAAAACTACCAGTTGTTAGCAAAACTTTAATGGAAACTCTTGCCGCGATTATGATGACTGGGCGTATAATATAAAGAAGGTAAATGCAAATGATTATAAGGGAGGTGTTATTTAATCAATGTCGAATTTTTCGACCAAAACACTGCAGGAGATATATCATAAAATTTTTAATATAGACATTGAACCATTCACCGATATTCGTTTCAAGTCGTGGAATAGTCTTTCCAAATACCATTCGTGATGACAATTAAATCGGAATAAATTTTGTTTTTAGCGCATTCAAGTTTGTTGCTTAATCGCGATTTTTATTCGAGCAACTGATAGAAAAAATCACGAGCCGCCAGGCGACAGTTGCTCTCATTAAAATCGCTAAGCAACAAACTTTCATGCAAAAACAAAATTTATTCGAGTAAATTGCCATCACTTATGGTATTACTTGTGATAAATTCAGGCGATCTATCAACTGATACATTCTTGACATAACATACATACAATATTTGACATATATTATCTTGTATCTATAAGCTGTTCTATATCTGCTGTCATCTATAAACTGCTCTTTCATCTGTGACCTGTAATCTACCATCTATTATCTGTCACCCGAAGCCTTCTAATTTATTTTTTATCTATTATCTATCATCTGTCATGTCATATGTCATATATCATATATCACATGTCATCTGTAATCTGTCATCTATCATCTGCCATCTACAATTTATCAATTATGTCAATGTTATTTTATTATTATCTGGCACTTATCATTGATTATGTGACTTTTGTGATCTATTACCTATCACCTGTCATGTGTCATCAGTCATCTGTTATATGTCTACAGATGGCAGCGTTATTAAATAAATTACAATTTATTTGATGGCCTTCTATCTTAAATAATAATAATTATAAATTATTCAAGATTCATACATAAAATGATGATAGATGATTTTATGTATTTTATGTCACTTGTCATTAGTCATTTATCATCTGTCATCTGCCATTTGCCATCTGTCATATGCCATTTTTTATCTATTACTTCTAATCTATATGTCATGTGCCAACCACAGTTTATCATCTATCATCTATAATATGTTAACTGCTGTATATCTAACACATGTTATCTGGTATCGAAAAAAATAATACATTTTAAGGTATTTAAATTGAAAGCTTTTAATAAAGAAAACCTCAAAGGGCTTATAAATCTAAAAAAAAATGATATCATATACCATATATCCATTAACTAAGCTGTCATCTGAGACCTATATAATTTGCTATCCATCATCTGTCACCTAAAAACTTTTACTTGTCATTTGTCATTTGTCATTTGTCATATGTCATCTGTTTTATTTCATTTATTCTGTGTTAAGTGTTGATATCCAACATTTTTAATATATTATCGAAAAGAATATTTCAAGGTTGAAATTAGGATTAAAATCTTTTGATAATAAAAAAAATCTAAAGTTTTTATGAATTTGAAAAATTAAGAAAAACATTCCCTTTTTTTTAAATATTCAAGATGTATCACGAAGTGAACAATTTTTGAAAAATTAAAGATATGGATTTAACATTTTTCACATATTATCTCTTATCTGTGATCTACCTTGTATCTGTTGTTATATTTCAACTGATCCGCCACCTGTCATCTGCTATCTCTAAACTACCATTTGTCATCTGTTATCTGTCACCTGTTACCGGTAATCTATCTGTGATCTGCCATCTATCTTCTATCATTTGTCATCTGTTATCTGTTACGGGATACCTTTAATTTATCTATTTCCTAACATCTGTCATCTGTCGTGTCATATGTCATTTGTTATCTATTATTTGTTATCCATCTATCATATGCCATCTACGGTAAATCATCTATCATCTATAATCTGTTAACTAGTGTATATCTAACATGTGTTATCTTTTATGGAGAAATAATACATTTGAAGGTTGAAACGTCAAAAAATAAAAGTAAATTATATTGAAAACTTTTGATAATAATTTACTCTTGAAACTTATAAATTTGAAAAACTAATGATATACATATAACGCGCGATATGTATTATTTTTTATCGTTGACCTCGTCTCTATCTGCTTCTATCTATATATAGCTGTCATATGTGACCCGTAAGCTGCCCACTATCATTTTTTATTTGAAATCTTTTCTCAGTCCCCTGGTATCTGTCATTTATTATTCATCAACTGTCATATTTCATATGTCATCTGGAATTTGTTATCTGTCAACTGCGTTTAATTATTATCTGACACTTCTAATTGATTATCTGACTTCTATTATTTGTTATTAATAATTATTATATAAAAAGTTATCGAAAAAATATATACATTTTAAGGTTGAAACATCAAAAATTAAAAATAATTAAAATTGAAAACTTTGATAATAAAAACTTAGGCAACTTATACATTTGAAAAATTAATGATATGCATATAACGTTTATAAACTACTCTATCACCTGAAATCTTCTTTCTCACCTGTCATCTGTTATCTAACATCTGTCATTTGTCATCTGCCATATGTGATATATCATATCCTGCATGTCATCTGTAAGCTGTCATATATCATATGCCATATGCCATCAGTTATTTGTCAAATGTGTTATTATCTGGCACTTGTCACTGATTGACTAAAATTAGTGATCAATTATCTGTCATCTGTCATCAGTCATCTGATATACGTCATATTTCATTTGTAATCGGTCATCTGTAACTTTTCATCTGTCAACTGCATCTCATAATAACATAAGATTCGCTGTAAATGATATAAATATATCGTGTTTTAGCTACTACGTCTTAGCTACGATCCATCATATATATGCTTCCATCTATTATCAGCTCTGTCATCTGTCACCTGTCATCTTGTCTGTCATATCTTACCTGTATCTATCTGACATCTGTTACCTGTCATCTATCGTCTATCATCTGCCATCTGATATTTTTCATCTGTCAACTGATCACCTATCATTTATTATCTAGCACTTGTAATTGATTATTTGACATCTGTCATTATTGTTGAATAGCATAAGTTTCCCTGTAAATGATATAAATTTATCGTTTTTCAATTATTTTTTTCGTATCTGTGATTTATCAATTACATACAGCCATCTATTATCAGTTCTGTATTATCTGTCATCTTTCATCCGTCATCTGTCATCTGCCATATGTTATTTTTAATTGTCATCTGTCGTCTGTCAACTGGCGTCTGCTATTTTTTATCTGTCATCTGCTGTCTGATATTTGTCGTCTGTCAACTGCTCATCAATCATTTATTTTCTGGTATCTGTCATTCATTATCCAACATATATCATTATATAAATATAATTATAAAATATATCCTGTCATCTGTTATCAGTTCTATATCAACTGCTATCTGCTATCTGTCAATTGCCATCTTTTATCTGCCATCTCCCATTTGCTATCTGCCATCTGCCATCTGCTATCTGCCATCTGTCATCTGTCATTTGGCATCTGCCATCTGTCATCTGTAATCTGCCATCTGACATCTGTCATCTGTCATTTGTAATGAGTTATCTACCAACTATCGTCAATCATCTATTATTTATAATCCCTGTAATCCAACAACTGTTATTTGTTATCGAGAAACAAATTAAGTTTGAAACATCAAACAATAAATATAATTGAAATTATCTGGCATCTGTCCTCTGTTACCTGTAATCTATCTGTCATCTGCCAATTATCATCTATCGTCTATATTTAATTAGTTAACTGCTGTATATCTAACATATTTTTTTTTAATTATTAAGTTAATTATTATTAAATTATGTTATATTAGTATTAATTACTATTTATATTATATTTTTTTGTAAATGGGGTTTCCCGTCAATAAAGTATTATTATTATTATATCATTTATTATAAAAAAAAAACATCATGAAAAATGAAAACTTAATAATAAAAATTAAAAATAAAAAAAAAACACCAAAGAATTACAAATTTTAATATTTTTCTTTTATTTTCTCAATATTATTTTAATTTTAAGACTGTTTCAATTGTCAAATGAAATTATTAATTTCCTTCATAAACCTCAAGTGCATAGATTTTTAAAAAACATAGACAGCTGTTTTTACTGGTCAACTGTTTATTGTTAAACTATATTCAACTGTTTTTTACTTTTTAAATATTTAATTATTTATTTAATATTAAACTTATTATTATTATTTAAAATTAGAGTTTTCGCGGAGTGTTTGTAAAAATTGATTGCATTCAGAAATTTACTGAAGCATATTTTAGATAAATCTGTGATAGAAGAGTGGTTCTCTAAAAAGTTTGATAAAATTAGAGTTTTCCCTTAACTTTTATAGTTTTTGAAAAGTAATTCCCTTAGTTCAATTTTTTTATCTGAAACTATCAGAGAAGACAGTCTTTTTAGTTAGAAATTTCGAAAATAGTTTGCAGGTTTTCAATAGCAAAAAATGTACAGAAAAATTACTAATCTTGAAAATCGATACATTTTTTTTATCAGAAGCGATCAAAGAATACAATACTTCATCTGGGTATAAGATTAAGATCAAATTATCAAAAGGCGCAATACCGTGTGATGTTTGAATACAATCAGAGCACATTTTTGAGTATATTCCTGAAAATTTATTAATCTTGAAAAATCAATGTTTTTTTTTTAATCTGAAACTAATGAAAATGGGTTTTATGGTCACGGCATTTTCATTTCATCTGAGTCACAGTTTACAAAAGTATATTCTTTAAAAATACTAATCTTCAAAAACTAAACGTTTTTTTGTGTGAACCGACCAATGAATATTCTTACAAGCTGATAGTGCTTTCGTAAAGCTTCATTGATGCTTGAAGAGCAATCCAGTTATAATATTGACCGAAATCAAGACTAAAGAATAGAGACTATTTTTCAAACATACAAGAACTTGAGAATTCAGAAAAATAGCACAGATTATTTAAGTGAAACAACCATCAACGAGTTAAGCTAGGAAAGTGATTTGATACTTTTAAGGTTCTTTACTAACCTGCATCTCTTTAAAACTATAAGATTTAATATATTAAACCAAAATCCAATTTCAAGTTTTAGGTTAAAAAATATATATGTCAACAAATCTTATATACAACACTTTTAATGCTATTTTCTTGATGGAACCAAATTTTCAGATCACTATACCCAATCCGGAAATCTTATATATTCCAAAATTTTGATATATTTTCAAAACTAATCCATAAAATAGTGGTCTATGTTTTACAGATTGGAGGGTGGATTAGAGGCCACCCACCCACCCTACATAAACATTGATATTTCATCCACTGTCACTGTTTCAGTTTCCCAAAAACATCAGCAATTTTAGTGAAGATGATTTTTCTTTAATTTTGAAAATTCGAGGCTTTTTTAGATGTTAAAACGAAGAAAATTTAATCTTTAGTGAAATATTAATTGTGCTTGAAATATACTCTAATTTATATGCACTAAAAACCTGTCTTCCTGTATAACCGTTTAGATTATCTTGAATTCATTTAGTTTGATGATGATTACTGTGTAATCACAAAGTGTTATATAAAAAAGTTAAACGTTTTTCTGTTACCGTTTAGATTAATATTTTGTGACCTTGCATTAATCC
Source organism: Ontholestes murinus (assembly GCA_963969525.1). Lineage (NCBI taxonomy): Eukaryota > Metazoa > Arthropoda > Insecta > Coleoptera > Staphylinidae > Ontholestes > Ontholestes murinus. The sequence goes on along the minus strand of OZ018388.1, from coordinate 11,371,694 downwards.
GAAAATCAATTTAAAATTTTAAGATTTTAAAATATTAAAGATAAAATTTTTTGAGACATCTTGTCAAAATTACAAAATCTTATTATGTTAGGATAATTTTAGAATGAATCAATTAAATAGAGAATGCACCATCGATTTTTTTCTATCCCTTCTAATAACCGAGATTCCCTATAGTAACATCTAATTTGGGCCACCCTGTGCAAGTAAAATAATATAATAATAAAATTAAGCACTTAATCTTAAGATTTTATCGCTTTTACCGCTAATACTCGCATCATTCGCGATAAATCATAAGGTAATTAAACATTTATCAAAATATTCCTCCTTTACGTTCCGAAAGCGAATCGTAAATTATTTTCCCATATTTTACACGGCCGCGGAGAAAGGCAACCTTAGATGTATTTGTGAATTTGTGGGTGCAGCCGTGATGATAAGCAGGCACAGTTGTGTCCCGTGAAACAAATGTACTTATAATAACTTATTGTACGCGTAGGTTGTGCAATACAAATATATTTATATGCATAATAATGTATACCATTTAAGATTTAATTAGCGCAAATCTCAAGGCCTCCGCAAACCAACACCGATATGAATATGTGAATAATTCTAAATGTTCAAATATAGTACAGTAAATATTATTAAGAAAATGTAATAAATTATATTACGTATATAAAAAAATAATCAAAGGTAAATTTATTGAATATTTCAAATGAAAATTGTGCTAACTTATAGATAACAAAATGATAATACTTCACATTTTTCGTTTATTGCACTAATTTACCTAATTGAGTGTATACATAATCGTCAATTTTATGAAACTAACAATAATAATGTGAAAATATTAAATAATTGCTTCATTATTGGCATTATCATAGACCGATTTCGAAGTATTCTGGATCTCATCAGTGTAGTACATTGTATAAAAGCAAAAACATTTACATTTCGTATTAATTTCACGTTTATATTTATTTATCGTACGTGATGAAAATATCTGCCAATTATCAATCATGCAGATACGATTTCGTACGGCTCAATCGATGACCACGCTAATTATTATCGCATTCCTCCCCGGCGCGCCCCTTTTTGCAATTCAAATTCGGCCCGAATGCGTAATTAAATCATTTATAACAGAGGCCGGTGCGGTCGCGACGGCAATAAAATTAATAAAATTGGGTCTGTTATGGCGAATTCATTGGGCCGCATAAATATAAATCGAATCGAAACGCACTTAATTCACGTGCGGCGCAATTAAACGGCTTCCATATCGAGGAGAGAACGTCCGTTAATTAAAATGCGCGAATCGCCAACGAGCCGAAAGAAACGAAAATGCATAAAATAAAATAAAACGCCGGCCATTTTCTTTCATTATTATCTAATTTTACTATCTCCGAGTGGGCAATGTAAGAATGGAAAGAATTTAATGCTTAATTAATTCATATCTTTCGTTTTGTTTTTAACGTCCTCCCCGGTGCGTTCGGGTGTTATTAAGCCGTAAAACGGAAAATCAGTGCGTTTAATCTATATACCTTTTAATTAAGATTTTACTGCGCGAGGAAGAGAAATTAGGCTTTCTTTTATAAATTTTTAGTGTCGTTTAATGGATTCATTAATGCTGAGTGTTTGTCTGGAAATTTATTTTCCAAAATTTGTGTAACGATTTATATTAGGAAGTTTTATCATATACCACGCTGCCAACAATATTTAAGAATCAAAGGGATATTGGGCAATAACCTTCCTAAATTTTGTTGATAACTGATATTTTATGCACTTAAAGTGGTGATGTAGAGATAAACATCTGCAAGATAAGTAATGCACAATGTATAATCATATAAATGAAGTGGCCCTCATTCCTTGTATTGATATTGTCAAAAAACTGATGCGCTATTCTGCAAACCATCGTTGAAGAGAGTCAATAAGCTCTTGAACGAATTGAAGGGTTTTTGGTAGTGTAAAAAAAATTGCAGGAGGCATTTAGATGGATTAAAGTCCTACATTAATCCATCCATCATTGTTATAGACATCAACGCAAAAAATATTGTCTAACAGTGGCGAGAGAGGAGAGTCTTAGTGATGTCCTTGTTCGGAAGATAAGAAAGAAGGGAATGAGTTGTGGATTTTGACTTTTAAGAATCTTTGAAATTTCTTACAAGATTAGTTTTGATTTTTCTTAAAATTAAATTTTAACTGTTATATGTTTTTAGGAATTTGTAAACTGTTTTTAAACAAAATAAATTTTTGGAAAATGTATAATTTTTTGTTAAAAATTTCAATTCTCATTTAATTTTTCAACTATTTTCTGACAATTGTTTGTTTAATTATTTATTATTTATTTTTTTCTTCTTATAGATTTTTTTCTCGCTTTAAAAGATTATTTTGTCTTCTTTTGAATTATTTTCTTTTTCTTAGGAACTTTTACTTGTTTCTTTTTGGGCAAAATTTAAACTGTTTTTAGACAAATTGAATTTAGAATGTTTTCGAATATTTATTTTTTAAAATTTTCTAATAAATGTCAATTGTTTCACTTTTGGAAAACTTTTTTCCATTCTATTTTTTAATTCTTGTAAAATTCTAATTATTTGAAAGCAAACCTTGAACTGTTTAAACTGTTTTAATTAATTCCTTTTGTTTATTGTTATAATTTAAAGTACTAAGTTTAATTTTTTTGTTTTTTTTATGAAATTTGGCGTTTTTAGATAAATGTAAAAAAAATTAAAAAATTTTGAACAATAAAATATATAAGTCCTTTACGTTGTAGAAAATTCACTAATAAATAGAAAACACGAAAATATTTTCGTGTTTTTTTCTATTTATTAGTAAATTTTGAACAATTTTTGAACAATTTCTTATTTTAATTTTAATTAAAATGTTTTTAGTTGTGGTTTTAAGTCTTATTATTTGTTGTCAATTATTATTATTATTTGGTAACTGTTACAAATTTCTTTTTTCTAATTTTAACATTTTTTCAACTGTTTTGTTGTCATTTTTTTCAAATTTAAATTGCAAAAGCAAACTAAAAATATTTCAAGACAAATATTTCCTAAGATTTATTTGGCTTTTTTTGAAAAATATAATTTTAACTCTTCTTTAGATGAATGCCAATTTTCATCCCTAATTTCTGGAACGAAAGTAATTTACTTTTGTAATGTTTTTAACTTTTTTAAATTCAATTTCAACATGTTCAAGCGAATTAAAAATATTTTAAGAAAGTTTACAAATGGGTTTTTGAGTCCTATTTTTTCTACTACTATGAACTTCTTAATGGCCATTAACTTAAGATGTAAAACGGTGGATGTAAAAAAATAAATAAATAAAGATGAAAAATATGATCAATATAATTATTTGCTTTCTGCAATGTAGTTTTTGCATTATGAAAATGTAAAAACTATAAAATCCAACTAACAGTTAAAACAACTACTCCTCGTACTAAAGATATTGAATTATATAACTGTTAGTTGTCGTTACATGTCTGACAGTACATTCAGCACTATGTTACAATTTCTGTGGTATCATCGTTTCCATCCACGTCATGGAATTGTTATGACTATCCACAGACACGTGTTTTGCTGTATTACAACTCATCAGTGCAGCTATGTCACAACTTTGATGTTCGATTTTCAAGGCCCCTTAAAAAAACGATATCACCACAAATGAAAAACCCGTTCTTGTTATTTAAGTTCAATGTTTAGTTTACAATTTAATTATTCTTTCCGTATCAGCAACAAACGCATTCTCGTTTCGATCTATTTTGGAACTCCTTGACATAACGTAAGTAAACGCTTTAGAGTATAGATGTCACCTTAATGGTAGTATCTATACTTCAAGATGTAGGCAATAGAAAAAGTAATTGGAACTGAAACCATCAATGAAATACATTTAGAATTTTGCTACAGAAGCAAACGAGAGAAGGGGAGAATTCATTAAAGCATTTTGAGTAGGCATAACAGTAACTACAACAGAGAAGAATTATGGACTTCAGTATATTAACAGTAGAGGAGGCCGCAAAAATTTTCATATAAGGAAAGAGTGGATTGCTTCTCTTCCACGTATATTTATTGAGGGATTTCATAATTCGCATAATATTGAAGGTGTGCAGCATTTTAGTGCTATAGAAGGAAACGATCTCACGGATTCAACTATTATCTAGAGGCTTGCAGTCGGTAATAGATATTTAGAATTAGAGAAATAACCTTCAAAATATACTTTGTAGGAATGTTCAATCTCACTAAGTCCAAAAAAAAAATGTTTTAACAAATTTTTCTTAAGATGTTAAATGTAGAGTTTGCCTGAAATAGTGGAATACAATTGGTGTCCTAAGTATTTAACGTCTTGAAGAAAAATATTTTTGAAACTAAAATAAATTTTAGGATTTTTATTTAAAGAAAGGGTTCATCTAAAAGCAAAAACAGTACTTATTCTAATAAATAAGTATTAAATAATATCTCCAGAATAGCAAAACAATACTACATCAACAGAATATAAAATTTTGAAAGTTTTCTATACTGAGGATATTATTTGAGTATACACTTCTTTTTATTTCATGAGACCTTTTCAGGAAAGTATTTAATTCAGTACGATAGGAATCCCACAAAGAAGCAGAAAAACTGATGTGATAGAGGAATCCACCGATTAAAACACATCTGACCAAGAAAATACCTCATTTCATCAATAATATCAATATCTTTAAAAGATGTATCAAATCCAACTTGCTAATAAAGTTTACAGGTTGGTTTTAAAGAGGGTTTGAGAACAGAAGAAGACTACTAATAACTAGTATGTGGTCACTAACAAATAAGCCATCGAATTTGTAAAATAACTAGAAATGAAAAGGTGATAGATAAATTAATTATACTGACAAAAAATGAAGGGATTAAGATATAGATTTATTATAGCTAAGGATGATTTATTTACTTAAGTATTAATCTACCTGAATTTAAGTAAAATCTATTTATTTTAATGAGGTGAAAGTTAAAATCACCCAACAGAAGTAAAGAGAAGCTTAGATATAAAAGTTAGTTCTCGGATGAAAGAGGTAAAGAGGGCATTGCATAGAAGAGTGTATAAGTAATAATAAAATGTAAACAAATAAATAGAAATGTATTGCCCATTCTCAAGAATAAAGAAGATATTAATAGAAATTTTAAGTGAGGATATAAAGATGGCAATAAGAATGGCAACAAAACTTTTACTATTAGGTCGGCTCTTTAAAATACATTCATTCAGTTTTGTACAGCTATTGATAATGTTTCGGAATTGATCTATCCTTCATGAACCATAGTAATCAGTAATATACAAAAAAGACATCAAAACTAATACTGAGTTAAATTACCTAGAAATCTTTGTGCATGTAACCCTCAAAGTAATGGATATCAAGGCCATCGTTTTATAAGGTAAATTTTTTAACAGAATTTATTTTTACTTAGATTATTTTCCCTTAAGTTTTATTCCAATAGAAGAATTCTTCTATAATTTCCCTTTAGTTTAGAGCGAGCTGTTGTACGAGTATATTGTGAATTATAAAACAAATGAAGTTCGGGTGTATATTGTCAAATTTAAGATGGATTATTTTATAAATGAAGAAGGACATTTTTATGAAATCGAAGTAAACTTCAGTAGTTTTTCGTTTAAAATCGAGAAGCTCTTCAAAGACAAAATTATCCTCGACAGTTATTTTCAATCAGGAAAACTTAGAGTTCTTCAATGTTAGACTGTACTTACTTAAGTTAGTAAAGAGATAAGATTCCAAAATATCAAGGAATCTTATCTTAACCTCTTCTTAACTAACGTGAATTTCGATTCAAAATTAAAATTTAAAGTATCTAACAGAAATCTTCTTGATATAAATGATATTATAATTATTATAGAATGTATATCACTTTTTGGAATTATTATTTTATATAAAGAAACTCATCTCAATGAGGCCCTTTGTTAAATTTTTTGACCATTCAATTAATTGTTGTGCTTCAAAAATTTACATGTACAAAATTTTCTGTTAATAATTTGAGATTAATATTTTGTATATTGCTTATAACCTATGAAAATACGTTATTTTCTTTTCTGGATACTTTTCTATGGAATGGAGTCATGAACAACAACCAAAGCAACGTAAAGAACACGAGTGTCTTTCAAAATATGGTTATACAAGAAAATATCTCTTGGGATCTCTTGCGTACATAGTTGACCAACAATGCAGAGATGGAACGAATGAAGAAGGACTTGGAAGTAGTGAAAACCATCAATAGATGAAAACTTAAATACTTTGGACACATTATGAGAAACAAGACCAAATATCGTCTTCTAAAATCTGTTCTCCAAGGGAATGTCTATGATGAAGGAAAAGGAAGAATACCATCTCTTAAAAATTTAGGATGATCGCCAATATTCAGAACGAATAGGTACCTGAAGAAGAAGAAGAATGAAGAAAATATTGAATTTTGTAATTCGTCAATGTTTTGGGATCTTAGAAAAACTTTTCGTTCAATTAGTTTTATTTCTTTAGGCTTCAAACTTGTCTATCACTCTAATTGTTATATCTTCTATAACAGTGTTTCTGTGAGAATTTTTGTATTTGCGGCAGAAAATTTGTGTTGCCTTCCTTCATACATTATTCTTTCAGGCCTTTAATTTCTCAAGTGGTATAGGGTAAAGATAATACTTCCAGTAGTAATTATATTTATTTCTGTACTAGTTTCGAACCATTAGAAGGCTCATCATCAGCAGAAAAACGTCTTAATGATGAGTAGAGAGCGGATTTCTAGCATTATGCTTATCCATAATATTAATAGCATCGAAAAAATTTCTTAATATCTATACGAATCTTGAAGAATGTGATTACTTAGCGCTAAGTTTTTTTGGGCTTTTTTGCTTATTTTGACTTTTTGTGCTTATTTTGACTTTTTATGCTTATTTTCATGCTTTTTTTAGATTTTGATGCTTATTTGGAGCATTTTCTTAAACATTTAAAAAACATTTAATAATAATTTCACGCTGATATTAAATTAATGTGCTAATATAGAGAATTTTCGTAAAAATCTGTATCCCATCATTTATAGATTATATTTGTATTACATATTTTCTTCGTGTCTTTTGACAACATAATTGTTAAAAATCTTCATAATATGATACAATAATTATAATGAATTTTATTATTAATAAATATTAGTCTAAATTACCAATTTACAATGGATTCGTTTATAAATAAGTAGATATAATAGACCGTCTCATTATTCAGATAATACAGACGAACGCTTCATAGGAATCACACCTATGATATTCCGGATGCAAACGTCGTTAAAAAATAAATAGGGGCCCCAGTAAGTATTAAATGTAAACAAATTTAAGTGATAGCTAATAATCAGGTGTTCTGCAACCGTATCAATTTCCTTCTCTCGGCAAAAGTACCGATGGGACGACTGGCGCATATTTACCGTTTTCGTTAATTTTCATATTCAAACTCGCATTCATAAACTATTGAATTGACATTCCAAAAACTTTGCTTATTTATCAAAAATTACTATATGCGTGAATCGTATTAACCTGGGGAATCACAGATAAATTATATTATATAAATCACATGTATATTTAACCCATAATGCAAAAGGTGAAAACCACAATACAAGAATTAATTAGAGGCTATCCAGAATTAATAAGTGAAGATTATACATTATTTTGTAAGGCATGTTTAAAAATAGTAAGTTTTATTTTAGTTCCCAACTGCATCCTATCTAGTCAAGACTTGTATGTAAAACATGTTATAACAACACTACGTCAAGAACGTTTGAAAAAGTTCAAATCTGAACTAACAAAACAGCACAATTTCACAATCTTTAGCATCATCTTTAATTAAATTCACATTTGTGCAAAATACTTTTACATTCTAATATCCCTTTAAGAAAATTACAAAATAATGCATTTAAATCTTTCTTGGGAAAATATTGTAAAATACGCATTCCCGAGAAAAAATTATGTAGCTCTTAGATACTATGAAACCATACAAAAAATTAAAGATATTATTAACAATAATTATATGTGGTTTGGTGTGGATGAAACCACAGACTTGTTTAATTTAATAATATGAGTTTAACATGAAGACATCCGACCAACAGTATTTTGATATATACAAAAGAATTGAAGAAAACTGATAATAACATTATAGCAAAATTCATAAATGATGGACTGACAAGCTTATTTTTGTCGTGGACAATACCAAGTTACAAAATTTTACTAATAATGCATTTTGTGCATTGTACAAGTTTAGCAGATAAATAGAAACGAATTTCTGAAACTATAAGAATGAAATTTCCATTTGTAGATTTAATTAAATATGGAAAAATAGTTCTTATATTCTTCTGTGAGTACAATTATTCAAGAAGTCATTATCTGATATCTCACTGCCCCATAAACCAGTGCTAACAAAATGGGGAATTTGGCTATATGCTACAATGTACTATGCGAACAATTTTGAAGAATTTAATAAGGTTATATACAACTTTCCCGAAACGACAAGCAAATCAGTTAAAGACTGTTAAACAGTTCTTAAGAAACAAGAGCTTCCTTCAAAACAATTGAGTTACATAAAATCGCGTTTAAATTTTGTGAGCAACACAATCAAATCTTTATAAAAGCAGATTCATTTTAGAAAATACCTGCATGCATTGGCCAAGAAATCAAAATAATATCGAAAGAAGTATTCGTTGAAAATGAAGGATTTTTAATATTAAATAAATTAAACTTGATTTTGAATGGCAATTTTCAAATGGATCCAGCTATAATTTAAAATAAAGAGAAGCTTTTCTACCTTCAAAAATTTATTGAGCGTCAGAAGTAATAATTTTTACAATTAAACCCTTAGAACAACATTTAATGATGATTTACTGTTTTTATGAATAGATTTTAGTTATTTTGAAACGTATACAAAATTACAATTTAATTTTTAAATATTTACATGATATTATATATTGCGTAAAGAAAGTATGTTTATTTTAGTTTTAAGCCAAATTTCTTTGTAAAATATGTTGATAAACGTGTAACATATCAAGAAAATATAGTTTTCTTTAGTGCTTTTTTCGTGTTTTTATGCTTTTTTCCTGTTTTTATGCTTTTTTAATGCTTTTTTTCTCTAAATTTTGTGCCTTTTAATGCTTTTTTAGTGCTTTTTTCGTGTTTTTATGCTTTTTTTCCTGTTTTTATGCTTTTTTAATGCTTTTTTTCTCTAAATTTTGTGCCTTTTTAAGTGCTTTTTTTCACATTTTTTAAGCTTTTTTATCCGCTCTCTAATGATGAGCCTTCTAATGGTTTGAAACTAGTACAGAAATAAATATAATTACTACTGGAAGTACTATCTTTACCCTATACCACTTAAGTTCAAAAACCAGTATCGATGAATCTACAACACTCAGACTTTAATTTCTTAGTTATCATTTTTAAATCAGTGACAGCCACGCTGCTGACGTCTTTTCCGGTGCCACTTTTAACCCGATCTCTTCTAGCAACTTGATCACCCTTTCGGTGGCCTTTCTAAAAGTTTTCCTTCATATCTGCGGTTTTCTGGTGGTTTGCTGCTTTTAGATATAAAAGTTTAGTCCGTTTCCAACGTCTGGGGCAGACACCCTCGTTCAGGCATTTATTTCTTGATTATCAACTTTGAATCATATTTTTGTTTGGTTTTTTTTTCAGAGAAGAAGAAATTCTTCATAAACACCTATTATACTCCTCTATAACAATTAGTGTAGGACTCCGGTAGTTTGTTTTCTATCTCCTACCCACTAAAACCCCTCCCCCTCTTCCTCCGAGACACTGCCGGCATCATCTTCCGATATCCTTCAGCAGCATCTCCTTGTCTTAGTCACCTGAGATATGTACCCTGCCTCCTCTTCCTCCACTTCCTGTTATCGCATTCTTGCTCTTCTTCTCCCGATTTTCTTCTCTCCGAGACACTGTCGGCATCATCTTCCGATATTCTTCAACAACATCCTCCTGTCTTAGTCAGCCGAGCTGTTTACCCTACCTCCTCTTCCTCTACTTCCTGCTGTCTCCTCCCTGCTCTTCTTCTCTCTTCCGCATCCTTGTCTTTCCTTCTGAAGATCTCCTCGGCAAACTCTTTCAGTGCCTTCCGATTTTTTTCCGTCGAAATTCGAGATAAAAACTAATTTTCTAAAAATTGATGAAAATTTGCTTATATAATTTTTGAAAAGAAATTTTCAAGCAACAAAAAAATTCAAAAATGCATAGAATTTTTCGAAAATAAAAACAATTACATCCTTCAATGATCTACAATCACTCTTCAACCTACATCATTCAAGCATTCTTCAGTGTTTTGGAGCATTATTGAACATTCTAGAGCATTCTCGAGTATTCTCGAACAATCTCAAGCATTTTCAAGCATGCAAGTGTTCTAAAGCTTAATTAAGCAATTTCGAAATTTTCAAGCATTATCAAGCAGTCTCGGGCATTCTAAAGAATTGATGAATATTCCCAAGCATTTTCGAGCATGCTTAAACATTCTCAGTGTACATACTAGAGTATTCTTGAGTATTTTCGAGAATTGCATGAAAAACATTTCCCAGATCGATAATGAAAGATCTATTGCAAAAGTGAAAGCATGTTTGTTTCGAATGAATTAATCGAGCGAAATATTTAGTTCTATCATAAAATAAGCATTCTCGAGTGTTATGGACCAGCCTTGATCACTCTCGAGCATTTTTTGAGTATAAGGTGAGTGTTCTCTGTTACAGAAACCTCTTTGGAATATATTGCGAATATTCTCGAGCATTTACGATTATTCTTGAAAATTCTCGGATGTTTTTGAGTATTTTTGAACATTCTCAAGCATTTTCGAACTTTCTCAAGCATTCTCGAGTGTTCTGGAGCATTTTGAGCATTCTCGAGATATCTTGAACATTCTCAAGTATTATTGAGCATTTTTGGGCGATCTGTAGTATTTTTGAGCATTCCCGAAAATTCTCAAACATTTTCGTATATGAGGTGAGTGACCTCTGTTACAGAAACCCCTTTGGGAGATATTACAAATAATCTCAAGCATTTTCAAATATTCTTGAGGATTCTCGGTTGTTTTCCAACATTCCCAAGCATTTTTTAACATTCTCAACCATTCTCGAGTATTCTGAGGTATTTTTGAGCAATTTCGAGCAATTTCGATATATCTTAAATATTCTTAAGTATTTTTGAGCATTGTTGAGCATGTTTTCGATTATCCTCAAGGGCTTCGGGCTTTCTTAAGCATTTTTATGCGTTCTGTGCCATTTTTGAGCATTATCGAGCATTCTCAAACATTCTCAAGCATTTTCGTATATGAGGTGAGTGATCTCTGTTACAGAAACCTCTTTGAAGATATTACAAATATTCTCGAGCATTTTCGAGTATTCTTGAGGATTCTCGGATGTTTTTATATATTTTTGAACATTCTCAAGAATTTTCGAACTTTCTCAAGCATTCTCGAGTGTTCTGGAGTATTTTTGAAAAATTTCGAGCATTTTCAAGATATCTCAAACATTCTCAATTATTTTTGAGCTTTCTCATTAATGTTTTCGAGTATTCTCGAACATTCTCAACCACTTTCAGGCATTCTTACGCATTCTTACGCATTCTTTACCATTCTAGAGCATTCTAAGCATTTCCCAGAAAAAATTTAAATTATTATTCTAGATCTTTATTAAGAATTCTTAACCTTTCTCGAACATTTTTGAGTATTCTTAAACGTTCTCGGATGTTTTTGAGCATTGTCAGCAACAAATCTTTTTGGTATAGGAGTTGACCGATCTTTCTCATTTCTGTTACAGAAACCTCTTTGGAAGATATTGCTAATATTCTCGAGAATTCTTAAGGATTCTCAGATGTTTTGAGTATTTTCGAACATACTGAAGCATTTTTGAGTGATTTGGAGAATTTTTGATCATTTTCGAGCATTCTCGATTTATTTCAAACATTCTCAAGTCTCATAGTTTCTTCTCACGGTGGTTTACCTAGCCCTTTCCGAGCCTCAATCTTTCTTCTTGCCACCTGTGACAGTACGTCAGCCTACGGCACGGGTAAGCTTTGAATCAACCTTGTATGGTCATTATTTGTGTCAAGAAGTGGCTTGTTTGTCCGTGCTTTCTTTCCACCCAAGACCTCACGTGTTCACGCTCTTTTCTCTCCCTCATCCTACCTTTCCTGTCACTTCTTAATCATCGCCTCTCGCGCTCTGTATCAAGTCTCTTCTTTCATCATTCCAGGCCCAGATACATGTATCGTGTACGTTTGCCCTCTCCTGCAGTATCAGGTCCACCTTTACTGCGTCGGTTGACACCATCCAATGCACCCTTATGATGACCCTTATCTGTTGTGCTTTCCGCAATTTTTACACGCTATGGCCAAACCGGTGCATTTTGCTGATGCCAAGTCCTCGCCACCATTACCAGCAGTCAATGTCGTCCTTCCCCTGACCCTCCGATGTCCAGCATTAGCCAAACCACATCTGCTTCCGTTCTTGTGGCCGCCACCGCTCTCGGAGGCAAACCCTCCAGTATCACGCCTAGGACTTTGCTGACTTCACCTCTACCTCCTGATTTCTAATCTCGATTTTCTTCCGCCGATGTCTTCTCCAGTGCCACTTCTAGCCCGATCGTTTCTAGCCACTCGTTCATCCTTTTGGATGCCGCTCTAACCGTTTTCTAGTGGTGTCTAACAGATAAATTGGCCTGAGGTCTTTCTGATGATTGTCGCTCTTAGGAATAAGGACCATTTTGGCCTGTTTATAACATCTAGGGAAGACACCCTCGTGCAGGCACTTGTTCATGGCCTTTCGTTTCTGCAGCCAGCTGATTACCTCCAGCTAATCCTCCGTGGTGAATGAAATTGCTTTAGCAGGGTACACATCCCATCGTGCGTTAACCACCACTGCATTTCGACCGGAAACCATCACCTCTGGTCTTGTCTGCTTGTTCCTTAACTTTATCATCTGTCATCTGTCGTCTATTATCTGTTATCTGTCATTTGTGTTCTATCAACTGTCATTTGTCGTGGTCAGAGTGGTACGGGGTTGCTTCTTCAAGGAAAGGATGCACCAACCTCTGCTATCTACCGGAAACCATCACCTCTAGTTTTACCAACTTGTCCCTAACTTTACTATCTGTCATCTACAATCTGTCATCTGTCATTTGTAATCTGCCAACTGTCACCAGTCGTGGTTACAGTGGTCCTGGGTTCCTGCTTCTAGGAAAAGGTGCATCGACCAACCGCTGCAGTTCCCCCGGAGACTATCACCACCGGTTTTGGCTGCTTGTTCCTTAACTTTATCATCTATTATCTGTCATCTATCATCTATCATCTGTCAGTTGTGATCTATCAACTGTCATATGTCGTGATTCCAGTGGTCCTGGGTTTCTGCTTTTAGGAAACTGTGCGTCGACTAACGCTACAGTTCCACCGGAGATTATCACCTCCGGTCTTGGCTGCTTGTTACTTAGCTTTACCATCTGTTATATGCTATCTGTCATCTATCATCTATTATTTGTGATCTATCATCTAACATCTGTTATATTTTATTTATTCTTTGCCAATATACATACAAAATCGGCGAGCGGTTTGCTGAATTATTCATTGTAATCCTGAATTACATCACAGTTGAAGCTGCAGAAGAGGCTGGCAGCCTCTGTTATTTAGGTGCGGTAAAAATAAAGTCTGGCTGGACCCTATGAATTTACCGAAATTTCAAACATCCATTCATGGCAATATATCAGAAAACTCATAAAAGATGGCCTGATCATCAAGAAACCTGTAGCTGTATACTCCCGTGTCCATGTTCGTGAAATCAGTGAGGTCTGCCGTAAATGGCTTCATTGTGGTTTTGGTAAGAGGAAGGGTACTGCAAATGCACTTTGCCACAGAGAAAATTGTGGGTACAGCGCATGCGAGTGATCAGAAATGTGTTGAAAAAGTACCGCGTGGCGAAAAAGAAGCGGCTCGTGAAAGGACACAATAACAGCAAAGGTAATAGTTTAGCAGATGGTTTGGCGAGGAAGGCATCCGGAAGAACGATATGCGGGCTGGACCCCTCCCTGCCACCCTCCCTGCAGAGACTTGATTCCTCTACTGAAAAATGCATCAACCATATGCTACAAGGAGCGATGGGATGACACACCTGGCTGTAAGGTCTCAAAAAACCTACGAAAGGTTGTAGGGCTTCTAACAGGACACTGCAATCTAAGATCGCACCTGAACCGACTGTTGAACTAAAGTGTAGTCTTTAGTTCAACCTGCAGAGGGTGCGAAAGGAAGAGGAAACCGCCGAGCATGTGCTTCTGGACTACCCGATTCTGTCCAACTTACGTGAATCCACAATGGGAGAGAGATATCTACAGTCATCAGACATTATAAGAATCCCATTTGCTGCGATACTGGCGTTTGCCAATGCCTTGGGTTGGCTCGATGGCTTCAAGGAATGAGGACTCAGATGGGAGGATGTACAAAGGGCCCACTGGTCGTGCAGCGGACCTCTCTGCCCTCTCATCGTACAGATCCAGATCCAGATCCAGTTTCACAAAAAGAAGGAAGAGATGTTGAAGGATCAGGCTGAAGCCAGGAGGCAAAGGGCCTAGATAGCGCGCGAGTGCAGGGAAGAACGAATCGTCGCCAAGAAACAAGAAGTATTACAGAATTACCAGAGGAATGATTAAGCGGTCGCTCCAAAGAAATAGATAATTATGCTTCTTGTATAAAATAAAAGAATAATGTATTCTTACAGTTATTACATGATTTGCAAATTAAAATGACTCTTTTTATCCAATATACGGATGGTGTCTATCAGATAAGTTATTGTGTTGGTATTCCTGTTCATAAGTCATCTATCATATTTTATATATAGTCTTGAACAGACGCTACTTTAGAAGAAAATCTTTAGCTCACTCATTGTAAATTTTAAAGTCTACGTACAATTTTAACCATGCTCTCCTAAAATCTCTGCAATGTTGACTGTCATCTATTATTTGTAATATATGATCTTCGAAATATCGTGTTTATTATCATTTATTTGTCATATTTCACATGTCATTTTGGACAAGTTCTGCTGCAAAGAAAAATCTTCAGCTTGCTCTATTAATTGTCTGTGATGTGATGTGTAATCATTGGTTAATTATTGTCTGTTGTCTGCATTTTTATTATCTGTGACCTGACATCTGCCATCTATCATAATTCATATGGTGTCATATATTTTGTATATTACATTGTTAGTATAATTATATATTCTTTTATGTAATACATTATAGATAAAGATTAAATAAATAAATATCTTAATTCATAGTTATTTGTCCTCAAAACTTTTGTATATTGGTCCAAATTTTATTTTAAAGTTATAAGTGATATTTTTTAGAGCTCTAGGCATTTTATTTTGGAAACGCAATTATTTTTTTGACCCATCATTCCTTCTCGAAAGGCATAATTAAAAAAAAACTTCAAATTATTGCCTACGAAAGAAATTCTTGATAGCTGTCGAGTAAATGGATATGCAGTCTCTGAATTAAAATATATAAAAAATATGCAGAATTTATCATATTCCAAACTGGCTGATAGATTTCTTCCTTTTCGCAAACTGCGTATAAATCACGCCCGATGTAGATGTAGATGCAGATACAGATGGATAGGATAAACTGTATATATATGCATATATGTGTGTGTGTGTGTACTTAAGTGCTGTAGCATTTTACTTCGGTGCGCGCCAGAGAAAAATGACTTAATGGATTACAGGTAATGTTTCCCCATTAAGCTAAACTTAATAAATTAATCACAAAACCGGCGGGATTCAGGCTTGATAAATGCGAAAATATATTATTTCAGTCGTTTACACCGCACGATCGCTAATGTGAAATAATCAAATTTATAAATATACACATTCACACTGGACGCGTCCGATACGCATTCATCTCCATCCGCCGTTGCATTAATTAAACGCCATTTTCTATGTTTGGGTGCGTAATTAATAAGCGCACGCTCGCATATTTATATTCGGTCACGGTGATTTATCTCGATTATTTTAAGCAGAAACGTAATTTATTTTTGTTTTTATAAATGTAATCCACCACATTACTCTCCAAACGCACTCGTGTGGATGTTGAGTGTAACAGGGGGAGGTATGGAGGGATCAGTGGTTTATTGTCTGGACGATCCAATGCGTGACTTCGGGCGGTCAGCATAACGAAGGCAATAATGGAGTGTTACGTACCTCATCGATTGCCATGATTGCTGTTTGTGTTGACTGACTGGGTATAGGGTTAATGGGGTTCCGGGAGGCTCACAATTGTTACACATATTTATTGCCATCGCTTACACGCAACCACCTTCTGCGCCATATGCTCAATCGGAATGGATAATAATTTTCAAGCGGCATAAATAAAATTCATCATATTTATTTTTGGGTATGCATTGGATGAAATTTACACCGAATTTTAATTAGTTTTTATTTTTTATTTTATTTATTTAATTCAATAAACTCATTAAAATACTCTAGGATAATTAATGATTAATTGGAATAGGACAAGAGTACGCTAAGACATTTAAATTTATTGAGATAGGTCAAGAGTACGCTAAAATAAAAAAAAATATTTATTCAAAAGTATATTGAAATATGTTATTCGTTTTTACATTTATTTATCCTTAAAGCAGCGATTGTATTGTATTATATATTAATAGATGGTCTGTCTGATGGTAGTCATTCGCTAACCCTATATTTACAATATGGCTAATTATTTAATAATGTCACTACAACTATTGTTTACAAAAGGTAAAACGGCGTGACTTTAATAAATAACTGAAAAATAAATATGTTACATATGTTGGAGGCTTTTACTTCGTTATACATTTTTGTAAATTGAATAAAACACGATAACTTTGTTTGTATAACTTGAAAACTTTTTATTGTGACTAGTTTCGACAAATTTAGCTTGTCATTACCTGTTGTAACCGTATTTTAATTTACTATGTGTTTGATAATGACAAGCTAAATTTGTCGAAACTAGTCACAATAAAAAGTTTTCAAGTTACACAAACAAAGTTATCGTGTTTTATTCAATTTGAAAAATAAATACTTTTCTTCTAGTAAAAATTAAGATAGCCCAAACAAATTAAGATTAAAAAAGTTTGATAAAAACTATAATATTTGTATTTCTTTTATTTTATTGAGAAACCATAAGTTTTGTGTTAAAAAATAAAATAAATTGAGCAGTGGCTCAGAACGCGAAGAACACGATTGAACATCATATTTTCAACTTCTCCGTACGAAGTTAAATTTGCAGTAATTTAATTTTGAATAGTTGCTCTATTTGATGATGTTAATAATGTCAAATGACAAATCACAAATCACAAATAACAAATGACAAATGACAAATGACAAATGACAAATGACAAATGACAAATGACAAATGACAAATGACTGATGACAGGTAACAGATGACAGCTGAAAGTTGATATCTTACAGTTGACAGATGACAGATGACAGTAAAAATTTGTAATTTATTCTACTCATTATTTGTATTCTTGCTCTAATAATAATGTCAAATGACAAATGACAAATGACAATAGACAACAGACAACAGACAACAGACAAATGACAAATGACAAATGACAAATAACTTGACAGGTGACAGATGACAGATGACTGTAAAAATTTGTAGTGTATTCTATTCATTATTTGTATTCTTGCTCTATATTTTTAGATGATAATTTAACGTATAATAAATTTGACAAATGGCAGTTTATCTAAACTCCAATTATAAAGAACAATTTTTGATTTGGCACAATGTAGCTGATGATAGATAACTAATATGAAGATAAATGATTGTTAGCAAACAATGGATTACAATTTGAAAATGACAGATGACAGATGACTAATGGCATATGACAGATGATAGCTGCGCTATGCTAGATGCCACCGGCCAGATAACAGATGACAAGTGACAGATGATAGATGCTAGATGCTAGATGCCACATACCAGATACCAGATGACAGATGACAAATGACAGATGACAGATGGCAGATGACAAATGTTAATACATGTAATAGATAATAGAGGTGACAAATTGCAGATTACATATGATAAAGATAGATTACAAATTTTAATTCCCATATTGCATATTCAAAAAAATCAGAAGTAAATTTGACAGAAGACAGTTTAACTAAATTTAAATTAAAAATAATATTTTTTGTTTGGTGACAATGTAGATGATAGCTTACAATTTGACAAATGACAAATGACAAATAACAAATGACAAATGACAAATGAAAGATGACAGACGTCAAATGACAAATGACAAATGACAAAAGGCAGATGCCAGATGACAAATGACAGATCACAGTTGACAACAACAACAACCAACACAGTTCGTAACAAATGACAGGTAATAGATGACAGATGACATATAATTTATTACAAGTTCCTATATTGCATATTCAAAAAAAATCAGAAAATAAATAACTGAATTTTTCTTTTTGGTCTAGAAGTTTAGATGATAATTTAACGTATAACAGATGTAGTAAATTTGACAAATGAGAGTTAAACTAATTTAAATTTAAAAGAATAATTTTTGATTGATCACAATCAATCAGAAGTTTGAAGACTGTTTAGAAAAGATAACTTATAATTTGAAAAAGGACAGATGACAGATGACAAATGACAATTGACAACTGACAGAAGACAAATGACAGATGACAAGTGACAGGTGGCAGATGATAGATGGCAGATGACAGATAATAGATTACAAAACAGAAGTAAGATGATAATTTAACGTATAGCAGATGTCATATATAATAAATTTAACAAATGACAGTTTAATTAAATTCAAATCATGAAGAACCATTTTTGATTGATTTGTCACAATGTAGCTGATGATAGATGATTAGTCGCAATGATATATGACTGTTAGCAAAAGATTGCAAACAATTTTACATGTGACAGATGACATATGACAGATGGCAGATGACAGATGCCGGATGCCAGATGATAGATGACAGGTGACAAATAACAGGTAACAGATGACATATAACAAGTGACAAATAACAAATGAGATGGCAGATGAAAAATGATAATACATGTAATAGATAATTTAGGCAAATGTATATTAACCAGGTGTATCTGACATTTAGAAAAATATTTATTAACAGATGACAAACAACAAAACCAGATGATAGGTGAAATGTAAAAAAAACAACAGATAATATGTGACATTTTGTCGACAATTTTTAAATCATAGTTTACTATATTATATAATATATGATAGACGCAGAAATTTTAACAAATGACAGTTTATCTAAACTAAAATTATAAAAAACAATTTTTGATTTGGCACAATGTAGCCAATGATAGATAACTAATCAGAAGATAAATGATTGTTAGCAAAAGATGGCTTACAATTTGAAAATGACAGATGACAGATGACAAATGGCATATGACAGATTATAGATGCGATATTCTATATGCCACCGGCCAGATAACAAATGACAGATGACAGGTGACAGACGACAGGTGACAGATGATAGATGCTAGATGCCAGATACCACATACCAGATACCAGATGACAGATGACATATAGCAGGTGTCAAATGACAGGTGACAGGTAACAGATAACATATGACAAGTAACAAATGACAGATGACAGATAGCAGATGACAAATCTTAATACATGTAATAGATAATAGAGGTGATAAAGGGCAGATCACAGCTGACATAGATAGATTACAAATTACAAATTGTAGTTTCTATATTGCATTATAAATAACACATGGTATAGTTCAACTAAATAGGAAAAATTAAAATTAAAAAACAAATGACAGTTTGACGTAAAATAAAATGTTTTTTGAGCCGCCGTACAGCTTGGATGGTGACAAACATCCTCTGATATATAACAGAATTATTAAAACAAATGATAGATTACATATGAATAATGACAAATTCAAAATGACAGATGCAAGGTGCCAAATGATGTATACATAATAAAATTTAATAAATAATAGATAACACGTGCTTTATATTTAGCAGATGACAGTCACAAATAAATAAAAATATTAGGTTCGACATATGACAGATAGCAGATGACAAGTGACACGGAAGAGTTACATGTGACATATGACAGATGTTAAATAACAGATGATAGATGACCGGTGGCTGATAATAGCTGACAAATGATAGATGACCAATGACATATGATAGCTGACAGGTACAGGTGAAAGATGGCAGATGACAAATGACAAATAACAAAATGACAATTGACCAATGGCAAATGACATAGATGTTGTTGTGGATAAATCGAAAATTTATTTTGAGAAACAAACGAATTGAAATAAAATTAAACCTTAGATGAAGAAACAGTTTTTCATTGATTTTGATATCGCCAGTACGTAATTTGCACCCTGTAGATGTTTTGTTTTTTTTGCTGATTTACCTTCTTTGTCCATTTTTTATAATCTTTAAATCTTTTATGTGTTATTGAGACATCTATTCCAAATTTAGAAAATTTTAATATAATCTTCACGTATATGTATGTAATTTTTGATTTTTTTGCAGTACATTCTTCATGTTAAAAATCTTCAGCGAAGGAATTACTGAAGATTTTTAGCATGAAGAATGTACTACAAAAAATCCTTCATAAACCCCTTTCTTCAAATAAGAATTATTTTTATTCTCACCTAAATCACCAGTTAATTCATTTTATGTTTTTTGAGTACCAAAATTTGAGATTCCACAATTTTTAGATTTACAAAATCTTCATCGATAAAATTTTCAGAATGTAACTCATGAGCTTTTCCGAATTTTGTTTCTTTTAAGCTAGTATATTCTTGAGACTTAAAATTAACGTCATGATTCAAACGAAACATTCACGTCATTTCTCAAATTTTCAAAACTCAATTTTGAACGATTGCTGGGGAATGGATATATTAAACTTAACATCCTGACTCGTTAATTCCTCTAGCTTCGGACTGCAAAAAGGTGGTCAAAACTTGTGGTTTTGAACTACAGGAAGTTCGTTTTCTAAATACATTTCTCCTATCTGTAGTTTCGTCAAATAGTAACGGTTTAGTAAATACGTTTTCTTTAACTAGAAACTCATTGCTGCTAAATAATAAAGAACTACTTGGTGTTATTTCGTTATCATTTGTCTCTAATATTTTTATTAAGAAATTATGAAGAATACAAAAGGCAATTAGAAGCAGAAACAGAAACAGGTAAAAATTTACAAAAAAATGTTAAGAATAATCAAAACCAGGGAATTTTGCTCGCATTAACTGTTATAGAAAAATTGTATGGTTTTGATTATTCTTCAAAAAAGTACTGATAATTTATGAAGGAGATATCCATAATTCCAAAATTGATTTATTCTGAAAATACCTTAAAAGCCACCAAATGGAATTTAGAATCCATAATCAGATTTTCAAGAGTTAAGAACCACCTTTTCAAAGTAAAAAGTCTTCATCTTAGAATCAACCATTGTCAATATACATTTAGTACATTTAGTATCGGAAAACATTTCATATAGCTTACAATTACACGATGAATAAAATTCAAAACTTAAAGTAAATCATTACACCTAATTGAATTATTAGAAATGTAAGGTTGCGCACATGACATTAACACGATTACATAAATAAACAATTCAAGCGTTTCAATAAAATCCACATCAATAACGAACAAACGGGTCGATACTGTTTACCTGTTTGCACTTGCGGCTAGCGTTTTTCTCGGTTACCTAATGATTCTGTTTACCGATTTTCCATTACCTTTTTCGGCATCGGCACGGCATTAAATCGCGATTTCTCGTATAAAACCGTCCCGCATAGATTGTTTACTCGTTCCTAGTGGTTCAGCGGTTTACGAGCGCACTAAAGTGCCCCAGCACGGTTATTTCAGTAATTAGAATACTTACATAAATTACCTGCGTGTAACGTATTGGCTAATTTATGTCTACATGTATGTAAGTCAAGTCGGCGTTTATTGTTTAAAATATCTACCTATAAGGAATAAATATCGGATTTAAAAAAATATACAACAATGTAAACATAGGCAGGACATTCCCGACCTTGCGTCAGTATCTATAATGTTAATTTAGAACTGTCGCCCTATTATATTATTGAAAATCTCTTCAAAAATCAAGAAAACATTCAGTGACAGGTGTATTTGATTCATTCACTCATATAGGGAGTTCAAATTTTTATTGAAAACTTTTGACACAATACACAGTGGCTTATTTAAAAAAAATGGTCGATATATATATTTTACTTCGTACTATTATTAACACATTTATGGTAAATGGGTTCCAGATTATATACTATTACTAAACTTTATTGTATATCATGTTCTGGACATGTTGACCACTAGAAAATAAATTGCATTGATCCGCACTCGAGCAAGTGATCTATGTTAAATATTTTTTTAAGAATAATAAAACATGTGGTCAATTCATAGATACTTCCATCGTAATGAAACAGTTGTGAATTCGCGACAGATTTTATCTATTACTAACAAGAGGTGCTTGTTCGTCGAGCACAATAGAAAACCCTCACCCCATGTTACACATTGAATAGGTTTAAAATCACCCCGTACCACCCCACTTGTTATTTGTGTGCGGATATAAATAGCTCAATGGCAATATGGTAAGAATTTACCACTCGGATTAAACGATTATTCTTTTCAAACTATAAACGGATTAAAAACTAATGATTCTACTGTAAATTGCATCTATTTAGTTTTAACTGAAATGGACATCGTTCCTTTTTTTAAATATAATTACATAAAATGATTGATTGTTGAAATTAGTAGAACATTTAAAAACTAAATCGTGTATTAATTAAATTATTCGATACATAATTTTTCATAATGATTTGAAAATTACTGATAAACGTTGTCATTAATTTTAATTAACTCGTAACGTTTTATTGATATATCAATTGGTTATCTTTATGAACGATGTCGCCGATTTATCAATTAAAAACTGGAAATATTTATACTCTCGTGTTTGGTAAACTGATCGATAGATATATTAATTGGGAAAAGCGTCGGCATCGATTAAATCACCGGCCGGCTCATATAAGTGCATCCTCTTGGTCAATCGTAGTAAGTGACGACGGGGGCAATTAAGAAGTCATCGGTGAAAACGTGTTTGAAATATCCACTCGACGGAAGTAATTTTGTAATGATCGGAGATAATATGTGTAGTATTAAGTTAGAGATGTTAGGAAAATCAAACAGTGATTATGTTTGAAAGCGTAATGCAGAATATAACAAGTTGATTGTATCACACAAAAATATTTATTCTCGTGAGTTCAGCTTCTTATTGTCAAACCATTAATTTTACCATGGAAACATATATATAACATTATAACGCCTTCATTAAAGAAGTTTAAATCTCAATATATATGTAGGTTTATATTTTTATTTAATTTCTCTTCATTCGCTTTCAATGCTTCAGACGAATCATTAAATGCCTTAATTGAGACAGAGATAACATGAATTTGTTGTTTCATACGCAATTGTACATCGTGATTTTGATTTAATAATTCTTTAATTGAAGTACTGTAAATAACATAAAGTTTCAATATTTTTTTTATAAGTGACATGCTTTTTTGGTGTTATTTCTATAATTACAGTGTTATTTTCATTAACTCTTATGATTTTATATGGACCCTTATAGTTTAGTGCAAATTTTTTGTTTAATCCCGGTTTAGTACTTTTATCTAAAATGTAAACTAAATCGTTTTCTCCAAAACAACGATAAATAATTTTTTATCTTTTTTCATATTAGACCAACGATATTTTTCTCTAAATTCTTTTATAAGTTCGTGTAAACCCTGTATGACCTGCGATAGATGAATTGTGGTTTCGTTTAATTTCTGTTTCATCAACTGGAGTGATTTTATGACAATTAACAATAACAACCTTAATATGTGTAAATAGGAATTGAATCATCTCGTTTATCATATCTTCTTTTAAATTTAGATAATACTTTGCTATTTTAGGTATAAAAATTTTCAAATATTTTAAGTTCATTAAGTTTAATTTTTAATTTTTTTAATGAATAAAATAAGTCTTTATAAGATAATTGATCAAAGTGATTGTAATCTTAAAAACCTTGAAATTTAAATTCAAGTGTTGTTAAAACCGAAGATGAGAAAAAAGGGAAAATTGCTACTATCAAAAAATTGTCTGAAAGTTCTGTGCCGGATAACTTTCAGACAATTTTTTGATAGTAGCAATTTTCCTTTTTTTCTCATCTTCGGTTTTAACAACAATTGAATTTAAATTACTTGATTCTAATTTTGTAATCCTATCATAAAAAAATTGTACTGATTATCTATTTGATTATTTTATTGTATTAAGTTCTTTCATTAATTGTACAACATGTTTATCAAAATTTCTTTTAATTCGATCCAAGTTGAATAAGATTGACCAGAAAGCTGAGATCTAATATTATCGCGAAATTATAAAAACAAAGGTTTTTTTTCTGATTTTCTAAAGCAAGTAAATCGGCGTTATTGCAATTTATACAAAATTAATTAAACTCTTCACGATTTCCATCAAAAGATTTAGGAATTAAAGAACACAAAAATGCAAGACTTAAACTTTCTGAATCTGTCATTTTAATATGAAAAAAAAAATGGAAAGGAGTTAGATTTTGGAAATACGGACGAAAAAATCTGTGGTCTGTCATCTGTCATCCACTTTTTACCTGTCAACTGTCATTATTTATTTAATAACCCAAAAGGCAGTTATTGCCCAATTAAAGGGAAAACATAAACTTATAAAATACAAAGAATACAAATAACGAGCATAATATAACATATTTTCAATTATTTGTTACTTCTACTTTTTTTTTCTTGAATATGCAATATAGTTTCTACTCTATCATTTGTCATCTGCCATCTGTCATATGTCACATCTTACCTGTCACCCGTTAATTGCCACCTGTCATCTGTAATTTACAAATTGTAAGCTATCTTTTGGTAACAGTAATTGATCTGATTTATTTTCTATCATGAGCTACATTGTGCCAAATCAAAAATTATTCATTATAATATGAATTTAAATAAATTGCCATTTTTCAAACTTTATTACATCTATACGTTAAAATATCATCTAAAAATATAGAGCAGAATACAAATTTTAGTGATTTATTATTTCAGTTTTTTCTTGAATGTGGAATATAGAATCTACAATTTATAACTTATTATATGTCATATATCATCTGTCAACTCTAAGATATCAACTGTCAGCTATCATCTGCCACCTTTCACCTATCATCTGTCATTTGTCATTTGTCATGTCATTTGTCATTTGTCATCTGTCATCTGGAATATAGTATCTGCCATCTGTTATCAGTTATCTGTCATATGTCATTTTCATATTGTAAGCATGTATCTTCTGATTAATCATCTATCATAAGCTACATCTGACATCTGTTAAATTATCATCTGAAAATATTGAGCACGAATACAAATAATGAGCGAAAATTACTATAAATTTCAGTGCTTTATTTTTCTGATTTAAAAAAAAAATGCAATACAGGAATTACAATTTGTAATTATAAATTTCAGTGATTTATTATTTCTGATTTTTTTTTTTAATATGCAATACAGGAATTACAATTTGTAATTTACCATCTGCCATCTTTTACTTGTCACCTGTCATCTATCATCTTCCAACTGTGTACTGCAATATGACATCTGTTATTTTTGAAATTAAAGGCTATTTTTTGCAAACAGTCATTTATCTTCTGGTTGATTATATTTTCAGCTACATTAAAAATTGTTCATTGAATTTAGTTAAACCATCATTTGTCAAATTTATTATATCTGAAATCTTTTTTAGGTTAAATCAAATCAAATATAAATATACAGCAAAAACACAAACGATGAGCAGAATAAACTATAAATTTCAGTTATTTATTACTTCTGACTTTTGTTCTTGAATATGCAATATAGGATCTACAATTTCTAATCTATCATATGTCATCTGTCATCTGTCACCTATCATCTGTTTTATGTCACTCCTATCATCTGTCATCTGCCCTCTGTTATCTGACATCTATTACCTGTCAACTATCATTTGCCATCTGTCATCTTTTACTTGTCTCTTGTTACCTGTCAACTGTCATTTGTCATCTGTCATTTGTGACCTGGAATCTGACATTTCTCAAATTGTAAGCTATCTTCTGCTAATTAATTGATTAATCAACTATAATTTCTGTTTCTTGAATATAGAATATACAATCTAAAAATTGTAATTAATTATCTACCATACCTTAACTGTCAGCTGTCATCTGTCACCTGTCGTATGTCATTTGTCACCTGTCATCTGTCATCTACCATCTGTCATATGCCATCTGTTGCATGTCACCTGTAATCTCTCATCTGTCATCTGTCATCTGGCATATAGTATCTGCCATCTGTCATCTGTTATCTTTCATCTGTCATTTCCAAATTGTAATCTTTTTTTGCGTCAAAAGCTACATCGTAACCAAAATAAGTTTCTTCTTAAAGCTGTCATTTGTCAAATTAACTACATCCGACATCTGTTAAATTATCATCTGAAAATATTGAGCACGAATACAAAAAAGGAGCAAAAATTACTATAAATTTCAGTGCTTAATTTTTCTGATTTTTTTAAATGCAATACAGGAATTACAATTTGTAATTTACCATCTGTCATCGATCATCTGTCATCTGTCATCTGACATCTGACAACTGTCATATGTCATCTTTTACTTGTCACCTGTTATCTGTCATCTGCAATATGACATCTGTTATTTTTTAAATTAAAGGCATTTTTTTCATTATAGTCTCGTTTATTATATTTTCAACTACATCAAAAATTGTTCATTGAATTTCGTTAAACTATCATTTGTCAAATTTATTATATCTGAAATCTTTTTTGGGTTCAAATTTTCAAATGTAAATATACAGCAAGAATATAAAAGATGAGCAGAATAAACTGTCATTTGTCATTTGTCATCTGTCATCTATTACTTGTCACTTGTTACCTGTCAACTGTCATTTGTCATATATAATCTGTGACCTGGAATCTGACATTTCTTAAATTGTAAGCTATCTTTTGTTAACGGTTTTTTTTTGAATATAGAATATACAATCTACACACTGTAATTAATTATTTATCATCCATCAACTGTCAACTGTAAGATATCAACTGTCAGCTGTCATCTGTCACCTGTCATATGTCATTTGTCACATGTAATCCATGCCATATGTCATCTGTTACATGTCACCTGACTCTTATTACTCTGTCATCTTTCATCTGTCATTTTCAAATTGTAATCTATTACTTGCGTCATTTATCTTCCGATTAATCATCTATCAAAAGCTACATTGTAATAATAATAAATAATAATAATAAGTTTCTTTTTAAAGCTGTCATTTGTCAAATTAACTACATATGACACCTGTTAAATTATCATCTAAAAGTATTGAGCACGAATACAAAAAAAAGCGCGGAAATAACTATAAATTTAAGTGATTTATTATTTCTAATTTTTTTCTTGAATATGCAATATAGGAATTACAATTTGTAATTTACTTAGCATCTGTCATCTGTCATCTATTACCTGTCACATGTTTTCTGTCATCTGCCATCTGTCATCTGTTATTTTTAAAATTGTAAGGTATCTTTTGCTAAGAGTCATTTATCTTCTGGTTAATTGTTTTATAAGCTACATTGTGTACAATCAAAAATTCTTCATTGAATTTAGTTGAACTGTCAATTGTCGAATTTACTATATCTGACAGACGTTAAATTATCATCTGAAATTATAGAGCAAGAATAGAAAGGATTAGCAGAATAAATTATAAATTCCAGTTATTTATTACTTCTGATTTTGTTTTGTATATGCAATATAGGTTCTATAATTTGTAATCTATCATATGTCATCTGCTATCTGTCATCTGTCACCTATCACCTGTCATCTATCACACCTATCATCTGTGATCTGCCCTCTATTTTCTCTCACTTGTTATCCGTCAACTGTCATCTGTCTCTTATCATCTGTCATCTGTCATTTTTCAAAATGTAAGCTATCTTTTGATAACAGTTATTTATCTTCTGATTAATCATCTATCATCATCAACATTGTGACCAATAAAAAACTGTTCTTTTTAATTTAAATTTAGTTAAACTGTCATTCGTCAAATTTACTACTTCTGACATTTGCTATAGGTTAAAAATATCGTCTAAAATTATAGAGCAAGAATAGAAATGATGAGCAGAATAATCTATAAATTTCAGTTATTTATTACTTCTGTTTTTTTTTCTTGAATATGCAATATAGGATCTACAATCATATGTCATCTGTTATCTGTCACACCTATCATCTATCATCTGTCACCTGTCAATTGTCATCTGTCATTTGTCATCTGTCATCTGTCATTTTTCAAATTGTAAGCTATCTTTTGATAACAGTTATTTATCTTCTGATGAATCATCTATCATCAGCAACATTGTGACCAATAGTAAATTGTTATTTTTAATTTGAATTTAGTTAGACATCTGACATCTGTTATAAGTTCAATTATCATCTGAAAATAAAGAGCAAGAATAAAAACAATGAGCAAAATTAGCTATACATTTTAGTGATTTATTAGATTGCCCTGAGCGTTGCACTAGTTTTCTCTTTGGATGGATTCATGGGAAACTGTCAATAGCTACAATCATTACAATAATAATGTAAACATTAAATTCTTGTTCTGCCAACAACAGCCACGGTTTCGATCTATTTTGCATCTCATCACCGTCAGACCGAAACGCCAAATTAATGATTTATTATAACAACGCAGCTATTCTCCTCGTTTCTAATCATGAAAACAAGGTTAGTCTTAAAGAAATTAAAAAAGAAAAAATAAAACAACGAGGTTGATAATTAAAGAGTGACCTTTGAGATTCCCGGTGAAATAATAAACATATCGTGCCGGTGATCTCGAAACGTAAATGTAGAGGTCGGTAAAAGTGGTCAGTTCGGATCAGCAAACGGTTTCGTTTCTAAATCTGTTCGTCTCAAATAAAAGTGCGCCGATCACGAACGGCCTCCGGCTGGAAGCCCTCCGGCCACGCCAACGGTACGACTCACACGATACAAAACAGAAACATTGACTCGGTATAGAATGCAATTTTCTGAAAACTGAAAATGTACTTAGAGTTGTGATAATGGAAAGATTTTGTAAATGCAAAAATGTAGATTGAATAAAAGAGCAAAAAAATTAAATATTCTGTAAGACTGATACGAAAAGAGATAAGCAATATAAATAAGAAAGATAGTGATTAATATAACCGTCAGAAGTTAAACAAATGGAAAGAGGATGAGGAGGAATAGGTATATAATAGCAAGAGTGAAAAATTTAATTAAGGCTAGAAAAAGTGTGAAGGAAAGTGAAAAAAATAATAATTTAGATGTTGTATATGTTTGAAAGATGGAAGCAGTAAAAAAATTAAGTATGCCAAAATGTTTCTTATTTGTTTCTCGTCAAAATTGTATTAATTTGAATAAATAACACAGAAAAAATCATTCATTTTTTTTATCAATGAAAACTGGACGCACTTTCTGTATCTTTTAATCAAATTGCATTTGTGTATACTATACAAACTCCATTATAGAAGTAATTAGCATTTCCTGGTAAAAATATATTTATTGATCGTGAGGTTACAAAACTCTTTAATACACTCTCCTCTAGCTTCAATGCACTTGCAGAAACGCGTGTGTCATGCCTGGAAGGCACACTGTAACTCCTCGACTGAAATGTCTCTTTGAAATACTGTAACACGCTTTTGGATTATTTTCACAGACATCCAATGCTTTCCTTTCAGCTCTCTCTTCAAGTAGGGACTGTAACAGGACAGCTACTGACCGACTGCATTGGAAGTGTATACTTCACCACATTCCCCGATCCGTTTTACCCCTCTGCAATGGATATACGTATCACAATAAAAGCATGCGCATTACTTTCATAATAAACCCTATATTTACTTTTTCCTGTTGAGATAAATCAAATATAAAAAGTGGTAAATATGACAAAACAGAAAAACTGTATATCATAGAAACTTACAGATTCTCATTTATAATAGCCTAAAATTAATCCTCCGTGCTGCTATTCAACGAATTCGACTGGATTGTGCAATCGACCGAAGACGAAAAAAAAAAGCAATCGCATTGTTTAATTAGGCAATTCTCTCATTTGTATGTCTGAAAAGGTTGCGGATGTACGTCGACCGATAAGAGTCGGCATTACCAATCAATAAACTAATAACATTACAAAAGAGAATATTGTCTGCGATCGATACCATCTCGCATTCAAATGCTAACACGCACACACACACACACATATATATACACACAATCATACAGTAATAAATGACTCGTTTCAAGAGGCCGAAGAGAGGTGTGTACCAAACAATTTCAAAGATTTGCATTTCTAATTAACATTTACTGAGCTGTTAGTAAAAATTAAATGCAGTAATTATTTCAAATATATTTACACCGTGTACAGATTAATTACAATTGATTTGTTACATCAACACATATGTAATATTAAATATATTTTATATCTATTATATAAATCTGATGTTATCATTAATGCTTTTATTAGCAAAATTTTTAATCACAAAGATTCGAAAATTGAATAAAAGGAAGCTGACTTAAAATTATGAAAATTGCGATAAGTTTTTTTTATTATTTCCATTTAATTACTGTTTCCCTCTTAACAACAACTACATACCATTTTCGCCCAAGAAGATTGAAAACATAAGAGTTATACAAAGGCCTCAATACTATATTAAAAATAGTGTAGGACTACGATTAGCCGCCTACCCTCTAAAATTTCTCTCCCTCCCCAAAATGCTATCAGCTGCATCTTTCGATATTCTTAGCAGTCTTTGTCTGCCCTTGTCTTGGGACCTTATGCTTCTCCTCTCTTCAGCGATCGTATCCACTTTTCTTCTGTCTGGAATTGAATCATCCACCACTGCAGTATATGCAGTTAGTATTACCTCCCTTCTTAATCTTGTGTAGATCTTGCTTGATGAGTGTACCTCTCTTTATGTTTACTTTCCATCCATGGTTTCAGATGTGGAATGAGTATCTTCGTTCATGAGACCACGTCTTCATTTTCCCATCGTTACTGCCAATGTGCTAGGGTTATTTCTTGAGTTTTCGTATCTTGGTGTTATGCACCTCTGTTCTCTGATGTAGTTAATGCTGTAGTGAAGAGTGTATCGACTATAGCTGCAGTTCCGTTATGAACAATCACTACCAGTCCTAGCTGGTTGATCTTAAGCTTCTTCACCAAAATATTGAAGGTTAGTTCGAACAAGTTACGTTGTATTTCATAGCAGAGATCATAACAGCACCATCCCTTGCTGCTCGGTATGTTTTTGTCTGCAGTATTTCTGGTTTTTTAAGCCGTTACCACAGTTTCACACCACCAATAGACATTTCATGCATAACATTAAGTCGTTTATCGCTGCTTCTGCGCCTAAAACATCTATCGTAGGTTATAAAAGTTGTAATATTTACAACATATAAGTCCAGAGAGGCCTGACCTCTGTGGTCCTTAAAGCATAATTTCCATTCCCTCCTAATAATAACACTTTGTTACATCCATGTTTAATGCTGTTTTCAAGTTCCCGCAGCCAGTATGTATATTTGCAGGCCAATCACCTTTGCAATCACATCACCATCCGGTACGTCGACCATCCTCTTGAATTGAGCATTGTTCCGCTCGCTCAAATGAACTGACTCTGGTTGTCTCCTCTAGTAAATCGTTCGCAGTTCTATGTCGATTGCCATTAAGTTAAAGGGCTCTTACTCTTACATTTCAGTATTGGTTGAAATTGTCCATCACTTCTCTCCAAGCTTTTCCAGATACTTGTTTAAAGTAGTTCTTGATTGTTAATCACCGAGTTTCTCCTGTCCTACGTCTATTAAAATAAATAAATGTCAAATAGACCTCCCCAATGGGACAAAAATAGCGTATTTGCTTAAATACATTATAAAATAAGAATTCAGAAGCTATCAGCATGTTTTACTGGACAGTGGATGGATATAGGTTTGAGTGGAAGATCATTGGAAACCAGTGAACTCCTCCCGTGATTCTTTTGAGAAGATGTTATAAACAAAACAAAGTTATAAAGAATATTAGATTTAGAGAGGAAACTTTTTCCCATCATTCCTGTCAATGTGCTAGAGATATTTCTCGAGTCTTAGTTTTGGTATTTTGGTCTTATGCACCTCTGTTCGCTCCTGTAATTACTGTTTTAGTAAAGAGTACATAGATTATAGCTGCAATTTTGCTATGGACAATTACTTTCAGTCTTAGAGAGTTAATCTTAAGCTTCTTTGCCACAAATTTGAACTCTAGCCCGAACACTTCATCGCAGAGAACATACCGTCAATTTTTCTTGCTGCTTAGTATCTATTTACAAGCCACTGAAATAACCTTTTAAACTTTAGACCGTAATCAAAGGGTGCTATTGATTACGGTCTAAAGTTTAAAAGGTTATTTCAGTGGCTTGTCTCTGTTTCTTGCCTTGGTCACCTTTCGTCTGGCAGTATTGGCAGTTTTCCCAAGCCATAAGTCCAGAAAGGCCAGACCTTTGTCGTCTATTAAATAAAATCGTTTGCAACCACATCGCCA
This sequence comes from Ontholestes murinus, assembly GCA_963969525.1. Classification (NCBI taxonomy): domain Eukaryota; kingdom Metazoa; phylum Arthropoda; class Insecta; order Coleoptera; family Staphylinidae; genus Ontholestes; species Ontholestes murinus. The sequence continues at coordinate 11,339,029 of OZ018388.1, read as the reverse complement.
TTCAGTGCGTCCATCAGAAACTTTCATTAAGTCGAGCATTGTTCGACTAGCTGAGTTGAACAATGTCTGCCCTGCTTACCGTGGCGGTCTCCTCAAGTTAATCGTTGGTAGCTCTACGTCGATTGGCATTAAGTTGAAGAGCTCTTAACTCTACAATTCATTATTTCATTTCATAATGAATTGTCTGTCTTATTGCTTGTGTCACTTCTTTATTGGTTTTTCTACATATCTGGTTGAGGTAGTTTTCTGAATGTTAAGCGCCGAGTGGTTATTAAGTTTGCAAAGAATACTCCTGGGCCTCTTTTTATAGGCCGAAGCTTTATTTTCGTCGTTTTCGTAGTATCTACATGGCTTTCTTTTACCCGTAGCGCTGCATCTGAAAAACTCAGTAATAGTAACTAGTGTGGTCGTCCATGTATCCAACCCTCTGCTAGCTTTCTTGCATTTCGCTACGCTGGTCTAAAAATAACGCTACTTTCACCGATTCAAAGATTAAGATCTACACAACATAGGAGTTATCTCGTTGATTCCAACGTTACGTCTTGGGTGAACAATGAGATGCAGCGTCGGAATTTTAGTGATTATTCTTTTTTGGTGACTTCAAAGTTTAATTTGTGTCTTAGGGACTCAACAGTTAATATGTTTTATGCGGCTGCTGTGGAGTTTTTGTATTGAGGTCACCTGCTATAATTACTAATATTTTTCGAAAGTTTTAGAATTTTCTCTTCGACATATATAAAATTTTCAGCACGTCACTTATATTATTTCTCACCACTAATAGGTATTCTTTCTTTTGCTTCACTTCTTCAAGATGGCATCCTCGCACTCTAATTCTATGGGTGTCATTAGGGCGTCAATCGCCGCTTCTGCGTCTAAGTAACTTATCGTTTAGTAGATTGGGCGAGAGATGACGATATGAGCGTGGCGTTTCTTGTGGATGTTGAATTTCCTCTTTCAAATGTCGTCGTAGCTACAACGTATAAATCCGGAAAGTCCTGACCTCTGTCTTCATTAAACAAAATTGACAAGCCTCTAATAATAATGTTTAAAATTGTCTTTCAGATCTTGCAGCCAGTTTGTGTATTCTGCCAGGTCCTACCCCCTTTGCAACCACACCGCTATCCGGTGTGTCCATCAGCCAACTCCTCTATTGAGTAGAAAATTGGTCGGTTCGCTGAGTTGAATATCTGCTCTGCTGGCCGTAACTGCTCATCTGTCTTAGTTGACGTGTCCATCACTTCTCTTCTGGTTATTCTAGCTACATATTTGAGGTAATTCTTTATCGTTAATCACCGAACTTTTCCTGTGCTATGACCATTAACTTTACTCCTGGGCCTCTTCTCACAGGCGAAAGCTTCATTGATTGCCGTCTTTTCCGTGGTTCTACATAGCTTGTTTTTAACATTGAGAGAAAATTTATAATTTACGGAAGTATAATTGTTGAAAAAAGGAACTGGAAAAGTGCTGAAACATTCTAGTTCCTTAGACAAAATTTTGCAATATTGCCGAACATTATCTAGAACCTTAAAAGAAACCCGAATTTTGGAATAAAAATTACACAATTTCTGAAAATATAACTGCAAAAAAATTTAGAACCCTAAGAACACAAAGAACCCAAGACCCAAGAAGAATATTTACTATTTCTGAAAGTAAAATTGCTGAAAAAAGGGAAGATACAATCTTGAGAAGAGGTTGCTGAAAATTGTACATCCTTAGAGAAAAATTTGCAATATTGCTGAACATTCTAGAACCTTAAAGGAACATCGAAAAGAAAGTGATGGAAAATCGACGACTTTGGAAAAAATTACACAATTTCTGAAAGTAAAACTGCTAAAATTTGTTAAACTAAAAAACACACAACACTGCAAAAGAAGTTGATGGAAATTTCAAGGACCTTATCGACAACTTTGGAAATAAATTACACAATTTCTCAAAGCAAAACTATTAAAAATTGTGGAACCTTAAAAACACAAAACACTGCAAAAGAAGTTGCTGAAAATATCCAGGACCTTATAAGAAAATTTACTATTTCCGAAAGTAAAATGCCTAAACAAAAGCAAAATAAAACCCAGAGAAGAAACTGCTGAAAAAATCTACATCCTTAGAGAAAAATTTGCAATATTACTGAACATTCCTAAACCTTAAAAGAAACATGAAAAAGAGAGTGCTGGAAAGTAATCAAACAAATTTGGAAAAAAATACACAATTTCTGAAAGTAAAACTGCTAAAAATTGTTGTACCTTAAATACAAGAAACTCTGCAAAGGAATTTGCTGGAAATTCAAGAATCTTGGAATAAAATTTACCAATTCTGAAAGTAAAATTGCTAAAAAAAAGCAAAATAAAACCTGGAGAAGAAACTGCTGGAAATGTCTACATCGTTAGAGGAAAAATTGCAGCATTGCTGAAAATTCTAGAGCCTTAAAAGCAACCAGAAAAAGTGCCAGAAGATCAACAACTTTGGAAAATTGTAGCATCGTAAAAACACAAAACACTGCAAAAGAGGTTGCTGGAAATTTCAAGAAACTTGGAAGACAATTTGCAATTTTAGAAAAAAAATACAAAACTCCTGAAAAATTCTACACTCTTGGAAATAAATTAATAAAATCTGGAAATAAAATTATTAATAATTCTTGAATTCTTATAGAAATGTGGAAATGAAATTGCTGGTAGTAAATGGGTTCAAAAATCATAGAACCCTCGAAAACAACTGAAAAAAAAACAGAAAATTTAAAATCTTTAAAAGAAAATTCACAACCATTTAATAAATTTAGAAAAGAATTTAGTGGTAAATCCAAGAACCTTTGTAGAAAGACCGATGGTCGATAGCCCAAACGGACAGACTAACACATATTGTTTATCATTTGTATATGTTTCTTCAAAATGTACATAGAATTTTTCGAATAAAGAAAGTAATATATTTGTTGTGTTTCATGTTTATTTTATCAGATTAAACTTCTCCGTATTTAAACATTTTCTTCCATCAAGAGAGCAGTGCAGCAAGTATTAAATATAAAATTTTTGAAAATTTCTTAACCCCTCGATTGGACTTTGAAGTAATTTGAAAAAGAAATTTATAGATAGGAACTTGAAGAGTAATTCTTGGACAATTTTAGATACTATTTTATAATTTTTAGAAAAAAGTTTCAAGTAGAAATAGCTAAAAAAGTTGGAGTTTGAAGTAGAAACAGCTAAAAAAAGTTGCAGCTTAAAGTAAAAACAGCTAAAATAAAAAGGTTGCAGTTTTAAGTAGAACCAGCTGAAAACTTAAAGTTTAAAGTAGAAACATGTAAAGTAATCTAAAAGAACAATATTTTTAAAAATCGGAAAGAAAAATGTGAAAAATATACAGGGTTATTCACGCTATACGGCACGGAATATTGTAGCCAAAATACGTGACTTTCAAAAAGTTTCACTTTGGGGATATATGGGGGTCTATTAGGGCTACTTTTTAAAATTACTTTCATAATATACAGGGTGTCCCAAAAACCCTAAAAGTATCAAAGTTGTGTTTTTTTTAATGAAACACCCTGTATTTTATTGCATTTTTGGATCCTTCGATAAAAATAAGTGTGTGTTTTAATGAGGTTTTTATTACATAAACCTTAAGGTTTTTGAAATAATTTGCATTTTGTAAAAATGTAACCTAATTTTCATGTTTCAAATACTTAAAAAATAATTAAGTTATACATACTAAATTTACACTGAAATGTAACAATAGATCATATTTTATTTTCCAAGTATAATAAACTTGACATCTTATGCCGGGTGTAAAAAAATTGGAATTAAACAAATGAGAACTTTAAATGGCTATAACTTCATTTATTTAAATGGAACGCTATATTTATTAATTTATCAGCAAGTGCACGTTTTAATTACCTTTCGAATGGTATTTAAATCTTAATTGTTAAGTCTTCTCGTTTTTGCAGAAAACGCCAAAATATTGTTTATTGCACCGTTTTAGTACTTTTTAAGTAAAAATTTGTATGTATCTAGTTTTCTATGGTATTTAAAAACGTCAGATAATTAAGTTAGTCTGTCATTTTAGTTTAAAAAGCCTGTCTTTTGTTATAGTTGTCTTATTTTGCATTTTGTGTTAGATCGTTAATAATCGTTATTGTTTGAACATCGCTGTTGTATTTTTTGGTAAAAAATGAAGATTTACTCAAAAGAAGGGGTTATTGGCATTATTTTTATGCTTGGAGAATGTCATCAAAATTGTTTATTGGCTTGTCGAGTTTATAATTAAAGGTTTCCCGAAAGAAATCACCCTAACCCACCTATTTTTGAGAGACTATTAAACCAGTTTAAAGAAATTGGAAGTGTCAGTTATAAAAACCTCAGTATAAGAAAATCTGTGTAAATTTTCATTTTTTACAATGACATACAACAACCATGTTCAAACAATAACGATTACTAACGATCTAACACTAAAACGCAAAATAACACAACTATAACAAAAGACATCCTTTTTAAACTAAAGTAACAGACTAAATTAATTATCTGACGTTTTTAAATACGATAGAAAACTAGATACATTAAAATTTTTACTTTAAAAGTACTAAAACGGTGCAATAAACAATATTTTGGCGTTTTCTGTACAAACGAGAAGACTTAATAATTAATATTTAAATACCATTCGATAGGTAATTAAAACGTGCATTTGCTGATAAATTAATAAATATAGCGTTCCATTTAAATAAATGAAGTTATAGTCATTTAAAGTTCTCATTTGTTTAATTCCAATTTTTTTACACCCGGCATAAGATGTCAAGTTTATTATACTTGGAAAATAAAATATGATCTATTGTTACACTTCAGTGTAAATTTGGTATGCATAACTTACTTATTTTTTAAGCATTTGAAACATTAAAATTAGGTTACATTTTTACAAAATTCAAATTAATTCAAAAACCTTAAGGTTTATGTAATAAAAACCTTATTAAAACACATACTTATTTTTATAGACGGATCCAAAAATGCAATAAAATACAGGGTGTTTCATTAAAAAAACACAACTTTGATACTTTTAGGGTTTTTAGGACACCCTGTATATTATGAAAATAATTTTAAAAAGTAGCCCTAATAGACCCCCATATATCACCAAAGTGAAACTTTTTGAAAGTCATGTATTTTGGCCACAATATTCCGTGCCGTATAGCGTGAATAACCCTGTATATAGAGCCTTAAGATAGCATGATTTAAATATATTTTCATATGATATTAATTTAGAAAAATTAAATTCAACTAATCTGGAAGAAAATATTCTGGAAAATTTTAAAACTTCTTTAACCTTAAATTTTACTATTCTAGCCTGTTACTTTGGAAGTTTAGATAGGGTGTTACTTTACTCAAAGTAAATGACTAATTTAATCCCTGAAGTTTAAGGCACAAGGAAAAGGGAAATGGAAAAAGTAATGTATTTTGTTTGTATTTCACCAGGAAACTTTTTAACTGTATACCGAGTTTAATTGCAAGATTTTAACTCCTTATAGTTATTCCATAAATGTCTTGAATCAATTCTTATTAATTTAAAAATTTGAAAAACCATTGTTTAAAATTGAATTTTGACAAATTCTAGAGTTTGTAATTCGTATTCTTTATATTGGAACACTAGGAATGCTTAAATTTCATCTTGAAGTGTTGTTCATATGGATTTGGCAAGAGTCTCTACCCTCAAGCGGGGTACCGGCCGTGTGAGATGACATGCGCTCGCAACATGCCCTATCACCATCTAGTGACGCCGTCGTAATCAAGGGGGTGGATTTAGTTTATTTTCTGTAAATATTGTATATTTGTAAATCAGTTCTTATTTTTACTTTTAATCCAAAGACACATCTTTACCTTGCGCCAAGTTTAGTATTTTCATTCACTTTTGCGAGTAGTTAAAAATTAAAGTTAAATTAGGTGCAAACAGACTGTTTAAACAAACAGCAATTTTGCATCAATCACAAAAAATCAACAGTTAAACTTCCGACGAACCAAGAAGTAGTAACGAGCCGCGAACAATATATATAGAATTTAAATAATTTCATGTAATTTTGTTTTGATGAAAATAAATTGGGATAAATCGAGATTACGCTAGGGCAAACAATAATTTATCAGTCTTGATGTCTTGATGAGTATGTCAGGTCAATGCATAATTAATTGGAATAGGTTAAGCAAACGCTAGGACAATGAATAATCAATTGGCTCAAGTCAAGAGTGCGCTAGGACAGTAAACTGATATTGAGATAGGTAGAGAGTACGATAGGTTATTAAAAAAATAAATATAAAACAATTATTATATTAAATAGATGTTTATAGAACAGTAATTTAATTTTAAAATATTCTGGCAATGGTTCGTGTGGGTATCCGCCAATCCCACCCTCTGCTAGATCTCTTGCCAGCTTTGGTGTGATGACCACTGTTGTTAATTACGTCGCCATACGTTGATCTGAGAGATGTTACTTAAATTCCAACAACTCCGAAAATACTGCTTTCACTTTGCTCTAAAGATCTCTACATCTAAGTTATAACCCTCAAGTTCAAGGTAACTGGCACTGAGATGTGACATGATTTTCTTTTGTTGGAGACCTCAAAACATAAGGCCCCAATGACATCTAACAGTTAATCTTTTCTATTGTGGAATAATTCGAGATCAGCTGTATCAAGCTCATATCATACCGTGTGTTCGTATAATCTAGAGTATTCTGCCGGATGTAAGAGTTAAACTAAGCTAGTTCGCATCTATGGTGACAGTATGTTCTTCATCAAACATATTAGTTCATATCACAATTTATTTTCACCCTCTATCATCCACTTCTGTGGGCATCTAATTTAGCTGTCACTAAGATTATATCCAGGAAAAACTCAAAATTGTGGCGTCGGAACGTTGGTGAATTTTATATATTGATGGCCCCAAAATTGAAGGCCATTTTATTGTCTTGCAGTTAGTACTTTAAAGTTATCTGCTACATTTTTTTTACGAGAGACAATCAAGCAATTATTACCATTATTGAAGGGCAAATTCAACGCATCCCAATCGACTTGTTTGCGTCACTGATCTAGGATCTATCTTCTTCGTGCAATTAGGTGTGTTGGCAATTATTACATCCGAACTACGTTCGGATGTCGTCGACAGGCAGAAGAGTTGGGAAGTCTCGTTCAGTAACCTAAAGTGCTCAGTTATCTCGAAACCACGTTTTATTATCCTGCGCTGCAATGTTGAACGAAGTACAAAGAAGAGATCTCCTTCCGAGTTAAGTTGCAGAATTTTAACTCTTTGTAGTTGTTCCATGGATTTGTTTTTGAAGTTTAAAATAGTAAATGTCTTTTGTTGATGCAATCAATATATTGATTGTCTGACATTCTTTTAATCTGGCACCACAGCAAAAGAACAGTGCGACACATTGGATCTCTGGCATTTTTTTGCTGTCATCAGCACTTCCAGCCCTAGTTTTGTCCAATAAATTTTGTTTAACCACAGTCAGAGTAGATAATCCCACTAAATCATTTCTTAGGGTTAGGGAATAAATGCATTTCCAAAATACTTCTATTTTACAGCTAATTTAGCCCTTCGATTGCTAACATGATATCCTTAAAAAAATTAATTTCGAGAATTTCTCTGTTTATGTTAACCAGTCTTATCTTTTTCAAACCCTTCACTATCCCCATTACCTGTACTAGTTCTGTTATCACCTCCGCTTCTTTTAACCAACGCTTCAGAATTAAAGCTGTTAATTATGGTTTTGATTCTTTCCAGTACGCCACAGTACACAGGTATTGTTAAACAGTTGAAGAATTTTGAGATAATTATTGATAGCCCTATATTATTACAATTTTAAGTTAACATATACAGATGACGAATGATAATTGATTATAAGTGACAAATAAAAACAGTTTTTTCTATAGATGAACATCGATAGCTTATTATTGTTTAAAGCAGCGTACTCTTGACCTACACCACTAGACCAGTAATTGTGTTAGCGTACTCTTGACCTACCTTAAACAATTATGCATTGATATAGGATAGCCTCGACGAATTGCTCTTGACCTACCCTAACCAACAGTGTGTGACCTTGCGTATTTCATGGCGTATTGAGGTAGGTCAAGAGTACGCTAGGTAAATAAAATGCTTAAGACCACCCACCTACTCTATAAATTTTCATTACTGACATGATTTTATTTTCAAAAAACAACAGTAATAACAGAAAAATGGTGTATATTCAACAATTATTATTACATGTGGATAAAAACCATTAGAGATTAACTCTAACTGATAGATATTTGGATTTCACTGACGGAATTTTTTGGAGCTATATTTAAAACAAAATGGCGATTGAATTCTCATTTTTCTCAACTCTCAACTAAATGAATAATTGCATAGTTTGAAAAAGCTGCCCACTAGACTAAAACACAAAACCGAGCGTCGGTGCCAACGTGTTAAATAAGAATAAGAAAAAAACATCATGATTAATTACGTTAATAAAATCAACAGAACGTTGATCTTTATACCACATAACAGAGTAATTTGTTTAAACTCCAAGAAAGACAAGAAAAAAACCACCGTAATTTATGAATTCGAGAAGCGTCAAAGAGCTTAAAATACCTCTAACGCACGTAAAAAGCAACGTGAGGAATTTATTACGCACTCATGCATATTTTTACATGCCCTCCATAAAGTTAATTAGATTGTAAAACTATTATATAAACAATATATGTTCTGCGGGATAATAAAATGCGGAATATTTTCGATCGGCATATTTGAACAACCGCCGCCGCCGACTATTATCAAGGATTTTTTTTTCACTATTTACGTTAATTGCGCGACGGATAATGAGAAAGAGAAAAGAAAAAAAACGGAACAGAACGTTTCCCCTGTTTACGGAGTATTTGACGTAATTATGCGACAATTAAAATAACCGACGTACAACAATAGATGTAATTTTCGTTTTTGAACATCACGAAACTGAAATTCGAGCATTCAGGTTTTAATTGAATTATTCGTTCACATCGTTCTCTGTGAAAATAATTTGTTTGACAAACGAGATTTACAACACGTTATTGTTTTCGTAATAAAATTGCCTCATTGTTATTGTATTTAAAAATGATTGTGGCTGAGAAAGAATTTAAAATATTGTGTTTTTACTTTCCTTACACGAAATACCCAAATCTTAATGGAGAAATCATAGAAAAACTTTTCAAGTAGAACAGTGATAGTTTAAGAATTTAATAAAACCTATAATTGTGGAAGTAAAGTAGTTAGATATAATTAAGACTATACTTAATTTTAGGACAAAGTATTTACAATATAAAATCTGTGGAGAATCCATTCATTTATCATTCTTAAACAGGGTGTCAAAAGATCATAAAAAAACTTTGGATGATGAGAAATACACATAGATAAAGAGAATTGAAATAATTAATAAATTTCCACCTACGATCTGAATGACAGTTTTCTTTTGATTAACGAGAATTAAATTCTCAGTTTATATTGGATATTATTTACAAAGAGGAGAAGACATTAACATTCATTATCATTAACGTAATAAAAATAAACTGTGGAGAAAGTTATTACAAATTATTTTATTTGAAAAAGAAATACGTATTCTTGAAATATGTGCACCTTTGTAATGTATCGGTTCATCCACCTTATTTTGTTTTTGTAAAATGTTTTTCTCTCTCTAAAGAATAAACAAACATCGTATTATTAGATAACACAACAGTTTGCATGCACATCATTAAATTGAGGTTAGTATAATATGAAGTGATCAAGATTGTGCCTAACGAGCTACTTCATCCTTATGACATATTACAATCGCGCAAATAACTGCAATTTATTCGCAACTTGCAATTTCTAGCTAAAACAAAGGAAATGAAAAAGGGCTATTGTTGTTTACACTGCTTTGCGTTTTTCTGTTTCAATAAAGGACATAAATAAATCATTAATTCAAACTAGTAAGATAATAAACATAAGGTAAATTTAATAATAAAGAATATTGAATTAAGACATGTAATTATCTTTTTAGTATTGAGCTTTACGTTTATTTTTACTTTCCTTGTACGAAGTCATAACAGTATTTAATACAAATTTTAAAATGTAAATACCTGTACCAGAATTTAACGTGTTTTTGGTAGACACTAAGTTGAATATTTTTTTGTGAATGAAAAGTAATTATAGTTCAAAATAATTTCTACTAAATTCAAAAATTCTTGTATTATGACTGGGTTGACAACTTATATTAACTTATTTACTTACTTACAAAACTGGGTTCTTCGAAAGGATTTTCTATTGTTTTTTTTGCAATACAATGCTTTTACTATGCATTGCTGATTTTAAGATTTTTATTCAGGTCTCGTTATCTGCTTTTGTTATAATTAAATTATCAACTTTTACTTTACGTTGAATATTCTTAATTCGTTTTGAATGTGAAGAGTTTAAATATTCATATTTAATTAGTTTTGCAATTTGTCCTTTATATACGTGTTTAGTGCAATTTCCGTTTCTACATTAGCATTTACCTAATTCGAATAGTAAAGTTTCTTGAGTAGAAAATTCTGAATTGGTAAGATTAACAAAACTAGATAAAAATTGCTATTTGCGTTGTATATGTTGGGTTTGCAATTACCGAATTGTTCCTATCGTAGTTTTTCTATTTTCTTCTTCTGTTTCTTATAGCATGTGACCAAACAAACTTTAATTTGTGTTATTTATAGTTAATTATTGTAATGTTAAAATTTTACTTATTTTGGTGTAATTAAATAAAACTATTAGTAATCCGTTTTCTTCACTGGTTTATTTAAATAAGAAGAAAAAAGATTACTAATCATTTCATATAATTAGATTAATTTTGAAGTAATTCAAAACAAAATATCTTACTTTGGTGTAAATTAAAAAAAAAGTGGGACTGCTTTTCATTAACAAGTTTTAGCTACTTTATTATTAAATTTTAACTACTTTAAAGTCTAAAACTTTTTCTCTAACAAACTACTCTTTTCTTAAAATAAGTTTTTAAGTTTTAAAGTAAATTTTCAATTCTAAAGGTTGTAATTGTTTTTTTAATTTTTAAATGCTTTCAACTGTAAAATATTTGAACAAAGAAAAATTTCCATTGTTTTAAATAAAATTTAAAATTTGATAAAATGTCTTTGTCTACCAAATTTTAACTTTTCAAGTAATTTTCTAAGAATTTAATTGATGCTTAATAAAATTTCGGTTAATTTTTCTGTGTTTCTAAGCTGTTTTCTTAAAAAAATGTGAAAATTTTATTGCTCACATTTCAATAACTTTAATGTAAATTTTAAAGCATTTTCAACTGTTTCCTTTCAATATAGTTTCAACTGTTTTTGAAGCCTTGTTTTTTTTTGCTATTAAATCTTTAATATTAGTTTTTGGAAAAATCTGTCTAAGTAAAAATTGAGACTGCTTTTTGTCTTTAAATTTTAAGCAACATTTTTAATTGATGATAAGCATTTTTTTAAGATTCATTTGCTTCAAAATGCATGTTTATCTGTAAAATATTGAACTGTTTTTTTTCTTAGCAAAGCCAGAATTGTTTTTTTTTTGTAAAATTTAAACTATTCTAAGCGAATTTTCAAGAGTTTTTACTTAGAAAATTTACAACGGTTTTTCATTAACAAATTTTATTGATTTTGAGCAAATATTGCTAATATTTTAGTAATCTTGATGAAAATGATAATTTTGTTTTAAGAATATTTTAACCATTTGTTTTTCTTTTAAGAAAATTATACCTGCTTTATTTCTTAAAATAATAATAAAATTAAAAATTATTGATTTTTAACGTTGTTAAAAATTTTTTTGCCTGTTATTATGTTGTGGAATTCTCTTTTTTGAAATGTTTGTATTTGAACTTTAAAAAATTCTAATAGTTTTTAAATAATTAGAATTGGCAATTAACTATTTTCCTAAAAGTTTCAATAGTTCATATAGAAATTCTTTTGAGTGTGTTTCATTTTTTTCAATTTTTACAATTTTAAAATGAAATTTTTAAAAATATTTTATTTTTCTTTCTTATTCATTTTCCAAATATGTTGATAATAACGGCTTCTTCGGCATTTCTTAGTTCGAACTGTTTTTAGCAAAACTGCAAATTTAATCAAATTCAAAAGAATTTTAACCCTAAAAAAATTCCAACTGTTTTCTATATTTTATCTACGATCGTACAGAAAGTACACGCTTTTTGCATCATTTTTCATTGTAAAAGTGTATTTTTAAAGCACTAGTGCTTTTTTACGTTTTTATTGCACGGTAATGTCAAACTGTTTTTATTGCACAGAAATGTCAAATTTGACAGGTGAATATATTATAGCACAAATTTTCGACGAAAAACTATTTTTTTTATTAATTGATACAAATAACTAATAAACTATAAATAAAATATATAATACAAACCAAATGGCAGATTTAAGAACTCTGAAGATTTCATTTAATGCAAGTCGAAGCGATTACAATAAAGCGAACATTTTTTCCATAAATAATAATGGCGGCCGACATTTGTGCAACTTGTTTACTGGTTGCTAAGTAACGCTTTCATTAGTGCACTGCGGGTAAAATATGTTTTCATTAATTGAACTATTGACATTAAAATATTATCATAAGAATATATTCTTTGAAACCCTTTACGATCGAAGATAAAATTTTGTAAGGCACACGTGTAAAAAGTTTCTTTATTGCACTCCTGGCTTTAAAAAAACTCGCTCGTTCCTCGCTCGTGTTTTTAAACGCCAGTTCGTGCAATAAAGCATCACTTTTTACACTTGTACCTTAAATAACTATTTTTAAATATTTTACTAGTATGCAATAAAGAATTACTTTTTACACTTGCATCTTAAATAACTACTAAACATTTCTCTAAATTTTTAAAATTCAAGTGGAAATATTTCAAAAAACACAAGAAATAAACTTTTGTAATATGAATAAGGAAAAAATATATTTTAACAATCAGTTTAAAATTTACTTATAATAAAATTTACAGAATAAAAATCAATTGAGTTTATTTCTTTAAAATAAAATAAATAAACAAGAAAATAATGAAAAAATAAGCAGTAAAAAAATTTATTAAAACTTATTAAGAAAATAGTTTTTAAATTCTAATTTTGCAAAGGAAAAAAATTAAAATAAGAAAATTCAATATAAAAAACAATATGACTTTTGATTTTTTCCCTTTGTCAAATTGATTTAAAAAAATTAGAATTTATAAATTTCGTTCCATTTGATGTAAATTTTTAAACAAATTTAAGTGTCTTCTGTTAACAAAGTTTCAATTTTTAACATTATCTCTTTTTCTGTACAGATTTTTGTTTTGGGCAAAATTCTAATTGTTTTTACATAAAAATTTAAAACTGCTTCTATTAGAATTTGATGAAATTTAAGCAAATTTTTCAATTGTTTTATGATAACATTCTATTGGGTTTAAAGTATTTCTTTAAATTTCAACTGTTTTAAGCAATTTTTTTTTATAGCCAAACTCAATTATTTTCTTGGACAATTTAAATTATAGCGAACCCTCCTTTCCTTTAAATTAACTGTTTTTTTTAAATAATTTCGATTTCATTAATTTTAAATTAATTTTTAAGGTTTTTCTTGAAGGAAATCAATTTTTTAGAACTTATTTTGAATTATGGCAAAAACATATTGAATTTTTTATTCAGTACCTATACTTCAAAGCAAAGAAACTTACATTTTTTGCATTTTTTTTAATATTCAACGTTTTTAAGCAAATTTAAGAGGGAGAAAAAGAACAATACCTTTATTTGGACGAACAAAAATACACTTTAATTTAAAATAAGTGTTAATCCGTCCGTTTGGTCTATCGACCTTCGGTCTTTCTGCCCATCAAATTTATTTTTTTAGACTGCCGTTACTTAGAAAATTAGGTTTTTGCGACATTTATTTTCTTACTTTCTCATTTGCTAATTTTCCAATTGTTTTTCAATAATAGAACCAATTGTTTTCTTAATAAATAAAATAGATATTTGGGAGTTTTTTTTTTATTAATTATGTTTAAATTTTCAGTAGTTTTCTTTAAGAAATTTTTAATTGTATCTGATTTTCGTAAATTCAAACATAATTAAACTTTAGTATATTAAGTATATTTTAAACACATATTAAATTAATTGTTGTTTCCTGATAACAACATCCATGGACCGGTTTCGATCTAATTTGGATGTCATCAGCGTATCGCAGGTGGAGACGAAGAAGCGAAGTTTACCTTTGGAATTTTTAACTCCTACAGTAAACTGTCGGTCAAGATATTAATATAAAGGCATAATCCATCCAAACAGAGATCTAGTATAACGCTAAGACAATAGATGGCACCTATATAGTAATATTTTCACTGATATTTTAAATTGTTATTCAAAATTTCAATTTCAACTTTTTAACTTTTTTGCACATTGTATCTAGATGCCCACTTGAGAGCCCAATATACAATTAGGCAATTTATTTATTGTCAAGCAAATTCGCTGCAATGTCTGATAAATCCATCAAAAATTCTTCCCTATTTCTTATAGAAATGTTGTTCCCACCGGATATCACTATTAATAATGGCGTCATCAGCAATATGGCGATTAATTGGCAATTTTGATGAGAAGAGGAACTCAGTACTGTATCTGCAAGTATGAGATCCCAATAGTTGTTATCTTCCACCAAATGAAATTCGCGTGGTAAGTGTATTGATAATGAACACATAGTGTTCGAAATGTACATTTAGTAATTAAATAATATAGTGAAGTAAGAAATATAACTGTGATTATTTAATCAAGTTTGAATAGTTTTAACTGTATTTGAGGTATGGTTCATAAACTTTACAATATAAATCGACTTAACCTTTTCCTTTATAAACGCTTAATCCACCACGAACCATGCAAGAACTAATAATTGAAATGAACACAAAAAACATAGATGACAATATATTATCTATAGTAATAAACTATCATAAATTATTAGATTTCACCCTTAGATACTGTCCAGTTACTAAGCAGAATTTTCATGAATACGTTTGCCCCAAATGCATTTTTTTTCAATGGAATAAATTAACGCCGGCAAAGGATGCAACCCAGGAAGCGAGACTCGACAATTACCCCATAAATGTAGTGGGCGAGCGTGTCGAGGGTCAATTAATCCCCCGTTTCTGTTACTGGACTCTAACGAATCGGTGTTTATTGTATTCGTATCTGTAAGCAATGCAACCCCTATATTTTGCAGGCGGGAATCAGAATAGGAATCCGGTGCAAATAGATTGAATTAGATGGATTACGTGAAATTGTTAATGAAGTGCATTCAGGGCATATGCTAGGTTTCCGAGCGAGGGTTGCATGTGCAACACTTGCCCCAGTTTGCAACCGCTACGGTCAATGGGGGAAGGACGCGCGTGCAGGTGCTTTTTAAAGCGATCGTACGTAACGATTAATGTAGTTTGCAATTTTAAAGATCTTTATAGTTAAATCGTTATTGGGTTTATTATATAGGGTAGTGCAGATTAGATGTTATTAGGGGAAAACTTAGTCAATTGAAAAAAAAAAATAAATTTAAATTACGTTTACTGTATTAATGTAATGCAATATTTGTTTATGAATAAATCAACTTTAATTGAATGACGTATTGGTCATTAATTATCTAAGTTTAATGGAAGAGAAACGTTTTTTTTTTCCACTTCTTCGTAAGTAACTGTATTAAAAAATCGATTATTTTTAAATTGTAAATCACGTGAAATAAACGACGCATCTAAAAACGTTTAATATCACCATTTATCAATTAAGAAAACAGTGATTAAAGCTTGTTAGACGCGTTATTGAGTGGCCGCGATCAATAACGAGCTCCCATCGCAGGCGAGCCACGGAGAGATGAAGAGATTTCGTGGAAATGCTCATGAATACGTTATTTATTTAAGTTATTAGAGCCTAAACGTCGAAATAGTTAAGTCGATCATCGCTTAATATGCGCACAGGTGTACCGCAACTGGTAAGAGTGATTATTATCAATTCATCTTGCGTTTTACATCTCGCTAGCCCGATCAACAACTAAATCCGAACGATTCGTCTTCTTTCCCTGGTCCTCGATCAACCAGCAAGTTAATGAGGGCGAGGCGACACGCGGTTTTGACAACTTTGGCTTAATCGACGCGTATGAGTAACGATTAGCAAATCAGTTTTACTTGGTTTTACAACTGCATACATCATATGTATCTTACTTTTATGGTAATTGGTTATAATATATGTACATGATGAATTAATTAACGTTAATATTTGTAATATATAACTATGATACAAGCTTATACTTTTCATTTTCATGTAGTTTGTTCTCGTCTACCGACGATACAGTTGTTATTTATTTATTTGCTTGTTTTAATTCTGTTCTAAAGACAACAGCTGATATATACAAAATAATATACATATGATTCATCTAAGATTTAGACTTAACGTCTCTTTTTCTGTACGAGTAGTTGAAGAAAGTTAGGATTCTAACACTTAACGTACTCGCTGTCTATTTTCCAAATTCTGCACGCACAGTATATTCGTACTCTCATAAACTGTGTTAACTACTTGGTCAGCTGGTCACCACTGAAAGTCCAGCATTTGTTGCCCTTCCGCTTTACCTTTCTTTGCAATATTTACATGTTTAGGTAGACGAAGCGAAGTTTAAGTCGAAATCAACAAGATTTAGTTTTGTACAAGCTTGTAGCTGGTACCGAAATTATCGGATCTCTAAACTGAACTGACTAACCACCTGGTAATGAAAAATAAGAAAACACTGATGTTCGCGGTAATCTTAAAATAAGTATATTAATTTGCTCAATCAAACTTACGTGTGTAGGAGAAGAAAAAAGATGAACGCCTTATACGATATTTCATTTACCTTTACAAAGTAAGTAAAGTAGTAAGAGAAATTCTGAGGGTATAAAGAGTGGTGCTCCTCATCGATCATTAACCTTTGAAGTAGCTAACAATAAAAAAATAGATCCTTTAACTACAACAATTTAACAAAACACCATACAACTTCCGATTCTTTCCTTCTTATCCGACTTAAGATCCAGCAATCAATCAAGGATATTTTGATCATTGGTGTTATTCTTAAAATTATTAAGTCTTTGGAGCAAATCGTTACTTCACATACCGAAGAGGTCCGAATCATCTTTGGACAATGAAATTAAGAGGACGAAAAATCAGACTGAGATTAAAGATGGTATCTCCAATCACTAAATTTGGTTTATTCTAAAGGCAACCTTACAAAAATATAGATGTAATATCTAAAACAAAACAAAAAACTTTTTATTTGTATTCGATGTTCTTTCTTCCCACTAAGTTGACGGATAAATTGGTTTTCGATCTTAAGCTGATGAATGATTTGTTTATAACTATAATCACAAACTGTGCTATTAGCTATTGTGGTTAATAATTTTTCTGGGAATTCTTCTATTAGAGTTCTTCCGCATGCGACGATTGTTACAGTTCTACTCATCTCAAAGTGGTTTTATTTAAATTTTATAAATCCGTTCTGAATGCCTTTGTAATCTATTGATTATTGGCATCTGAAAAAGCCTCTGAAGCTTTTGTTTAGATGCCTAGTATATATTTTTCTTTCTTTTTGTCACCAATTGCAAATCAGTATAGAATTCTCTGATGCATTAAATACCTTTGAGCTATCTATTAGCGGATTTACCGGATGGTCCGACTTTTTTAATTCCTGGCTGCTCCTCCTTAACGTACAAAGTCATGCTGATAAAGTCTCCTTATCGAGTAATCTGAATAAGATAATACGGATTGACACTCGCCTTCCCTGGGCTAAAATCTTAGTGCTCATTTGGCGAAAAGTCCATTGGAAATTAGATTCGGCCCATTGAAGATTTTAAGCGCTGATCTGTTAGTGCGACAATCTTTCTTCTCTTCATAATTATATTCAAATACTACACATTTCTTTTCATTTGTTTTTCTTTGCTCTTCTACATTTCTAATTCTTTATTCTTTTTATCTTCTTCTATTCTTTCTCTTATTTTTCTTCTTCTTCCGAGATATCTACCAACTATTTACCTTCGAAAGTAATAATTTATTCATGATGATGATTGCGACCGTTAACTTGGTAATTCATTTTTTTTTGTAAATTATTGTTCGGACAATCTACAGTTTTGTGATGCCTGCAGAAGACTTTCCTTCCTCCGATTTTAAGTTTTGAATATGCCTCCTACATGTCAAAAAAAATTCTTGACCTGGTGGCGGAGACTATCTTTATTTTATTCTTTTATTAATTATTTTCTTACAGCTATGGTGAATGAAATAAAATATGTTATTATATGATTACAGATGAAATAAAGTGAGTGAGATGAATGAAAAAGAAAAAACAAATGACATACCGTCCACATATTAAATCAACATGACATTATTTCGTATGTGTTCTTTTTCTGGTAGCTTGTTATATTGGATAACACCTTCTATCAATATTCCTTTCTTGAGTATATTGGTTTCATTATGGATAATATATATATATATATATATATATATATATATATATATATATATATATATATATATATATCGCTTTTTCGTCTCGTCAAATGTATATGAATATCTTTGTTTTTTTTTTCAGTTTGTTGTTTGATTTACTTGTACTTGTTAATATTTGATGAATGAATTTGGTTCTTTCAAATGCAATTTTTTGTCTAATATTTAATTCTGGTATTAAATGATATAGTGTGTTCGTTGGTGTTTTTATGTCCATTTTATTGATTCGTTTAATACACAATTTTGTTGCCTTTGTATGGTATTTATATTTTCGTCAGTCGTACCACCCCAGATAGCGCATAGGTAATTAATTTTTGAGCTAAAGAGAGTATTATAGATACATTTTTTAGTGCTTTCAGGTAAATATAGTCTTGATCTATAGAGGGCCCCTGTTTCATGTTTTATGTTTTAGTTTGTCAATGTGTCTGTCCCATTTTAAATTATCTGTAATTGTTTGACCTAAATATACAGTTTCACTTGTTTTTTTGATAATTTTATTATTGATTTTTAATTTAATTTCAGATTGGTTTTTATTTTTTTTGTGAAAATACCATATAGTTGGTTTTGGTTTCGTTTATAGGAAGGCTATTATTGGAAAACCAAGTTGATAGTTTTTGAAGGTCTGAGTTAATTCTAGTTTCCAACTCCAGTAATTTTTTTCCGCTGTATATGATACAGGTATCATCTGCGTATATGTATAGCTCCCCACCTTTGTCCAAATCGAATATGTCGTTAATGTAAGTTATGAACAGAGTAGGAGGTAAGACTCCTCCTTGGGGTAGACCGAATTCTGTAACAAGCTCATCACTGTATGTGTTGTGCTAATTAAGCTGCCTGCTTTACCTCTGATACCTAGTTTTTGAAATTTATTTATTAGAGTTTCTCTACATATTGTATTAAATGATTTCTTCATGTCCACTAATACTAATATAAGGTAGTTGTGATTATCCAATTATTGTTGAATATGACACCCAACATCCATACAAGCAGTAGTTGTACCAGATTTTTTTTGATATTCATATTGCCGTTTATTTATTATATTGTTTTTATAGATGTATTTCTGTAATCTAACAAGAATGATTCGTTCCAATATTTTTGTAAGAGGAAAGAGCTATAGGTCTATAATTTTCGGGCAAGTTGTCGTCGCTCTCTTTAAATATAGGCAAAATGATGACCTCCTATAAAATGTTTTTAAACGTCGAAGTGGAGATTGCTTCGTTTACAAGGTTTGTTGTTATAGGTATGATCTCTTCTTCTAATTATTTTAATAGTTTGTTTGTTATGCAATCTTTCCTAGGTGCAGAAAACTCCTTTAAATCATTTGTTTTACCTCTTCATCTGTGACTGAGTCCAATGTCATATCTATGTCTATATTTTTAGTAAGGGTTTCTGTTAATTTATTTTGCATTTTTTGTCTTTGGATACGTGCTAGGTTCTTTCCAATAGTCGCATAATAAAGATTTATTTCTAATAATTAGAAAAGACACGAAAATATTTTTACACTTGCTTGCTATTTTGTAACACGCAAATTACTTTTGTATCATTCAATGTCTGTCGAAGTATTAGCTAGAAAAGTATTTGCTTCAAAGGTGATTTGTTGTTGTAGTCTTAATAAGACTCATTTGTTGTAGATTTTACGAAAATATTTTCGTGTTCTTTCTAATTATTAGTGAATTTTCTACAACGTAAAGGACTTATATATTTTTAAGATTTATTTCGTCTGCGATAAGTTTTTCATTGTGTATAATTTTACCAGTGCTGTCGATTATCTGAGTGATGGAATTCGTCGATATCTTCGTTCAAAATGTTGTTTATTTCATACCATGTTTTTTACACATTTCCTTCTGCATTTTTAAATTTATTTTTATAATATTGTTTTTTTCTAATGCTTATTGGTATAGAAGTAGCTTTTTTCTCTTTAAGATACATTTCATTAAGATAGTTATTCAATGGATTGTTTTTGTATCTTATGTAAGCCATATTCCTTTTTTTGATACTATTAACGATTTCAATATTAACCCATTCATTGTTTTGTTTTCTTTTAAAAGTTATTGTCTTAGTTTCACTTTTTAGTAGATATGTAATTAAATTAATTAGGTCAGTAAAAGAATTAATTTGATTTTTATCAGCACGTTAAAATTGATTTTTAATGTTATCGTTATTTATTTTTACTTTATGCACAGTTTCATATTCACCACATGACGCGTGTGTTGTTTTGTAAGTTGTTATAATAGCCGAATGGTCTGAGAATGATACGGGGTTTACAGATGTATTAAATCTATCATTACTGTTTTTAATTACATAATCAAGTATTGCGGATTCACGTGTAGTATAGTACTTGTCAATTTAATCAAAATATTATATCCATGTTCTGTGATAATATGCTTATAAGTTTGTGTTGCTCTATTATCTAGAAGAATATTAATATTAAAGTCGCCCATAATTATTTGATTATTATTTAGTAGCATGATTGAATCCTCTAACAAAGAGTAAAGGAACATATCGTTTAGTGTTTTTGATATATATTTGAATGACTTCTACTTCATTGACAGTTTTATTTATTACAGTTTTAAAATTGAAATTACTTTTTATGTAATTTTTTTTTGAGATACCTCCACCCCTTGAATTGATAGAAATCAGTTTCATTCTGGTATAGTCAGGTTTCTGTAAGTGCAATAATATTTAAGTCATTGTGTAACTTAGGGAGAATTTTAATTTCACCAAATTTATTCTTAATACTTCTGATGTTTAGCAACAAATATGTTTCTGTATCCATTATAGCTCATTTAGTTTTAGATTTTTATTATAGAAGCAATTGAATAAGTGCATTATTGATTTTTTATTTGGATAATTTTTGTTTTTCTCCCTTTTCATACAACTATTTTAGAATTTTTTACCCAAACAAATGTATACTCTTTCTTCTTTAAACGTCTATTACAATTACCAAAAAACATATCATGTTCTGCGCTGCCTATCCCATATCCACAGGTACATTTTTCTCTGAAACTTCTTCAAATATTTGCCAAAACCTAAAGTAATTAAAAAAGAAATTCGTTTCTTTGTAAAATTTATCCACCAGTTTTTCCATCAAGCACCGAATTAATGGTTTCGCTTACTAGAACGGTACACATTTGGAATATCCTGTTAAGCAACTCATTGGCGAGTTCTTTAACCCTCTTATTTCCTATAGTTTTTTATGTACCTTGATCCAATGCTATCTAACCGTTTTCCACACATTTCCCCGAATAATATTTGTATTTCTACCATCAATTCCGTTACCTTGGGCATCGATCTATGTGCATGGAAAGCCGCCTTAGAATCTTAAATCATATACCACTCGCTGCTCTACTGTTGGTTAATGTATTCGCCTGTTGCTCTCATAGCTAGTAGTTTTCTTTGAAAAAATGTGCATTCTTTGCCCAGCCTAAATTTTCCACAATGAACTTCCTAATGGCCTAATTATATCTTTCGGATTTTAAATATTCACAGATTGATATACAAAGCCGCTAGTACTTATAAATCGAAGTAGGTCTATCAACACCAATCAAGCTTAATACTCCCTACCTAAACAGTGATTCTTTCTTTGCGTACCTACGTTGGTAAAATATGTGTATGAGATTGGCTCTTGCTACTTCTAACGGTAGTCTTCTTTTCTCCTCCAAAAAGTTTCTTAGGACATAGGCTCTACAGTTGGCGATTGTATGTGCTTAATTGCTAATGGAACAGTAGCTGTTTCTACGCCAACAGGAAAATAACATTGTCATCTTCAAGATGGAACTTACTTTGGTGAGATATTTTTAATTATTAAGAATCATAAATGAATGGCATATATCGAAGCAATTGAAATTTATGAGCTCTGCCGTTTAGACATAATTAAAATTAGTTTTACCCAGAATTTTCATCATTACAAAAAACTACAGAAAGAATGGATAAAACAATTATATTGGAAAAATTACGCCGAAAATATGTATGTCGTAAAACCAGGTATAAACATTTGACGAAATCCATAAGATACTTATATCAATAAAGAAAACTTAAAATTTCCGCACTACTGGCACGCTAGAGGCCACCCACCCACCCTACATATACATTGGTATTTCTATTACCGTTAACTGTTTTAGTTTCCTAAAACAAAAACAAAAATTGTTTAGATCTTGTTAATTATTCTATAAGTACTCTTCTATTTTAAGTATCATTGTATATGTAGGGTGGGTGGGTGTCCACTATCCTACCCTCCAGTTTTAAATTGTACGCGACGTTTTCCTTATAAAAATTATTTTAAAAAATTAGGTATACATGCTAAATCTAATTTAAAAGTACTTGTATTTTAAAAGATTTTCTGTAAAACAGTCTTGTATAGTCTACAGATTAAAGGTTGGGATAGGGGACACCACCCACCCGCCCTACAAATACATTGGCAATTCAATCACTGCAACTGTTTTAATTTCCTAAAACAAATCCAAAATATGTAGATGTTGTTAATGATTCTATAAGTAGTATTGTAGCTTAAAGATCTTTGCATATGTAGGGTGGATGGGTGACCACTATCCTACCCTCCAATTTTAAATTATAAACCCCGGTTTCCTTATAAAATAATATTAAAGAAATTAAGGTTTACATGCAAAATTTTATTTAAAACTGCTTGTATTTTAAAAGATTTTTAGTAAAACAATGCTGTATTATCTATTGATTGGAGGGTGGGATAGAGGCCACCCACCCACCCTGCATATATATAGGCATTTTCATCACTGTAACTGTTTTAGTTTCCCAAGACAAAAACAAAAATTTTGTAGATGTTTTTAATGATTCTATAAGTAATTTTGTAGCTTAAATATCATTGTATATGTAGGGTGGGTGGGTGGCCACTTCACACCCTCCAGTTTTAAATTATAGGCGACAGTTTTCTTATAAAAAAGAATTAATAAAATAAACATTTGCTAAGTTTGGTAAAAATCTGATTGTATTGAAAGTGATATTAACCAAAACACTCGCATATGATTTTAGATTAGAGGGTGGGATAGAGGACACCCACCCACCTTATATATTTATAGGTATTTTCATCACTTTTAACTGTAACTCTTAACATAAACAAAAATTATGTAGATGTTTTTAATGATTCTATAAGTAGTTTTGTGGATGAAGTATTATTGTATTTGTAGGGTGGGCGAGTATCCAGTATCCTAACCTTCAATTTTATATTATACGTGACGTTTTCTTTATAAAAAATTATTTAAAACATTAAAGTTTACATACAAAATCTTGCTTGTATTTTAAAAGTTTTTCAGTAAAACACTCTTGTATTATCTATAGATTGTAGAGTGGGATTGAGTACACCCACCCACCCTACATATATATATATATATATATATGGGTAATTGAATCGCTGTAACTGTTTTACTTTCCTTAAACATAATCTAAAATTATGTAGATGTTTTTAATGAATCTATAAGTACTATTGTAGCTTAAATATCTTTGTATATGTAGGGTGGGTGGCCACTATCCCACCCTCCAATTTAAAATTATACATATCGATTTTCTTTTAGAAAATATTAAAAAAATTAAGTTTTACATGCTAAATTTAATTGTAGAATCTACAGATTGGAGGTTCGGAAAGAGGCCACACACCCACCCTACATATATATTGATATTATCACCACAACTGCTTTAGTTTCCTAAAACAAAAACTGAAATCATGCAGATTTTTTAAATGATTTTAGAAGTAGTAATATAAATTAAATAGATTTCCATATGTAACGTGGGTGGGTGTCCACTAACCTACCCTCTAGTTTTAAATTATAAGCGACAGTTTTCTTATAAAAAAGAATAAATAAAATAGAGAATTTGCTAAATTTGGCAATAATTTGATTATAACGAAAATGATATAAAACGAAACACTCGCATATGATTTATAGATTAGAGGATGGGATAGAGGCCACCCACCCACCCTACATATGTATTGGTATTTCCATCACTGTAACTGTTTAATTAAGGTTTACATGTAAAATCTTATTTAAAACTGCTTGTATTTTAAACTAACAAAATAGGCGAAAAATAATATAAATATAAATGATTTCAATAACTAGGAGTTATAGGAAATTACGTATTGAACTTTGCTCCAAACGGAACTCAACTATCCACACAATTCAAAACAGTTTATTTCACTGTACTTAGATAGGGTAACAAAAAATTCTTTACACCACAGTCTAGCCACAGTCTAAATAAAAATTGCAGTCAGTTAAACCAAAATTAGAAAGGTATATAATATGGATTTTTACCAAGTGTCTTATCAAACAGTTCCCAAAAAGAAAATACTTTGATCCATTAGGTTTGTTAGATCCCATAGCCGTTACGAGAAAACTTGTGTTGCAAAATGTGTGAAAAGTAAACTTTAAAGTTGGACCAACGTGTCCCTGATATTATCTTGAAGGCGTGGTCATAATTAAGACATGAGTTAGAATCAATGCAAACAATTGAAACATAACGTAAAGTTATAACATTGCCAAATGCTGTGGTTAAGATTGCATTTGGCGAAGCTAGTTTAGTCGCATATGGTGTGTCAATTTATATGAAATCATTGAACCCCGATGGCACTGATTCATCTCTCTGTACTTTTCGTTTTTATAAATAACTATAAATTTACCTTTGTAGACTTTAGTTACTATTGAATTAGTCTTTTTAACATTTTTGTTTATAGGTCTGAAATTATTTCTGTTTGTTTTATTAATTTTATTAATTCGGCTATGTTTGCTTTGTCATTTGGACACAAATCTGTGTTCCTTGATGCCATTTCTGATTCTATCCCTAGTGTTTCTTTAAAAGAGGATACATTGACATGTGGTGAGTACTTTGGTCCTAACATTAATATTAACATTTCTTTCTGTGTAAATTTTGTTTATAAGTCTATTATAAAACACTGGATTGCCTTCTAAGGGCTTCTTCAGTTTTTTCTTTTTCGGGTACTACGATATTTTATGTAGTTGATCTTGCTATACTGCGGATATAGTCGTCGAATAGGTCGCATTATACCGAGTCAAGAACACCGGTCGGTTCTACATATAGCACTTTGAAGTATGTGTTGAGTATATTCCTTTGTTTGAAGCAGAATCAATAAAGAACTCGCAACCCTAAACGCCAGGTTTAACCAACTGTGTCTGCGTTTAGAATTTGTTCCTATGTTTGTATAAATATCTATTAAATCAACAACAGTAAAACGGCAAAACCACTAAAAAAGTAGCAAACACAAGAAGCTATTTTCAGTACATACATCTATGTACTACATGTAGAACTGGCCAGTTCTCTTCGGTAGAATTTGACGTATTCGACGACAATGTCCACAGTAGAGTCATTATATGCAAAATTTAGAGTAGCACATCTAAAGACCATAACTTTACCTCGATTAGAATTATACGCGGCAGTTTTAACAGTCAATCTTATAAATCAAGTTGAGCCTGCTCAAAATTTTATAGGTTCTTCAGGTAAATCTCTTGAAATTTGCGATTTAACGAATATTTGGGCTATTGCACAAAATGTAAATATGTTTTGTGTTCAAACTTGGTTTGATTATTCTGTTACTAATTCCGAAATTTTCCATAACAATGTTAGTGCTCAGATCTCAGGTAATTGGTAATAAATCTAAAGACGGCAATTTACTTGTGAACTTATTGATGTTAGACGTAATTAAGCGTGTCAGAAGTGCGGAATTTTTTAGTTATCTTTATTGATATAAATATCTTATAGATTTCGTCAAATGTTTATACCTGGTTATATGACGTATATATTTTTAGCGAAATTCTTCCAACAGAATTGTTTTATCCATTCTTTCTGAAGCAATTTGTTCGAGTTTTTTGTAATGATGAGAATTCTGGGTAAAACTAATTCTGAAATCCTTTCTGCCTAAATGATAGAGCTCATAAATTTCAATTGCTTCGATATATGCCATTCATTATTAATTAAATCCTTAGTAATTAAAACTATCTCACCAAAGTAAGTTCCATCTTGTAGATGATAAAGATCGTTTACAGTTGGCACAGAAACAGATACTATTCCATTAGCAATTAAGTACATACAATCGCCAACTGTAAAACCTAAACCGCGGAGGCTTTTTGGAGGTGAAACTTACTTAGATATAAATATAAAATTCTTGAAATAAAATTGATAAAATGGCATCGTATACACAAGTACTCTAAGATATTTAAAATGTTTAAATCACGAAAACTATTAGATAAGCATTCTTGGATGCTGTAAAAAGTTTTCCCGGATAAATAGGTTTTACTCTTGACTTAAACTGCTGATCACTAAGCAATTTCAAGTCATCAGACAGAGCGTTTTATAAATGAGGTCCATAGTAGTTAATGCCGTCTCTATATTTAGACAAACGCAGCGACAGGCATATCTTAGATTTTTGTCTCGTATGGTGGTTTTGAATCCCTGAATGTCTGCAATTTGATGAAATATTATTTTTGAAAAACATCACACATTCCAGTATATATTGACTAGGCAGTGTCAGTATATTAAAGCTTGTGAAAAATGGCTTACAATCAATCATAGATGCAATTGTTCGAATAGTATGTCTTTGGAAGCCGAACAATCTGCTACTAAAGGCATACCCAATATGAGTATGGAATAACACAAAATACGCAAACCTTAGTGCTGATTGAGGTAGACATGCTTGCAAGTGCTTTAGTAGGTAAACAACTTTGCACAATTTATCTGCCGTGTCATTGCCGTGTGCTTGCCAATTAAGTTTACTGTCTAAAGTTATTCCCAAAAATCTTGTAGATGAAATCACAGTATTAGGTTTAAGGGAGAACATAACATTGACTATTTTATTAGCATTCAGTGCAAATTTGTTTAACAAAAAATATTCAAGGATGCTTTTATTTGAAGTCACTTAAATCGCTGTATTTATTTATGCAAATAGTATCGTTGCGTACAGTATAATTTTGAAGATGTTATCACATTTAGATGAATCATTAATATACAGTAAGAAAAGAAAAGGGCCAAGGATAGAACCTTGTGGCACACCGTGTGTTGAGAGTCTTTCTGATGAAAGTGTTTTATTTGAGAGTACCCTTTGTAACCTATTTCCCAAATAAGAATTTAATAAACGGATACTTTTTGGACTAAAGTTGTAAAAATACAATTTCCTGAGGAGAATATTGTGAGTAACACAGTCAAATGCCTTTGAGCGATCCAAAAATAATGCAACAGTATAAATACCTTATTTAAAGCCTTCGAATACCTCCTTCACAAAATCAATGACTGCGTTGAGTCTGCTTAACTTGATTTACAAGATTAACTGTTAAAACTGCCGCACATAATTCTAATCGAGGTAAAGTCGTGGTCTTTAGAGGTGCTACGCTAGATTTTGCATATAATGACTCTACTGTGGACATTGTCGTCGAATAGGTCAAATTCTAGCGATGAGAACTGGCCAGTTCTGCATGAAACGAGGAGATAATAAACTGTTATTACTTTACAGGTTCAACAATCATTTTATCAT
Source organism: Ontholestes murinus (assembly GCA_963969525.1). NCBI lineage: Eukaryota > Metazoa > Arthropoda > Insecta > Coleoptera > Staphylinidae > Ontholestes > Ontholestes murinus. The sequence continues at coordinate 11,311,030 of OZ018388.1, read as the reverse complement.
GCTTAAAATCAAAATGTCGCTTTAAACAGTTTTTCCCACATAGAATTGGTGAAATTTGAAAGTTTAAGCAATATAGGTGATTGGTATGTACACTCTAAGCAAAATATAGGATTGCAAGGTACTATAGCTGCAGTTAGAACAAAATATTCCCAATTGCGGACAAAAAACAATTTCAAAAAAATTATTAGCGAGTGTTTAATATGTTTTAAGGTGAATCCAAGTTCATCAGAGCCAATAATAAAGCAATCTAATTAAATATCGTTTGGATAAACTCAGACCACTTCTCAAAACAGGATTAGATTATGGTGGACCTTTTAGGATAAACGAAGGTGAACGAAATAATTCAAAATTTATTAAAACATATACTGTTATGTTTGTCTATTTAGCAACAAGGGCTTTACATTTAGAAATTATTTTAACAAAATTTAACAAACTCCTTGCGCAGATTTATATCACGTCATGTCAAATAGTGACAGATTGGTTTAGTGACAACGCTACAATATTTGAGAGGACCAATAATGAATTAAAATAATTATATGTATTTTTAATAGACTAACAAGAGGTAATTACATTACATTTGGCACTTCATATCACCCCGAGCTCCGCATTTTAGTATGGGTATGGGCGGCTTGGATGAAATCTAGAAAAATAATTTTATATAAGGTCACTAATGGTGAAAGCTTAATATATTATGAGCTTCTTACATTATTAACGCAAATTGAGGCAATCTTGAACTCTCGACTTATAACTCCGTTATCCAATGTTCTCACAGACTTATCCTTCCTTACACTTAGCCATTTTCATATATGAGTCAACACTAGGAGGAAGTTAACATTAGAAGCTTGTCGAGTTGGAAACTGATACAGCAGATGTGGTCGAGATGTCAAAGGTAGTATCTTCAAGAGCTGCAAACCTACCTGTGATTGCATATTAGGTTGTACGGAGTTGGTTCTTTTAAAAACATATAAAAACACTCTAATATTTTATTCTTTTTAGATCCCTTTCCCACCCCAGTCATGCCAAAACCTTTACATCAGCTCCATCCAATCTCATCCATGCTGTAACCTTCCTTCCTCTCTCTCCTGAACCACATCTAGCTGGCGCTAGGATAATTTTGTCTTCATTTGACAAGATACTATTAGTCAAGAACACTGGCACCCTCCTATACACCTGCCACTTTTCATACCTCGGATTGTATGTGTTCCTCCCGATACATCCTTACATCTCCTGCATCTTTAACCTCCTGCACATTTAATCCATTCTCTAACCATTCATTCACAATATTCTCGGACACTCCTCCCTTTCATATACCACAATGCATGTTCTCAAATCTCTCACTACTTCATATCATACTTCATACCTCTACCTCTTCTATAAATTCCACCTTCCACTTTTCCATAGAGCACTTCGTTTCCACTATCATACCCTTTTTCACTCTCCCTTCGCACCACATATTTTCCTGATAACCACTTCTGAAAGTCTCTGTACCACCTCTCGCCCCTAAACTTGGACTCCTTACAATTTTAAGCCTAAATTTGTAAGTAAAATTGTAGGAAAATTCTAACTAACACTAACATTTTCAAGCTCAAAAAAGTAGAAAATGGAAAAGAGATTACATAAAATTCTTCATATTTTTAAGCTTAAGAAGGCGATGAAATTGGTTATATGGTGATCAAATAAAAGATGAATAATATTTAGATTTTTATAATCTAAGGCTCAAAAATGTAAAGAAGAAAATTAGAGGATGGATTTCTATATAATTCATCACATATGATGAAGCTAAACAAGTTGAAAATACAGAATCGATTTAGAAGAAAATACATCCTTACAGTTTCAAGTTGAAAAAATTAGAAGTTAACATATTCCTACATTTGAAGATGAAGAAAAGGATTCTAAACAAATTAATTTATACTTATATGCATTAAAATATAATACTTACACTTTCAAGTTTAAGAAAATCTAAGGCAGAGAAAAATATTGCATACATAGAAGTACATCTTTATTCTTCTAGGCATGGAAAAGGAAGATGTTTTCATGGAAATTATTTTAAGCAAAAGTAGATTAAAGGAAGATTACTTATAAATTCTTGTTATACCTTGAAGCTCACTAAAACTTCTAAGATATTTAGTCATAAAAGCACATACATCGTTTAGTTAAACAAAAGACCTTAACAAGCAGTGACGTGAATTAGAAATAAGTTAGACAAAACACAATTTGTACATTAATGGGTCAATTACTGCACCGTTTCAACGTGAATACCTGGAATACTAAAGATTCGTGCAATCAATCTGTGCTGTGTCTGCTAGTGTGTGTGCGTGCACGGACAGAAAAAGTGGTCTCGCGTTCGGACAGTGGACAGTGGACAGTTCAAGAGCCCCACGGCGCAATACCAAACCCGTACGGGTACGAGGAGGACAAACTGTATCATAACTTTTTATTGTTTTCCACTAAACAATAGCGTACATAGCTGTTTGTCCGGAGACAGGGCCGAATTATAATATTTAATAGCGGACCGGGTGGAAAAAATGCGGTAAATGGGCGGTTTGTATTCGATTTGAGAAGTCGCCGAAGCGGAGTGATGAAGTATGGTATAATGGAAGTGGTTCATATTGTTTAATTAACGTCCGCATTTGGTATTTCGTATGCTCGTTAAGCCGGAATAATGAGCGCATTAAGGGTACTGTTTTAATAATTTAATGCAAATCGACCGTTCATTCTCTCTCGACCGATCCATGGGAAAATTGATAAACACACACATATTGATTAGTTCCTTTCGTCATGCTTTTATTCAACAATTAAATAATTTCAATTATAAATTAATGTAATCTATTTATGTATTTCACATGATTTTATACAATGAGTCGTTAAGAAAATTCATTGTATTATTGACCAATATTTATGCATTTCCTTATTATACAATTTATTTAATTTAAGTGGAAGAACATTTATTATGAACTCAAGCCTTTCCGTGTGCAATCAAAATTTTTGTTGCATATGTATATTTTCGATTTTATTATGTAAGCACAGTGAATAAATAAATACTAGTATTATAGTTTAATTTACTTTAAGTTTGAAGAGTATGAGACTCGTGTCACTTAAAAATAAAGTGTGTTGTGAACAAAGTAAAGGTTTTTGTTTAAATTTCCAAGATATGTCACGAAGTAAACGCCTCAACCATTAATCAATTATAAATGTACAATTTGGAGAAAACTTTCTCTAAAAATTTTGTGAAATGAAATTATTTTCACTATATTTGTTTCATAAAAACTTTCACACTGTTCTTGAATGTTATAGTAATTACGCCAAAAGTTTCAATTTTAATGCCTATGTAGGGTGGGTGGGTGCCTATTATCCCACCCACCATTCTTAATATTATCAGCATCAAATTCTTATTGCGAAATAAAAATAATATTTAGAAAATAAATAAATTACATTTTTTAAAAAAAATTTTACTAAATCATTGGCCTATGTGTTTGTGCTTGGAGGGTGGGATAGTGGCCACCTACCCACCCTACACATGCTTAAATACTTCAATCACTGTCACTGTTTTTGTTTCCAAAAAACTTATAACATGTTTTTTTTTGAAAGTCATTTATATTTAAACCCAGTATTGTAGTTTGAGTTTCAATGTATATGTAGGGTGGGTGAGTGGCCACTATCCCACCCTCGATATCTTTTATTATCAGCATCAATTTTTTAATAAGAAATTGTACGAAAGAGAATATTTAGGCAATAAATAAATGATAAAACTTCTTAAAATTAGGCATTATTACAGCAAACCTCTCGTTGATGTGTTTGTGATTGGAGGGTAGGATAGTGGTCACCCACCCACCCTACATATGCTTAAATACATATAATATTGTCACTGCTTCTATTTAAAAAAAACACTTAACATTTTATTTGGAATGATGTCAGAACACTGGGTTCAAAGAGTTTTAGTTTAAGTCTTAATGCATAACTAGGGTGGGTGGGTGCTCACTATCCCAACCTCCAATCATAAAAATATCAACCAGAGATTTACTGAAGTAATCCCTAAATTTAAGTCTTGTAATTAATAAATATTTTCTGTAATACAATTTCTCACAGGAAATATTTAGACATTAAATAAATAATAGGACTTCTTAAAATTATGGATTATTATAGCAAAACTCTCGTTGATACGTATGTTACTAGAGGGTAGAAAAGTGGCCACCCACCTACCATCCATATGCTTAAATATTTCCAAAGCTTTCTCTGTTTTTGTTAAAAAAAACATAACAATCTTATTTGGAATGTTATCAAAACATTTAAAGCCAATGTTTTAGTTTAAGTTTTAATGCATATGTAGGGTGGGTGGGTGGCGACTATCCCACCCTCCAATCACAAACACATCAACCGGAAGTTTGCTGTAATAAACCCTAATTTTAAGAAGGCTTGTCATTTTCTGTTCCCTAAATATTTCCTTTAATACAATTTTCTTTTTTAAAATTGGTGCTAATAATAAAAGAAATGAAGAGTGGGAAAGGGGCCACCCACCCACTCTACATATTAAATGTATAAATAACCCAAGTGGTGGTATTTAATTGCTTTTGCTAATTTATTTTTAATTACATCAATCTAAATTCAAAATTCCAAATTTACCATAGTATAGTAACTCATAAACTATTTACCGTACATTCAATCATTCTTAGTTCATTTTACAGAAAGAAATACGTTCAAACTAGTGTTTTCGTTAAAAAAAAACACATAACGATCTTATTTGGAATGTTATCAAAACATTCAAACCCAGTGTTTTAGTTTAAGTTCCAAAGCATATGTAGGGTGGGTGGGTGGCCACAATTTCATCCTTCAATCACAAACACATTAACGAGAGGTTTTCTGTAATAATCCTTAATTTTAAGAAGCCTCATCATTTATGTATTCCCTAAATATTTCCTTCAATATAAATTTCTACTTAAAAATTGGTGCCAATAATTAAAGACATGAAGGGTGCGATAGTCGCCACCTACCCACCCTACATATAAATTAATACCTAAACTGAAATTTTTATTAAAATTCTTTGAAACATTTTTAAATAATTTAATTATTATTTTTAAGAAACAAAAACAGTGACAGTGGTTGAAGTATTTGAGCATATCTAGGGTGGGTGGGTGTCTACTATTCCACCCTTCATTTCTTTTATTCTTAGAGTCAATTTCTCATAGAATAATGTACCAATTAAAATATTAAAGTGATGAGTAAATTGCAAGATTTCTTACATTTAGGGATTATTTTCGCAAATCTTTAGACAATTTGTTTGTAATTGGAGGGTGGGATAGTGAGCACCCACCCACCCTACATTTGCTTAGAAACTACAACTACTACGAGTGCTTTTGTTTCCTAAAAATGATTACAATTTATTTACGATTGTAACGAAACATTTAAATCCAAAATTTGAGTTTAAATTTTGATTTATATGTAGAGAGGGTGGGTGGCCACTTTTTCACCTACCATATCTTTTATTATCAGCATCAATTTATCACTAGAAAATTGTATTAAAGAAAATATTTAGGCAATAACTAAATGACAAGACTTCTTAAAATTAGGAATTATTGTAGTATACCTCTCGTTGATGTGATTGTGATTAAATAATGGGTTAGTGATCACCCATCCACTCTATATGTGCTTAAATACTTCAAATACTGTCACTGTTTTTGTTTAAAAAAATGCGTAACATTTTTATTCGGAATGTTATCAAAACATTCAAACCCAGTGTTTTAGTTTAGGTTTTAATGTATTGTAGGGTGGGTGGGTGTCCACTATTCCACCCACTCTGCATACAATGTAATACCTAAACTAAAACTTTGGATTAAAATGCTTTGATACATTTGTAAATAAATTAATTATGAAATTTAAGAAACAAAAGCAGTGACAGTGGTTGAAGTACTTGAGAATATGTAGGGTGGGTGGGTGTCCACTATTCCACCTTCCAATCTTTTTCTCTTTTATTATTAACATCAATTTCTCATTACGAAATTACATTAAAGGAAATATTTAAACAATAAATAAATGATAAGACTTCTTACAATTAGGGATTATTACCGTAAATCTCGTGCGGATGTAATTGTGATTAGAGGGTGGACTAGTGGCCACCCACCCACCCTACATATTCTTAAAAACTTCAACTGCTATTACTGCTTTTGTTTTCTAAAAATCATTACAATTTATTTGCGAATGTATCAAAGCATTTAAATCCAATGTTTCAATTTAGGTTTTAATGTATATGTTGAGTGGGGGGGTGGCCACTATCCCACACATCATTTCTTTTATTATTGCCACCAATTTCTCAATAAGATAACGTACTAAAGATAATATTTAAGCAATAATAACAATACAATCTCTCGTTGATGTGTCTGTGATTAGAGAGTGGAATAGTGGTCACCCACCCGCCCTATAAATGCTAAAATATATTAACTACTATAACTGCTTTTGATTCTTGAAAAATTACAATTATGTATATTGTGAACATTATTGAAAAATTTCAATCCAGGGTTACAGTTTAAGTTTTCACTTTATATGAATAAAACTATATAAGTACTTTCAAAAATATATTGTAGGACGCTACAATTGTTTCGCCCCACTGTGGCTTCTTCAGGCGGAGAACCATTTCTTCTTAACTAATTGAAAATTTTGCCAATTGCTAATAAACTATAAGAGTTACATGAAATATATATAATAAATAATTGTAGAGAATTTAAAACTGGACAAATTATTAAAAATATTTTTTTTGCGTAAACCTCATAGTTTTTGAGTAAAATATAGCGAAAGTACTATGATGGCCACATCATTTATGGAATCGTTTTCAGGAGATTGTTACAATTCTTTGAATTAGTGACAACTTTCCACAAATGGTGTTGCATAGTTACATTCATTTTTTCCTTGAGAATTTGATTGATTGATTTAAAATATTCAGCATATCTTTTTGAATAAATTACATTAAAAATTTCTTCCTTGGCACTCGTGCATTTATAAGAAAACAATAATTCCGAGATTATTCATTTCACTTGATTTTGTCATTTATATCCATCGGCCGATTTTTCTAGAGAAATCTTTGATTGTTGAGGCTCTTGACGAAACTTCTCTTCCATGATTTAAGACTACTTTGGACAAAGAGTGATGGATGGTTACATCCATTCGTTCTTCCACACTATTTTGAAATCTAAGTGATTGTCTTTATCTTATTATAACTCTTTAAACAAATTATATTCAAAATTCTTTCCTTGAAACTTATGTGGTTCTAATGAAATAAATCCAATTTTTAATCAATAATTATTAGTCTCACTTGGCTTTTCAATCTGTATGCATCAACTCATTTTTTTAGAGAAATCTTGGGTTGATAGGTCTGTTGTTTGGCGTTAATATGCACATAATGTAATAAAATAATGTTTTTTTTCTACTTTGTAGAAACACTGCTACAATTATGTCACCATACAGTGGCTTCATTAGGTAGATGAGTACTGGTCAAGATCAATTCTTGTACTGGCACATTGGTGTTTCCATTAGTCATTGTGAATTGTTGTTTGTCACACACACTAAACATTTCATGTACCATTGTTTTATCAGAAGAATTGTTGAAGTTGTAATCCTTGGTTGAAAACTATTTGTTGAACATTCCCAAGATGAAAGAAAGGGAAAATTACATTGATTGGGCATTTGCCGTAGAAAACATTCTGATATTGACTTAGAAAAGTGACTCAGGGATAAGATGACTGCGGATATTGCAAAAGCGGAAGCCAAGTTGATATTATCTATCCTTATACGATCATATTAAAGATCAGAAAATGACGAAAGCATTCTGAAACCATCTTTTACGCCAAAGACGACACCTAGTAAACAAATTTTAAAAGTCAATGTGCTAAGAAGAATTATCGCAAGAATGATTGAAATAATTCAAGCGGTGGATAAGTGAATGCTTTCAGTGCCACTTTCTTAACAGGACAGTGTAAAAAGGAAGATTGGTACGTTAATTCAGAGGCTAGTTTTCATCTTGCTATTGTTTGAGAAATTACAGTGGCAAATGAAGGGAGACTCACAGTGACATGCGTGGAAGACATTGATTTAACAATAGTGGTAAATAATGTCATTCATAATGTAATATACCTTACGTTCAAAATTACAAATCTTTTAGCTGTCGATCAACTTATTAAAAATGGAATTTTAGTCAACTTCACAAAAAATTCCTGCAAAATTTTTAATAGAAATAGTGTATTAGTTGGTGTAGCTGAACTTATACAAAATTAATGTAGACTAAACATTGCTAAATTAAGTGAGTGCCGCAAATAATTCGGATGCATTATTTGCAGTAGCAAGCAAACACTCACATGGCATTATATGGTATAGACTTGGGCACATAAATTCATTAGATTTAAACAGGATGAGAAACGATGCGGTAACAGGAATACAGTTTAAAGAGGATTATATTATTATTATATAATCAATTTTAGTTCATTTTACAGAAAGAAATACGTTCAAACTAGTGTTGCTTTGATAGCCTTGCTGTTTTGTAACACGCAAATTACTTTTGTATTATTCAATGTCTGTCGAAATATTAGCTAGAGAAGTAGTTGTTTCAAAAGTGAGTTGTTCTTGTAGTCTTAATAAGACTCATTTGTTGTAGATTTTACGAAAATATTTTCGTGTTTTTTCTAATTATTAGTGAATTTTCTACAACGTAAAGGACTTATATATTTTAAGTTTAAAGAGGATTCTAACCATAGCAGCATAACTGCATGATTTATTGTGACGAGGTTACCCTTCAAAAAGAAAGGCTCCAGATCAAAATCAATTTTGATATGTGGAAAACATGTCTATTGGAGGATCGAAGTTTTCCGATTACTCCAGGATTGTATACGTGAATTTTCTGAAATCCAAGGAACAATTCCTCAAATATTTCAAGATATTTAAGAATGATGTGGAAAACCAAAAATTAAGATTCTACGATCTGATAGAGGAACATATTTTCTGTAATCAAGAGTTCCAGAAGTTTTTGGAGGATCATGGCATAATACACCAAACAACAGCACAATACACTCCAGAACAAAACGACTCATTAAAGCGAATCAACAGAACTTTGGTAAAAGAGGCAAGATGTTTGATGGGAATTTTGAAAAAAAGTTTTGAGTAAAAGCTGTCAATACTGCCGCACATCTAAGGAACAGATCAATTTGTTCAGAAATAAAGGATAGAACACCATTCGATTCGATGTAGAACAAGAAACCTGATGTAAGCCACATAAAATTTTTTGGAAGCCAGGTTATGGTTCACACTCCAAAAGCGCAGAGAATCAAATGGGATAAGAATTAAAAAAAAAATGATTCTTCTGGGATCACACGAAAGGATATAGACTGTATGACGAAACCGGGAATAAGGTAATCATCAGTAGAGATGTAATTTTAATGGAGAATGAAACTGATAGTGTGTCGGTCAGAATCTTAGATTAAGTGGGAGCTAATATTTAAAACCAACCAGATTCTTCAGAAGAACAAAGCCCAGATGATGAAAAACACGCCAGGTAAACGACTCCTAACAGATGGCCATGAGAGTGGAGGTAGAATCCTTTTTTGATATACTTACCAGAACCAGCAAAAACCGGTTGTATAATGGATTGCAAATAGATTTCTACAGAAAAAAGTGACGTTGGAGGTGAAGTGCGATGTCGTGCGCGTCTAGTGGCCGAAGGCTTTACACAAAAGCAAGGCATTGATTACGATGAATCTTTCTGCCCAGTAGTTCGCCATTCTACTTAAAGACTTTTATTTGGGTTTTCTGTAGAATTAGATTTAGATGTAAGCCACATAGATCCAACAACTGCTTTTGTGAACAGTGTTTTGGAAGAAACTGTCTATATGAGGCAACCTGAAGGCTTTGTGATACAAGTTAAGGAAAATATGGTTTGTAAACTGACGATTTTTTATATATTTAAATGATTCGATTGAAACTAAATCCTCAATAGATGAGTTAAATTCAAAATATTAAAATAAAGAATATAGGTTCACTGAAAAAGTGTCTAGGTTTGAGAATCATCTGAAACAAGCAAGAAGGATTCATCACTCTGAATCAGAAGGAATTAATTGAACAATTATCGCGCAAATTCAATATGCAAGACAGTAAAACTGTCTGAAAAGAATGTAATCTTTAGCCAGACCTTAATAGGACATTACTTTATTTGCAATTGACTGGAAGTCTAATGTATCTAGCGGTTTTGACCATACCCGATATTGCGTATAGTGAAAGTTTTTTGAGCTACAATGAGTCACATTGGAAGGGTGCGAAGGGAATATTGAAATATCTTGTATTTGTTTCTCATTTGAGATACCTTATAGGTACAAAAATCTACGCCCTAAAATATGAAAAAGGGAATGGAGATTTAATAGAATACGTTAATTCCGATTGGACTAACGATGTAAATGACAGAAAATCAAACACGATTTTAAATTAACCAACGCCACTATCTACTTGGAAAGCAGGAAACAAGATACAGTGGCGATGTCCAACACTGAAACAGTATATATCGCCATGTCGAAGGCTACAAAAGAAGCAATTTATTTAAGAAACATCTTATATGAACTGATGGGTTCGTTGTGCTGTATAACAATTTTTAAAGTGCGCAAAAGTTATCAGTCAACCCTGTACCCCATAAGAAAACGAAACATATTAATCTTCGACATCATTTTGTGTGAGAGGTTGTCACAAATAATTATGTTAGTATATCTTATTTACCTACTGCAGATATGGCTGCAGATAGGTTGACAAAAAGTTTGTCTTCATTAAAACACAATGAAACTGTTACTAATTTAGGCTAAGTTAAACGTTTTTTTTTATTTGATATAGTGCGAGCGTTGAAATTATAATATCAAAATTAAAAACCCAGCCAAATGCTCTTTGTAAGTATTATATAAACTAACGAAGAAATATATTTGCAGTTCGTGCAAAACATTAAAAGCGTGTACATTTACTCACTTCACTTGGCCAAATTTAACTAGAACTTTTATCTTAATTTGTTTATTCTTTGACTTGCCCAAATGTTTATCAAAATATCCACTGCTCTCATCCCTTCATTTTATGAATACTATTCTCTTGATTCTGATCCTCTGAATTTTTAAACATGCATTTCAGCAATTCGTTTTTTAATTTACGAATACATTTAAGAAAATCTTCACGTGTTAATTTTTAATTTGTTTTTTATTTTATCAAGAATTTTTAAGTGGAATAACTCTCCTGATCCTTCAGGATATGAACAACATTCTAGAAGCTTTCTATAATTGTTACACTCTTTCAATTCTGCGTTCTTACTGTGTGTTGTAATGTTCTAGTCACAGTCTCTGCGATAAAGCATCTGTTTTCCTATAAATCGCCCCATCTGGTGCTTTAGGTTGTTAAATCCTCTTCTGCCATTTTAATACTAGTTCTTCTAGGTTTTCGAACTTTATGAACCATCGAAGGATGTTGCGTTTAGTAAGAATTTTCTTCTGCACAAATATACACTATTATATTTATGACTGTAAATCATTTCATTCACAAGTTCTTCCTAAAGTAGTTGTCCATCTTGCATTTATAAGAAGGCAGCTCCAAATATCACGTAAATTCTTTAGATTTTGAAATATTTTTTGATAATTTTAGAACATCTTACTTCTAATTTGAAGTAATTTTTTTACTTCTTTTAATGAGCTCAGTACATTCATAAAGATTAGATTAAAATTAATGCGATAATAACTGAATTCTTCAGTATTTTGAGCCATTTAAAGATGTAGGGTTTTCAACAAGAATTTTCTTCCACAAAGTAGTAATAACACTGTATTAATTTTACAACTGTAATTTCTCACTTACTACGTATGAATTCTTACTTGTATTATTTAATCTATATCCTTAAGTATCTCAAGAAATTAACTAGCAGAAATAAACGGCTTTGAATAAAGTATTACTAAAGTAGCCGTCAATCTTGAATATATAGTAAGAAAGCTCAAACATTACATCTTGATAAGTGTATTCAATAGTTTATTGCTTTTTTTCTGGCTGACTTCTTGGTTTCTTAATGTAGAAGTAATTTCTTCAATTATTCTAACGTGCATAATATATTCATGTGGGATGACATTTTGTATCTAGCAGAATATTTAAAATTGAAATGGTGGTAAGCTCGCTCTACAGATGTTCAAATGGTTTTTTGGCTTTCCTTGTTCAATGCCAGCCTAGATAAGAATTTTGATTATAGCTATTCCTTATTCTTCATTAATATCATCAACTATGATGATAATAGGTTCAAACATTATTGCACTCTTAAATTTTCCATTGTTATTTTCATTGTACTTTTCTTTAGAACAGATATGTTTGATTTAAAGAAAGATGCCACTTTTCAAAATTTCATTCTTATGATATAACAAAAAGCCTTTTGTATCAATCTACTATAAATTGGTCTTGAAGTGAGGTACTGCCAATGTTAGTTGTAAATTAAATCTCACTAAGAATAGTAGTACTTGTTGGAGTCCAAAATTTTTATATCAAAATTATTTACGGTTTCAATAAAACGTCCTTGTAGCACCAATACCTAGCAGTAGTTATCAAGAACCTATGTTGATATATCCATTCACAAAAATCCTTACTTGAAAATGTACAGTCAAGTAAATACAGAAAACGTCAAAGAAAGTATAATAAATTGAAGAAAGCAAAATTACAAAAGATAATTTCAATGAATTGTTGAAAAATATACAAGTGATACTAAGTAGAAATAAGAAGTTAGATTGCATTCTAATACTAAACACTATATATTTGTAGTAACTCTTTCAATTTTCATTTCATGTTTACAGGAATGAACTTTGGTCCTCGAGAAGGGTCAGATTTATTTGAATAAAGTCAATCTAATAGGGCATGAGGTATTAGTACCAATTGTAGGATTGTTGTTCTTAATAAGCCAATTCATGTAATAGTTCTGCAATTATTAGTTAAGATGTTGATGACACTCAACCACAAATTCATAAGCTTGATCTTTCCTAAACACAGTTTGATATCAAGCATGATCTCGTTCAACTTTTATTTGATCCAACAATTTCTAAATTAGTTTCCTTCATACTGGTGAATCAAAATCAAGATCTCCTTAGAAATAATCCAAGTCAATAACATCACACAAAAAATGAGGATAGCTCTTCATCCCATCTGCAGATACATCATATATATTTTAAATTATAAGTATTTTCTTTTTTTCGCATTAACCCATTTATTCTAGAATATTTCCAGATTAACACTTTACCGTCTTTCCCAACATGTATTATATAGTAAAGGTAAAATCCAAAGAGAAATGCCTTTGAGAAGTCACCAGAAGCATGATATGTAAGTGGATCATTTGTATTAAAGTCAATATTTGCATAGCTTTTTCTAAATTGTTTTTTTTTAGAAACTAGTTTGCAGTATCAGCAGAAGCACATGCAAATATTAGTAGGCTTTGATGTATAGTCAAAAATCCAACATTACTAATTGGATGCTTCATGACTTGTTGTTGATGATTTTAATAAATGTTGATTACAATTATCATCTTCGATAATTTTTATTTTTTGAACCCTGATCTTGGCCTCGACATCTTCAGTCTCTCGCGAAATAATAATTTCTTTATCATATTCTGAAACGTTTTTAAAGTGCTAATGTTTGTCTGTCCAGGTTTTAGACTGCACGAGAATTGAGCATTGGGTTCATTCTAGATGATCATCCACTCATACTCGAAGTTGAAATTTTTTTCTGCTCACGCCCATGTCAAACTAGAACGATTCTAGTACTTCAGTTACATTTGTAATGATTTTAATAAAAGTTCATTATCATAAAACTGATTTTCATTCTTTGGATCCTCATCTTGGTCTCTTCAACAGGAAATAATAGATATCCAGTTTTTCAAGGATTTTTTTTTTCATCGCATTCTCTAGTGTGGTTAAAGCGCTTTTGATTTTCTTTCCGGGTTTTATCAGCTGAATTAAAATTTGCAGCATTACCAAACACAAATGCGGATGTTAATAGGCTTTGAGGCATCGTCAAAAATCCAAAGTTGATACCTCATGACTGCTAGTCTTTTAATATTTGTTCCTGATGATTAGTTTCTGTGAAATGCCTTTAATCTTGAACTTCAAATGGAAATTTTAAAACATTTAAAACTTATTTGTTTTATACAGTTTTGTACATAGTGTCAAATACTAAATATCTACTTTGCTAGATATTGAACAATAAGGTCAACTTTAAGCCCTGAAATAGCTTCTATAAGATCAATTCTATAAATAGACTCCTCCTTGAGGATTAGCGTAAAAGATGTTGTCCGTATTTGCCATAGCATGTTTGTATTTAAGGCAACGAAACAACAGACAGAGATGTCCATCAGGCAACTCTTGCGAATTACGTTTACCAAAGTCGGTGTAACGGCGTTGTCAACAAAAATTGTCAAAGGGAATTATTAGGGCCTTAATAGTAAGCTAAAATATATAAAACTTTGTTCGTAAAAGTCGTAAGTTAAATTTAATTTAAATACCTTTAACTCTTGGGATAATTCCACAATAAGTAATCACTGACGATCTGGGAGGTCAGGGAACATTAACGAATCTCGAGATCGCGCGTTTACCGAACAATTCTCGCACAGCCTTCATCGGTTGTTATGTCGCTCCAACCTGTTGAAAACAAATTTTTTGAACGGGCTTAATTTGCTTAATTTAGGTGCAACGCAAGATTATTATTAAATCAAATACCATACTGCAATGACAGAGTCTGTGATACCCTGTTTTCAAGCCCGATAGTCTATCAACATTCCCTCAACGTCACTGTCCTACAGTGCTGCCACCCTCTTATGGCTGCCACTATGAAGTTTTAAAATTTCCATTAGACTGTGTTACTTTGTGCAAGAAATGATTTTAAAGATATTTAAATGCATGTTTATATTACAAATATGAATTTTACCGTAGAATGTTTCTACACATCGCACACTCACTTCTTTATACCCCTCCACTAAATATTTCTTTTCTTCTCATACATACGTAGTATATATTTCTTATACGTTTCTCCTATTAATTATTAATGTTTTTTTAAAGAAAATTTGACGTATTGAACATCTGGGGACGTAATATCAACCAATTACACGAAATTGTCGTAACGTGATAGACTGAATAAATGTGTTTCATGAAGAAGATGTGAACATACATTACGCACAATCGCCATGCGTAATTGAATTAAAAGAAGAAGAAGAAACACCACCGGCGAGTCTCGATTTCGTTGTTCCGAGCGGAATCCGTCGGCCGTATTTTCTGAATAGTTGGTCTCGAGGAGTGGTGAAGGAGGAGGAAGAGGACGACGGCGGATGGGAGAGAACCAAGAGCACAAGAGTATCGGCCGTTAGAGCGTGGCTCTGGTGAGCACGATACCGATCTCCGTTCCTCGGTTTAATTGTACGCCTTTATCGCATGTATAATGAACGATTTCGGTTGATAGAGTGACGGACGGTGGAACTAGTTGATATATCCGAGAAAACGTGTACTCACTACGCTCCTCTAATTAGATGATCAGGAAACAAACGCATTCCTCGTCAGCGGACCAAGAAACTTAAGGAACAACATGAATAAACATGCATAAAACTTTCATGATGTGATTCATTATAAAAATACTACCTTTGAAATCCCTTGCATATATCATAATTTTCAAGTTTACATCTATACCTTTAGGAGGTTTTGAAATAAAACTTTTCTCTTCCTGTGATTTTTTAAAATATTGAGGATTTTTTAAAATAAAAATAAACGTGAGTAATATCGATGCCAACTTGATCAAAAAATATAAATTATCTCAGACTGAAACCGGATACAAAATTAATGAAGTTGAAAAATTACTAACCATCTACCATACATCCAAACCAACAGTCATCATGACTCGTCGCCCAATTATCCAGCTCATCATCACGTATGCTAACAAAAAAATGTGACGAACATAAGGCACAACATTTGGCCAACGAAAAACACCTGAAATACCTCGACCATCGACCATCTTTATGCAGATTCCGGTACAAAAGGAGGAAACCTTCCGTGTTGCTAATCGACCTCTTCTGCGATCCGCCGGGGACAAACACAAAGTAACAGACACTTAAACGGGATCCCCGTAATTACGACGTACAACGAATACGAAACAATCGCCTCTGAAATAGCCGTGGCGAAAAGGAAAATAATAAGAAAGGAGACGAGAAGAATAAAAAAATACGCCGTGTATAAAGTTGAAGAGCCAAACACAATAGTTCACCTTTTTGTGAGAAAGAATGCGCGCGACCGTAAATTACGATTCACTTCATAAAATATTATGTACGATAAAAATGCCTCGACCAAATAAAGTTCAAGTAGGAAAATGTTGCGCATTTTTTTATTCTATATTTGGTACGGCAGCACTTTCAATAAAAGTTTCCGTCGCCGTTCTCCGGATAAATCATTCCCTGTCCGGGATATTGTTTTATTTACGATCCTATTCAAGAATGAAGGGAATTAACAAAAATAAAATGTTTTCAAACGTTCGATTTTTTTATTTCTAAATTTTAGATTAATAATAAATAATTCCCTAATAAATATTTAGACAGCCTAGAATTTGATAAATAAAATAACAATATTTGTAATAAAATTGATTTTTCAGTATTCAAACGCTTCATTTATTTTTTTAGTTATAGATTATTTATAAATTAGCTGATTATGATATTACCACAGAGATACCATCTATTGTCTAAGCTTTGCACTAGAATCCTGTTTTGAGTGGATAACCACCGATAAATCATTTCGGTGGTTATCCACTGAAAAAGGGTTATAGTGCAACGCTTAAACAATAGATGGCACAGACGATACAAGTCCTTAATTTACCAATGCACTACTGTTTGCAATTCAGTTATACATGCGTTTCCGACGAGATATATTAAAAATAATCGCATCAGTGTATTTATATCTACTACAGGATATATGCAAAAGCAATCACCTTTGTGGTAATATCTTGATTGACGATTTACAACAAGAGTTAAATACTCTAAACTGTCACCAACTGCTACACCTAACTAGAAAAGACCTTTAGGTCCTGGACTAGTCTCTATTAATTTTTGACAACTCCGGTAAAGCAAATAATAATATTATACTTTTGTAAACTTATCCACTGATTAACTATTGCTTTTGCATATATCCTGCTACATATAAATACATTGATACGATTATTTTTAATAAATCTCGTCGGAAACGCATGTATAACTGAATTGCAAATTTGACCGCGATTCCGTTATTCTATTAAATAGTACCGTGAGGAAAACTGTAAACCGTCGATTTGAGCACCCTGTGTACATTTAAATAACACGTTTAATTACGCCTTAATTAAAACGTGCGTTTGGTTGATGGAAAGCGTTCGCTCAGAGGAGACACTGCAGGAATTTAACGACATCCTCTGAGAAACAATATTTTTAACAACGGTACTAATGATATTGCAGTAATTATAAATTTACTTTGTAACATTATAATTATTTCGTAAAATGAAATGTTTAAAACTAGCATCTATTCGAATTACAAATTTAATCTAAAACAAGGGAGCTTATACACGTAGAAAATAGTTACGAAATGAAAATTGTTTCAGTTTTAGTATAATAAACAAAGTTGGCTGTGTAAATTATGATGAGATATGATTTTTTAGTCACAAACTTTTACACAACATGAAACAGATTTATAATTTTTTGCAGGAGGGGCGCCTAGGTTTGCCTGCCTGCGCATGATAAGAGCCTACCGGACGGTGTCGATGGATGCAGTGTACGTGCTAGCCTGAACGGTTCCTGAAGATCTAAACATCATCGAGAAAGCCAAAACCTACAAGGCACAGAAGGGCTGGTTATTGAATTCAAAATAGTTTTGATCAATGCAAATGTTTATTTTTTCATTTATAATTTATGGTCAGTATTATTTATTAGGTTTTCAAGAATTGTTTTTAATTTTTTTGTTGGAATTGAAGTGAAGAGACTTTTAACGTCGAACGATATTAAGTTTGTATTCTTTGGAATTGTTAATGGTTTTAAGGATGGTTGAATATTTTGATTTAAAGTTAACAAATTCTGGTAATGTTTTGTTCAAAAATTTGCCTAAATTGTATGACACTGCATGTAAATAAGACGCTACAGGTCTCATCGGAATATTATTTTTGTGTAGTTTTGGTAAAGCGTATAGAACTGAGGCTCTTGGATTCACTTTAATAAATTTATAATTTTCTGTTTTTGGAATTAAATAATTACAATGTTTTATTACCATTTCTAGCTCTTGTTTAAATTTATTTGTGGGGTTATTTTTTTAACATTTAAAATTGTCTGAATTTAATAGTTCTTCTACTTTCTTAATATATTCATTTTTATGTAATGAATTTGTCCGCTTTGGTAATTATTAGGTTTTCATTAGTAAGTTTCCTTTTCAAATTGAATACTATTTTATTTTCTGGTTTGTATGATTTCTTATTGTTTTTGCAATTTTATTTTTTATCAACAATCAGGTTCTATTTTATTACAGATAATTTTACCACGAATGCCTACTGATTCTAAAACAGAATTATTGACGATACGACGTGACGTGTCGCTGTGTAAATCTATAATTAACATAGTAGATTTGAAATCGGAAATATCGCTCCAATTTAACAATCTTTACTTACAACTTGTTAATACTACTTGGAGTGGTAAACCACAAGAAAATTGTCGTTCTGCTGCTGTTACCAACAATGATATTTTACCTACTAGTGCAGCCAACACTTCCATAGATGGCGTCTCAGATAAATTGGCCGCTAAAACTGCGCGTACGTCTGCAAATACTGATCCTGAAGCGTCCAGTGCCAAGAAAACGGTTACTGATGAAGTGGTCGTACGCAAATCGTCATCTACTGAAAAATCTACATTAAAAGTACCAGCAAAGCATCTCAAATCAGTCGGTTCAGCGCCAATTTTGCGTGGAACAGCAACCAATGTAGACATTAAGGGCGCCAGTAGCCGTATTTTCTATCACGTGCAAAACTGTAGTCCCTCAACAACTGTCGATCAATTATCTTTATTTATTAAGGGTAACATCGGCATAAATAATTTTATCTGTACTCCACTCACATCTAACTCAATGTACTGTTCCTTTAAAGAAGTTGGCATCGCCGAATCACTAGTAAATTTCTCCATGCGGAAATTTGGCCTGAAAGTGTCACCGTTCGTCGTTTTATTAACCGCCAACGTAAATCTAAGTCTAACCGGAATCGTAACACTTTAAACACTCATTGTAATATCATAAATAATAAAATAACTTCGGAAAATTTTTTAGACAAGACTCTTGCGCCTTTAGCAATAAACCAAGACGCAGAAATGAATAAGAATTTTTTATCAAAATGTTCGTGGGCTTCGTATCAAACTTTATACTTTAATTAAATCTGTCTCCTTATTCAGCTAGGAGATAATAGTTCTTTCTGAGACTTGGTTAAGTGAGGACATTTTTGATGCCGAACTCGGATTCCTTAACTATACTGTTTATCATTGCGACCGTAATTATATGAATTTCGGGAAAAAACGTGGTGGGGGTGTACTTATAGCAGTTGCTCGTCACCTTAAATCGCATGTACTTGAAAGTAAATCTTATCATCATGAAGAGCTCTTTGTTTCCGTTAGTACAGATAAACAACGAGTTCTCCTTGGTGGTGTCTATATCCCTCCTAACTCTCAACTTTCAACATATCAACAACATTGTTTATCTGTTGAGAACCTTGTTTATATGTAACCTGATTACCACGGGTGTATACTGGGTGATTTCAATCTCCCAAACATTAATTGGTTAGTAGGCGATTATGACGTTTATACTGATTCAACTAATAAATGCGCTACTTCTGTTTCTGATATGTAGGATTCATAAATTCATTTCAAGTGAACAATATTGTTAACGCTAATTTTGTACTTTTGGACCTTATATTTTTACAAACTACCTTTGCTAATAAGTTTTCTGTCTCTTGTGCTGAAAACTCCCTTGTACCATATGATGTGCATCATCCAGCTTTAGAATTGAGTATTAACTTTACATCAAATACTACGGAATCTATTTGGGACTCCAATCTAAGGTTTCAATTCCATAAAGCAGATTTTGCAAGTTTAAATAATAAATTTATTAATTTCAATTGAGATAACGTTCTAAAGGATTTAAATGTTAATGATCAAGTGGGTGTTTTTTATAATATTCTTTATGAGGAGATTGGCAAATTTGTTCCTGTTGTAGATGCAAATAGTCTGCCTGTTTATCGATTCCCTTAATGGTTCAGTAAGGATTTAAAAAATATGTTGTTTAAAAAAAAAACACTACACGCCAAATTTAAGCAATCTAATCTACCTGCGGACTATGAAAGCTTTTAAAAATTACGGGCCGATTGCAAAATAGTTACTGGTAGATGTCATGAAGAATATTTACAAAGACTTGAAAGTGCCATCTCTGATAATTCTAGCGTATTTTGGAAACACATCAGGTCAAAACGAACATCTAGTGGTATTCCCAATTTCTTCAATCATAAGGGTTCAACTATAAATAGCGCAAACGAAAACGTTGATTTATTTGCTTCTAATTTTGGTCGTCTATAAACATTCAAGTAACCAAACTGTTTGCAAGTCAGGTGACTTTCACCTGAACCTTAATTTTATTCCCGATGTTGGTATATCTTCGATTTTAGAGGAATTAGCGAATTTAAAACCAACCTACTCAATGGGGCCAGACGGTTTGCCCGCTTTATTTCTAATTTTTTAGAATTTTCTTTTTGTCGTCCTCTTTCGATTATTTTTAACAACTCGTTAAAATGTGGTGAATTTCCATCTTATTGGAAAGATGCTCTTATTACCTCAATTCATAAGAATGGTGCTAAAAATATCGTCGCCAATTATAGACCTATATCCATTCTATCGCATATTCCTAAAATTTTTGAAAAAATTGTAACTTTATATATTTCATCACAAGTTGATGCATTCTTGACGGAGCAGCAGCATGGATTTAGACGTGGTTTATCGACAGCTACCAATCTATTAATATATGGCGACTTTATAGTGAATGCCTTGGAGAAGAACAAACAGGTTGATTCCATTTATACCGACTTTTCAAGGCATTCGACACGGTAGACCACAGCATATTACTGCCAAAGTTGTTTAAATTGGGAATACAAGGTTCACTTTTCGATTGGATAGCGTCTTATTTAAGAGATATAACTCAGAGGGTACGTGTCGGCACCTACACGTCTTTTTCGATAGCTGCATCATCAGGTGTACCCCAAGGTTCCCACATAGGTCCACTTCTTTTTAATATTTTTATTAACGATGCCACATCCTGTTTTCGACATCCTCAGTGCCTCTTGTTTGCGGACGATATGAAAATTTTTACTGTAATTGAAAATAAACATTCTTCTCAAGTTCTCCAGCAGAACCTAGTTCGTTTTAATGATTGGTGCATTTCAAATATAATCCATCTTAATATTGATAAATGCAGTGTTATAACTTTCGCTAAAGTCCGCTCCCCATTTTCGTATTCTTACTTTATTTATTTATTTATTTATTTTACTTTACAATGCCCTGTAGGTATTGGATATAAGGGAAACTTTAAAATATATATAACAAATATTACAAAAATTTAGCTCACAGGACTTGCAAGCGGAGTTCACTGCGTGTTCTTCCACTCAGGCCTTTTTTTCTGCTTCATGTGTTCGAATTTTGTGTCGACACAGCATGTTCACCATTAGGAAATATTTTAGCCATTATAGGCATATTTAGGTCCACATTACATAGAGTTATTTTAATGACATTTGAATTAATAATATATGCCTTAAGCGTGTTAATTGCATTAAAGATTTAGGGGTGCTCCTTACCAGTAACTGGAGTTTTTCAGAACACATCAGTAAAGTTACTTCAAAAGCATTCCAAATGCTTGGGTTTTTATAAAGAAACACCCAATATTTTAAAAACCCTAGAACTTTAATAAGATTATTTGTGCCAATCGTTCGTTCACACTTAGAGTATTGTGCCTTGATTTGGAGCCCCTATACTGCACAAGAAGTTAATGTACTCGAGCGTGTTTAGAAAAGGTTTGTGAAATTTTTATCTTTTAAATTTAATATCCAGGACTGCGATTACCATGAACTACTACATTTATTCGGTTTACGAACACTTCAACATAAACGCTTTTGTGCCTATTTTGTTCATAAAGTATTACGTGGTAACATTAAATCTGCCCAAATTTTATCGAAAATCGGCATCCATGTGCCAGCCAGACAATTACGGTGCAATGAAGTATTTTCATTTCCTTGTAAAAAGACTGACTGTGCCAAATATTTTGGTATTTCTCGCTTAGTCTACAATAGCAATGTGGTGGATGTCGATTTTAACTACATTACCTTTAATAACTTGCGTATGATTGTCCTTAACATGTAATTTTAGTTTCGTTTTTAAATTGTATACTCTAGTTTTAAGGTGTTGCGTCCTGTATGTATTTATGTTTAAACTTTTTATTCTTAAACTTTATTAACGTTCTTTTATATTTAACTTTTATTGTATTCAAATGGACCGTTAAATAAATAAATAAAAATACATATATTTCAAGCCTTTCTCTAAAATATTTGTTACGTCAGAAGTTAAATGAAAATTACTTAAATTTTTGAATCTGGGATCGAATTTGATATTGCAATGCTCACCATTGTTGTCTTCTGACAATTTTTGTAATTGATTTCATTGGACACAGCGGGACGATAAGGAATTAAAATGGTAGAAGTGATACACGTGAAGGTACTTCTAAAAAACCTATAAACGATATGTTGTCATCAGCGGTTTCTATCAGTTTTCATCAGATTTCCGCAATAAAAATGTAAAATCATGGGCGCAATTAAATAACATGGTCAAAATTAAGTACTGTTCTTTTCACGTCAATGTCTGGCTTTTCGAAGTTCTTCGAAACATTTTCTCAAGCATGATAACGGCAATTTTCCAAAAGCAATCGAAATGATATCTTTTTTGATTCAGTTATGCGGGAACATATTTACAGAATTAAATTGAAATCCGATTCTGGTCGGAATGGTATAGCTCGTATATTTAGGAGATCAAAAACAAAATGAAATTATTGAATTACTCTGCGCAGCGATAAAAAAATTGTATTTTGGGCAAAGTTAGAGTATCAAAATATTTTTCTGTCATATATGCTCTGTTGTAGTTTGGTATAAAATTTTGAACGAAATTAATTATTTAAGTAAAATGATGCGAAGTCCCACAATTAATATTCAAATATGCATATATTTGCTAAATCATTTGATCGATAAGTTAACATATAATCGCACGGATGAACATTTTGAAATTGTTTTACAAGAAGCTACCGAAGTTGAACAAAAACTAAATGCTGAAATAAAATCCCACTTCGTCCAAAGAGAAAACAGATACAATTTCAGTATGAACAAGCCGATGAAGTTATATTAGACCCGAAAATCAATTACAAAGTAGAGTATTTTTTTTTAGAATTTTAGATCAGACATTCACTTCTTTAAAAAATAGATTTGAAAACAAGATTTTAGACAACGTTTTTTGGTTTTCTCTATAGTTCAATATTTAGTACCCCAAGGAAGAATTAATCAAACATTGTAAAGATTTATATCTGAACTCAAATATGATTCAAGATATGAAGCTAACATTGACGGTATTGATTTGTACAAGAAAATTAACGCTTTGAAGCTACATTTTGTAGAAAATCAGTCTACCGATCCACATAAAATTTTGCAATATCTTTACACAAATAATTTAATATCAACTTTTACAAAAACATTAATAGAATTAAAAATATTTCTTACTCTACCAGGTAAAGTTGCATCTTTTCTTAAGTTAAAATTAATTATGAATTATTTAAGGTCAATTAACCAACTTCATCAACCAACACTGAGTAATTTATCAATTATTTCGACAGAATCTGAAATATTAGATAGTTTAGATAGTAGATAATTAATAGCTGATTTCGCAAATGTAAAAGCAAGAAACGTTAAATTTTTATGTGTAAAGGGTAGGCCAACTAGTGGTTTATTTTTAAATCATAGATTATTTTAATACTGACAGCTTTTTTGCATTCGAAATCTTGACTGAAAGTTACTATCATAACTCCGCGGTATGAAATGAGTCGATTTACGCTTGAACAACGTTAAGAAATATTCCAAACTTATTTCCAAAGTGAGTGCTCAAAAATCATGTTTTTCTGACGTGGCATATTTTCATCTTGGTGAGTACGTTAACAAAGAAAATTGACGCATCTGGGAACAGAGATTGAGAGTTTGGTGCGAATTGTAGAATGATGGCATCATTGGACCAACAACGTTTCGGCAATGGTGAGCGTTTCGGAGCCATGTTATCCGAATTTTTTTTAATGAAATTGAAGACATGGATTTGGATGACCCCTGGTTCATGCAGGATGGTGCGTTATTTCATACAGCTTATGCCACAATCGATCATTTGTGCACCAAATTTCTAAAATCGTGTAATCAGCCGTCTTGGCGATGTCAATGGGCCGCCTCGGTGCTGCGATTTGACCCCTTTGGATTTATTTTTTTGGGGAACCGTGAAGAACCGATGTTATGTTAACAATTCAGAAACGATGCATGCACTTCAGGCCAATATCATCCAAGAAATACGTAAGTTATAGCCCGAAATCATCAACAAGGTCTTGGAAAATTGGAATGACAGAATGCGCTACTACGAAGATAAACAAGGCAGCCACTTAAACGAAGTTGTGTTTCATAATTAATGGAAATGTTTGTTCTTACTAATAAAGCTATAATACATGGAAAAAAAATAAATTTTGTGCTTTTTATTACATTTTTAAAAAGAAACTTTTATGTAGCCCACCCCGTACTTGCCAATAAGATTTATTTATACATAAGTATTCGCACGTCATATCCACTGATGTCTATGTGGACGATCTTGTTACGGGATGCTCGTCATTACAAGAGGCTAAACTTCTTGTTACAGAGATCACTGATTTGTTGAAATCAGGAGGTTTTGAATTGCGTAAATGGGCAAGCAATATTCATGCTTTACTTACTGATGTGACAGACAAGTCAGATGCGTCGTCGTTGTCACTGGGTGATAATGAAAATCCTAGTGCCAAAATTTTGGGACTTCATTGGCAGCCAGATTCAGACTGTTTCTTCTTTAAAGTGAAATTAGTTGATAAACCTTGCACTCAACGAACTATTTTGTCGGATGTTGCTCGCATCTTTGATCCTCTAGGACTAATCTCGCCATTGTCATTTTTTGCTAAAAGGTTGATTCAACATTTATGGACACTTCATCTAGATTGGGATGTAGTTCCTCCATCTTATGTCGTAGAAAAGTGGTTAAGCTTTAAATCCCAAAATTCCTCGTCGTCTCGCCTTGGATAATACATCAAATTATCAGTTACATGGCTTCTGTGACGCTTCAGAAGCAGGCTACGCAGCTGTAATTTATTTTCGTGTTTCGTCTGTAGATAAAATAGACAAATTCCTTGTTTGTGCTAAATCAAAGGTAGCTCCTTTAAAGAAAGTTTCAATCCCTCGGCTTGAATTGTGTGTTGCAGTTCTCTTGGCAGACCTCATAGAATCAGTTTTGGAAACTTTCAAGGATATCGTAAACTTTGATCAAATGGTTGCATGGTCTGATACATTGGTGACGTTGTCATGGATAAGAGGTTTGCCGCACAGGTGGAAGACCTTTGTGAGTAACAGAGTGTCATATATCCAGGATAGGGTACCGGCAAGTGCGTGGCGTCATGTACCCACTCTTGATAACCCAGCTGATTGTGCATCTCGAGGATTGGCTCCTGCTGAGTTATTGACTAAGGTATTATGGTGGGCGAGGCCTTATTGGCTCTCACAATCAGCAGATTTATGGCCAGATCGTGTATCGGTCTGTGACACCTCAGATGTATTAACAGAAGAAAAACCTATGACTCTGTTTGCAACCACTCCTACAAGCATATATGATAATTTATTAAATAACTTTTCGTTGCTTCGCAAAATACAAGGGACAGTTGCTTACATTTTACGTTTTATTAGAAATTCTAAAGGTAAACCGTCACTACATCATTCATTGTCACTTGATGAGCTTGACATTGCACTTGGGTACTTAGTTAAGCATGTACAAGCTACAGTTTTCTCTGAGGAAATTTTGAAACTTAACCAAGGAAAAATATTTCGTTTCCTAGCTCCTTTTCTAGACGACAAGAGAATCGTGAGGATGGGCGGTAGACTACACTGTTCTTCTTTGCATTATGATGCAAAACATCCAATGCTCCTACCAAGTAAGCATCGGTTGACAACCCTTATCATTGAACAATATCATAAAGATAATTTTCATCCTGGTTGTCAGGCATTGCATTACTTGTTAGCACAGCAATTCTGGATTTTATCGTGTCGACGTGAGATAAAACGTGTTATATTTAAATGTATACGCTGTTTTCGCGTAAAATCTAGGTTTCAAACACCATTTATGGGTAGGTTACCTATTTCTCGTATCTCGCAAGTCAAGCTATTTATGCGTACTGGAGTTGACTTTGCAGGCCCGGTGACGATCACTTTGGGTAAGTATCGTGGATCAAAGTCCTCAAAGGCGTACATATGTGTGTTTGTATGTTTTGCCACGAAGGCTATCCATCTGGAATTGGTCTCTTCGTTGACATCGGAAGCATTCTTAGCTTGCTTTCGTCGCTTTGTAGCTCGTCGTGGTCGCTGCACTGATTTGTACAGTGATTGTGCAACAAATTTTGTGGCAGTTAATCAGATGCTATTACAAAATTGGTACAGTGGTAACCTTACTTCTAATAATGATTTCCTTCTTGGTTAATTAAATATCTTTGATGCCTTTTCATCGGATAGAAAATCACGTAGTTAAATTTGTTATTAAAGCTTTTGATTATAAAGGCCAAAAAATTGCTGGTCAAAAAAGCCACTTTCCTCCCTCGGTGAAAACGAATGCTACTACTGTTACGTGTTACATGAGGGTTCTGTTTCACAATAGTCAATAGATATAAGACCGTCGTTTCCCTTAGCCGTTATGCTGTTACGGTTTACGAGGCAGGTACTCGCGTTTTGTTCCACATTTGTTAACTGTGACACGACACGCAAATTGTGAAGGCGATTTATTAGATGGCCACTGGGCGACAAGACTCGCTCTCCTTCTCTCTCACTCTCTCTATTCCGTTCGTACTTTTAATTGATCGCCCGATTGGAAATAAATGAGTTTCGAAGCAGTCGGTGGATATATTTTTTTTCTTCTCTGTGCTCTTGTGCGACGAGAGCGCCGCGATTTACGGTCGCTGGTTTAATTATTTAGAGCAGGCGCACTTTACGTTTTCAATCGTCCGCTCGTATTTTACGTAAACGCGAACTGGACTAAATAAATTATCGCCGGTGCAAATATTTCCTTCCTGGATATTATTGCCGCGAACATTTCGACGAGTTATTGCCTTCGAGGCGCATCTGATACATGGAAACGTGTTCATGTACGCATCAGAAGACGGGGCCGGACGTTTAATGAGCTCAACACGCACGAACCGACGAGATATGCGAAACTATGGTACGAATATGAATGCTAAGCCAGATTACTTCCTTTAATAAGTTTTGGTATTTTAGATGTGGTAATACTGGTATTCTAGATAGAAGAGATTTGCGGTTGTTAATTAATTGCTCGCGAAGGATTCGATGAAGTGGAAAAACTACACGTGTTCTTTCAGAGTCGTTCGAAAACAATTAATTACGTTTACTCTCAATGGTTGTTTGCTGGCGCGCACGTAGTATAATAATCCGCACTCAAGGGCAAGTTATACGCGCAGGTTTATGCTTGTTAAGGGTGGGGATTTAACGCAAGCGCAATGAGTGCGTATCTTAATTTTTAATCTTAATAAAGGCAGTATGGATTATGCATATCGCATTTGTTTACCGAAGGAAATAAATCGAGGACAAAAAATATTAAAATGATGATGTGGCCATCATAGTACCTTCCCCATATTTTTCTCGAAAACTATGAGGTTGAAATTAATGGAAAATTATGATAATCTTAAAAAACCAGGGAAGAACTTACTGAAAAATTCTACTGAAGCATTGTAAAAATCTTTCAAAAATTATGGTAATCATGAAAAACTGCTGATAAATTGTAAAAATGTAGATGAAAATTATTGAATTTTTAGAGGGGATAATGCTGCAAAACTCTGAAAACTTATACAAAAAAAATGGTGACGAAAAACTATAAAATTTTTTAAAAAACTTACTAAAATCTGAAGGACGAAATTTACTAATCTGGAAGAAACAACTGCTGGAAAATTGTGGAACTATGGATTCTTGAATTTGGAAAAGGAAATGGAAACGCTGAAAAAATTACTTGATAATTCTATACAAAAAAAAACGTCTCGTGACAAATTTTCACTATTTCAAAAAAAAAATTAATTAAAAATTATTGTAAAATTTAAAAAGCTCAAAAAATTCTTAAAAGATTTCTAAAACCTTTAAAAAATATTCTCGCAATTTAGTAGAGGAATTAATGGAAAAATCTGGCAATCTGGAGGATATCGGTTGGATAAATCATGGAGAAGAAATAGAAAATTGTAATAATCTTGAGGGAAATTCTTGCCATTTTGAATAATTTTAGAAAATTTGAAAACTCCCAAGTATATTCTAAAAATACAAATTATTATTAAATTTGAAAACCCTCACAGAAACTTCTCACAATTTGGAAAAGAATTCTTGAAACCTGAAAATTAAATTATAGGAAAATGTATAAATATATATGTAGGGTGGGTGGGTGTCCTCTATCTAAACCTCCAACCAATAACATATTCTACTACTTACAATTTAAAAAAATTCTAAACTATAAATAAAACCTCAAGAAAAATTTTAAAATTTTAAAGAAAAACTGCGGGAAGATTATAAAATCCCTAAAGATATTTCACAAAATTAAGAAGAGAAATTAAAGGAAAATTCTAGAAATCTAATTCTAGTTAGAAAAACTGCTGGAAAATTGTAAGAATATGAAAGAAAATTCTCGAATTTAGAAGAGATTTTGTAAATTTCTAGAAATCTGGATAAGGATGTCTAGATAAATTAATATTCTTCTGAAAATTTATAAATACTTAAGGAAAATATTGGCATTCGGAAAAGAAAATGTTGAAAAAATAGAGAAAACTAAAAGAAAGATTTTAGGAAATTTGGAAACCTAAATTCATAAAATCTGAAATAAAAAAAAAAACTGGCAGAAATTAGAGAACAATTCTAAAAAAGTGTTTTTTTAAAATTGTATACATTTTTACGATAATTCTCGTCATTTGTAGAATAATAATAATAAAAAGTCAGATATGGGAAGCTTAATTTTTTTTTAATTTAGAAAAAAAGCTAAGGAATTTAATAAAAACAATGGAAAAATATTTTCTCAATTTCGAAGAAGAATGAATGGAAAATTCTAATCATCTAGAAGATAAATGCTGCAGGATTGTAGAATTAAGAAGAAACATTTTAGAAAACTGATGAGATTCTACAAAAATTCTGCTGAAACATTGTAAAAATAAATCTCGAGAACAATTTAGAGTAAAATATGTAGAAATTAAAAAGAGAAAAAAATATTTACCTCAAAAAAAAAAAACTTTTATGTTCTGCACAATTCTAAAACCCTTGAAGAAAATTCTCAAAAAATTCGTGTCGCTACCCTTCTAGATGCTGCTCCTCCTGCATTCTTGGCTTGTTAACAGCCCTCCATATGCTTATTCACGGTAGAGTTTTCTCTTATATCTAAAGCAGTCTCAATTTTATTTTATTTTGAAAATTTAATCTAGTCACCCAAGGAATTAAAGTTATTTCATTATATTTCAAAAAAAAGTAAACTTTTCCACTTCTTCATTGTTTCGTGCAGATCAATTTGGAAAAAAAAATTACAAAAAATTAACATTGACAATTTTTGGAGCCTAAATATTTAATATTCATAAAACTGTTAAAATTCTAAAAAAATTTAATCCGAAACATGACGGGGATATGTTTAAAAGCAATTGAATTATGATGAAATATACTATAATTCCTTAGGTGACTAGATTGAATTTTCAAAATTGAATAAAATCCAAACTGCTTAAGATAAAAAAGCAAACTTTTCAACAATTTTTTCCTAATAAAATATATAAGTCCTTACGTTGTAAAAAATTCACTAATAATGTGTTTTTTCTAATTATTAATTTTTTCCTAGTTACGTGCAGATTAATTTGGAAAAGGAAAAATTACAAAAGAAAAATAATATTGACAATTTTAAAACTCTAAAAAGTAATGAAATTTTAATTTTGACATAATATTCATAAAGCAGTCGATATAAAACACTTCAAAAGTGTGAAGAAGGGTTTATTCGTCAAATTAATTTGATCTTCACGTAACTCAATCAACCAATTTATCATTTTATCAAACAAATTTTATTAAATTTATTGTATTTTTCAGCATTTCTCTATTAATGTTTTAGTTTTCAGTGTCCTAATTTTATTTGATGTATCCAAGATTCTTATCTCTAAATTTTAATTTTCTACGAAGATTCTAAAATTCTGCTGCATGTTTTTTCTAGGTTTCTACAATTTTTCACGAATTTCTCTTCCTAGTTGAAAATTAGAATTTTCTGCAAGGATTTGAAAATTTTCAAATTTTAGAATCTATAATTTTATCTATTTAATGTTAACGGAATTTCTCAACCATTATTGTATTATTTTAGATTCTTACAATCAATGATGGGTTAAGAGTGCACTGGGTTAACAAATACACTATTGAGGAAGGTCAAGAGTACGCTAGGTTAATACAAAATCTATTGTGATAGTTCAGGAGTACGCTGTGTTAAAAAATGGATTAGGTGTCTAGAATTTTACAGCAATTTGTCATCCAAGCTTAGAAAATTTTCCAGTACATCTTGGCTCATTTTCTTGAGCATCACTTAACTTTTAGCAGAAATAATAAACACTTTGTAACTTTGTTTGTATAACACAATTAATTGTGTTATACAAACAAAGTTAAAGTATTTATTATTTATACTCAACATCTATAACGAAGTAGAAGCCGCAAAAATCAGTAATATTAACTTTTAGCAGGTTTATTAAACCATATTTCAGGAGTTTTTTCAAATTATGTGTTTCATTTTATTAAAATTGTTGAAAAATATAATTTTATTTGATTTCTAGATTATTTCATAATTTCTCATCTAAGTTATAAGTTTGAATTTTCTACCAAAGTTTTAGAGTTTTATAATAAGTTTACCTCTAGGTGTTTTCCAGTTTCACTTTGTCGGACAAACATTTTACAGCATTTATTTATTTTTTTAATTTTTGAGAAATTTACCTGCTTTTATAGAATTTTTTCAGCATTGTATCTTCTTAAAATTATTTATGAATTTCTTGGCTAAATTACAACTTTAATTTTATACGAATTTTCTAGGATTTTCGAAGAATTTTTCAAAACCTCTTAATTTCGATTTTTTCCCCAATTTTTCCTTAGCAAATTTTCGTTTCCTGCCCAATTTTTTGAAATTCTTTCTCTAAACTTCCATATGTTTTCATGAATTTTTCTTCTGAATTTCAACTTTAAATTTTTACCAAATTTCTGATACTTTAAAAAAAATTTATTTAGAGTTCAAGAATTTTCCAGTCTTAATTTTATTTATTCTCATCCAATTTTAGAGTTTTATTTATTTAATCAAAATTACAAATTAGAATTTTCCAATAAGATTCTTGTATTTAACAACAAGTTTTCCTCTAGTTTTTTTTATGATTCTTCTAAAATTGTAAATAGGAAATTTTTAAGAACTTTAATTTGTACTAATTTTCTTATAAATTACGAATTACGAAATTTCTAGGATTTTCGAAGAATTTTTCAAAACCTCTTAATTTTGATTTTTTTCCCAATTTTTCCTTAGCAAATTTTCGTGTCCTGACCAATTTTTTGAAATTCTTTCTCTAAACTTCAAGATTTTTTCATGAACTTCTCTTCTGAATTTTAACTTTAAATTTTTACCAAATTTCTGATACTTTAAAAAAACTTATTTAGACTTCAAGAATTTTCCAGTCTTAATTTTATTTATTCTCATCCAATTTTCGAGATTTATTTATTTAATTGAAATTAC
This sequence comes from Ontholestes murinus, assembly GCA_963969525.1. Classification (NCBI taxonomy): domain Eukaryota; kingdom Metazoa; phylum Arthropoda; class Insecta; order Coleoptera; family Staphylinidae; genus Ontholestes; species Ontholestes murinus. Next base: position 11,278,890 of record OZ018388.1, on the reverse strand, counting down.
AAATTAGAATTTTCCAATAAGATTCTTGTATTTAACAACAAGTTTTTCTCTAGTATTTTTATGATTCTTCTAAAATTGTAAAAAGGAAATTTTTAAGAACTTTGATTTGTACTAATTTTCTTATAAATTACGAATTAGAATTTTATAATTTTTCTAAATTTCATGTTCGGATTTTTTTGTTTGTTTTGATTTCTAGAATTTTTCATGAAATCTTTTCTTATTTAGAAATTAGTATTTCTTAATACGGTTTTAGGATTTTGCACAAAATTTTCCTCTAGATTTCTTAATCTCTTCAGTTTCATTCTGCCAAACTTGTCTAGTTTCTTGTATAATCCAGTAATTTATAAATTAATTTCTGAAAAGTTTTCTGTCCTCTCACTTATCCAAAAATATTTTATCCAAGTTTTTGACAAATTTATCTTTTAAATTACAAATTTTTTACGAGAAATATTTTCTGCTTCATTTTTTAAAAACAATTTTCATTCTTCAATTTTTAAAATATTTCCAAATTTTTTTACTTTATTTAGTCGAAAAATTTTCTATTTTTTTCATTAATTTCCCTTTTTTTTTAAATTGCAAAGTAGAATTTTCTACTTAAATTCTAGAGTTTTACAATTATTTTTTTCTAGGTTTCTTGAATTTTGCATAAATTTTGCTTTTAGAATATAAATTAGAATTTTCTTCAAAGATTCTTTCTATTCTAAGATAAAATTACTAACACTCTAGAATTTTATGACAAATTCAATTCTAGGTTTCTAAAATTCTTTATAAATTTCTTTACTGAAATTCTATGAGGATTTTTGGATGTTCTGCAACTTTTTTTAAATTTAATTTCAAAAAAAAATCAGTATCTCTTACCTTACTTTGTTAGAATTTACTTTAATAATTTTAGTATTAAATTCTTCATTGCTTCTAGTTTTCAAGCACGTCAACCTCATTTGAACGCCACTTCAAAAGTTTCAGAATTTTTAGTAATTTCCTTCTATATTTCAGGAGTTTTATACAATTTTAAGTTATATTTTATAAGAAATTTCTAGAATGTGTCTCTATTATAAAAATATCACTCCGAAACACGACTAGATTACCTTCAAAAGCAATTGAATTATGATAGAATATCTATAAATTTTTAGGTGACTAGATTGAATTTTCAAAATTGAATAAAAGTGAAACGGCTTAAGATAAAAAAGCAAACATTTCAACAATACTTTCATTATAGCGTGCAGATTAATTTGCAAAAAGAAAAATTAAAAAAAAATAATATTGACAATTTTAAAAATCTATAAATTAATTAAATTTTAATTTTAACATAATATTCATATAGCTGTTAAAATTTTAAAAAATTTAATCCTAAACATGACAGGGTTATGTTTAAAAACAATTGAATTATGATAAAATAACTATAACTCCTTGGGTGACTAGATTGAATTTTCAAAATTGAATAAAATTCAAACGGCTTAAGATAAAAAAGAAAACTTTTCAACAATACTTTCATTATTGCGTGCAGATTAATTTGCAAAAGGAAAAATTTAAAAAAAATAATATTGACAATTTTAAAAATCTAAAAATTGATTCTAGAATGTGTCTCGATTATAAAAATCTCACTCCGAAACACGACTAGATTAACTTCAAAAGCAATTGAATTATGATGGAATATCTATAAATTTTTAGGTGACTAAATTGAATTTTCAAAATTGAATAAAAGTGAAACAGCTTAAGATAAAAAAGTAAACTTTTCAACAATATTTTCATTATTCCGTGCAGAGAGAGAGAGAGAACAACATCTTTATTTGGACAAACAAACATACATTTAAAACAAATACTCATAAAGCTGTTAAAATTCTAAAAAATGAATCCGATACACGTCGGACTTATGTTTAAAAACAATTGAATTATGATGAAATAACTATAATTCCTTGGATGACTAGATTGAATTTTCAAAATTGAATAAAATTCAAACGGTTTAAGATAAAAGGGCAAACGCTTCAACAATATTTTTATTGTTACGTGCGGATTAATTTTGAAACGGAAAAATTGAACAAAAATAATATTAACAATTTTGAAAATCTAAAAATTGATTAAATTTTAATTTTAACATAATATTCATATAGCTGTTAAAATTCTAAAAATTTTAATCCTAAACATGACGGGGTTATGTATAAAAACAATTGAATTCTGATGAAATAACCATAATTCCTTGGGTTGAATGTTCAAAATTGAATAGAATTCAAACTGCTTAAGATAAGAAAAGAAAACTTTTCCACGCCATCTTCATTGTTTCATGTTTCATTAATCTGAAAACGGGAAAATTAAAAGAAATAATATTGACAATTTCAAATATCTAAAAATTGAATAAATGAATAAATTTTAATTTTGACTTAATATTCATGAAGCTGTTAACATTCTAAAAAAAATTAATCCGAAACACGAGGGACTTATGTTTAAAAACAATTGAATTATGATGAAATAACTATAATTCCTTGGACGACTAGATTGAATTTTCAAATTTGAATAAAATTCAAATGGCTGAAAATAAAAAAGCAAACTTTTCAACAATATTTTCATTATTACGTACAGTTTAAGTTGGAAAAGGAAACATTAAAAAAAAAAATATTGAAAATTTTAAAAGTCTTAAAAAAAGACAGGGTTATTTATAAAAACAATTGAATTATGGTGAAGTAACTTTAATTCCTTAGGTGACTAGATTGAATTTTCAAATTTTAATAAAATTGAAATGGCTGAAGATAAAAAAGCAAACTTTACAATAATATTTTCATAGTTACGTGAAGATTAATTTTGAAAAGGAAAAATTTAAAAAAATAATATTGGCAATTTTAAAAGTCTTAAAAATGATAAAATTTTAATTTTGACCTGATGTTCATAAAGCTGTTAAAATTCTAAAAATATTAATCCGAAACACGACAGGGTTATGTATAAAAACAATTGAATTATGATGAAATAACTTTAATTCCTTGGTTGACTAGATTGAATTTTCAAATTTGAATAAATTTGAAACGGCTGAAGATAAAAAAGCAAACTTTTCAACAATATTTTTATTATTACGTATAGAATAATAATAATACACATTTTTATTGACAAACTATACATATTTACATTTAAATAATGGATAATGGATGATGTGTTAGTGAGTTAGTTCGTCAAAAGGCTATCGACCAGAGGTCTTTCTGCCTTGTTTTGTCCGGTTATATGGCGTCAGTCGTTAATGCGTAGATGGATGAAACGATGAGATGAAATCAAATATGGTTGAATTAGGATTTTTAAATTTGGGGTTTACACTAGGATTTCTAGGAATACAATATAAGGATAATATGTGAAAGTTGAAAGGATTTTTGGCGAATTTTTCTGATAGGAATCGAAGACGTTCTAGGATGGGGATAACTAAAGTGGTATCATAGAGGAGCTGGTTAGAAGGATTGTGTAAGGGATTAAGAGGATGATGGAGTTTTGTTAGGGTACGGAGGGATGCTCGCTCGCTAACTTTGATATTGTGGGAGGTTGGATTGTTGGGATTGGGATAGAGGGCACAACCATAGTCCAATAATGGGCGACAAATCATCTTATATATTTTGACTGCTGTTTTGATAGTAATACCATCGTTTCTGTATGTTAAGCATCTAAAATATTTTGCCCTAGATGTTATTTTGCTTTTAATTATAGCTGTGTGCTTTTTAAAATTGATTTTGGGGTCTATGGTTATGCCTAGGTATTTAACGGAAGTTGAAGGAGGTACGTATAGATTAATTTGGAAAAAGAAAAATTTAAAAAAATAATATTGACAATTTTAAAAGTCTAAAAATTGATTAAATTTTAATTTTTACATGATGTTTATAAAGCTGATAAAATTCTAAAAAATTTAATCGAAACACGACAGGGTTATGTTTAAAAACAATTCATAATTCAATTGTAACTTTAATTCCTTGGGTGACTAGATTGAATTTTCATAATTGAATAAAATTCAAACGGCTGAAGATAAAAAAGCAAACTTTTCAACAATATTTTCATTGTTACGTACATATTAATTTGGAAAAAGAAAAATTAAAAAAAAAAAAAAAAAGATTGTCAATTTTAAAAGTCTAAAAAATGATTAAATTTTAATTTTGACATGATGTTCATATAGATGTTAAAATTTTAAAAATATTAATCCGAAACATGACAAGGTTATGTTTAAAAGCAATTGAATAATGATGAAATAACTATAATTCCTTGGGTGACTAGATTCAATTTTCAAAAATGAATAAAATTGGAACGGCTTAAGAAAAAAAAACAACTTTTCAACAATATTTTGGTAGTTACATTTAGATTAATTAGGAGAAGGAAAAATTAAAAAAAAATAATATTGACAATTTTAAAAGCTTAAAAATTAATTAAATTGTAATATTATGTCAAATTCATAAAACTGTTAAAATTCTAAAAAAATTAATCCGAAACACGACAGGGTTATGTATAAAAACAATTGAATTATGATGAAATAACTTTGATTCCTTGTGTGACTAGATTGAATTTTCAAAATTGAATAAAATTTAAAAGGCTGAAGATAAAAAAGCAAACTTTTCAACAATATTTTCATTGTTACGTGCAGATTAATTTAAAAAAGGAAAAATTTAAAAATTAATATTGACAATTTTAAATGTCTAAAAAGTGATGAAATTTTAATTTTGACATAATATTCATAAAGCTGTCGATATAAAACACTTCAAAAAAGTGAAGAAAGGTTAGGTAGTGCTTTATTCGTCAAATTAATTTGATCTTCACGTAACTCAATCAACCAATTTATCATTTTATCAAACAAATTTTATTAAATTTATTGTATTTTTTAGCATTTCTCTATTAATGTTTTAGTGTCCTACTTTTATTTGATGTATCCAAGATTATTTTCTCTAAATTTTAATTTTATGAAATTTTCAGCGAGGATTTTAAAATTTTCAAGTTTCCAAAAGCAAATTTATTTGTTACACTTTTCTTTATAAATTTTAGAATCTATAATTTTATCTATTTAATGTTAAAGTAGAATTTTCTACAAAGATTCTATTCAAAACTAAAATTAATAACAATCTAGAATTTTATGACAAACTCATTTCTAAGTTTTTAAAATTCTTTATAAATGAGGATTTTTGGATTTTTCGCAACTTTTTTTTTAATTTGAAAAAAATGTTTAGTATCTTACCTTATTTTGTTAGAATTTACTTTAATAATTTTAGTATTTTCTTCATTACTTCTAGTTTTCAACCTCGTCAAAATCATTTGAACACCACTTCAAAAGTTTCAGAATTTTTAGTAATTTCCTTCTATATTTCACGAGTTTTTCACAATTTTAAGTTACATTTTATAAAAAATTTCTCACTCCGAAACACGACTGGGTTACCTTTAAAAGCAATTGAATCATGATGAAATATCTATACATTTTTAGGTGACTAGATTGAAATAGAAAAAATAGAAAACTTTTCAATAATATCTTCATTGTTTCATGTAGATCAATTTGGAAATAGAAAAAATTTACATTGACAATTTTTGGAGCCTAAAAAATGTTTAAATTTTAATTTTGACTTAATATTCATAAAGCTGTTAAAATTCTAAAAAAAATTAATCCGAAAAAAAATTGAATTATGATGAAATAACTATAATTCCTTGGGTTGAATGTTCAAAATTGAATACAATTCAAACTGCTTAAGATAAAAAAAGAAAACTTTTCCACACCATCTTCATTGTTTCATGTTTCATTAATCTGAAAAAGGGAGAATTAAGAGAAATTATATTGACATTTTTTTTTTACGACAGGGCAGAAAGACCTACGGTCGATAGCCCAGACAGTGATGGACTAACACTAATCATAATGTATGTATATATTTTTGTAAATAATGTTACTGTAATAAAGATGTATATATATATATTGAGAATTTCAAATGTCTAAAAATTGAATAAATGAATAAATTTTAATTTTGACATAATATTCATAAAGCTGTTAAAATTCTAAAAAAACTAATCCGAAACACGACGGACTTATGTTTAAAAACAAGTGAATTATGATGAAATTACTTTAATTCCATGAGTGACTAGATTGAATTTTCAAAATTGTATAAAATTCAAACGGCTTAAGATAAAAAAGCAAAATTTTCAACAATATTTTCATTATTGCGTGCAGATTAATTTGCAAAAGGAAAAATTAAAAAATATATAATATTGACAATTTTAAAAATCTAAAAATTGATTAAATTTTAATTTTAACATAATATTCATATACCTGTTAAAATTCTAAAAAATTTAACCCTAAACATGACGGGGTTATGTTTAAAAACAATTGAATTTTGATAAAATAACTATAATTCCTTGGGTTCAACAAAATCTTCACTGTTTCATGCAAATCAACTTTAAAAACAATTGAATTATGATGAAATAACTTTAATTCCATGGGTGTCTAGATTGAATTTTCAAAATTGAATAAAATTCAAACGGTTTAAGATAAAAAAGCAAACTTTCCAACAATATTTTCATTTTTACGTGCAGATTAATTTGGAAAAAGAAAAATATCAAAAAATTAACATTGAAAATTTTTGGAGCCTAAATGTTCATAAAACTGATAGAAATTCTAAAAAATTTCAATCGAAACAAGACGGAGTTATGTTTAAAAGCAACTGAATTATGATGAAATAACTATAATTCCTTGGATGACTAGATTGAATTTTCAAAATTGAATAAAATTCAAACGACTTGAGATAAAACAGCGAACTTTTCAACATTTTCATTGTTTCATGTAAATTAATTTAAATGTTAATTTCGATTTAATATTCATAAAGCTGTTAAAATTCTGAAAAATTTAATCCGAAACCGGGCAAACTTTTCATAAATATTTTTATTCTGCACGATCAATTTGGAAAAGTAAAAATTGAAAAAAATAATATTGACAATTTTAAAAGTTTAAAAAATGATTAAATTTTAATTTTGACATAATATTCATAAAGCTGTTAAAATTCTAAAAAAATTAATACGAAACAAGGCTGGGTTACATTTAAAAACAATTGAATTATAATGAAATAACTATAATTCCTTAGGTGACTAGATTGAATTTTCAAAATTGAATAAAATTCAAACGGCTTAAGATAAAAAAGCAATTTTTTCAACAATATCTTCACAGTTTCGTACATATCAATTTGGAAAAGGAAACATTTCAAGAAAATAATATTGACAATTTTAAAAGCCTGAAGCTCTTAAAAAAATCTTTTATTTCCATCCAAGTGTTTGTGACGACGCTTAACAAAACTAACCGCGACTCACAACATTCGGAACTTGTTTAAAATGAACTTTTAAGTTTAAATTTACTTGTCATTTTCAAACAACTGAAGAATTTTTTGAACTGGTTTAAGATTTGAAGATTTAACTAAAGCAATATCTTCGACTTTTCATTTAAAATCATTTCCACTTATCAAACCTATGGAAACGCTACAGTAGTATATTTAAAATTGAAAATCATTTAATATCTTATATTAATTAAATAATGTTTAACCAAACTAGTATAATTAGTAAAGACATTAATGAAAATATATGTGTTCACCATCTGCTGGCCACGTTACAATACAAGCATTACATTTAGGTGGCGACATAATTCCGCTCTTGTATTACTAATCGCTCCTGGTCTTTTATAGAAATGCACTTCCTATATAGGCAAAGACCGGTGGCGCACGGATGAAAGTAGTTCTAACCAAATAGAGATAGGCCGGCGTTCCCTCCAGGCGGCTTGACTTATGGTTTGTTTCCCGGGAGCGCAATTTATTGCGGCCAATTAAAACTAATTCAATAAACAAATTCAACGATACACGTCGTCGGCTGTAAATCAGGCGGGCTCGGATTTCACATTACGGTAAGTTAATGCGCACATTTATATTCGGAATGGACGCCCTCGGGCCGGAAGATTCACTCGCACCTGTTGGAAGAAAGAAAGAAATCTCAAAATCGAATAATAGATTACCGCGGAGATGATGTCACGTGCCATTGGCCTAACGGAACGTGAAAATGGCTAATGGGAACATTAGCGTCATGTATTAATAGAGATGTCAAATTTTCTGTCACTAAATTATTATTTTTGCATATTTATGCTATTAAAAGATGAAATTCGATAGTTATATATGTATTACAGTTATTGATTACGTATATACTTTAATAACAAACTCATTAATGTTGTTTTTTTCTATTTTGAATTAATTGATATTCAATTTATTAGTTAATCTACAAAAATAGTTCTTACTAAGGTCAGAAAAACAAATGGTTTATTGGAATTACATAAAGGTAGTCTCTTGTCTAATGTCACGAGTCGTCACGACGAATGTTGAATTATACAAAAGCAATTTGCATGTTATAAATACTGTTCCATCAAATTTCTATGTATTCATCTGAACAGTGGATAAATATAATGCGTTTCGTTTCTGAAATAATTAAAATTGTTAATTAGTTTAGTTGAAAAACAATGTGTCTCATCATATCCGATTTCTATAAACGTTGTTGTTTTCTCTCGAAACTAATCTGAAACTAAGTCAAAATCCAAGAAAGATATTTATACTGAGTGAAGTAAAAAGTTTGGAGCGTTTTTCGCTAGACAATAAAGTTCGGTGAATATTCCTGTAACATAAACGTAGATATAATATTAACAAAAGTTACCTTACTCTCTTTAGAAATATTAACCTCCCATAACTATGTACCGCTGAGATCTGCTATATATGCCTTGAAAACTTTTCACAAGGCTCTTTAGTGATGGAGTTCAAAAGCCTCGTCACATTTCGTTGCGTGTTAGGAATATCGTCGAATTTGAGTTTGAGTTGTGGGAATGAATAGAAGTCTGGAGGATTGAGATCTGGCGAGTATGGTGGATGTTCCCTTTGCACCACATGCTTTTTTACGAGGAACTAAGTGATGATATTGGTTGTGAGAGGGCGAGCATTGTCCTGAACAAAAAAACGTTAAAACCCCATTTTTTAATGATAATTTGGGCTTGTTGTATATCGTTTGAAAGGTCTCTTCATTCTTTACTCAAAAGCTATTGTTTTCAATTTTATTGCAAAAATTAATATTAAAAAAATAAAATCATCTGATTACACAGGTCACTTATAATTAGTAGATTAATATAGTATACATGTAAATTAAAATTTTAGGTATCCTGCCTGTGATTTTACTAGTCTTGGATAGATATCCAACCTGTTGCGAGTGTTATATGTATGTATGTTTGCGTGGTTGATATAATCATTTAGACTTCTTCGGCGAGTGTACCCAAAATTTTTCGCTTGGCCTTATCAGTTGTTTTGTCAGCTTCACTTATAATGAATGAATTGTTTTCTTGTAAAACTTGTTGCTACATTAAAATCGCAAATTTTCAGATGTTTCCGTGAGCCAATTTTCACATAAATACAATGCCGCTAGTTTAGTGTCACTGTGGTTTAATATAAAGTCCATTTCATTTATTTTAGATTTAAAAGATTGTATGTTAACGTATAGTCCGACTTCTACAATTTTGTCACTTCTGTTGATGACTTCGCGTTTTTTTTGAGATGATGTACTTACGGGCAGTGTGAAATCATTTGGTGGTAGCTAATCCTGCGGCGGAGAGAATAGAACGCAACATGATACCATTTCTGGTACTTTCGAATATTGAAATTTTCTTTTGACCTTGATCCTATGTAATAAAAGAATACAATTTGCCCCTTGACTACTCATATGCAATGTGGTGTTAACTTCGTCTATTATAATAATTTATTTAATACATGTCTGCCATATTAGTATAGATTACCAGAAATATGGATATTGGTATGAGTAATCGTCTTCAGCTGTTCTGAAAGGTCTATTCCGTCTGCGACCTTTTATTGGGTTGGTAGTCCCACCAAGAATAACAACATGATCGTTGATATTGAGATCATTACAAATATTGTTAAGATTGATAATAATGTCTCCTAATTTTGCAAATGGTTTTCTAAATATAACGCAGTTTTTACTGTCCAAAATATTGTATATTATATCAGCAAAACCTTTTCCTAGGTTATCGGTCAAGAAAAGGATTTTACAATCTAGATTTACCGAAAATTTCTCCGAATTTGGCTTAAAACTGATATATTGTAATTTTTGTAGAGAATTAATGTTTCTTTGCAGGTCGTTATATTTTTGTTTAAATCATTAATTTCAACTGCTCCTGTATTCTTCGTTTTAAAGAGTTTTGCCGGTGATTCTTAACCTTGAAGTTTATCTTTCAAGTAATTAATTTCATCTTTATTCTTTATAGATTCTTTAAATGAGCGCCGTTTACATGATTTTAGTTCAGATTGCAGTTCGTCGATTATTTTCGTCAGTACTTTTTCCGCATCTATAGCTTCTTTTTCAATTAGATTAAGCCTGTTTGTTAATTTATATAATAATTGCCTGGGAAAATCAAAACGCGTGTCAGGCAACTGAAACGAAAAACATTGTGGAACAAAACATGTTTAAACTTTGAAAATGGTCTGTGAAGACCGAAACACCTGTCAGGCAACTGAAAATAAAAAATATTATGGAACAAAGCAAGTGTCACTCTTCACTTAATATAAATATCTGAGCGTATCATCAACTTTATAAGTAAATATAGTTAAATTCATACAATACGATAATTTTTGCTTTACTTATTTGCTGCATCTTAACTTAATTCTAGAGTTCACTAAGTAGTATTTTCTTTTTTCTATTTCTTCTTTCTAAACAGCCTGAACATCAAAAATATATGTATTCTATAAAAAAAAATTTGTGAAGAATTTTAATTCAAAATTGCGAGAATTAATTTTAGGTATCTAGAATTTTTGAGCAAATCTTCTTTTTGTTTTATCAAAATTTTTCAAGAATTCTTATGAATGAATAATTTTGATGCTATTTAACTTCTAAATTTTCTAGAGAGAGAACAACATCTTTAATTGGACAAATATAGGTACATTAAGAACAAATAAATTTTAATACCTAATACCTAATAATTTTCTTTATAATACGAGATGTTTTCTAACAATTCTTGTTTTACTTAACCTAAATTATCCATCAATTTCTTTTCTAAGAATTTCCTTTTATAATTCAATAAATTTCAAGCTGAATTTCCATTTTTTAAGATTCTTTCAGGTGTTTCTCATCAAATTTTGGGAATATTGTTTGGAACTTCTAGAATTATGCAGTAAATTTCATTAAACATTTTCAGATATTTGCAGAATTGTTAAATGAGTTATCAATGGTATTATCTACTAAAGTCATTTTACATTAGCTATTTAGAGTATTTAAAATTGCCAAAAAATTATTGTTTTAATCTAGAAATTTCTTTTCAAAGAATTTTCTTCGATGACTCATTAACTTTAAAACTATTTTCTTTCTAAATGTTCTATTTTTTAACATGTTTTAAATGGTAAAAATATAGAAAAATATCAACAAAGAAAACGTTTTATTTAAATAAAAACTCTTGATCCTATTTTTATGAATAATAATAATTTAACTTACCTACACATTCTTTGTTTTTATTTTTATTTTTTCGTATCTATCTTCTTCCTCATTCTACATTATACCTTCTTAGCTTTATCTCCGTTTAATCCTCATAATTATCCTATTTTGTTACCTTATTTATTTTTTCCCTTAATCGTCATTTCATATCATCTTCATTAAATCTTCCTTTCTGTAATTTCTTCCTCTATTTCTACAACCAAGAGACTGAAATATCTTCTCTATACTTTTTTTTGCTAATAATAATTTGCCTCTATATGTTTCCAATTAACATTTTTTCCAAACTATATTCTCTACCTTCTTAGTTTCACCCTCCCGCTTCTCACTTCCCAATCATTGTATCACTTTCTTCTTTTACACTGCTTGAGTCGCCCTTAATTTTCTTTTTAGCTTTTTCTCTCATCCTCTTAATCCTTTCTTCTTTCTGACAGGGCCTCTATTATACGCTTATCAGCTTCTCTTCTTCCTCTTATTTTTACTTTAACAAGTATTTTTTTAACGAGTTTTTTCCCGATATTTTTATAAATATGAACAATATTACATAACTTTTCAAAGAAAAGTTAAAGAGAATGAGAAACTGAACAAGTTTTATAATTATAAAATCATGATTTTTATAAAGTCTTAACTGGCGAGAAAAAAATTTAAAATGTTGAATTTTTTTCCTATGGGAGATACAAGAAATTCATATAACAAGTTATTGCAAATAATTCAAAACTGATTAAATAATTAAGAGTAGCCTTTTTGCGTAAACGTCATAGTTTTCGAGAAAAATATAAGGACATTTCTATCACCATTTGTTATTATCTATTTCTTACTTTCTTCTTGATTCTTCTCATTCTCCATCTATTTTTAAACTTGGCAATATAATGATGGAACAACCTCCACTAAAGGATTCCTTATGTGGCAGCAGTTTCATTGAAGCAGCAGTAGGCAAGAGTGGAAGATCATATGTTTTATGAACTCAAGCCTTTCCATGTGCAATCAAAATTTTATTAATTAATTTTTATATGTATTTTAAATTGAATTTGAATTTGAAGGATCAATTTTTGCAAAAAAATGAAAACACTAGCATTTTTAATAGAGAATGAAGATTATCTTAATCTGTGTCGTCAATTAAAATTTCTTTAAATTTATAACAATTTATAGTGGTGAAAATTTTGGGCCTAATTCTAATAATTCTAATTTCTTGCTACTGTATTGAACGTTTGATTAATTAATTACACGTGGATAAAAGGTTATGTCACTTGAATGAATTATTCTTACCTTGTCATCTCGGGATGATACAAGTTTCGCCAATTTCCGTTGTAGTGTTTTGGATTTCTTGAGGATAATGTGACTGACTCTGCTTCTAACATCGGCTCTTCAACTGGATGTAGATGAAACGCCAATTCGATATGAAGTATTTTAGTATAAGTAAGCAGCGTGTCTCTATGTCGAAAACAGAATTTTGCTTCTGCTTTTCGGCAAATTGCTTTATTTGTCTGGCTGGCAGTGCGTTGGTTAGCAGTTAGATATAAAACTAACGTCCACTGATTCATAAATTAGCTTCCTTCAATGCATTGTTCCATTGATTGTCTTTATCGGAAATTTGCTATCAAAATGAAATTCAAATCATTTACACATTAGCAAATAACAACGGATATACAAAAAAGACAATAGATAATTTAATTAAAAAACAATAAAATTATAATATAACAAAATGTAATACGCTTGTAAGAAAGCAAAATCTTCTATTTTTATGAATAATAAAATATTAAAATATTCTTATATTCTTCACATTCTTCATCTATTTTATACCGTATGTAGTCCTGTTGTATTTCGTCTTCTTCCTCTTCTTTAGTACTTTCTCCCTCTTGTATACCTTTTTACTCTCCACTATATGTACATAGTTTTTTGTCACTTTTAAATTCTCATGATTTGTTCATATTTTGTCATTTTATTTATCCTCTTCACTCCGTCATTAGCTTCTTCCCTTATCCTTCCAATTGTTGCTTTTTAATCCTATTTATCTTATTTATCTTTAATTAAATTCTTCCTAATATAGATAGATAGATATAGTCAACAAAGAAAATTCTGTGAGGTAAATATTCTAAAAAACCTGGAAAAGAAATTGCTGAAATATACCATTATTACAAATATAAGAAATACGTGTAAAAAAATGAGAAAAAATATGTATACTAATATGATGCTCAAGATTGAATTTTTGACTGAACCAAACATCCAAGTCTTTAATGAACTCAGTTTTTGCTGTCATCTTCCCTTCAATCATATAATTGAAATTAATCGTAAATTTCGTTCAGTTATATTTATTCAGATTGAATTTGAGACCGATGGAATGACACCAATCAGCTACCAGACACAAATCACTTTGTAGTGAGGAGCATTGATAGTGCGTATTTATTTAAAGATTTTGAGATCGTCTGCAAACAACAAAATTTGTGAGTAAATTGAGATATGTCATTGATAATAGCGGTGCTATCCTAGAGGAACACCAGATAGGACCAAGAAAACATTTTAGAGATAATCCCTAATTTGTATGCATTCGCTATGGTTAGATAGAAAACTTTGTAGCCAAGATATAATGTTAACCACTCCATTATATCTTGGCTGAAGATTTTAATTTAAATAATAGAATCTCGTGGCAAATTTAATCAAATGCTTTTGACATATCTAAATAAATAGCATCAACTGAGAAGCTATTCTCAAATGATCTCACTATATAATCCTGGAACATCATTAAGTGATCGATCGACCATTACGAAAACCATGCTGCTTATTAATTTAAATATGTTTTGTTGACCAAGTTAATTTAACGGATATTAGTTTATCTAAGAGTTTTGGAATTAAAGACTGAATAGCAATTCCTCTGTAATTACTAATATCAACCCTTCTACCTAATTTGAAGATTGGTCTTAGATATGTTCTTTTCCATAATTCTGGAAAGCTACTGTATCTCAAAGAAGAGATAAAAAGAAATAGTAATGGTGTTGTGAGAGTGAAAATACACGATTTCATAAAACTAGATTGGATACCGTCAGGACCGTTAGAGCTACTGAATCTAATAGATTGGATACCTTCATAAATAACTGTTTTACAGAATTATTTGAAATATAAAAATATTCACCAACAAAATTGTTATGAACAGCGATTAAAACACCACCACCACGAGTTTTGTTACTAGAACGATGGTTTTTATCTTCTCTAAAGATTGTATATATCATGGTTAAGCCATGTTTCTACGATTTATCAATTACATCATAAAAACTACTGTTAGTATTTAACATAAAGTCCTTCATTTTAGTTAGAATTCATCCACAATTTTGAAAGAAGATTCAGTTTTTTGTTTCCACATTTCCGTTAGCACTCAATTTAACCCCTAAAATATGCTTTATTTGAATATTCGATTCTCCATTTTTCATAATTCGATGCAGTTCTCTTTTGACGAGTTGAAATTCTTTTCTCTGGCTTCGAGTTCTGTCAAAGCTGAATTTAATAGTATTATCCTTTAGTTTCCTGTTTTTTTGTATTATTTGATTAACAGTATCAGGACTATTTAGAATTTTGATGAGTCTAGGTTTTCGAATTAGATTTGATAGACCTAACACGAAATATTTTAATTGGTAAAATATCTTTCTCTAAAGTTTCGAGAACAAATTTTATTTAAATTCACAGATATATATTTCAGACACAAAGTGAGGATTATCAATGTTTTAATACTGATATATCTGTGAATTAAGTAAAATTGTGAAGAAAGATTTTTTTAGTGCTTCATTAATTAATCAAGTTTATCTTCACGTAACTCACAAAAATCAAACTTCGAGAACAGATTTTAACCTTCTGATTAATCAAGGAAAACTGTATTACAATAAATTAAAATTGAAAATGCTGAAAAATTTTAAGACGCTTCGGTAACTACTAAGAACATGAATACGACTTTTATGGAAAATTCTCATGAGATAAATCAAAAAAGGTAGAAATTTTCAAAAATTGTAAGTTCAGATCTTGACTTTTATTTTTGCTTTTATTTCGTTCTCTTTACAACTTCATCTTTATCTATATTACCCACCACTAGACTCATCTACATCTTCTTAGGTTCTTTCCTTCCTCCTTCCGCGTTCCCATTTCGAAGAAAAAAAGAAGATATCCACCATCAAAACTACACGGATGAAATAAAAAATATGTCTTCAAAGCTTAATGACAAAAGTATTAACAATTTAAAAAGGAAGAGGAGTATATCCATCTTCAAAGGAGAAGAATATACCGAAGCGTTGTATAGAAGAAACAACTTCAAACAAACAAAAACGGTATGCTCAAGATATTTTGAAAGACGCACATAAGAAAAAAAAACAGCAAATTTGAAATCTTGACAGGGAAATAATTAAAGAAAAATAGTTACACCTAGGCAGGAGAATGTTGAATCTTCAAAGCTTCATAGAAGAAGAAAATACTTAAAAGCTTGATAAAAAAATCAAAAAGAAGAAAATACTAAAAGCTTGATAAAGGAAAATATCAAGAAATAATTTAAAGAGAACAGTAAATTTGAAATCTTGACAGAGTAATAAAGCAAAGAAAAGTAATTACACCTAATGAGCAGAATGTTGAATCTTCAAAGCTTTGTAGATGAAGAAAATACTAAAAGCTTAATATGTAATAAATAAATAAATAATAAATAAAGTAATGTAACAAAAAAAAGTCTTTAAAGCTCGATAAAAGAAGAAAATATTAAAAGCTTGATAAAGGAAAATATCAAGAAATAATTTAAAGAGAAGCTAGTCATTTTAAGCGGGGCAGGAACTTCCACCTTTAAAGGATAATATCCAAATCTTTAAGGCTTTAGAGGAAAAACAATATTTGTCTTTAGAACTTTAGAATTTATAGAATGAGAAGATAATTATTTTCAAAAATTTCTTTAAAATTCTGGCAGTTTATTAGCCATTATTAGAGATTTGGTTTTATGAAATAATTTTTAAAAGAATAGGATAAGATGACTAGCTTTAAAACCTTAAGAGAAAGAAGACATTTATTTTAAAAGCCTCGCGTAGGAACAAGAAAATTTCCAAGATAAATTCTAGTTTCTTTTGATTGATTTCTATTCACTCGCATCATACCATCAAATTGTAAAAATTAAGCTATATAGCTAACTTTGAAATGGTGCGATCGTAAGGGCGTTAATAAGTTTTGGCATTCGTTGATCCATTGAAATCTTTGTTTTCGTTCTACACAACTAATGATAGGTGATTAAAGCTGATATAAAAACTTTGGAACTGATCGTTAAAATCTTTTGCCAATCGACCACAATACCTTCAGTCGTGTCAAAATTGTCCTTTCTATATAAAATGAACAATTTTTGGGCTAGGTTTCAATCAAAACTGTATAAAGAAAGATAACTGCAATAGGAGGAAAAGGAGTTATCAATTTTGAAACTTTTACAGAGGAATAAAGTATGATAAAATAAATACATGGCGATATTTAACACTTCAAAAAAGAAACAAAACGCCTCGTATATGATTAGATATCCGTCGGTAATTTTTAACATAAAAAGAAGAAGATATTCGCTTAAACAACATTTTTAAAGTGAGTTCTTATCGAATAATCTTTAATAATAAAAAATAAAATATCTACTTTTGAAGCTTCATAGATAAAGAAGTTTTAAAAATAATTTTTAAAGCTTTACAGAGGAACAAGGTGTTAAGCAATAAGTTTTACGGATGAAAAAATACGTATATTAAAAGATTTACACTGGAAGGAAAAATATATCTTTACAACTTAAAAGTGGATAGAGTAGAAATATACGTATATTCTAAGATTTACAGTGGATGAAGAAATATATCTTTAAAACTTAAAAGTGGATGGAGTAGAAAAATACGTATATTCAAAGATTTACAGTGGAAGAAGAAATAAAAATTAAAGTGAAAGGAGCAGACATTCAAAAGGGAAGAAGAAACTAATTTCTAAAGCACTACAGTTGAAAAATGTTTTGAGGCTTTACAGATGAAAAAGATGTTCATTTAAAAGGTTTGAAGAGGAACGAGGCAAGTCTTACAGAAGAAAAAAGAAACTGTTTCGAAGCTTTAAAAAGATAAAATGCAATTCATTCTCAATTATTGTATGAATCGCCTTTTCTACATCGCTTATTTTGTTTTTAAACCTTCTTAGCTTTTTCTCTTTTTTGTTTCCATATTTTCTTTGTCTTTTATTGTTTTAATTAAACCCTTTTCTTCATCTTTTGATTCGTCTCCGTGGATTTTCAGTTTACTTTCTTCTTCCTCATAATGTTTGCTTCTTTATGCTCATTATAATAATTAATCCGTGAAATAAATAATAAAAATCTCTCTTTTTCTCTATCTTGTCCGCCTTTTTACATTTATTGACTCAGTAATAAGCCTTCTCAGCCTTTTTTTTGCTTTAATCACCATGTTTTCTCTATTTTATCAACCCAATTATCTTCTTCTCTGTGTCTTTAATATCCATTTCACTGCCTGTCTCTTTCTTGTTCCTAAATTATTATCTACAACTAATAAAAAACTGCATTCTTGCCTTTATATCCTCTTATTGAATTCTTCCTCTATTTTGATTCATTTACACATCTAACTAGTCACATTGGAAAACAGTCGCAATTTAAAAAAAAAATCTTAATAAACTTACGTATCAGGAAAACAAAATTTCTTCGAAAAGAAAAGTTAATAAAATATTTTACCTAGAAGAGGAATTTAAAAAATCTAGCACAGTTATAAAAAATTCTGATAAAACGTGAACTTAAATAGCAATTAACTATGTCTTGAGGAGTATTAATAACCTTAAAGATAATTGTTTCAGGCATTCAGAAGAGAAATTTGTGGAAAATTAAAGCATGAAACCTGTAAAATATTCGGAAATTTCGAATTAAATACACCAAAATTAAAAAATTCTTAAAAATAAACTATTGTAAAATTTAAGTAAGAAAAATTCTCAGAAAATTTTGAAAGTAAAAATACTTGAGAATTCTACAATCTAAAAGGAAAATCGCTGAGAGGCAAAATGTAAAATCCTGGAGGAAATTATCTAGAGAAGAGTTGAAATTTTATTGATAAATTACTGGAAAATATAGCAAGAAATAGAAAATTCTTAGAAAAGAAAAGTTATTTATAAATTTAAACTAGAAAAATATCTAAAGAGTAGTAGACACAATAATGGAGAATGGAGAAAAAATGTTAAGTTTTTGTTAGTTACTACTTAAATGTTTTATCTAGGAAAAAAATCAAAAAATCTACTAGAAACAGTAATGGAGATTTTTGGAAATTTGGAAGAAGAATTTAGAGCCTTTGAAAAAATTGGTTTTTAGAAAATTAACTTTCTGGAAGAGTATCAATTGAATTACTATTCAGATCATTTTTTTATATATTGGGAAAGCAAAAAGAAGAAAAAATTGACTTGATGTTGGTGTTTGTGGTAATCCTTATATAGCATCTCAAATTAATACTTGGCAATCTTATTGTACTATTCAAAATTTGCTCAGAATTGTATAATATGTTAAATAATCTTTGCATTTAAGAATAAGGAAATCCATTTGATTAAAGGCTTTCGATAAAATAAGAAACATCGAATAGCTCCACTTTGTGATTTATCAACTTTCTCGAATCATCGTATTGAAAGACGTCCAATGATTAGATCGTAGTAAATTCCTAGCAAAAACACACACACAATCATTACCAACTACCGTAACCGTAATCAGCGTAGCATCAGTGAAAGTACTTCGCGCAATTTTCGTCCAGTACGAGGTAAACTCGGACACTACTAACATAAAGAGAAACAGCGCCGAGTGCAGGGAAAGATTTATGTAATTTTAATTGGCCGTTTAATGTCGGCGAACACGTCCGGCATTAAAATGGACGTGTGATAACATCGGATTGTTGTCCGTAACAATATTTTCTTCCAAAGCCCGCCCGAGTTTCTATACTTTTCTTTCTATACGATCCGATCCCGTGAGTATGGGAATTTTTATATTCCGATCTTTATCCGCTGCCTTTATGGTCTCTGGTCGTCGTTGTTTGAGGTGAAAATGGTGAAAAGGAAAGGTGGAACGAATTCGGTGTGTGAGGAGCGTGCGACTTGCGTGCGGAAGGCCGAAAACGGAGTTTTTTTTTTTAGTTGTTTTCTTTCTTCTTTTTCGAGTGCTCGCGTCGGTGATGCTGGTATGTGGTGTGCGGTGGTCACCGGTCGCAGGTTCAACTTCACAGGTGTACAGACTGGCTGAAGGCAAGGTTGTCTGGGTGCGGAAGGCGAGCTTTTGCCTCGACACTACTCCGAACAACGTGCAGACACTTACCGCTGCCACCTATGCAACCATACGTACAATTTATAACATGTTTACACGCGAATTTTTTAACTATACTACCTAAAAAAATTAATTTCCTTTTAGATATCAGAAATATTTATCATACAAATTATTCACTAAATAATCTAAGCATTTTATGCTGATTGCGAACCTTGGGGGATACCTACAATACGTAAATTGGAAATAGTACTACTTTTTAATGTATTAGATGGTATAACAGACATTATTTTAGTTATAGGATTGTAGATATACCCCAAGGATCAGCACTAGTAACAATTTTTTTTAAATTCATCTTAAATCACAGGTGTAGAGGGTAGAAGCTAGTACTTTTCTGAAAGTCAAATTAACGGTATCAGTACCGATAATTGCAAAAATTCGAAATTAATCACACGTTGAAATAAAACACAATACAAGGCGCCAAACAGTGAAGAAAAGGTCTCGCGTGCATGTATACAAATGAAAGGCGAGAAAAGTAAATGCGTACCGAGTACGAATACGAGAACTGTTCATGTTATGAGGAGTGACCACTACGTGAAACAACTGATGAGTATCGCTTATGGTAATTTCATCAAATCGAAGTCCGTACGGTTTATTTAAATGATAATTACTTATACACATATAAATATATATATATATATAAAGGTTATATTATAAGTGTTGATAATTAGTCTTATTCTCACAAGATCAAGAGGGCGAAAAGCCAACGATACGTGTAATCAACATATTAATCGTGGAATTAGGCGGTAATTAAGGAGTCCATTCAATTGCAGGAAGCGTCTTTGTCGATGATAAATGGCGGTCATTACGTATTCAAGAATGCACCATTCAAGGAGGGCGAGACCGAAATACAAATGTTTGTTCCTTGTATCTTTATAGTATTCAAATAGTAAGCATGCGAGGATTTTAAATAACAAAAAATAAACGGCTTTAATAAATTCGAATGATCACAAACCTACAGAATAGATAAAAGATTCTTTGTTTTTATTAATGAGAAATAGCAAAAACCGAATTTAACACAAGCACAAGATTATCGATCCAATTTATAAACAAAACAAAAAAGGAAACAAACATTTAGAACAGTCAGGAACAAATATTTGAATAATTGAATAATTTCAATGTCAGCTTGAATAATTTTTTATGAGTATAATATAGTTTTTTGAATATATTTTAGATGACCAATAGATTGGAACATGATTTCTTTTGATATCGATGGCTACAGGCTCGAAAATTTTACAAAATTGGAAAAAATGTTCATGGAAAAATCTAAAAATTTAGAAGACAAATTGCTGTAAGAAGAAACACTTTAAAGAACTAAAAATCTTGAAGGGAGTTAATGCAATCTAAAGTGCTAAAAATGCTAGAAATATAATTTGCTGAAAACTATAGAACTGTCGAAGAAAATTCACAGTGAAAGTTATGGAAACTTCTAGAAATCTAAGGCGAAATGGTGAAAATTTTTAAAAACTAAAGTGAATAGAAGTTATTGAAAAATTAGAGAACCATCAATAACATTTCACCTAACTTACAAGAAAACTTCTAGAAATTTCGAAGAAAATTTATTAGAATTACAAGAATTTTTAAAATTACATTGCAAGACAATTTGTATAGAAGTAAGTTTCTAGAAATTTCAAAAAAAAACTGAACAGAAGTTACTGGAAAATTAAAGAACCATCAACGGCTTTTCACGTAACTTAAAAGAAAGTCTAAAAAATTCTAAAAAGAATTGTTGGAAATTCTAGAATTTTAGTCAAGAAAGTCGTAGAAAACTTCAACAAAGTAAAAAATTCAAGAAATTTTTTCTGAATGAAAGTTTCCAGAAATTTAGAAGAAAATGTATTTGAGATAATAGAATTTTTATAGAGAACCTCCTAGAAAACTCCAACAAAATAGAAAATTTGAAAATTTGTATGCATTAAGAAAGACTCAAGGAAATAGCAAATTTTTTGTAAGATATTTTTATTGATTTATTTATTGATTTATTGATTTTACTTTACCTGTCTACTTAAAAAAATAATCTAACATGTAATTTAAAAATACAAGCTACTAAAAATTCAAAAAAAAATCTGGAAGAGAAATCATTGCAGAGTATTAAAAATTGGGCTGAAAGATCTTAGGTCGATGGCCAATGAAGAAGAAAATAAGAAAAAAAGCAGCATAAAAATTGCAATGACGTCGTAATATTTTCAATAAAGATGTTTATTGATTATCGATCTTGAAGGAATGAAAAATTAATATAAACTACTAAAAATTCTATAAATCTGGAAGAGAAATTATTCCAAAATTTTACATTTTTCATTTATTTCTCATTTGTCATTTGTCATCTGTAATATGTCTTTTCTTCATTCTTCTACTTCGCCTGCTTTCAGTCATCTGTCATCTGATGCTTTATTTTGGTGTTTTGTCTTCTGCCCAAAAATTTTGGATGTTAAACAGAAGTTTAAAACAGAAGTGGATTGCAATATTATATGTTATTTGTCATCTGCCGTCTGGAATTATTTCATCTGTTGTTTTGTATGTGTTATCTTTAATTATCATCTGTTAGATGCCATTTGTCAACTATCATCTGTCACAAGTCATTTGTCATTTGTCATGTGTCATTTGTCATTTGTCATTTGGCATTTGTCATTTGTCATTTGTCATTTGTCATTTGTCATTTGTCATTTGTCATTTGTCATTTGTCATTTGTCATTTGTCATTTGTCATTTGTCATTTGTCATTTGTCATTTGTCATTTGTCATTTGTCATTTGTCATTTGTCATTTGTCATTTGTCATTTGTCATTTGTCATTTGTCATTTGTCATTTGTCATTTGTCATTTGTCATTTTTCATGTGTCATTTGTCATGTGTCATTTGTCATTTGTCATCTGTCATCTGTCATTTTTCATATGTCATGTGTCATTTGTAATTTGAAATTTGAAATTTGAAATTTGAAATTTGAAATTTGAAATTTGAAATTTGAAATTTGAAATTTGAAATTTGAAATTTGAAATTTGAAATTTGAAATTTGAAATTTGTGATTTGTAATTTGTCATTTGACATTTGTCATTTGTCATTTGTCATTTATCATTTGTCATCTGTCTTCTGCCATCTGTAATATGTCATTTATGGTTTGTAATGCTATCAGATTTGTTTTCCTCTTCAGTCTTCTACTTTTAGTTTAAAAAAATTAAGGCCCAGGAAAAAACATTTAAACCGAAAAAATATAGCAAAATTGTATTTGGGTATTGCCATCTATCGAATTCATCTGCCTCCTGTCTTCTGTTATCTATAATCTGTCATAAAATACTTTCAGTAATTTTAGTTTAAAAAGTTTTAAAAGACAAAAAAAACATTCAAACCAAACAAATTATTGTAATATCTTCAATTTGTCGCATTCATCTGATTTTCGCCATCTGTAATCTTGTGCCATGTTTTAGTCTTATGTCTTTTGTCCAAAAACTGTCGATGTTAAACAGAAGTTCAACACAGAAGTTTGCAAAATTATATTTCATTTGTTATCTGTCATCTTGAATTATGTCATCTGTTGTTTTTTATGTGTTATTTTTAATTTATCATTTATCATCTACTATCAGCTAAGTGTCAACTATCATCTGTCATTTGTTATTTATCATTTGTCATTCATCATTTGTTTTTTATCATTTGTCATTTTTCATCTGTAATCTATCATCTGTAATATGCCATTTATGATTTGTAATCTGCTATCAGACTAAAAGACCTTAGGTCGATGGCCAATGAAGACGAAAAAAAGAAGAGTTACAGGATAAAAATCATTATGCCGTCATAATATCTTCAATGAAGATGTTTATTTCTCTCTGTAATAAAAGTTAAAAAAATTATCAACCAAACAAATCTTGAAGGAATGATCAAACTGTTAACGGTGGAAGCTTCTACTTCGTTATACATTATTCTTCACACATTAAAAATTTTTTTAACTTTATTTCTAACAAAGTTAAAAAAGTTTTTTATTTTTGAAGGGATGAGTTTAGATAATTTTGAGAAAATAAAACGAGTCGATCGACATAAAAGGGTGAATTCAAGTAGCTTGGAAGAACATTTCATCAAAAATACATAAAGAATTTAGTAGTTTTTTTTTTTTAAGTTTCTAGAAAACTCTAAGAAGATAAGAAATCTCGAAGAAATCTGAAAATTTTGAGTGAATTAAACAAATCTATTTAACAGAAAGTAGCAAATTCATGAAGTTTGGAAGATTAAGGCAAAAAAAAGTTTGACAGCCTTTTGAAAAACTAACACACTAAATCATCAGTCATTATTCATTATTTATTATATAAATATTAACTTGTAAAAAGTTTGTCAATAAAGATGTGTATTATTGGAAGATTATTGTATTAATAAATTTAGAAATCCAGAGGAACAGAAAATAGCAAATTTATGTAACTTAGGAGATAATTTTATTAAAAATTCTAAAAATCTGGAAAAGAAATTGTTCGAAAATACCAGAATTGTTAAACATCGCCAACCGAATAAGATCTCGAAGAAATGTTTGAGTAAAATAGAAACAAAGCCGTCGAAAAGATAATGGCAAATTTAAGTAACTTGGAAAAAAAATCTAGAAATTTAGAAGAGAAATTGATAAAGAATATTAGTATTTTGAAGAGAAGATCCTAGAAAATTCCAAACTCGAGGAAGTCAGCTTTAAAAATTTTGGGAGAATTTAGAGAATCCATTGAACAAAAATTAGGAAATTTATGTATTTCCGAAAGTAATTACATTAAGACGTCTAGAAATTTAAAAGAACAGAAAAAAGAAAATTTATGTTACAGAAGATAATTACATTACCAATTCTAAAAATCTAAAAAAAAAAAAACTCCAAATCGAAAATACTAGTCCAGTTGTTGAAGAACTAAATAAGATCTCGAAAAAAATGTGTTTAGAAACACAAATGGAAATGCAAGTAATGTGAAGGAATATTTCATTATAAGTTCTAGAAATTCCGAAGAGAAATTGATGGAAAATACTAATATTTGTGAAAAGAATTTCCTAGAAAACTCCGAGAAAATAAGAAAATTCGAGGAAAGCAGCTTTGAAAATTTTGCAAAAATGTAATCAATTAAACAGAAATTAGCAAATTTATGTAATTTGGAAGATAATTACATTAAGACGTTTAGAAATTTGGAATAACAGAAAAAAGAATTTATTTTTTAATGGCTTAAGTGTTAAAAAATGTATGTAATATAAAAGATAATTTCATTACAAATTCTAGGAATTTAAAAAATACTAGAATTATTGGAAAACTCCAATCAAATAAGGTCTCGTAAAAATGTGTTTAGAAAACATCAAGAGAAATGAAAACGAAGCTATCGAACAGAAAATGGCAAATGCAAGTAATGTGTAAGAATATTTTATTAAAGTTCTAGAAGAGATATTGATACTAATATTTTTGAAGAGAATTTCCTAGAATACTCCAAGAAGATAAGAAAACTCGAGGAAATCCGCTTTGAAAATTTTAAGAGAATTGGACGAATCCAATGAACAGAAACTACCAACTAATTTAAATTTGGAAGATAATTGCATTAAAACGTCTAGAAAGTTATAAAAACAGAAAATGTTCTAATTTATGTAACTTATAAGACAATTTCATTAAAAATTCTAGAAATCTAGAAAAGAAATTTCTCGAAAACACTAGAACACGTTTACTGAAATAGAAACGATGCAATCAAATTGAAAATGGCAAATTTATGTATCTTGGAAAATGATTTTATTACAAATTCTAGAAATTTGGAAGATAAATTGATGGAGGAAACTAATATTTTGGAAGAGAAGTTCCTAAAATACTCGAGGAAATCAGTTTTAAAAATTTCGAGAGAATTTATCGAATCTATTGATAAGAAAGTAGCAAAATCGTGTAGTTTGGTAGGTAATTCCATTAAAATCTAGAAATTTGAAAAAAAATGTTGAAAAATATTAAAATTTTTGAAGGGCAGTTTCTACAAAACTACAACAAAAAACATCTGAAGGAAATATGTTTAGAATTTGTTGAGAGAATTAGGACCGGATTCAACAAATAATATGAATTTGCAGAAAAATTTAGTAATTATTTTAGAAATTTGGAAGAGGAATCATTTTTAAATATTATTATTATTATTTTAAACTACCAGAATTCTTAATTACTTTTTTAATAAACATCTAAATAATGTCGAAACTATAGTCACTAATAAAAATAAAGTGTGTGATATAAATAAAGTTTATTTTATCTTATTTAAAGTTACAGAATTTTTGAAGAGAAATTCTTCGAAAAAAAATGAGGAATGTCGAGAAAATGCATTTTAAAATGTTCGAGAAAATTAAACATGTCAATCTAACAGAAAATAGCAAATTCACGTAACTTGAAAGATAAATTGTTGGAAAATACTAGAGTTTCTAGTAAACTCTAACATGCTTTGAATAGAAAATTGCAAATTCGTCTGCTAATATGTATAAAGACAAGTTTCTAGAAGTTTTTATAAAATTAGAAATTTCAGAAATTTGAAAGATTTTTTTTTTGCAAAATGCTAGAATTTTTGATACGTATTTACAAAATTTCTAAAGAAATAAACAAGTTCATTTAAAATAAAAAGAAAGTAGCAAATTCATGTAGTTTGGAAGATTCCATTAATAATTCTAGAAATTTGAAAAGAAATTGTTAAAAAATATTAAAATTTTTAAAGGGGAGAGAAACTACCACAAAATAAAACATCTCAAGGAAATATGCTTAGAATTTTTTGAGAGAATTAAAGGAATCGATTGAACAGATACTATGAATTTGCAGAAAATTTTATTAAAAATTTTATAAATTTGGAAAGGAATCATTGGAAAATACCAGAATTCTTGAAGAGAGTGAGAAATATCGAGGAAATGTATTTTAAAATGTTCGAGAAAATTATGCGTGTTAATCTAACATAAAATAGCAAATTCATATAACTATGAAAAAAAATTAAATAAAAATTTTGAAAATCTGAAAGATAAATCGTTAGAAAATACTAGAAATGTTTACGAGTTTCTTGTAAAAAAAAATTGAGAAATATGTGAAGCAAACTTTGAATCCTTCGAACGGAAAATTGCAAATTCGTATCCTAAAATACCAGAATTCGTGTAGAGAAAAAACTCCTACAAAATGAGAAATATCGAGGAAATGTAGTGTTAAAAAAATTAAACATTTTAAAACAAATTTTAAGGAAACTTCAGCAAAATAAGAATTCTCAAGAAAATGTGCTAAGACAATTACGTGAATTAAACCTTCTCTTTCAACAGAAAATAGCTAATTTATGTAATACAGAAAACATATATTTAGAAGTTTGGAAGAGTAATTGTTAATAAATAGTAGAATTTTTGAAGAATAATTTCTAGAACAGACCCACAAGATAAGAAATCTTAAAAAAATTAATTTATGAAAATTCGAGTTACAAATTTATATTAGAAGAAAATTTCATTAAATATTGTAAAAATTGTTGGAAAAACTAGAATTTTTGAAGAGAACTTTCTAAAAAAACTTTAACAAAATAAGAAGTCTTAAAGAAATGTGTTTAGATAATTACGAGAGACTTAAATGGCTACATCGAATAAAAATTTAAAAAATCCTACGATTTAAAAACTATATTATTAATAATTCTAACAATTTGGAAAAGAAATCTGGGAAATACTTAAATTCTAGAAAACTCAAACAATATTATAAATATTTAGGAAATGTGTTTAGAATAGAAAATAGGAAAATCATATAGCTTGGAAGGAAATGCTGAATAAATTTTTAATAAGAAATCTAGAATTATTGAACATAAGTTCCTATAAAACGAATTTTGACAATTGTTGAAAAGGCTGATTTTCATAATTTATATATAATACATATATAATATAACAGGCCTAACTTGTAGTTAAAGTTAAAGAGAACTTCCTAGAAAACTCCAAGAAGATAAGAAAATTTGAGGAAATCTATAATTAAAACACTTTAACTTTGTTTTACCACAAAAAATATTTTTTTGTGGTAAAACAAAGTTAAAGTGTTTTAATTATCTTATTAAAATGTACCACCAAGTTAACGCCGACAACATTCAAGAATTAATTAAGAAAATCTATTTTGAAAACTTCGAATCCATTAAAAAGAAAATAGCAAAGAAAAATACTAGAATTCTAGAAGAGAACTTTCAAAATTTCAAGAAAATGAGAAATCTCGAGGAGATGTATTTAAAAAATCTCAGATGAATTAAACGAGTCCATCAAGCAGCAAATTTCAAATTCACGGAGTTTTGAAAAAATTAAAATAAAAATTTTGGAAATTTGAATGATAAATTGTTGAAAATTGCTGGAACTTTACACAAAAGTTCCTAGTTAATTCCATCAAAATAAGAAATTTTGAAAAATGAAAAATAATTCGAGCCCTTTGTACAGAAAAATGCAAATTCATGTAACTTGGGAGGAAAGCTCAATAAAAAATCTAAATATAAGGGTAAATAAAAATTTACACAAACACTAGAATTTTTGAAAATAATTTATAAAATGTCCAAAGTATTAAACGAATACATCGAACTGAAAGTACCAAATTCATGTAATTTAGAATTTCATTAAAATTTCTAAAAATTTAGAAAATAAATTGTGAAATTTTACAACTTTTGAATAAAAATTTTCTAGAAAAGTCAAACAAAATAAGAAGTCTCGCAAAAATGTGTTTAGATAATTTCGAATTAAATAAACTTGACCATCAACATTGAAAAAAGTTTTAGAAATTGCAAGATATTAAAATTTTGGAAGACAACTCTCTAGAAAAACTTCAATAAAATAAGAAACCTCATGGAATTGAGAGAATTAAACTAGTCAATCGATGAGAAAATACAAAGTTCATAAACTAAATATTTCATTAAAATATCTAGAAATTTTAAAAAGTTTTATTAAAATATCTAGAAATTTTAAAGAGAAATTGTTAGCAAATATGAAAATTTTTGAAGAAAAAACTCAAACAGAATAAGAAACCTCGAGGAAATGTGTTTTGAAAATTACAAGATACTTAAACGAATTCATTGGAAGAAAATTTTATTTAGAATTCTAGAAATTTGCAAAAGAAATCATTAGAAAATACTAATATTCTTGAAGAGAAAACTGTGATAAAATAATAAATTTCGAGAAAATCTGTTTAGAAAATTTAGAGAGAATTAATGCTCATCAAACTGAATATAACTAATTTATGTTAATTGGAAAAAACAAATTGATTAAAAGATTCGGAAATAAATTGTTGGAGAGTATTCGAATTTTGGAGGAAAAACTCTAAACAAAAATTCGAAATAAAATTCGAACTTCAATTGTTTTTCAGTTTTTTCACGATAATTATCAGATTTAGGAAATTCTCGCACCAATGCATTCGTACAATCAAATTTATATAAATCAAGTACAATTCTAAAATTCTAACTCAATAAAAATAAACTGAGTGTTATTTTCATTTTTAAATTTTATACCAACTGAGTGTTATTTTCAATTGTTTTTCAGTTTTAGAATGGTCTTCAAACATTTTCAAATCATTTTTAATTTTTTTTGGAAAAATTCAAATAATTTAAGCTGTTTTTTTTGTTTATTTAACCGAGCGTACTCTTGACCTACGATAATATACTATGCGTTTACCTAGTGCTTATTTTACCGCTTAAACTCTAGCGTACTCTTAACCTACCTCAACGTATAATTTGTTTAGGCGGGTCAAGAGTACGAGAGGTCATTGCATTGTTTGTTGAGGTAGGTCAAGAGTACGATAGAATAAGTAATAATCAAGTTTATAAGGTTAAGTTAATATTGTTATTTTATATTAATTATTTGTAGGGTGGGTGGGTGTCCTCTAACCCACCCTACAGTCAGTAAAAAACTTATAACTAAAATCCTCGCTCATGTTTTGCTGATTGGAGGGTGGATAGAGGCCACCCACCCACCCTACATAAACATGATATTTTTAATTGCTAATCGTTGATGATTTTGCTGCTAAAAACAATAAAACCCACTAATGTAATACAAAATTAAACAAAATCAAAATTTTAGTTTAATTTTCGTAATGACATATTGTTTAAATATCAATTGTCTTTGTTACACTTACAATATATGCAGTTCTCTGCCGTTCTCTGATATTCTCTGTTGTTTTCTTTTGTTCTTTGATGTTTCTCTTTTGTTATTTTCTGCTGTTCTTTGTTTTTTCAACTTTTCACTGCTATTTTTATTTATTTATCGATTTTTACCTAACAGCCAAAAGGCCAATTACAGAGTAAAATTACCATTAAAACTTTAACTTAACAAAAACTTTCTAGACAAGCAATAACAGATATAAATGCAGTAAACGACGGAGAATATAAATCAATGAAGATATTATTATCTGCTCTTCTCTACTGTACTCTGCTGTTTTCTGTTTTCACAGTTGTTTTCTGGTGTTTTTTGATGTTCTCTGATATTCTTTGTTGCTCCTTGATGTTCGCTAACGTTCTGTGCTGATGTTCTTTTTTGTTTTCTACTGTTCTGTGCCATTCTTTGGTTTCTCTACTCTTCACTGCTGTTCTCTGCTATTATTTGCCATTATCTACCGTTATTTACTTTTCTGTCCTGTTAACCTTCTTTCTCCTGTTATTAGCTGTTTTCTGTTGTTCTCTGCTTTCATCTGGTGTTCACTGCTGTTCTCCTCTGTTTTCTGATGTTCTGTGCTTATCTATGCTGTTCTTTGATATTCTCTGCTGTTCTCTTATTTTCTCTTATGTTTACTGCTACTCTCTGTTATTTGTTCGATGATTTCTTCTCTTTACTAATGTTCTACGCTTTTCTTTGCTGTTCACTGCTGTTTTCTGATATTTCCTGATGTTCTATGCTGCTCTTTGCTGTTCTCTGATGTTGTGTGCTAATCTCTGAGCTGTTTTCTGTTGTTCTTTGATATTTTTTACTCTTCTCTTATGTCCTCTGCTGTTCTCTGCCGTTCTTTGCTTTTCTCTGATGTTCACTGCTGCTTTCTGCTTTTCGCTGCTGACCTCTGCTATTCCCTGCAGTAATTTGCTTTCATCTGCAGTTCGCTGCTACTTTCTGCTGATTTCAGCTGTTTTCTGATGCTATCTACTGTTTTCCGTTATTCTCTGCTATTCCCTGATGTTATCTTCTGTTCCCAGCAATATTTTGCTGTTTTTTGTTGTTCTCTGCTTTTCTCTGCCGTTCTCTGCTGTTTTCTGATGTTATCTGCTGTTCAGTGCTGCTTTCTTCTGTTCTCTGCCTTTCGTTACTGCTATCTGCTGTTTCTGGTGTTTTTAGATGTATTCTGCTGTTCTGTTTTATTTTCTGCTGTTCTCTGATGTTATTTTCTGTTCTCTGCTGTTCTTAGTTGTTTTTCTCTGCTGTTTTCTGCTCTTTTCTGATGTTCTTTAATGCTATGTGCTGCTCTTTGCAGTTTTTCTATTATATTATATAAATTTCAAAATTGTTTTTGTCTCATTTTCCAATTTTTTATGGTTTTGTATTTTGTAGTTCTATTGCCCTTGTTTTTTTTTAATATTTTGCACAATTTAAATTGTTTTTGTTTTTATGTAATTCTCAATTGTTTTATGTTTGGTTTTTATAGTTAGAGTCTTTGATGTGTACATTTGAATTGTTTTTGTTTTTCTGTCATATATTATTTAAATTTCAATGTTTTTTGGCTCATTTGCAAATGTTTTATGTCTTTCTTAAATATTTTAAATGTTTGTTTTTGCAGTGTGAAAGTATGTATATGTGGGGTGGATGGATGGCTTCTATCTACAATCCTAACGTTGAAAGATAAGTAAGAGATGTGTTGAATATTTTCTGAACAAATTCGTTGAATTTCAAATTCACATTTGGTAAACTTTCATAAACCGAAAGTGGATGTTTACTTGAGGCGTTTTTTTGTTATATTTTTCTAAACATATATGAAAAATATTACAAAACGAAAGTTAAATGGAATGAGAAGTTGAACCAGTTTTATTAAAACATATTTTTCATAAAGTTCTTAAAAGCGATTAAAAATTAATAATTTTGACATTTTTTGCCTATTACTAATAAACTAAAGGAGTTACATGAAATTTGTTGTAGATTCAGGAAACGTTTTTGTATTTTTAAAATATTATAGAAAAAGTGATTGTAAAGAATCCAAAATTAAGCAAATTGTTAAGAATGGCCATTTTGCGTAAACTTCAAAGTTTTCGAGAAAAATATAGGGAAAGTACTATGATGACCACATCACCATTTTTTGCCTCATATTCTGTCTTCTATTAAATGTCTCTGTTTTGTATGTAATCTTTTATCTTTTATTATTTATCTTTTACATTCTCTACTGTTCTGCCTTTTTTGTATAGTATGTGTCATCTGTCTTCTATTTTGTTTCTCTTTTCTGATTTTTGTTATTTATTTTGGAACCTTCCTCTTTCAACTTCTGATTTTAGTCTTAGTTCGTGCATCTTTTATCTTTCACTTTATTTCTTTTGTCTGCTATTTTTGATGTTCTGTACTTCTTCTATTAATATTTACCTTTAGCCTCCTCTCGTCTACTTTCTTTTTTTTGTTTTTATGCTTAGGTTTTACTCTTTTCTATTAGTTATTTAGAGTTATATGTATTGTGTCTTTTGTCTTCTTTTCTATGTTTTTATTATCTATGTTTTGTCATTAACCCTGTTTTATCTTTTCCATCTTATTTTTTAATCTTACGTCCTATGTTTTTTTGGCTTTATATTCTGCCATCTCTTGTGTGTTTCTGTTTTCTGTTTTATGTCTGAATCTTTTGTTTTTTTTTTAAGATTCTGTTTTCTGTCTTCTATCTAGTATAATATGTATTGTGTCTTCTGTTTTTCTAGTTTTTGTTTCTGTTTTTTTCTCATTTTCTTATTTATCTATGTTAGTTTCATTCTCTTCTGTCTTCTATCTTAGGTCTTGAGTCTTAGGATTCCCGTGTTTACACTAGTTTGTCTTTAATTTACTGTTCTGTATGTTGTATCTTATGTTATTTTTGTTATTTATATTTTGCTTATATTTTCAAAGACCAGTTTTTTGTTCGTTTTGTATTTTGTACGTCTTGTATATTTTGGGTTTATATTTTGCCTATTATTCCATGTTTATACTTTCTGTTTTGTACGTTATATATTTTATCTTTTGTTATTGGTTTTATTTTTTCTGTTTTCAGACTTAGGACTTCTTGTATCTACCTACGTATTTCTATTTATTTCCTCTTATTCTTCTATCTCATATCTACTGTTTTTAGTCTTATATCTTGTGCATTTGTTTTTTGATATTTTGTTTCTATATTCTATTTCGTATGTGTTGTCTTATGTCTTTTGTATTTATCTTCTGTCTACTCTATTCTATCTTAATTTTTTTATTTTCACTCTTAGATCTTCTTAGATCTTTCTATTCTTTTCTTCTGTCTAGAGTCATATGACTTATATCTTCTGCAAGTTATTTTATGTTTCTGTTTTTTTTATTTATTTACCTTAGTTCCTCTCTCTTCTGTCTTTCAGATTTGTATCCAGATTTCAATTCTATGTTACTGGCTTTTGTTTTATAAGTTCTGTCTTATGTTTGTATCTTCTCTATACTATCTTCTCTTATGTTTTTAGTTTTAGATTTTCTTGTTATATCTTCTGTCTAGTGTTTTTCTATAATTTATGTCTTTCATCTTCTATTTTATGTTTTTGTTACTTATCATGGTTCCTCGCCTTTCTGTTTTCTACCATCTGTTTTCAGTATTACGTCTTGTGTTTATCTTCTCTATTCTATCATCTATCTTCTATAACCTATTTTTTCGGTCTATTGATAGGTTTTCCGTTTTAAGTCTTGATTATTTTTGCGTTTACCTACTCTTTTATTTCTTCTAATTGTATTTATTATTTCAAAGCGCTGTCATAAAGATAAAATTAAAATATCATACCGGATGTTTTAATTAAAAATTAAAAATTAAATTGCAATTATTGTCGCAAGTAGTAAAATCACATCAGCAGAGACTACCAATTAACTTCCAGCATACAACGTCCGTATTGTTGCTTATCGAATGTTCCCGCAAAAATAATTACAAATCGGCACGTATGAATATGATGCGGACGGGGGGAGCTCGGAGAATTTTTCACAGGTGATTGAATCGAATTATCGGAGTTAATGGAGCACGAATCGGACATATTTTCAATTAAAGATTTCTATTAGTCAGGAGCCGTGTTACCGGCGGATTTGAATACATTCCGCACATGATTAACATCGCGGCATACCTGGGATGGCAATTAAATTTATAATTGCCGTACCAGACGGAAACAATGATTCCCATTATTTCTTCGGGATCATAAAGTCGATACCAAGCGAGATGATTTTGATGCATGCGAAAACCATATTTATTTTCATATTTTTAATTTTAACTCAACAGTTTTTGGTATATAAAACAAATCTACAAAGACATTGTAAACATTTTGATCATCTCAAAAATCTAAAATTACCGAATTATTTCAAAACAGTTGAAATTTTGATTTCTAATAAAAACGCTTCTCTACTTATAAAGAAAAAGTAAAAATTCTTTACATATTAATGGTTCAATAAACCCAAGCATTTAGAATTTCTCTGTTCTTCATTTTAGATTTTCTACAAACATTCTTTGTAATATCAATAATTTAATCTAATGCAATAATAAAGTTGTATTAAAGAGTGGCCATATTAAAAAACGTAGGTATTCCACGAAGGTCCATTATAAACCTAATGAGATGTTTGTTCTGAATATGAGTTTTTCAGTCGCACATCGGAATGAGAAGTGCAGGAACGCGAGATGGTTTAACGAGCTTATTAAGGATTACTATATAAATACAGGAGGTGCGTGAAGACACGTCGAGATCGCGAAGATGTGGAGGGAAAAAATGCCGAAAATAAAGCGTCCAAGCGTAGAGAATGGATACCGAAGGGTTGGTCTCTATAGTGGTTCTCATGGAAGGGTTGTTGCAGCATCGGTATTCTCGAATCGGCGACTGTTAATTCCTCGTGCGTCTTGGTTGACTGCGCGTACATCCAGTCGGAGCACTCGTTAAGAGAACACCCGATGCGGTCGAGGTTTTTGCCAATCGCCCGTTACGCTTTTTCGATTCGGTTTCTGTCACAACATTAATATCTCGGTATTACGATCAATGCGGACTAGTTGAAGTATAATTATTGGTAAGCTGACTGTCAACAGACGCTAACCGGTGTTACGCAAATTCGAACGTTAGTGCCACAATTTTGGTTTATCAGGATCTCTTAAATATTTTAGCAATTTGTCTTTCCAATTGGCACAACTTTTCTTTTGAAGATGTTGACCTAAGTATTACAGGTTACACGTTCTTTCAACAAGATGGAGCTACATCATATTTTGTCAATATTTCCTAGTAGAGAGGAATCGTGAATCAAAATCTTATCAAAATCTTTAGGTCATCTAAGTTTTTTCTCTAATCTTACTTTACGGAAAATATTTATACATTTGCAAATGACAAAGAAGATCTTAAAAAAAACGATATAGTGTCTTATACGCTATCATGAGATAATTGGAAGTTTAGTTGCAATACACCTCAATTTAAGACACTTGACTAAGTGAACAGATTTCATTTGATTTTGGAATATTTTCTGCAAAACCACCATTTCTCATCGGTTTCATTTTTATAAATAGTTTTAATATGTCATTAGAGACCTCTAGCAATTCGATTCTTAAAATTACTTTGTCTTTTTCCCAACAAATTTAATTATAAATATTTTTTAATTTTCCAGCAAATACTTTTCCAAATTGCAAGAAATTTTATTGGGAAAATCTAGATCATTAGAAAAATTTCACAATAATGCTAAAAAATATTAGAACTTCAAAAACATTCTAGGAGTATTATATAATAAATTGTTGGAACATTGTTAAATTCTCAAAGAAATCTGAAAAATATATTGCTGAATAATTCAATAACCTCAAAAACCAAGGAATTCTAAAATTTTTAAAAAACTGAATTAAAGTAAAGAAAAATTTCTGAATAATTCTAGAATCTTAAATGACACTCTAAAAGAGATACTGATAAATTCTAGAACCTTAAATCAATTATTATACATTACTGAAACATTTTAGAATTTTAAAAAATTGGAAAAATAATTTGCTGGAAAATTGTAGAATCATCAAAAAAAACTAGAAAAGGGATGGAAAATTAAAGACCCTTATAGGAAAATTCACCACTTATAAAAGAAAAATTGCTGGAAAATTCTGAATCCTTAAAAAATTTCCTAAAAATTCTAGAAAGAAAGTGCTGGAGCGTTCAACAACCACGAAAAAAATTCAGAACATTTAAAAGATATTAAAAAAACGCGCCAACCAATCTAGAACCTAGAAACACAAAAATACAATATTACTCAAAACTCGAGAAACTAGTACTAGAAAAATCAGGAATCTTAGAAAAAAATGTACAATTTCAGGAAGTGAAATTGCTGAATAATTCTAAAATCTTAAAAGAAACTTGTATAGAAAATGTGGGCAAATTATAAATCCTTCAAAAGAAATTACAATATTGCAGAAAAATTTTAGAACCTTCAAAAAAGCTAAAAAATGAGTTTTAAGAAATTCTAGAATGTTCAAAGAAACCTGGAAATTCGTTAAGAACTCAAGAAATGTCACAAAATATAAAGTACCCTTGAAGAAACGTGGATAAGAAATTACTACAAAAATGTAGGAGGGCCACCTTCTTTCACATAAAAACAAATTAAGTAAATGGTGATGTGGCCATCATAATACTTTCCCTATATTTTTCTCGAAAATCATAAGGTTATTCTTAATAATTTGCTCAATTTTGAATTCTTCACAATAACTTATTATGTAAATTTCATTTAGTTTCTATAGTTTATTAGCAATAAGCAAAAAATTGTAAAAGTTTTAAATTAAGAACTTTACAAAAAAATGTCTCAATGAAACTTTTTCAGTTTTTCATTCTCTTTACCTTTTGTTTAAAAAGTTATGTCTTATTTTTCAAAATTTCTTAAATTTCAAAATTTGTTTGAATAAATCTATTAAATTTTGCACAAATGTTAAGTTTATTTACGTTTTACAACTTTTAATTAAAACCCTCGCTTATGTTTTACTGATTGGAGGGTGGGTTAGAGGCCACCCACCCACCCTACATATACGTATTAACTTTAATTACGGATCGCCTCGCAGTTTGCAATAACTTCAATTACAAAATTTGAATAAAAGAAAATTGTCAGAAGTAAAATTTTTGATAAAGAAAATGGTTGCGACCGTTACTACGTGGTAATCAATACAAATTATTAAAATTTTAGAGCTTCCAATAAAATCTTCACAATTTAGAAGGCGGATTGAATAAAAAATCTTGAAACCTAAAGAAGTGGAAATTTCTTGAATTCTTGAAAAAGTATGTCTAGCTTCTAGAAAAAAAAATCTAAAAAATTTAGATTTCTACAAACAAATTTTCTAAAAAGTTCTAGAACCTCCAAGAAAATCTTTGCAATTTATAAGATAAGAAGATAACCTTGAAATCTGGAGGAGAAATTTCTGGAATTGGAAAAAAGTCTAGATTTCTAAATGAACATTCTAGAGCCTCCTAGAAATTTAGAAGACCAGTTGAAAAAATATTTTTAAATCGGAAAATTCCTTAATCTTTCTCGAAAATAAGAAAACATTTTTAGGGGAAAATTTTCTAGACCCTCCAAGAAGAATTCCGCAATTTAGAACTTTCTAAATAATTTTATAGCCTCTAGTTGAAAAAAAAAGTTGAATTCTAGAGAAGTAATGACTGAAATTCATCTGAATTCTTGAAAAGGAGAGGAAATTAAAAAACATTCAGACTAAAAGAAAATCTTCGCAATTTATAAGAAAAGTAGAAAAAAAAAATTAATTTGGGGAAGAAGTTATTGGCCGTTTTCTAAACTCTAAACTTTTAGAAAAAAAATCTTTGCAATTTAAAAGACGACTTGAACTCTGGAGAATAAATTGCTAGAAATTTCCTGAACCCTCGAGAAAATAATCTAGATTTCTAGAAGTAAATTCTAAAAATCCTAGAGCCTCAAAGAAAATCTTTGCGATATAGTAAGTAAGTAAGTAAGTAGTTTATTGATGCTTAAACAATAATGTTTTACACACGTCACCATATCCAGATAATACAAAAAATGATCATTGAGTATAAATTAACATATATAAATACAATAACGCAATACTATAATACCAGAGATTAATACATATATACATACAATTACAAAAACATTTAAAAAATAAAAATATATTGTTAAAAATGAAGCAAAATCATACTAGTTTTCTACCTGGTGAGTACCATAAGGTAATTGCAATCCTTGTTCCATATTAAACCCAATTATATGTACATTATTAAAATTAAATAAGTTGTAATAATTAAAGAAGTAAATAATTAGATAAATTAAAAAAAATGAGTTGGTACTAAAACTTAAAAACACATAAATAAATAAAATAGTTAAAACTTTAAAATCTCATAATAAAATTATAAAATTGAATATCAAATATCATACAATAAAATGTTAAAAATAGAAAAATAATTTAATAAATTAATAAATAAAAACAATAGAGTCAGTACAAAACACTTAAAACACTTAAATAACAGTTGTTATTATCTAATTTATAAGCTTTATGAGCGGTGAAACTATTTGGTTTATGATACATTTTATAGGTGACAAGAACAATGCATAAATATCCCTACATTTACTATTTTTTATACTTAGGATTTGATCTCTTACAAGTATAGGGGTAGTTTTGATAAAATCGAACTTTAGAGATTCAGCTATTTTTATTTGGGCAAGTTATTTATTAATGATCCTGCGATACTTATTAAATATTTATTAAATTCATTAGAAGAAATTTTACAATCATTTGATTTTTTAATTTAATTTCTGGCAAAATCAATTAATTGCACACATTGCTCTTGATGTGTTGTGTGCTCTATTTATATAATTTCCAGTTTCATATTTCCTTGTAATTTGAATTAGAGATCTATATTTATGGCGAATGTTATTTCTTTTTAACCTTAACTCTTCTGTAGGGTAATTTTTACATAGATTACTTAATATGTGTAGTGTTTCCCTCGTATCTTTAAGTTCCGAATTAAACTAAAATATTTATTTATTCATTGTTTTTGTTGTTTTAATTTTAATTGTTTCAATTTACTGCACTTTGATTTTACACTGTTTTCTTCGACACTGCTTTCATCGGCGACTGTTATTGTCGGCGCCATTTTTTCTTACTTTCAATAAGTGATTTGTTTGTAGGCTTAGTAAGACTCATTGTTGTAGATTTCCGAAATAGTTTCGAGTTTTTCTAATTATTAAAACTTAATGTTTGATAACATTAGCAGAATCATGAAGTCGACAATTATTCGAGGTTGCATAATTGATGGTGAGGTACGACCGTTTAAACAATGAATAATTTCGTTCGATATTTTACGTTCCTTACCTATTATATCGCTGGTAACTTGCAATTCATTGCTGACTACGGACAAAGGCATTATGGAGAGATGATTGAGGTGGTCTTTCGTGCAGTTGCACAATTACACACCAGAGCACCGTTACAGAATCTACCGAATTACCCCTTCGCCACCGAGGAGGCGCGCATTAATTCAGCTTTTCTTCGCCATAATTGATACCCAACGCAACCTCTTAATGATACGGACGAACAAAGCGCCACGTAAAAATTCGTACGCCGAACGTAGATGGTCTTGCACCCGGGGTGCAGCATCCAATTAAAAACAAACGGACAATTTGTATCCGGCTAATAACTGGTTGGATTAATTAGCCACGAGAAATTAGCAGGTGAGCTGATTTAGGGGGCTGCCACTTCGGGGGTTCAGGTAAGAAAGGAGAAGTAATTAATAATGGCCGAGCAAACACACCGGAGAGGTATATGTTAATTAAGATTTTCAGATTAATCAGATCAAATAGATTTTGTCGTTAAAATCAAGGAAGGGGTTGGCGAAATATAATTTAAAAATAATTGAACGTGTACTGTTCGATCCTTTCTAATCCCATTCCGCCCATACGAATTAGTAACAGCAATTAATTTTTAATAATTTCAACAACGGACTAGTACACGTCGTATAATTAACGGGCCGACGCTGGTTTGGTCTAATTATAAGGCATTCCACATATTCATAATATGTATATTAATTAATAGTGTGAACGACGAAGGTCCGAGAGAAAGGGGGCACTCGCGCGAGCAATTACAGTCCATTTTCGTATTTCTAATTGCGGCTCATCGGTTCGGGAATAATTAAGTTACGGCTTGTAATTGAATTATGTCCGTATCGGACATGATGTTATAAATCTGGGGCCCTCGATATCGCCGGTGCCCATCAAGGGCCATTCGTTATTTTTAATGAAGCGCCGATTTATGGGGTGCATTTCTTATTTATAATTATGCGTTTACCGGCTACACATTCTTATATATGTTTATACAGACTAAATTATTGTTTGCTGTATTTTAAAACAACAAACAGGGGCTTCAGGAAAGTTTGCCACAGCTGTATCCAAAAAATTATATATAATTAAGAATATACGCATATGTAAAGTACCTACAAATTATGATGATCTCAATTTTTTCAACATTTTCCTTTCCTGTAGGCCTTTTAAAATAGATATTTTCATTCATAGGTGAGCAACTATTTCTTTCTCTGTGAAACTGTGAAAGATGAATGTCGACATGCTCTGTAAAGCTCTTTTTTCTTGGTACAACTTAAAAGGGTTGTTATATTCATCTTTTCCTCCTTTAAAATGTAAATAATTTGTTCTTCCCCTTTGAAGTTCACTTATGTTAAAAAGTGTTACTTTGATCACATAGTACATAAACTGTCAACCTTTTAAGAAAAACTGTAAAACTCGATAACTTGTTTTTACCCTTTAAAGCTTAGATCTTCAACTTCTATAAAGCTCGAAAACCCTTTTATCTGTGGTACTACAAATAACTCGATTACTTCTTTTCCCCTTTTAAAGTTTACATATTTTTATCAATAAAACTTAAAGATTTGTTTATCTTTCGAAGATGGATTTCTTCTTTCTCTAAGAAGCTTTGAAGAATATTTTCCTCTGTAAAGCTTTGAAGGTGGACTTTTTCTTACCTTTCTGGAAAGTCTAAAACATCTTTTTTTATTCTTTGCAGCTTTAAATATTTTTTATGTTCCTCTAGAAACGCTTAAAAGTAAACACTTTCTTTTCTCTGTGTCTCTTCGAGACATTTTTTTCTTCTTTGGAGCTTTAAAGTTTGGAATGTTCTTCTTCTTTTCCACTAAATATGGATATTTACTTATCCTTTAATTTAATTAATTTAATCATTAAATAACTACTGCCTCTGTAAGGCTTTATTAACATGAATTTCTTCCTCTGTGAAACTTTGAAGGTTGATATCTTCTTCATCTGCATAAAGCTTCTAAATGGATATCTTCTTCCTCTATCAAGCTTCGAAGATGGATTTTGTATTTTTCCTTTTCGAAGATTAAAGATTAAAACTCATTTAAAAAATATCCTCGTCTATTAAGATGTTTATATTTGTAAATATTTCTTTTTCTCCTTTTAAAATTTGATGTTGACGTTTCTCAGTAAAA
Source organism: Ontholestes murinus (assembly GCA_963969525.1). Taxonomy (NCBI): domain Eukaryota; kingdom Metazoa; phylum Arthropoda; class Insecta; order Coleoptera; family Staphylinidae; genus Ontholestes; species Ontholestes murinus. The sequence continues at coordinate 11,237,538 of OZ018388.1, read as the reverse complement.
ATACTTTTTCCGATGTACAGATTACAAATTATATGACATACTAACTAAAAATGAAATTCTTGAATGTTGTCGGCGTTAACTTGGTGGTACATTTTAATAAGATAATTTTTTGTGGTAAAACAAAGTTAAAGTGTTTTAATTAAAAGTGAAATGATTACATTGAGCAATGACATAACTGAGAGAGTCATTAAATATATCACAATAAGATGATACCTGACTACAGTTAGCGCAAACAATGTTTATCGGAGACTTCAGTCGATAATTGGTTTTATGAGGTAAAATCTTAAAAGTTGGCTTTTGTCTACTACTAAAGGGTGGAACACGCAACCTAATATTATGTAAAATCTCAGCTGAATCAATAGAACCGTGAAGTATTTTGTACCCAAAAACAATGCTCGATATGTATCGTCAGGATTCAAGAGATTGAAAGTTAAACTTTTTAAGTAACGTTGCATGATCGAACCCTCTATTAGGATAATAACCTTTATGCAGATGAAGAAGATATCAACCTTCAAAGTTTCACAGAGGAAGAAATACACGTTTATAAAAGTTTGTAAAATGAAAATATTCTTCCTCTGTGAAGCTTTTGAGCTGAAAATCTTATGTTATCTTTTCAAAAAGTATTCGACCCATATCCGTAATTATATTGTGAATAATCTATCAATTTTCATGACGTCTTCTTCCCCTCTAACGTTTTTGAAACGGATATCTTATTTTTCTCAAATGAAGATTTGTTTTGAAGATTTTACAATGATTTATTTATTTATTTATACATCTTTATACTCCTTTCTTTAAAAAAATATATTTACAAAATTATTGTAAACAAGTTATATAAATATTTGTCATTTTGTCATTTCAAGCAAAATTAAGCTGTGTAGTAATATCATATTATTTTTTATTATAGATTATTTAATCGAAGTTCTTCATCTAGATTTTTAGATTTTTTCATGAAGTTTTATTCTAAATTGCGGATTAAAATTTTCAGCCAAGAAATTTTGCTCTAGGTTTCTAGAAATTTCCACGAATTTATCTTTTTAATCGCAAATTAGATTTACCTACGAGAATTTTAAAATTTTGCAGAATAATTTCCTCCAGAATTAAAAAAAATTATCAATATTTCTTACTTTATTACGTTAAACTATTTTTATTCTAGTATTTTCTTTTTTCCCTTTCAAATCCCTAAAGTTATCGGCTTTTTCTTATAGAAATTTTAGAGAAATTTTTGTTTTATTTTAGGTTAATACAAAATTGAGTAAAATTGCATGTAATTATTGTTCACTGTCAGTAACAGCCACTGAGCGGTTTCAATCTATTTTGAATCTCATCAGCGTAACGCAGTTGGAGAGAAGGAAACATTTTACTATGGAGTATTTAATTCTCCGGTTAACCATTAATTAAAATATTACCATTAAGGTGCCATCTATTGTCTATGCGTTGTACTACATTAACGATATGCTGAGAAACTAGGGTATTTCAAAACGAACTTTCATAGTTTTCATTTTAATTTTAGAAAAAAATGTACATTTCTTCTTTTATTTCATCGGAATCTTCCAGTTATTTTTATACTAAATTCTTCTTTCAATTGCAAATTACAATTTTTTGCAAGGATTCTAAAATTATTCAGTAACTTTTCCTTTCAAAATTTTCCAGTATTTTTTGCTTTATTTCATCGGACAATTTTATAAACATTTTTGCTTATTCTAAATGTTTTTCTTTAAATTTGGAAATATTTATCAACGTTTTCTCTATTATATTATCAAAATTTGGCAATATTTTTTCTTATAATTTGTATTAATAAATTTCTGTATTAAATTTTATATTAGAATGTTTTACGATGTTTCTAGAATTTTATAGCAATTTTTATTAACGTTTCGAGATTTTTCTATCATATCTATTTCGTTTTATTGAAAGTTTACAGAATGTTTTCTACTGATTTCTACAATTTTTCATTCTTACAAATTATAATATAATTCAAAAATTTTACAACAAATTTTCCTCCAGGTTTCTAAAATTATTCACAGATTCCTCTCCTAAAATGCACATTAATATTTCCTAGCACTTTATAGCAATGTTTCTTAAAGATTCTGCACATTTCCACTAATTTCTCTTCTTAACTACAAATTAGAATTTCCCAGGAGAATTTTACATGTTTTCAAAAAAAGTTTCTTGCTTCATTTCTAGAATTTTCCGCTTTATCTTATCAAAATTTCCCAGCAATTTTTATTTTAGTTCAGATTAATACAAAATTATTTGCGTAAACCTGTGCTAACCTCTCATTTCACTAGATTAAGGAATAGACTATTGAGGAAGGCCAATAATGTGCTGGGTTAAGGAATAAAATATTGAGGAAGGTTAAGAGTACGCTAGGTTAATATAAAATCTATTGTAGAAGGTTAATACTACGCTGGGTTAAGGAATAAACTATAAAGGAACGTCAACAGTACGCTAGGTTAATAAAAATCTATTGTAATAGGTCACGATTAGAATGGGTCAGGGAATAGACTATTGAGGAAGGTCAAGAGTACGCTAGATTGATACAAAATCTATTGTGATACTTCGCTGGGTTAAGACAGGATGAGGTTTCTAAAATTTTACACCAATTTTTCGAGAATTTTCCAGCACATCTTGCCTCTTCTTCCTGAACGTCACTTAATTTTTAGCAGTTTTTTAACCATATTTCAGAATTTTCTGTTTCATTATATTGAAATTATTTACTTTTTCTATAACACTTCTTCTCTTTTTAATAATAAGTTTCAATTTTCTACTTTCGTTTTATAATTGTATACTAATTTTTCCTTTAGGTGTTTTCCACTTTAATTTTGTCCGACTTTTCTTTAAAAAAAATCTTGCATTTACCAGCATTACAAAGAAATTTCTTGCTTTTATTGAAATTTTCTAGCAACTTTCTTTTTCTAAATTACAAATATGAATTTTTACGAGATTTCTAGGATTTTTGAGGACTTTTTCCTTTAGATTTCGAGAATTGTAAGACTTTTATTTTTATGTATTTTATTTAATAATTTTTTTAATTTTTGCCACATATTTACATTTACATTTTCTGCTTTTATTTTTTGAAATTCTTTTTCTAAACTTCTAGAACTTTCCATGAATTTTTGTCTAAATTTGAACATTAATTTTTTTACTAAAGTTCTGATACTTTAAAAAAAAATCCAGATTCCAAGAATTTTCCAGCTTCAATTTTATTTAATAATTTAACTATTCTCATCTAATTTTCGAAAGTTTTCTGATTTATTTGATCGAAATTTTGGTCTAAATTCCTAGAATTTTTTATGAATTTCTCTTTAAAATTGCAAATTTGTATTTTCTACTAAGATCCTACAGTTTCATAACAAATTTTCCATTAGGTTTCTAAAGTTTTTAATGATTATTTTAAAATTGCAAATGAGATTTTTTACCAATTAGAATTTTCTAATAAGATTCCAGTATTTTACAACTTTTCCAGGTTTCTAAAACTTTTCACGAATTTACCTTTTTAATTTAAAACGTAGAGGAATTCAAAAGTTTACTAGTAAATTTTGCACCGTCTTTCGAAAATTATTAAATTTAATTAATACTTGCTGTGCTATGTCAAAAGTGAGTAGATTGGGTTAAGAAATAGACTATTGAGGAAGATTAGGAACGTGCTGGGTTAAGAAATAACATTTTCAGGAATAGACCATTGAGGAAAGTCAAAAATACGCTGAATGAATACAAAATCTATTGCAGTAGGTCAATAGTACGCTGGATTAATACAAAATTTATTCTGGTAGGTTAAGAGTACCCTGGGTTAATACAAAATCTATTGTGGTAGGTCAAGAGTACGCTGGGCCAAGAAATAAACTATTGAGGAAGGTCAAGAGTATGCTGGGACAAGGAATAGAGTATTGAAAATAGTTAATCGTACGCTGGATGAATATAAAATTTATTGTGGTAGGTCAAGAGTACGCTTGGTTAAGGAATAGACTACTGAGAAAGGCCGAGTACTCTGAGTTTATACAAAATCTATTGTGGTAGGTCAGCAGTACCTTGGTTGATAAAACACATATTTCTAAGAGGAAGTTAAATAGCTATTGTGATATGCTAAGTATACGTTAGGTTAGGAAGTAGATTATTTATTTATTTAAACTATGCAATATCCTGTTGGTACTATACATATAAAACTATAAACTATATAAAAAAATCACAACAATTTTGCTCACAGGATTTGCAGGTCACATTTCACAGCTATGTGTTCTTCCACTCAGACCCAATAACTTTCTTCTTCTGTAGATGCCTTTTAACTTTAGTTGCGGAAATTCATGTAATGTGCATTTTTGCCATTTAGACAACATTCTAGCCATTCTTTGATTCATTTATTCCCAATTTCAGTGGGACTCTTTTCTGTCATTTTATTGTCAAATGTGACAATTATTACTTGTAAAAGGTTGAGATATATTCGCCAAATTTCAAATTCGATTGAGTTCCGACTAGAATAAACTTATTGTCCTGGACTAGTCAACGATTTTGGAGTAATAATCCGTAGAAGCTAGATACTACTATAGGAGTGTATAAGAATATCCATGATGGATTTTCTCGCCTAAAAAAGTGATTCACTTTCTATGCATCAAGGTAGTTCTAAGCAATATTTCATCCAACATTAAAAATTAATACAAAATATAGTGTGGTAAGTCATAAGTACACTAGATCAAGGTATATACTATTGAGGAAGGTCAACAGTACGCTGGATGAATACAAAATCTATTGTGGTAGGTCAAGAGTACACTGGGTCAAGAAATATACTATTAAGACTATACTGGGACAAGAATGTGACTATTGAAGAAGGTCAAGAGTACGCTGCGATAATACAAAATCTAGTGTGGTAGGTCAGGAGTTCACAGAGTCAAAGAATAGATTATTGAGGAAGGTCAAGAGTACGCTGCGCCAATACAAAATCTATTATGGTATTTTAAGAGTACGATAGGTCAAGAAATAGAATATTGAGGAAGGTTGAGAGTACGCTAGGATAATACAAAATCTAGTGAGATAATTCATGAGTATACTGTGTCAAGAAATATACTATTGAGGAAGGTCAAGAGTACGTTTGGTTAATACAAAAGGAAGGAAGGTCAACAGTACGCTGAGTTAATACAAAATCTAGTGTGGTAGGTTATGAGTATTTTAGGTCAAGGAATAGACTATTGAGGAAGATCAAGAGATGCTGGATGAATGCAAAATCTATTCTGGTCAATCAAGTTTATGCTGGGTAAAAAAATATTGTGAAAATATATTGGGCCAAGGAATAAGCTATTGTGGAATTGACCTTGCTCAATAGTTTATAGATCGCTAGATTAATACAAAATATATTATAGTAGGTTAAGAAATAAACTATTGAGAAAGTTAAGAGTACGCTGGGTTAATACAAAATCTATTATGCTACGTCAACAGTACGTTGGGTCAAAGTGTAGACTATTGAGGAAAGTCAAAAGTACGCAGGATGAATACAAAATCTATTGTGGTAGATCAAGAGTACGCTGGGTTACGGAATAGACTATTAATACAAAATCCACTGTGATAGGTCAAGAATACGCCGGAGGATGAAACACACTGATGTAATTTATAAGAGTAGATTAGTTTAATAACTATTGCGATAGGCTAAGTATAAGTTGGGTTAGGAAGTAGATTATTGTAAAATGTTGAAATTAGTCTTAACTACTCTATTTTTTTCCAAATCGTAGCGATCACTTCGATTGAGTTTCAACTAGAAAAAACTTATTGTCCTGGACAAGTCAACAATTTTGGAAAAATGATCTGTAGAATTCAGACACTACTATACTATAAGAGTATCTATGATGAATTTACTCTCCTTAATAAAACATGTTTAACTTTCTTTGCATCAAGGTAGTCCTAAAGAATATGAAATCAATATTTCATCTATCATTTACAGGAATAAGTAGGTGATTGATCGATGGCTATCTACATTAAATTTTAGTTTAGAAACATTTTTAAAGAACTCAAGAAAAAATACTGAGATTCCGAGATTTTTAAACTAATCTATAGATCAGTAAATTAAGCAAATAAAAAAATTAAAATTCCGATAACAAATAACAAGAACTGCTATAAAAGTGTGATAAAATCAATCGAGGAAAATTTTTGGAAGAGAAATTTATCATAAATGATAAATAAAACGAAAAATAGCTATAAAATAATTTTGAAGAGAATTTCAATAAAATGGCTTTGATTATTTTAAGAGAAAATAATATACAAACAATCAAAATTCACTACAGAAATGGTGAAAATTTTGCCAAACTAAAGTACTTTTGGGTTGTCGTAAAGCACCTTCTCGGCTGGCAATAGTAAAACTGGTTAAAAAATATGAGCTGTTCGGACAACTTAGTGATATGAAGAATTGAAACCGTGTGCGTCGCTTAAGAACAATTGAGAATATTGCTGCTGTGGCCAGTAGTGTTACCGAAAATCCAGGTTTGTCGATTCATCGTCGATCTTTGGAATTAGACATTCCAAAAACGACATTACACCGTATTTTGCATAAATACTTAGGTTTAAAGGCTTTTAAAGTTCAATTAACACAAAAACTCAAGCCGCTTGATCACCAACATCTTCGTATCTTTGCTGATTGTGTCCTTGAAATGCATCAAAATGATCCGGATTTTCATCGAAAAATCATCTTCAGTGATTTTCACCTCGGAGGCAACGTGAATAAGCAGAATTGCCGCATTTGGGGCTCGGAAAATCCAATAAGAAGGAAAGCCTTTCCATCCTCAACGTGTCACTGTTTGGTGCAGTTTTTGGACTTGGACCTTACTTATTCGAAAATGAGGCTGGTGCAACTGTTACGGATTGCGCAATCGAGCTATGATTAATGATTTTTTATGGGCGGAATTAGAAGATATTGATGTGGACGACCTTTATTTTCAACAAGACGGCGCTACGTACCACACAAGCCACGAAACAATCGCAATTTTGCAAGAAAAGTTTCCTGGCCGTGTATTAAGTGTTTTGTTGTTTGTTGATATTCATAACGCTTCTTGCATTAAAAACAAACCTGAATATTAAGGATGTATGCAGAAAATAACTGATTTCGTGCTTATCGTGTTACTGGGTGATTTACTGTACGCCTCTAGCAACTTGATCATAAGGAAATTATAATAAAATACATAATTCACCACAAATTTTGGAAGCATTTACCTACCAGGTACCGAAAAAAATCACCAGTCTACGACCCGTGCAAATTTTAGAATTTGAATATTTTAATCGAAGAGTACCTTTCAAAGAATTTGGCCTTGGGCATATACTTATACTACTTATAATGTAATAATAGAGAATTACATGGCCAGGAGCGGGCAAAAATATGTAATAGACCCGAACGTTAAATACCTTCATTTTTTTTATTAAATATATTATATATTATATATATTCTTCCTTTTCTTTTTGGAATTCAAAATTTTAACGGAAATATTTCAATTGATAAAGCTGCAAATCATTAAAATTCTATAAATTTAAAAAAAAAATGCTAAATCTGGAACTTTATTTTAAGTGAAGATTAATTTAATTAAATGAAACATTGTTAATTATTTTTGAACTAATCTAACTAATGAAGCGACTGTTTACCGAAACGAGTGATCTAAAAGTAATGAAGAAACAGTATATAAGTCATAGTATATGGTTATTCTTGTTATGCAACACAAAGTGTCTTCACCAGGTAGACAATTTGACAATTTTTGAAATATGTGTCTCTTATAGTTATTTATTTAAAAAGTTGAATTATATTACTACAATTAATGATCAAAAACTCAAAACTCAAGAAATGTATTTCTACAATTAATTATATTGGAAGATTAAAGTCGTAATGTGAAACAATACCAATTTATTGTTTCTAAGTTAATTTTTCAGGTATCTATTTAGGTCCTACCAATAACTAATCTAATGACACATATTTAGACCCATAAAAAAAACAAAAAGTGCGAAGAGAAGGTGGACGATTCTGTCGGTGGAGACGGTGTATGAATGGCCCGGGCGGGGGGTAGGGCGTGTGAATGAAGGGGGGGTCCAGACACCCGGTTTTTAGACAGAGTCCAAATAAAGCGTCTATTACCTTAGGGCCGCTCTAATGATAGGGTCGCGGTAATAAGGCCGACTTGTGTTTCGTCCGCGTGTTGGTTTGTCCGTCTCTTTATCTGGGGCCTCAGGTAGAAAAATGTTTGTACGTCCCGTTGCCCACAGGTGACTACATTCTTTGACGCGGCCTTATCAATCAACGGCTCTTACGCATCTTTCTACTTTACCTTAATTAATTCCATTATTCCGCTCGATTTCGTTGATTAATAATAACTAGATTGTCAAACGTGATACCGCTTATTGGTCTACTGATACGTGTTTCGATATCAGCTACTTATTTTTAATAAACAAAAGTATTCTTTACTAAAATTCGTAAATTATCTCATTACTACTACAATTAATTAGAAGTTACCTTGACAAAAGATTGTTATACGTAGAATATAAAGGATTCAAGTCTAATACTTCCATTGCTACTTCCGGTGTACCACAAGGCTCTAATCTAGGTCCCGCACTTTTTAATTGTTTCATTAATGACCTGAATTCGAGATTAAATGTTGAAGTTCTTATTTTTCAAGCAAATCTATTCTACGGCTGATTGCGTTCATTTACAAGAAAACATTGACTCAGTATTTAATTGGTGTACTGCTAATAAGCTTTCGTTAAATGCTGGCAAATGTAAAGTTATATCATTTACAAGAAAGAATGTGGCTATTGAGCATGACTACAAAATAAATGATAAATCGTTGGCCCAGGTAATTGAATTCAAAGATTTTGGGTATTGTCTATGATTCTAAATTAACTTTTAATAATCACGTCGAAATTACAGTGTCTACTGCTAATCGATTCTTAGGATTTATATTTCGAAACTGTAGATATTTTCAAGGCATTGAGCAGTATTGATTTTATATTTTTCATATGTTTGATCTCGACTTGATTATGCGTGTTGTATTTGGAATCCCTTTTACAATAAATACTTAAATGTAATTACATTATCAATCATTATCAATACATATCAAGTAACATTTCGATTTAAGGTGTTAAATAACTTAATTGATAGCCCTGATATTGCTACGCAAATAAATGTTCAAGTTCCTAATTAGTTTAGGAGAAAACGTTTATTTCATTTACCTATTCCCAAAACAAATTTATTAATTAAGTCTCCGGTATTTTCTATGTATTTCTGTTATAACAAATTACTTGAATTGGATTCTTCGATCGATATATTTCATTTTAAATGCGCTAAAATGTGTTTCAATGTAGTATCTGAAATGTTGACATAGTCTACTAAGTTTGTTTTATTAGTGCTTATTCTTATTTGTGTTTAATTCTGTGCATGTCTTTATGAATGTAACAATCTGTATATTTATTCCGTCGGTTGTAAATATATAATACATAATAAATAATAATAAATAAAGCAGAAATATGAAAGTTCTTTAAGGAAACACTACAAATGAAAATAAGTATAGGAGCAGGAATCATAGTATCAGAAAGAGAAATTTGGAAAGAACATGAGTTAACAATAATAGGAGAATGAAAATAATACACAGTTTTATTCCTTACTTCACTTAATAAACTTTCGTTAAATGCTGGCAAATGTAAACAAGTGAAGTAAGGAATAAAACTGTGTATTATTTTCATTTACAAAACACCAATATGTATATAATCGCATAACCACAAAGAAAATTAAAAGAATTGTACAGGCTCGAAGTGTTAATAAATTTTAAAAAGGATAACAAAATAAAAGTTGTGAAATGTGGACCATGTTAAAAGAGATTCTGATGAAAGCATGATGAAAAAACTATGGTATAACAGTTTAGCAAAAAAAAAATACAAAAAGAGAAAACAAGAGTAATTAAAAAACACAAATCAGAAATTAAAATTGAAGCTGACTAAAAAAATCTTTGAAAATATGTTCAAATTTTTGCGAAAATTATTATTTATTTTCGTATGATTGTTTTAGAAGAAAAATACAATTAGAAAAGAAATAATACGTTATATTAAAAAAATGTATTACATTCTATGATATTAAAAATGCAGTTGATTTACAAAGTAATTAAAATTCAATTAAATTTCTTAAAAGCAGTTATTTTTCTTACAAGAATTTGATATCTTAACTAACATGATACAATTAGAATAGTTAAATGTATTGAAAATAAAACAGGTGATAAAAAACAATTGAATTATTTTAAATTTATATGTTGAAGAAATAAATGAAATTTTAGTTATATTAAAGATAAAATGGAATTTTAAAAAAACGGTTAATTTTGTTTTCTTATATATTCTTATATTAAAAAAGGGTAAATGAACTACCACATAGTAACGGTCGCTAGCATAATTTTCTTATATTATTTGTAGAATAGAATTTCTTATAATCAGTTAATTTTTTATTTAAGAAACAAAGGATAATTTTGAAAAATTGGATTGTCTTTGTTACTAAAAAGTAGATATTTATTATATATATATATATATATATATATATATATATATATATATATATATATATATATAATCAACTTAATACAAAAAATATATATATAATCGTTTCGCGTGAAAATATTCCTAAGAAAGATAATTTTCTAAGCAGAAGAATTGTTTCTTGTTAAAAACAATTGGTGTTTTAAATACTATTTTTTCGAAACAAAAGAAAAAACTATTGCTTTATATATAAAAGAAGCAGTTACTGTTGTATGAAATGATTTTTAAAATAACAATTAAATATCGTATGAGCTAATCTAGAAAAATACCATTTTGTTAAATTTCTTCCTAATAAAAAGAATTAAATTGCTTCTAAACAGAGTTAAATTAAATAAATGAATTGTTCAAAGAGTTTTTTGTATAATATATATGATAATTTTCTAGATAAAAAATAATGTTGAAAAAATAAATTCATTTAAAAAACAGCTAATAGATAATATACATTTTTAATTTCTTACAACAAAATTGAGGCTTTCTTATAGAGAGAGACAAACATCTTTATTTATTATTTGTTACATATTATTATAAATAACAATTGTATTTGATTTTTATTAATGGCTATCGACCCATGATCTTTCTGCCAGTCTTTGTTAGATATTATTGTTAGTTGTCCGTTGATGATTATGTTTATGAAGATGTAGATGAATCATGAAAAGATGTTATGAATTCGAAAATAGTTGTGGAAGGATATTTGGTTTTAGGGAGGTGTAAAGGGTTGCGGGGTAAACATGGGCGCTTGAGGATGTCTTGGATATTAGGGTTAGTGGCAAATTTTGTAGCAAGGTTTTCAATGGGAATTACTTGGGTTTTGGATACAGTAGTATGTTGGAATGATTGTGTAAAGGGTTATTGGGAAGCCTTAGTTTATTTAAGGTTCGCAGGGCCGATCGTTCACTCAACTGCAAGTTTCTCAGAACAGGAGGGCGGGGATTTAGGAAAAGGATTGCTGCATAGTCTAACAGAGGTCGACATATCATTTTCTAAATATTTACTGGTGTTTCTGTGGAAATTCCTTGGGTTTTAAATGTACGTTGTCTGAAATGTCGAGCTCTGTTTTTAATTTTCATTTTAAGAGTTTGGGAATGGTGTTTGAAAGACAGTTTAGGATCAAAGGTAATTACAAGGTACTTGCAGGTTGCTGATGATGTGGATGCACGATGGAAGGGAATGAAAAGATGGGATTTATTGGGATTGATGGTTATTCTCCATTTGGTAAACCAATGTTGTAGAGTGTCGATCAGCCCTTGCAATGTACTGAGGGCTTTAGGGATTGTGTTGCTATGTGCAATAAGTGCTGTGTCATCATCAAACAGAAGACAATATGCAGACGGATTAAAGTAATTGGGATTAGGGTTGTATATGTCATGCACAAAGATGTTATAAAGGAGTGGGGATAGGAATACCTTGCTGTGGTATGAATGAACAGGAGAGGGAACTACCTATTTTGACACTGAGGGATCTGTTATTAAGGAAGTGGTCGATTATAAATAGAAGATGTAGTGGGATGGGCAAGGAGTTGCATTTGAACACCATACCTCTATGCCACACAGAGTCAAAGGCTTTCTGAATGTCGAGGAAAGCTATTGCAGTTTTGCGGAATCGAGGTTTGCTGTTTGGCAGTTGGAGGTGATTATTGGCTAGAGGAAGGTGAGTAGATCTATTTTGCAGGAAACTGAACTGGTAAGGAGGAATTGTATGGAAGTAGCTTGTTTTTATTATGGATTCGTATATTTTCTCCAGAACTGGAAGCAAGGTGATAGGTCTATAACTGTTTATCTTTAATGGATCGGCGTCTTGTTTGATTATACATGTTATTATACCTTGCTTTCACTCCTGGGGACTAATTTGGTTTCGGCATAGGAAATTTAGGATTTGGATTATGTATTTGTGGATATGCTCGGGTAATGCTTTAAGGATGGAACGGGTTATGCTATCATAACCAGGCGTCGTGTTTTTTCCGTTATGTAGTACTTCGAAGTACTCTTCCTCTTTTATGTCATCATTTGGAGTATAAATAGGGTGGGTGGCTTCGAAGGAGGAATACCAGGAATTGACGTGGGAAAGAAAGCTGTCATCGTATGTATTGTTTGGTTTCGTCGTGTAACTGTCTTTAAAGTAGTTTGCGAATAAATTCGCTATCTTATTTTTGTCAGTCACTGTCTCGTTAGTCATGGGGTTTAGAATTTTCTGGAGATAGTCATTTTTTTTGTATTTGGATAGTTTTTTTTATGCTAGTCCAGTATTGTCTCCACTTTTCGTATTAATGTCTTCGCATACAGTAATCCTGTTTATATTCTTTAATTAGTTTATGAATGTCTTTGTTTATGCTGTTACATTATTGTTTTATGTGAGGTTCTCCTGTCGTTAAAAAGTCTCTGTATAGTTGTCGTTTGTATTTGATCAGTTGTAATAAATATTTAGGAAGAGGATATTTGTAAGGAGATTTGGTATAGGTAGGAATATATTTTCTAACAGATTCTGACAAATGATTTATAAAAAGGGAAATTGTGGAAAGGTCAATATTATGCTGGGTATTAATAAATTCTCTCATGTCCCTTGTCGGTTTGTTTATATCACAGTCTTGATATCTGTAGATTGTCTTCGGGGGTGTGGGTATAGGAGGATTAATTTTTAGGGAATACTTAATTTTTTCTTATATATAAGAACATTTTTGGAAAAAAAAATTAGTTCTAAACAATAGACATAAATTTTTATTTTAAAACCAAAATTAATTTTATATTTTTTACACAGTTGATTTTTAATTTTAATTTTTAAAACATGAAATATCAACGAAAGAAGTTGTTGAATGATAAACATTTTAAAAGTTTTTCATTTTTCCTCTAAATTGTTTTTTTTTTCATATTTTTGATGAAAATATTTTTAAAGAAAAAAATATAATCTATTTTCTAGAAAATAATATTTTATTTTTTTATATAAAAATATTTTATCATTAAATATTTAATAATTGAATGGAATTTGTTTCATTAATTTTTTATTGAAAGATATTTTTAATAAAACAATGTTTTAAATGAAATAACTGTTTATAAATTAGATGCAAATCTTAAAACAAATCTGATATTTTCTTATAAAAAATGTTTTTTTTTTAATGCAAATGCAAAGTTGATATTTATGTATAAAAAAAATAATCAATTTTATATGTAAATTTAAAAGGAAAGCAGAAAAATTTATAATTTTATTAAGAAACAATTGAAATTCTTGAAAATAGATAACGGGTGTCCAACAATTATTGCAGTCCTGGGTGGCGTTGGAATCGAAAACGTAGGTCGATTCTTACATGTGTCAAATAAATTAAACTAACGTTTCGAATATCTTTAATTAAATTAATTAAATTAAGGTTCATTTTTATGAAGTAAGAAACGACGTTTTCATGGCCACCCGGAACTGCAATAATTGTTGGACACCCGTTAATTTCTGAATAAATATGATTTTTCATTTAAAAAAATCAATTAATTTTCAGTTTTCTAAAAAATTGAATTAAAAAATGACAAGAAAGTTTAATTTATTATAAAAATTTCTTAATTTCTTCTAAATTGTTTTTGTTTGTATGTTTATTGAAATCAATTTTTTAAAGAAAGACAATACCACCAAAAAAGTAATTAATGTAATATCCTTTTTTTATTTTTAAAGAAAAATATTTATTAGTTAAAAAGAAGTTTCAATTATGTTTAAAGAATGAAAAAATGATGTTTGAAAAGAAAATACTTAATAGATTTAATTTTTTTAAATTGGTCTTTTCAAGAAATACTAAAGAATTTCTAATAAAGAGTTAATAAACAGTTGAACAATAAATAATTGGGATTCTGGTTATAGTAATTTTTATTTAGAAAACATAAAATCGAACAAAAGAAGCAAAATTTTTGTAAAAAAAAACTGGATTTTTAGAAGATGAAATTTAATCTAAAACAAGTTGATTAAAACATTTCTTTGAAAAAATTATGTTTTTAAGAAACAAATTTAATTTGAATAGTTAGAAATGTTGTAATGAAGCAACGTTTTTAAAACTTTTTTTAAATATTTTTTAAAGAAAAAAATGATATATTTTAGTTAAATTAATTACTTTATAAGTAAAAAATGCAATAAGCAGCTCAGTTTATATGTAATAAATAACCTAACTATTTATTTATATATTTATCATTGGTCTTTTAAATAATACCTATAAACAAATTTATTAAAATTAAAACACGCATAATATTTGAGGCAAAAACAATGTTTTGGTTTTCTTAAATAAAAACCGTTTTTGTAAGAGAGAAGAAGTTTTTTTAAATACAAATAGGTGATTTTAAGGATTGGATTTATTAAAACAAGAAAATAGCAATTTCTGAGAAAGAAAAAATATAGTTTTATATATGAAAAAAAAATATTTTTATTGAAAACAGTTAACTGTTTAATTTCTAAAAAAAGGGTTAACATTAACAATTATATTTCATTAAAGACCGTTTACAATTGACTGAAAGAAAAAAGTTGTCATTTTTTTAATACTATTCCATTCATACATTTTGTTTTCCATTAAACTTTTTTGGTATCATATATTAATCTTTTCCGATTTCCCAAATCCCTCTAATTATTCTCTCTTTGAATAATAAATAAATTGTTCTCTATATAAATGTGTATATTTCGGTTTTTCTTTTATTCAAAAATATATTGCATTTATTTCCTAGTATTCAATTCTGTTAATAAGAATTCTTCCAAAATATATTGTTTTTGTTTCCAAGTATTCAATTCTGTTAATAATAATTAATCCTCCCGACCCTCGTTAAGTACTTTAATATTGTATTGGTTTTTAGTTTAATTTTACATAGCTTTTTGACCAAAACGTCTACTAATTTCGAAATATCTAGAATTATTGCTGCTATCCCGTTTGTTTATATTATTTCCTTACATTATTCAAATTTTTGTAGCTACTCAATTAACAATTGTATTTTTTGCGTCGATTTCATTAAGCATATAGCATTAAATTATGCTTCTCACATTTATTTCATTTAAATTTTACCATTGACATATGGCAATAAGATTGACATTAACTTATATTAAGAAAAATATGCATTTATCTAAGTCAAGATAAGTAAGGTCAAACAATGAGCTCAAGGTCATGAATACACTAGTCAATTTTTATTTAATATACGAATTTGCTTTAACTATTGAAACAAATTAAAATACGTTTTTAATTAAAAATTTAGGACCTAGAAACTTTTGATGTTTTTTTTTTGGCACGATTTTTACTCTTTATCAGCTTTCTCAGAGGTATACTAAACAATGGAGGAAAATTATTATTTGATTTACTTTTTCGAACAGGAACAAATTTAGATATAACTTTAGTAAGCAATTCATAAAAAGCACTGCAAGCCTCATTAGGCTCATTTAACATCATGACAGCATTCCAAATAATTACGGATATTTCACTATATAATATTCTCAGGTCAGCTTTGGAGAAATCATAAGACATTTGGAATGAATTTGAATGAAAATTAAAACGTATTTCAGTAGTTAAGTCTACTTCACATGGTAATGCTGGATGATGCAAGTCTTTATTAACTAATCCTAATTCATGGCAGACGTTACATTTTAAATTTGTTCCGCTAATAATAAGATCAAGTACACTTTGATTAGAGTTTAACACGGTGTTGTGCTGAATTAATTTATTAAAGTGCATAAAACTATTGAATATTGCAATTTGGGGAGTCAAACCTTCAATACAAGTGATATATGAATGTAAATTAGGTAAATTAAAATCACCAAGAATCCATACTAGTTCATGACAATTAAATTTTTGCTCCAAAAACTCAAATACATTTTCTAAATCTGTTGAAACTAATGAAGGAGGATTGTATAAACATGCCAAGAACAATATTCTATAATTAAAAGTTATTTTAACAATTACCAATTCAATGTTGAAATTATTAGACGTACAAATTAAGTCTTTTTGAATATTTCTGACAGCTATTAAAGCTCCTCCACCACAGAAATAATTCAGAATCATGGATACCACAATGTATCCAGGTTTCAGTCAAGCAAAAAATGTTACTGCTATTTGTACACACATGATCATAAAATAAATTAGTTTTAGAACCCAATCCTCCGACATTTTGATAATAAACAGAGAGCGTAGTATGTCGGGAAGTAATTAGTTTTCCTGGATAATTTTAGGAACATCATGAAAGTACTTTATCTTCAGGTTGGTTTCTCCATTCTCTCATCGACGTTTCAGCTCATCACGAAGGGATTTTTCATATTGAATTTGCCTTTTATAATTTTTTATCTTTTTTATTTCGAGTAGTTTCTTTGAATTTTTTCAATAATAATTTTGCTTCAACGCGATTGTTGAAATTAATTTTAATAGGCCTGTTTTTATTTTCAGTTTTAACATTGGATGTAGAATTCTAAAATATTTAAAAAATTATTAAAAAATTCTAAGACCCAGCTAGAAAATTTACAATATCTGGACCTTAAATTTCAGAAAATTCAAGAACTTTGGGCAAAAATTGACAATATCTAGAAGTAAAATTTTTGGAAAAATTCTAGAAACCTTAAAGAAATCTCAAAAATATGGAAAACATGCTGATTACTTCTAGAAATATAGTAGAAAATTCTTCAAATTAGTTTAAGTAACTAGAAGGAAAATTTCTGAAAAATTCTAAGACTAAAATATTTTAAAGAAGCTTGAAGAAAAATTGCTGATGAATTCCAGTCTCCTTAAAGAAAATAAAATTCGTAGAAAATTCTAAAACATTAGAAGAACCATCTCAATATTTTTACATGTAATATAGAAGTTTTCTGCAGATGAAGTTATTATTAATATTTTGAAGCACCCTTGAAGAAACTTGAAAAGAATGTGCTTTGCGTATGTCCTAAATAAATTTCCGGAACGTTTTATAACCTCTAAAAAATTAATAATATCTTGAAGCAAAATTGATGAAGACTTCTAGAACTCTAAAACAAATTTTAAAAAATCACTATTTCTGGAAATAAAATTGCAGAAAAATTCTAAATTTGCTTAAAATTTCAGGAAGTAAAATAACTGAATATTTTGGAACCCTCAGTAATACCAAGAAATAAATTAATTAAGAAATCTGAAAGAAAATTGACTAAAAAAGTAAAATTTACAGAATCATTAAAAAAACCTGTAGAAGAAATTGCCTTAAAGAAACATCAAAGAAACGCAAAAAATTCTAGATACTTAAAGATAAATTCACAATATTGTTGAAAAATTCTAATACGCTAAAAGCAATTTTGAAAATTCAAAATCCTTGAAAGAAAATTAATAATTTCTTTGAAAAAACTTGTATTACTACAAATCGTTCAGTTTTTCATTATTTGAAATGATTTGTAATTTTTTTTCTTTAGAAAACTGGTAAAAACAAATAAGCTCTTCTTATTCAGAAAAAAAAGTATGAAATCTTTACCGAGTTTTTCAGCATCTGTATGCATTTTCAATTATACTACGCAAAACATCAGAAACACGGGCTTCATCATCATGTAATCTAGTTGATTCAGGAATGTTGAATACAATTACAGCATGTTTTTGTCTCTGAATAACTTCTTCACAAATATCATTGTATAGTAATTTCTCTAATTGTTCAATTTTATTTAATACATCAATTATTAAATAGATTTGGTCATATTTGCATTTTTGTTTAAGGCTGTTTAATTAAGTTATTACTCGTTTTAATTTAGAATTTTCTGCACACAAAGAATTTTTTTTCAGTACTATTTCAATTGTTTGTTTCAAGTCTTTTACAGTTAACATTAGATCCTTCAATGTAACATCGCAGTCGTGATTATTTATGCAGAAAGGATGACAAAATTTATTACAGGCAAGGCAAGTGGTTTTATTTCCAACTTTATTGCCACATTTACCTGAATATAAAAAATCATTTGCTCCATATTTAGTTTTATCAGGCTTTTAAAAGGAAAAAAGGAAAAATTTAAAAATATAATTTTAAACAATCGAAATTCTTGAAAATAGATAATTTCTGGAAAAATATGATTTTTGATTTAAACAAAATCAATTAATTTTCAGTTTTCTAAAAAAAAGGTTTAATTTATTATAAAAACTTTTTTTTGTTTTTGTTTGTATGTATATTGACATCTATTTTTTTAAGAAAGACAATACCAACAGAAAAGTAATTAATGTAATTTATCCTTTTTTAATTTTTAAAGAAAAATATTTTTTAGTTTGAATTATCTTAAAAGAATGAAAAAATCATGTTTGAAAAGAAAACACTTAATAGATTTAATTTTTTTAAACAAAATTGATCTTTTAAAGAAATACTAAAGAGCTTTTAATAAAGAGTTAAAAAAACAGTTGAACAATAAATAATTAGGATTCTGGTAATAGTAATTTTTATTTAGAGAACAAAAAATCGAACCAATAAAGCAAAGTTTTTGAAAATTTATGATTTTTGTAAAAAAGAAACTGGATTTTTAGAAGATGAAATTTAACCTAAAAAAAGTTGATTAAAACAGTTCTTTGAAAAATCTATATGTTCTTAAGAAACAAATTTAATTTAAATAGTTAAAAATATTTAGAAAAACAGATACATTTATACTTTTGATGTTATTTTTAAGATTTATATTTATATTAGGATTGTAATTTATTATCCAAAATTAAAAAAAAAATGTTTCTGTAATGCAGAAAGTAAGTCAAAACACAGTTTATTATGATAGGTTTAGGGTAAGTTAGGCTAGGTCAAAAGTACGCTAAGTTAATTATAAAACGTATTGTAGTAGGTAAAGAGTACGATAAATATATTTTTTAATATAACATATTATAATCAAATTAACCAAATTCTAAAGTAATAGGCTATAGGGAAAAACTGAAATGATTTAGCATAAAGATCATACTCCTTACAAAGAAATAATGTGTTTAATGATTGGTCTGATAACGAAAAAATATTAATCGCACAATAATTCACGTCGATTAGTTTATGTGCAATTCTTTTTGTTGTGGATGGTGGCCATAACTCGCCGAGGCATTAAACATTTTAACAGCTTAGCGGAAAATAAAAGTCCCTCGCTAATATAGTTGGCCTACACGTTTCGGCGATGAAAAGGACGATGACGGCGGCGCTAATTTGCATGGCGGAATCGGTGGGGCACCGCTGTATTTTCGGTTATATTTCAGTAAACTCATTTGTATTGAAATGGGATGGTGTTCACGGGGGGCACTACTAACATAACTACCCAGCCTGAATAACGACCCGTGACCACGCACCGTTGGTGCATCCATCGCCCAGCGCCTATTGACCGTCGCGTCCTTACAACACCACTCGGGATGCGTTTTAATTTAAACGCGGATGGTTTTAATTGGAATCATATTAGAATTTATTTAACCGATATGGATGCAACATATAACACAGCATATATTTTTTTTAGAACTTATTCGAGGTTGTTGGGATTCAGTTTTAAAAAATTGTGGTTGGTCTGTTCATCAACTTAGAAATACAAGATAATTCAATTTAAAATTTTCTAACAGAGATTCATTTTGGAGTAATAGTTGTTCGATTTATTGTAACATTTTACTTCTCTTCATGGAAAATATGAATATATAATTAGCCTTATATCTGCTGTAATGATTCCTGTGTTTTCCATTTTAAAAAGTGTTTATCTAATTATCGCTATAATTCTTCAGAGTTTTGATTTCTTGTACCACATAATCGAGATGTAATATTGTTGTAATTTTCCACTGATTGGTTTTGATTTGGGTTTCTCCTAATTTAACTGGTGAAAAAGAATTGTATCATTATTGATGGCTTCTAGGGTAATATCACATCTGATTTTAGTGATATCCGATACATATGAAACAACAGAAGTTTCTTGTGTGAAATTTTTTGGTTCTTGTTTTTGTTTTGACTTCTACAGATGAATGGTCACTAATTTTTATTATGTTATAAGGGCCAATATAACCATTAACTAATTTATTTCTGCCATTATATTTAACATAAACTAATTCAATAATTTTGAAAGGTTTTGACTTTGCGGTTTCTTTAGATATTTGTATATATTATCCTTTTTGTTTGATATTTTCTCCTGAATGGATTTGTAGAAATGTCGAAGTTGTTCTTTATGATCGGATATGTACATATTAGTGATGATATTCCTCTGAATTAAAACATTCGGGATTACAGAAACAATTGACATCTGACAAATTGGGCCACAAATCATATGATATAATTCTTATTTAAAAGATGACAAATGACAATCAAAAGTTAAAAATGATAGTTGGAAATTGCCATATTATACATGATTTTTGAAAGAGGTAATTAACTGTTGGCATTTGATAAGTGTAGTTACTAATTACAAGACACAAATTATATTTAACAAATGACAGTTAACATTTGTAAGGCTTATAATTGACAGATGGCAGGTTGTTGGTGTTTACAGATGCAACATTTGACAGTTGAGATCTGATATAATATTATAAATCATAGGACACAACTCACATTTGAGAGATGACAAGTGACAACCGAAAATGGCATATTGCAAACAGTATTGACAAAAACAATTTGGCGTTGTCTTCTGAAAGATTATTTTACAAGTCATAAAATGTAAATCATAACAAGTGACAGTTGACAATTGACAGATAAAACCGATTGTTGATTTACAAATCACAGGATGCAAATCATATTTCACAGATGACATATGACGATCGACAGTTTAAAATTGTAAGATTACACATTATATTTGACAATTGATAGATGATTGTCACTGTCAGAGATAATTAACAGTTGGCATTTGAATTGAGTTACTAATACTAATTGACAGATAACTAATGACAGTTAAAAGTAGCAGTTGATTTTGCTATTTGCTAGATTAAAAATATTAATTGACAGATAACAGATTATAGGTGTTTGCAGAATTAATCATTGAGAGTTGATGTCTGAGGTATGATAAGCTGTCACAAATCACAGAGCATACATCATATTTGACAGATTACAAGTTACAGTTAATAATTGCCGTAATAATAATAATAATAAAGTACGAATAATTGTTGATTGACAGTTAACAAGGTAAATTACAAATAACAGAATACAAATCATATTTGACAGTTGAAAATTACGAAATTACAAACTATATTTGACAGCTGATAGATGATTAGCATTGACAGAGACAATTGATATTTGATTAGTCAAGTTACTAATCACAGAACACATATTATATTTGATAAATAAGAGTTAAAAGAGACAGTTGACATTTGCCAAGCTATAAATGCTAATTTAAAGATAACAGATTAATGGTGTTTACAGAGAAAATAATTGACAGTTGATATCTAATAAATTATTACAAATCACAGAAAACTCTAATTGAGAGATGAGAAGTGACATTTGACAGTATAAAATGATAGTTGATAATTTCTAAATTACGAATACTATTTAGTTTAACCAACAATTTGACAAGTTAACAAATTATTGCTCACAAATATGGAACACAATCTGAAACACAAAAAAAATTGTCAGTTGACATCTGACAAGTTAAATTACAACTTGCAGTATACAAATCGTATTTGGCAGATGACAAATTACAATCGACAGTTAAAAAAGTGAGTTGAAAATTGTCATATTACAAATAAAATTTGACATCTGATAGATGATTGATATTAACAGAGATAATTAACAGTAGACATTTAAATGACAGATGACAGATTTTTAATGTTCACAGAGACAATAGTTTATAGTGGACAAATCACAAAACATAACTCATATTTTAAAGATGACAAGTGAGAGATGACAATTTTTAAATTACAAATGATTGTTGACAGCTGACAGTTTTTCATCGCATATAGAGATAATTGACAGTATATATCTAACAAGGTAAATTACAAATTACAGGATAGAATTTATATTTGAGAGATGACAATTGACAGTCGAAAATGCCATGTTACAAATAGTACTTGATAGTTGTTAGGTGATTAGCATTAACAAAAACAATTTGTAGTTATCATTTGATGAATTATTTTACAAATTCAAGAATATAAATCATATTTCTTGATTGTTGTCGGCGTTTACTTGGTGGTACATTTTGATTAAAATTAAATAAAATACTTTTAACTGTGTTTTACCACAATAGTTATTTATTAACTGTGACTATAGTTTCGATCATAAACTTAATGTTTGATAATGATCAGTTTATGATCGAAACTATAGTCATAGTTAATAAATAACTATTGTGGTAAAACACAGTTAAAAGTGTAGTTTTAAATCATATTTGACAAATGACAACTGACTTTTTAATTTTCATTAATAATTAGGAATAATAGTTGATAATCAACATATTGACAAATTGGGCTTACAGAGACAATTGTCAGTTGACTCTGATATGTCGATACAAATAAAACATAAATCATATTTGACAGATGACATGGGACAGTTGACAATTGTTAAATTAGAAACGATAGTTAGCCCATAGCAGTTTTTCCGCGCTTATAGATATAATAGATAGTTAATATCTAATAAATGAAGTTGCAAAACGTACCCCCAAAATCTATTTGACAATTTGCAATCAACAGTTACAATTGACAGTTGACAATTATCATTTTACAAACAATAATTGACAGCTGACAGATGATTGGTGTGTAGAATCAACTCTGATTAAACAATTCAAAAAAAATAAACAATATTGCAGGTGAAATAAATTTATATCTGTAGAGTGGGTGGGTGCCCTCTATCTCACCCTCCAATTAGTATTACATAAATCACTGTTTTAGTGAAAATAAACTGTAGATAGTCCTAAAATCCGCAATAAAATTATGCAACTGAGTTGATAATTCATCTAGATTGTATTTAAACCCTCACGAATTATTTTTAGGTTGGAGGGTGGTATAAAGAACACCCACCCGCCCTACATATACATAATTATCTAAGCCACAATACGGTTGGTAATATTTTTAGTTTAGTTTTACAATCATATTTTCGTTTATGGTTTGCAAATTTAAATTGATGTAAATAAAATTAAATATTTGGGGTGGGTGAGTGATTATATACTTTTTATATATCGTAACACGAACAAGGGTTTATCAATTCCACAAATTAAAAATTTAGAATGGATAGGTGAGCGTTTTTGTCATAAAACTGACTTAGTTATATAAATTAATTTTACTCCTTTTGGTTTAGTATTTCTGTAGCTAATTACTGACCTATTACAATATTACTTTTTTTCGTTAAGTATATGAAATTAAAACTATCACCATTTGGTAGCAGCACGGTTAGTAGTGAACTATAGAAATAACCAGTAGACATGAAAAAGTCGATAGAAATGATAATGAAACACTATAAGAAAGCATGTAGAACTTAGAAAGCTTTCGTGATGAATCCACGCGCTTCCTATATAAATTAAGGCTAGCAACCAAAGTAAATTGAGTAAAAAAAGAACAAACGGCGAGAGCACTCTACAGCGAACTAAAAATTGTATACATGAACATGAAACCGCTGAACACCCAGAATGGTGGACGAAACAGACAGAGAAACTGATCAAAGAAAAAAGAAGACATGTTTACTCGCAAAAAACAGAAGACAGCATAACATATAAACGTCTGAAGCCAAAAAACAAGTAAAAAGAAGTAAAAACGATACATGGGAAACTAAAGTATGAGAAGCATGAATAATAATAAGACATGTTAGGAATGGTATAAAGGAAAACAGCAAAGTAAATTTAATAGGCATGCAAACATGGCAGGAATACTACAAAACATTACTGATAGAAAATAGAACGTAAATGGAGAATCAGAACATACATGCAAATATTGACGACCATGTGAATGAAATTGTAGTAACAAAAATAAAGGAAGCCCTCAAACAATCAAAATATTAGAAGGCCGCCGGACCTGGAAACATCCATATAGAGCTAATCAAAAATGCACCTTAATCGGTACTGGATAAGGGAATTATTCAATAAATGCATGACGCGCTATAAAATCCCTAATGAGTGAAACCTAGGATATATTAGTTCAGTATGCAGATAAGAAGATCAGTTCATACGGTCGCATATTATAAAGAGGAGTAGAAAGCTGCCTCCAAGAAATTGAGGAGCAAGTTGGTTTCCGCACCGAAAGATCCTGCTTAGACAACATATTTGCGCGACAACCTATCTACACACTTAATATTTAACGATCTACAAAAAGCATTCGATACGGTGCTCCCGAAGAAGCTTCTTGAGATACTACAAAAAATTGGACTCAACAGTGTATAAGTGAGGTCAGTTTGGAATCTGTACGAATAAACAAAATGCTTAATGAAAATGGGAACAAAGACATCGCATCCATTTCAGGCAAATAAAGGTTTAAAACAGGGTTGCAGTTTATCGCCCACTTTATTTAAAATATATATTCAAGGAGCCCAAACTGAATGGCGAATGAAAATAAAAAAATGGTTGACAAACATCTGTCAAGTATCTACTTCGCCGACGACCAGTTAATTATAGCTGGAAACGAAGGCGACTACATGTTAAGGAAACTAGAAGAACAATACAGATGATGGGAACAATTAACATAGCAAAGACGGAATATCTAAAGTTAGGAGGAGAGGAAGAACACGAAGACCTAGAATTACAACTTAGACCGATAAGAAGAACAACTAACTTCAAATAAGCATTATAACTGAAGAAGGCAATTCGAAAACAGACATACGAAACAGAACGCAGCAGGAAAAAATCGCAACGCAGATTCTTAACTCTCGACTATGATCCAAAAGTATGAGATTAGACACTAAAGTCAAAATTCCTTCGTTCAATTGCTGTAGTGCCGCAAGGCTCCAGCACAGGACCACTGATGTTTCTTCTATTTTGCAAAATAAATTCACAGTGAATATGTATAAAATAATACACAATTTTTTAAAATTACTTAAAAATAGTACAAAAAATAATATAATTTAGTTTGAAAAATGGTCCAAACCCCATTTCTAGAAAAACAAAAGGTAAAATATCCCAATCAGGCCTCATTATAATTTGTAAAATAAACAAACATAGAATAAACACAGTTGTTATATATAATCAAGCAAGGTAAAGGCAGGAGTGGGCCTAAATTCGAACCTTGTAGAACACCTAGGTTTAGAATTTCTGTTTGTAATATGTACACTCTAATTTATTTATTTAATTAGAAAAAACACGAAAATATTTCGTAAAATCTACAACAAATGTGTCTTATTAAGACTACAAGAACAAATAAACAACTACTTCTCTGGCTAGTACCTCGACAGACATTGAATAATACAAAAGTAATTTGCGTGTTACAAAATAGCTATCAAAGCAACCTAGTTTGAACGTATTTCTTTCTGTAAAATGAACTACAAATAATGGAATATACGTTAAATAGTTTTGTGTGACAAAAACATGATAAATTTGGAACAAGAAATGTATTTAGGTTGATGTAACTAAAAATAAATTAGCAAAAGTAATTAAATAATTCAACGCTCAAGTTTTTAACCATCTGCAGACACGTGTTTCGATCTTTCCATCTCTTTAGTACAGCTTTAGTATAAAATTGATTTCAAATGTAAGTAACAACGATTATTAAAATAAATACATATAATGAAATATAAATAACTTACTCCGGTATGTACGGCAACTGACACAATAATGAAATATATTCGACTGAAGGTCTGAATTTATACCTGAGATGGAATATTGAATTCTACGGAAATAATTACGTTCGAGATTTATATATATATATATATATATATATATATATATATATATATCGTTTTCGTTAATTTTGATGTTGAAAGTTGAAAGCTGAATTAAAAAAAACAGCAGACATTTTCATAATACTTAGCATCATCTTCAACAAACGATGAACAATTTAATTTAGATTTGTGCAAAACACTTTTAAATTCAAATATCCCTTCTTGTAAAATGCGCATTGCTGATGAAAGTACCATAAGAAAAAGTTATGCTCTTGGGTACAATGAAACCATACAAAAAAAGTAAAAATATTATTAACAACAATTAAAAATGGTTTGGTGTGGATGAAACTACAGAAGCTTATGGAAGATATGTTGCCAATTTAAAAACAGGAGTTTTGCATGAATATCCCGACCAACATTATTTCAATATATACAAAAGAATTGAAGAAAACTGTTAATAACACTATTACAAAATTCATAAATGATGAATTAACTAGCTTATTTTTGCCGTAGGCAGTACCAAGTTATACAATTTTACTAATGCTGTCCGACTCATTTAATACATTGTATAAGTTTAGCACATAGATTAAAACGAATTACGAAACAATAAGAATGAAATTTCTATTAGTAGATTTAATTAAAAAAGAAAAAAACAATTTTTATAAAAGCTCCTCTACGAGTACAATTATTCATGGAGAGATTACCCGATATCTTCCCATGAACCAGTACTAACAAGATGGGGCTAGATGCGGCGATGTATTATGCAAAAAATTTTGAAGTATTTAAAAGGTTTATTTATATACGACGTTCCAGAGACGACAAGCAAATCAGTTAATGACTGTAAATCAGTTCTTAAGAAACAAGAGCTTCAAAACAATTTAGCTTACATAAAATACCGTTTCAATTTTGTGAGCAACACAATAAAATCTTTAGAAAATAATGTTGATGCATGTATCTACAAATTTAATATGAAATTTTGAGATAAAACTTTAAACTTTTTTGTCCTTGCATTGCGATGATCGTGTAGATTATATTCAGTGATGTGTGATTTAAGGAATAACAAGCATTCTAAAATATAAATAGCTGGTAAACTTAAAATATTTCATCATAAAGATGGTTGCGATTTTTTCTACGTGGTAATTCATAATGAACACTTTAAAATATTTTCAGGGCAGACAGTATTGAGACGAAATAAAAAAACTAGCTAAATATCGGAAAACGGACTTCCTAAAATACATAAAAGACCCCGCGACAAAAACTCCAATCACCGACGATCAAAAAATAGCCGACATATTTGCTAGTTATTTTGAAGATTGTTGACTATAATATGAAAAATTATGAACAAAAATTGAATATAAACTGATTTCATTTTGCTACATTAATTTAATGAAATCAGTTTAAATTCAATTTTTGTTCATAATTTTTCATATTATAGTCACATTTAAACAATCTAAAATACACTTTATTCATTTATTAGTTTATTCAACAGAAATAATTTCATTCAAATTAGAGTTGCTTTGATAGTTGTACTATTCGTAACACGCAAATTAATTTTGTTTTATTCAATGTCTGTCGAGGTTTTAGCCAGAGAAGTAGTTGTTCCAAAATTAATTTATTTTGTAGTCTTAGTAAGACTCATTGTTGTAGATTCACGAAATATTTTCGAATTTTTAAATTATTATTACTTATTGTATTTTTGAGTCGCCCAATCTAATTTTCAGAACGATTAGTGCACTTAGCGTGAAATCATTTTTCGCATAGATTCAAGCATTTCAAGTAAAATGAGTTAGGACTAATGTTACATGAACAACTATGACTGACAATTTCCATTGCAAAATATATAAAGAAGGGGATAGGGAATTACACAGGAGAACACTTCACACCAGTGAGGGTCTTCACGTTGACTAACAAGACAACACAGACTGACCCAATCGAGAAGTTTAACAAAAGTGTAGAGAGGAATCATTATTTATAAATCTTATTTGTGCTTAAAAATATTCGTCTAAGATGGGGATCGAACTCAAAGCAACAGAAATTCATCGAAACAAATCGAACTTGATGAAGTCGAACAATAAATGCAACAATTTATTATCATTCATTTACATATGTGTGCACTTTTAGGTTAGGTATAAAAAGATTTAATTTAAAATTAAATAGTAGCTATATAAACGTTAAACAACGTGCTCTTGTTGACATACAATTTGAATCACGCGCTCTGTGTAGTGGCGCCGCCACACGACACGATATAAAACCTCTCTCGCACACATACTGTTACGCGTGTACAACGTCTCTCTAAACTGTTCTTCTAATTTAACACTTTAATTAGTTTAATAAAGACTCTTTACTTAATTAAATCCCAGTTTTATTAACAGGTTATGGGCCCAGACATGCAGTGCCTGTACATAATATAAAAGGGGTGTTTAATTTCGGTTTAATTAAAAGATAACAAGTTTGAGGTTAGAGTCAAGGCGTGCGCGATGTGCTTAGAGCTCAAGTTGGAGCAGTCCGTTTTTACTGGTTCGGTTTCGGTTACAGTTTCATTCGGTAGTCAGTCGTCGCGTGTTTTTACGGTTTGACGGTTTAAGGAAATCTCAGCAATGGAGGAAAAGTCAGAAAATACTATAAGAAAGTTTACAGGTTCCGAGAACTGGAAAGTATGGAAATTCCAAATACAAATTGCTCTGAAGGCAAAATGTCTGCTGAAGGCAGTTCAAGGAAATGATATCTGCAGTGACAATTCAAATGCACAGTTAAAGAAAGAAGTGGAATCACGAGAAGCCAAAGCTCAACATGTCATTGTCTCAGCATTAGATGAAGGGGCAATGCGTCATGTTTCAACATGTGACACTGCGAAAGAGATGTGGGACAAGCTGCTAAGCATTTATGAGTTTAAGTCTGAGTCCAGTATTCATCTTGTACAATAAAAGTTTTTTACTGCAACATATGATGAAGCAAAGGGAGTTGCTGTGTTTGTATCTTCAATTGAAGATCTAGCAAGTCAGTTAAAGTGCATGGGTGAGGAAGTATCCCAACGAATGCTCATTACTAAAGTGCTGATGTCATTACCTGAGAGTTTACAACATTTTGTATCTGCATGGGACTCTGTGCCAATTGAGAAAGAAACATTGAATGAATTAGTTGCACGGCTGTTAATTGAGGAGGAACGCCTGAAAAGTCGTAGTGGCGATACAAACACAAACGCATTTAAAGCAATAAAGACAAATTACGGAGTTGGGCCGCCAAAGTGTTTCGCCTGTGGAAAATCAGGGCATTTAAAGGCTGATTGCAAAGAAATAGTATGCCGATATTGTAAAGAGTTTGGCCACTTAATTAAGGATTGCCCAAAATTGGCTGACAAGAATAAGAATAAGGACAAAGCAGACTGGAATCGGCAAGCTTTTTTTAGTGCTGCATTTATAAATAATGATGTTTGCAAGGACAGTTGGTATCTGGACAGTGGTGCCAGTGAACACATGTGCAGGAATAAAGCGTTGGACAATGGCTACACGATGTGGGCAGACAAAACAACAACCAAGTTCATGAACAGTGCAGGTATAGTGTGTGCTGAAGCAATGAGGCAAGGAAAATTATACAAAATGAACTTTGAGGCTGAACCAAATAAAGTGGGTCTTATTGGAAAGAGGCAAAAAGACAGTTTGAAAGTGTGGCACGATCGCATGGTACATCAAAACTTCGGGTATGTCAAAGAGTTTTTAAAAAGGGAGGGTATTGAGTACGAAAATAGCACCGAATATTGCGAGCCATGCCAAGTGGGAAAATTCCATAGATTATCATTTCCATTAAGTAGCAATAGGTGTACAACTCCTGGTGAAATGGAGTTATAGACTTATGTGGACCCATGGAAGAAGTTTCCCTAGGAGGCGCAAAGTATTTCCTCCTTATTAAAGATGATCATAGTAACTTCCGGACGGTATATTTTCTCCGTGACAAAGATCAAGTGGGTCGAAAAATAGAAGTCTTCCTGAAACGTGCCGAAAACATGGGAAATCGTGTCAAAACCTTGAGGTCTGATAACGGGACAGAATTTATTAATAATTTTGTTAAGAAACTTTTTGAAGATAACGGAATAAGCAATCAGTGTTCAGTACCATATACGCCACAACAGAACGGTAGAGCAGAGAGAGAAATGAGAACCATTGTTGAAGCAGCACGCACCATGCTCAATGCAAAAGGATTGTCTAAGAATTTATGGGCAGAGGCAGTTAATATGGTGGTCTACGTTCTTAACCGTACAAATAAAAGTTCAGATCCAGGAAAAACACCATTCGAGTCTTGGGAAAGGAAGAAGTTTGATGCAGCTAATCTGGGTGTATTCGGCGATGAAGTCTATATTCATATCCCAAAGAATAAAAGGAAGAAGTGGGACCCTAATGCCCAGAGAGGAATTCTAATTGGTTACGACGACACCGTTAAAGGTATCAGAGTATTTCAAATTTATTCCTAATGGTATTCGAAAGCATGAAAGAGTCGTCGATGATAACGTTGCTGAGGAAGAGGATTGGCACGTCGATGATAACGTTGCTGAGGAAGAGGATTATCCTGAAGAAGAGATCCAAAATGAAGAAGATGAGGACAAGGAAATATTAGAAGAGGAAGAGCTTGAAGGCGGTCAACAGCGTCCGAGGAGAGAGCGTCAGTTGCCGCAGCACCTCCTAGAATATGAGATGAACTTAGACAACGCGTTCATGGGTTACATTGTGGAGGAACCAAGATCTTTTAAAGAAGCTATGAAGAGTACGGAAACTGGAAAAGGGCTGTCAAAGATGAATTGAGTTCACTGGCCAGAAACAACACTTGGACTGAAGTAAATCCGACAGAGAACATGAAAACTATAGAAACCAGGTGGGTGTTTAAACGAAAGAAGACTGATGACCCTGACAAATACCAGTATAAGGCAAGATTGGTAGCAAGGGGCTTCCAACAAAAGGTTCCTGTTTTATCAGACGTCTACGCGCCTGTTGCAAAGTTAACTACAATGCGAATTGTCCTTTCGTTAGCAGTCAAATTTGATTATCGAGTTCATCAGATGGATGTTAAATGTGCGTTTCTAAATGGCGACATTAAAGAAGATGTTTTTCTGGAAATTCCCGAAGGCGTGGAATGCCAAAACTTAAATTGTAGGCTTAAATTGAACAAAGCTTTGTATGGGTTGAAGCAATCACCACGACGCTGGAATGAGAAGTTTGATGGTTTCATGCGAAGCGAAAATTTTGAACGTTCTTTGAACGATTATTGTCTATATTTTCGTGAAAGCCAAGCAAATAGGATTTATGTCCTGTTGTATGTTAATGATCTTTTGATTGCAGGCTCAAGCGCTACAGATATAGGGCAGCTAAAACAAAGACTTTCCGAAAATTTTGAAATGAAGGAAATGGGAGGAGTCTCGACATACTTGGGTTTGAGAGTCAATCAAAACATTCATGACGGAATAATTGAGATAGACCAAGCAGACTACATAAGAGGCATCATAAAGATTTATTCCATGGAAGATTGTAAGCCGATAGCTACACCTTTGGATCTAAATTTTAAAACGAATGAATTACAACGAACTGAATCAAAAAACATGGAAATGGAACATCGTTGCAGGAAATTAATAGGCAGCTTGATGTACGCGATGCTGAGCAGTCGTCCAGACATTTGCGCGACTTTAAATATTTTAAGTCGTTTTCAAGGTAGAGCGTCCGAAGCCCTTTACAAAGCGTTGAAGCGAGTATTGAGATACCTGAAAGGCACGATTGAATACAGGCTAAGATTTTGCAAGAACAATGTTGCAGATATCATTGAAGGTTATGTGGATGCTGACTGGGGCAGTGATGTGGAGGACAGGAAATCCACTTCAGGATACGCTTTTAAGGTGTACGGAAATACAATTTCGTGGGCATCCAGAAAGCAGCAAACAGTTGCACTCTCTTCGACTGAATCGGAATATGTTGCACTTTCAATGGCAGTTAGCGAAGCCTGCTGGATCCGCAACCTGCTCCTTGAATTACAAATTTGTGGTAGTCGGGAAAAGGTCTTAATCCATGAAGACAATCAGTCCGCCATGAAAGTCGCTAGAAACCCAGAAAAGCATAATCGCCTGAAGCACATTGATTTGAAACATCATTTTATCAGACAGAAGGTGGCTGAAGGAGTAATAGACTTGCGTTTTATTCCAACTGAGGAGCAACTGGCGGATATCCTCACCAAGCCAGTGACTAAATTTGCGCATGAAAAACATTGTAAGGGTTTGGGGTTGGGATATTTTTTTTATTTCTTCTCTTTTGTTTATTTAATGATAAAAATTGAGGGAGGGTGTTGACATACAATTTGAATCACGCGCTCTGTGTAGTGGCGCCGCCACACGACACGATATAAAACCTCTCTCGCACACATACTGTTACGCGTGTACAACGTCTCTCTAAACTGTTCTTCTAATTTAACACTTTAATTAGTTTAATAAAGACTCTTTACTTAATTAAATCCCAGTTTTATTAACAGCTCTTTATAAATACATGAAGTACACATACTCACTATTCTGTTAGAAATACATTGATTTAGAAGGTTCACTGAATAACCGTTAATTATTGAAATTTACCGAATTGCACACTAACCTTTGAAGGTATAATCCAGTGCCTTTAATAATAAAAAAGATAAATAAATTTGGTCCACAATGGGAGCCTTGTGGCATACCAGTTGATACTTGTATGAAGTTAGAAGTAAATTTGCAGATACGCTGAGTTATATTCCTTAAATCACTTTTAAGCCAACCAACCACTTTGTCTCCAAGTTTATGCAACAATATAATGTGATGCACTCTGCCGAAAGCCTTAGAGAAGTCGGTGTAAATCGCATAAATCTGTAAACCATTCTATAATGAGTCTAAGGCATCCGACAAAAATGTTTGATACAGCAACAAATTCCTAACAGTAGGCTTTCCTTTAAGAAAACCATGTTGCTGGTTTACAATTGTATGCACACACGATCTCATAAGTTGCTGGGAAATTAAAAAGTCTAACTGTTTTGGTATGACTGAATAGATACGTCTCTATAATTTTATATATTTCCTCTACAACCATTTTTGTAAATAGGGACAGTAAAGTTATCCTTCCAACGATGGGGAAACATGTCAGGGTTTAATTAACAGCAGCAAATATTATGTATTCTTTAAAAAGAATGTAGGAATATCATCTGGACCAGTACTACAAGACATCGAAAGAGACGATTAAACACATCTGTAAGAGTAACTTTAAAATTGTTTTATCTCTCTGGAAACTAGTAATAAGTTGACATTGATTCTGCAGCTGCAAATTGGGTTGCAAATAAATTAACCTTTTTTTTCAGTTGTATCGCTTTTCACATTCCCTAGATACATTTCTTTTGGAAATTCATTTGTTTTTCGATATGCATTTACATGATCCCAAATATGCTTTGTTTCATTTTCAATGGCAGAAATATATTTTTTGTACAGAACCCTATTCAAATCAGCGTATTATTGTCGCTTATTTCTATTTAATATATTATAATCAGAAAAGGAACCACTTCTTTTATATTTAATATATAATTACTTAATTATAACCGTGCTACATATTTTTTTGTAGCCTTATTAGTATGAACTTAGTATTGTTTTCGTGACACACATGTTCATCCCTCTTGTTCGCAGCGGAATTGAGAAATTACATCTCCGTCCGTTCTTTTTGTACTTTCACTATTGTGGAGTCGGTCAGGTGCATCGGTCGGCCGGCGTTCCCATAGCGCACGTGAAATGGGGTGTCCGCGGTGGTAAAAGAGGCAACGAAGAAGTGAAGAACCGGAGGACTCGCGTCGCCTCGAGTGCCATTGGTCCCGATCGGATGCTGCGAGTCCCACTCTTGCAGAGCCTACGGTGGAGGGCGGGGAAGCCCGCGGCTGCGCGACTCCTCAGTAGTTCCACGGTCGTCCTTCAGTGCGTTTCGTATCCTCCATGTCTTCTGCATGTTGCGTCGCCGTCCGCGTAGCTACTACTACAACTACTACCTTTTGATCATCGCGTACACTCTTCAGCCCGATGCGGCCGCGCTCTTGTGATGATGTGCAGTGTCGTGTGGCGCTTGTTGTGTAGGAGCATGACCCATGGATATTTATTACAGTTCTTCCTTCTACTCCTCAATTTGCTACAGGTACGGTAAACGCTAAGATTCCAAGATTCCAGATTGAGATACTGAAATGTTTTGACCCGTTTACCGGGGGGCGTCGCAAATTATATACTGTGAAAATGCGTGCTTAGCGTTTTTGTGTCATTCCACGGGCGCAGGTAAGAAGACGAAGTAACGTGAAGACGAAGAAGAAGAGCGGACGGCGCTGCGGCGTGCCTCTCGGGGGCCGCAATTAAAAACGCATTTCTGCTGGTCCTTAAACTGCTCTTTTACTTAAACGCACTACTGAAAAAGGTGAAGCCGTTTAATTTGCTCCCAACACAATCTCCTCTTCTTCTTTTTTTTTGATTTCGTGTAAGTGGACGCACGGAAAAAACTCATTTCTCATCTCGCCACTAAAACGTGTATTATTATTTACTACACGGTTCAAATAATCTACCAACTTGTTAAACCCACAAAAAGAGAAAACACGTGTTAATGTTGAGTATTTGAAGAAGAACAAAAATTAGTGTAGAAAAAAGTTACATTAAGTAGTGTTGAGTATTTTAAGAAAAAAAAATCAGTGTAGAAAAAAATTACATTAATTAGTGTAAAGTATTTTAAGAAAAACAAAAATCAGTGTAGAAAAAATTACATCAATTAGTGCTGAGTGTTTTAAGAAAAAAAAATGGGTAGAAAAAGTTACATTAAATAGGTTTTTTACTTTGGAAAATATTATTCATTGACTAAATTATGTTCAGAATATTTTAAAAACAATAATGAAATAATTTTAGATGGGATTGTAACGTGCGCATAAAATAATAGTGTTTTGTGTTTAAAAGAAATCAGTTTTTTAGATCTCTACTACAGGAATTGTGTTTGAAAACTTCAAGAAGATATGATTGATACTTGCTTTGCCATACTCTTGATTAACTCAAGAAGATAAGTTAAAACAGTATTACCAAACAAACATTTAAAATGATAGAGTTGTGCCTTAAAAAAATCAGACCTTTTGAAGTGTTTTTTTTCAAATTCTCACATCAAAAAGTGTCTCCAAGTTTCATTCAAGAATTTTAATAATTAAGAGTTTAGAATTGATTTATCTATAATATACTAAGAGGCATTAACGTTTGATTGTTATAGTTTTGTGTAAAGTGGTTTTTCTACATTTATTTCCAATAAAGTTGGGTTTGGTGAACAATTGCAGATTTAGCATCTCAAATACTAACTTAAAAATGTATTACCAAGCTTGTATTTAATAATTAATTGATTGGAATTAATTTATCTATAACCTTGTAAAAGGCATTAACTTTTGTTTTAATAATTTTATGTGAAGTGTTTGTTTCTTTCTATGATAATTTCCAATTAAGTTGAGTTTGTTAAACAATTACAGATTTTCCGTCTATCGCAATTACTGAACCAATAACACATTGAGCAAGCAAGCAAGCATGGGAACAAAACGTAATGCAAATACGCTCGCAACTTGTTATTAATTTTAATAGGTAAACCACTTGGAATTATTATCTCGTTTATTAAAAGTGTAATGCCAACCGCACACGCTTTTGCATTCCACAATCATCCGGCTATAAATCGCTACACTTTATATTTTTTTATTAACAACTCGGCTATTGTATGGTTTAATCTCTTAGAATAATCAATGCAAGCGTCGCTTAATTTACATCCAATTTTTATGTTACGAAATTAGTTATTTCTGCAATTTTTTAAAAATCCTATATCCTCAATTATTTTGTGTTTACAACTTTTAAATAAAACCCTCGCTTATGTTTTACTGATTGAAAGGTGGATAGAGGCCACCCACCCACCCTACATATACATTATAACTATAATTCCTAATCGTTGATGATTTTGCTGCTAAACACAATCAAACCCTTTATGTAATAAAACACAAAACATAATCAAAATTTAAGTTTAAATATAACTAACTTCCTATAGCTAATCTTATCTAATTTAGATTTAAAGTCTGCCCACCCATCATGCATACATTTTTTATTAATTTACTCACTTTTGAATTTCTTTTTTATTCAAACAGTTTTGTAATTAATTTTACTGCAAACCGCGAAACAATCAGTAATTGAAATTTATATGTATATGTAGGGTGGGTGGGTGGCCTCTATCTCACCCTCCAATCAGTAAAACATCATCACAAATTATTTGAAAAATTTGTATTAATAAATCTCTAAAAATTGCAATTATTTTGTGTTTATTTATATTTTACAAATTTTAATTAAAATCCTCGCTTATGTTTTACTGATTGAAGGGTGGGATAGAGGCCACCCACCCACCCTACATATACATGATAACTTTAATTACTAATCGTTGATGATTTTGCTGATAAACACAATAAAACCCTTGTAATTATGTAATAAAACACAAAACAAAATTTAAGTTTAAATATAAATGACTTTCTATAGCTAATCTGATCTAATTTAGATTTAAAGTCTGCCCACCCATCATGCATAAAAATTTTACTAATTTACACACTCAAAAATGTTACCTTTTGAATTTCTTTTTTACTCAAAAAGTTTTGTAATTAATTTTACTGCAAACCGCGAGGCGATCGGTAATTGAAATTTATTTGTATATGTAGGGTAGGTGGGTGGCCTCTATCCTACCCTCCAATCAGTAAAACATCATCAAAAATTATTCGAAAAATTTGTATGAATAAATCTCTAAAAATTGCTATTACTTTGTGTTTATTTATATTTTACAAATTTTAGTTAAAACCCTCGCTTATATTTTACTGATTGGAGGGTGGATAGAGGCCACCCACCCACCCTACATATACATGATAACTGTAATTGCTAATCGTTGATGATTTTGCTGCTGAAAACAATCAAACCCTCTATGTAATAAACAAATAAAACAAAATTAAAATTTAAGTTTAAATATAAATGACTTTCAATAGCTAATCTTATCTAATTTAGATTCAAAGTCTGCCCACCCATCATGCATCAAATTTTTACTAATTTACTCACTCAAAAATTTTACCTTTCAAATTTCTTTTTTATTCAAAAAGTTTTGAATTTAATTTTACTCTAAACCGCGAGGCGTTTAGTATTTGAAATTTATATGTATATGTAGGGTGGGTGGGTGGCCTCTATCCCACCCTCCAATCAATAAAACATCATCAAAAATTATTTGAAAAATTTGTATTAATTAATATCTAAAAATTGCAATTATTTTGTGTTTATTTATATTTAACAACTTTTAAATAAAACCCTCGCTTATATTTTACTGATTAAAGGGTTGACAGAGGCCACCCACCCACCCTACATATACATGATAACTTAAATTGCTAATCGTCGATGATTTTGCTGCTAAAAAGAGTTAAACCCTTTATGTAATAAAAATAAAACAAAATCAAAATTTAAGTTTAAATATAAATGACTTTCTATAACTAATCTTATCAAATTTAGATTTAAAGTCTGCCCACCCATCATGCATTAAATTTTTATTAATTTACTCACTCAAAAATTTTACCTTTTTATTCAAACAGTTTTGTAATTAATTTTACTCCAAACCGCCAGGCGATCAGTAATTGCAATTTATAAGTATATGTAGGGTGGGTGGGTGGCCTCTATCCCACCCTCCAATCAGTAAAACATCATCAAAAATTATTTGAAAAATTTGTATGAATAAATCTCTAAAAAATACAATTATTTTGAGTTTATTTATATTTTACAAGTTTTAACTAAAACCCTCCCTTGTGTTTTACTGATTGGAAAGTGAATAGAGGCCACCCACCCACCCTACATATACACGATAACTTTAATTCCTAATCGTTGATGATTTTGCTGCTAAAAACTATCAAATCCTTTATGTAATGAAAATAAAACAAAATCAAAATTTAAGTGCAAATATAAATTACTTTCTACAGCTAATCTGATCTAATTTAAACTTAAAGCCTGCCCACCCATCATGCATAAAAATTTATTAATTTAGTCACTCAAAAATGTTACCTTTTGAATTTCTTTTTTACTCAAAAAGTTTTGTAATAAATTTTACTCCAAACCGCGAGGCGATCAGTAATCGAAATGTATTTGTATATGTAGGGTGGATGGGTGGCCTCTATCCCACCCTCCAATCAGTAAAACATCATCAAAAATTATTTGAAAATTTTGTATGAATTAATCTCTAAAAATTGCAATTATTTTGTGTTTGTTTGTATTTTACAACTTTTAACTAAAACCCTCGCTTATGTTTTACCGATTGAAGGGTGGATAGAGGCCACCCACCCACCCTACATATACATGATAACTATAACTACTAATCGTTGATGATTTTGCTGCTAAACACAATAACACCCTTTATGTAAAAAAAAAAAATAAAACAAAATCAAAATTTAACTGTAAATATAATTGAGACGGTAAGGAATTTAAGATTGTATATATATGTAGGGTGGGTGGGTGGCCTCTAATTTAGTCTAAATTTTCTGACCTAATATATGACTAATTAAAAAAAATAGAGATTATTGTATTTTATAGATTAATTCTTCATGCTTTATTTTTTATAAATTCTATTAAGAAATAAATCAGCGTAATTTTATTCTGCGAGTGAACGAACAATTAGCAGGTCACTACATAATGGCATACAATTAGCATAAATAAAGTTGTAGTACAATTAGCATTAAATATTACGTCGGACGGTGACTGAAATAACAAATGGCGGAGCGCAGATTTGTTTAAGTATTAATATCGAAATGCTTTCACGAAAAGTTTCATCTTTACCTAACTTAAGTCTGGTGTTTTTATCAGGTTATCTCAAAATTTTAGACCCAATATATGAATCATTTTTACAAACATAAAATTCAGAGTAAATAAAGATTAATTTTGCGAGTTTTAATACGACAGCAATTGTTTTTATAATTATTTACAATCCATCAATTCTATTAAACTTTTCAATCTTTTTTCGCTGTTTTCAATGAAGTTATCTGAAAATTTAGGCATGATACTTTTGTCATTTTTATCTATCTTAAGCATGGTGTTTTGAAAAAATAATATTACGAGGTTTTAAAACGATGGCAATGGTTTTTGTCACTATTTTTAACTCATCAATTCAGGAAAAGTTTACACATTTTTATGTTCTCTTATAATCAAGTTATCTTAAAGTTTAGACATGATGTATTTGTAATTTTTACAAATTCATAGTTCACTATATATAAAAAATAATATTGCGAGGTTTTAAGATGATAGCAATTGTTTTTATAGTTAATTTTAGCTCATCAATTGTAGAAAAGTTTACACATTTCCAAGCTCTCTTATTATCAAGTTATCTCAAAATTTCGACATGATATGTTTGTAATTTCTACAAATTCATAATTAACTATGTATAAAAAATAATATTGTGAGGTTTTAGGACGATGGCAATTGTTTTTATATTAATTTTTAATCCATCAAATTTATTAAAGTTTACACATTTTTACACTCTCTTTTTATCAAATTATCTCAAAGTTTTAGACGTAATATATTACTAATTTTTACAATACTAGAGTTTAGTATATATAAAGATTAATTATGCGAGTTTTTAATACGATAGCAATTGTTTTTATAATTATTTACAATCGATCAATTCTATTGAAAATTTCAATCTTTTTTCGCTGTTTTCTATGAAGTTATCTCAAAATTTAGGCATAATATTTTTGTCCTTTTTACATATCCGAAGTCTACTGTTTTGAAAAAATAAATTTACGAGGGTTTAAAACGGTGGCAATTGTTTTTGTGATTATTTTTAACTCGTCAATTCTGAAAAAAGTTTACACGTTTTTGTTATCAAATTATCTCAAAATTTAGACATGATATGTGTGTAATTTCTATAAATTCATAATTAACCAAGTATAAAAAATAATATTGTGAGGTTTTAGGACGATGGCAATTGTTTTTATATTCATTTTTAATCCGTCAAATCTATTAAAGTTTGCACATTTTTTACACTCTTTTTTTATCAAGTTATCTCAAAATTTTAGACGTAATATATTAGTCATTTTTACAAAACTAGAGTTTACTATATATAGAGATTAATTTTGCGGGGTTTTAATGCGATAGCAATTGTTTTTATAATTATTTATAATCGATCAACTCTTTTAAACATTTCGCTATTTTCTATGAAGTTATCTCAAAATTTAGTCCTGATATTTTTGTCATTTTTACATAATTTGAGTTTGTGGTTTTGAAAAAATTTTAGTACGAAATTTTAATACGATGGCAATTGTTTTTATGATTATTTTTAACTCATCAATTCTAAAAAAGTTTACACATTATTTACGCTCTCTTATTATCAAGTTATCTTAAAGTTTAAACATGATATGTTTATAATTTTTACAAATTCATAGTTAATTATATATTAGAAAATAATATTGCGAGGTTTTAGGACGATGGAAATTGTTTTTATATTTATTTTTAATCCGTCAAATCTATTAAAGTTTGCACATTTTTACGCTCTCTTTTTATCAAGTTATAACAAAATTTTAGACGTAATTTATTCATTATTTTTAAAAAAATAGAGTTTACTGTATATGAAGATTAATTTTGCGGGGTTTTAATACGATAGCAATTGTTTTTATAATGATTTACAATCCATCAATTTTGTTGAACATTTCAAATTTTTCTCGATGTTTTCTATGAAGTTATGTGAAAATTTAGGCATGATATTTTTATCATTTTTACATAACTTGAGTCTTACTTTTTGGAAAAATAATATTACGAGGTTTTAAAACGATGGCAATTGTTTTTATGATTATTTTTAACTCATGAAGTCTAAAAAAGTTAACACACTTTTACTCCCTCTTATAATCAAGTTATCTTAAAATTTAGACATGATATGTTTGTAAATTTTTACAAATTCATAGTTAACTATATATAAAAGATAATATTGCGATGGCAATTGTTTTTATAATTATTTTTAATTCGTCAATTGAAGTTTTAAAGTTTTCACATGTTTTTTACTTCTTTATTATTAGTTTATCTCAAAATTTAAAGGTAATATGTTTGTTAGTTTTGCAAAAGTAGACTTCAATGTATATAAAGAATAATATTTCCACGTTTTAAGACGATGGCAATTGTTTTTTATATTTATTTTCGTCATTAAACTCGTTCCAGTTTTTGCAACCTTTATGTAATTAACTAAAAAAAATTGTCAACGTATAATTCCAGTTTTTTTCTTTCATTAATATAATATTTCCCATGTATTAAGAGTAATGTAATAAAAGTCCAGGTCGATGGCATTTGTTTAAGTTTTAATTTTAAAGCCGCAAATAATGTTACGGTTTTCACTCTGTTTTGATGAAGTTTTCTCAAAAATTAGGCACGAAATATTTATAACTTTTATAAAATTAAACTTCTGTATTATTTAGGAATGATTTTGTGAAGTTTAAAGTTAATAGCAATGGTTTTTGTTTAATTATTTTAAAGTCATCAAACCTGTTACAGTTTTTGCAACTTTACTTCTCAGATTTAATCTAATTATCTGAAGCAAAAAAAATTGTCAACATGTATTTCTAGTTTTTTCTTTTCGTAAATAGATTTTATTATATGTTAAGCGGTATGAATAAAATTGCAGGTCGATGGCATTTGTTTTTAATTTAATTATAAAGTTGATAAACTTGTTACAATTTTATACTCTGTTTCTATTGAGTTATCAGTAAATTTAGGCATTAAATATTTGTAACGTTTACAAAATTAGATTTCTGGAGGTTTTAGTAATAATTTTGCAAAATTTAAAGTTGGTAGCAATTGATTTAATATTTATTTTAAAGTCATAAAACTTGTTCCAATTTTTGTAAATTTACTTTTCAGTTTTAATGAAATTATTTGAAGAAATAAAATGTCAACATATATTTTTAGCTTGTTTTTCCATAAATACAATTTATTAAATCGTTTAAGAGTATTTTTAATAACTGACATCTCGATGGCATTTGTTTTTATTTTAATTTTAAAATCGATAAACGTGTTACAGTTTTATTCTTTGTTTCTATTGAGTTATCAGAAAATTTAGTCATTAAATATTTGTAGCGTTTACAAAATTATATTTCTGAATGTTGCAAAGTTTAAAGGTGATAGCAATTGTTTAAATATTTATTTAAAAGTCATAAAACTTGTTCAAGTTGTTGCAAATTTACTTTTCACTTTTAATGTAATTATTTGAAGGAGAAAAAATGTCATCATGTATTTTTACCTTTTTTGCATAGTAGAATTTATTACACATATTAAGATTAACTTTATAAACTTACAGGACAATAGCGTTTGTTTTTATTTTAATTTTAAAATGAATAAACATGTTACCGTTTTATATTGAGTTATCACAAAATTGAGGCATGCAATATTTGTAACGTTTATAAAATTAAATATCTGGATGTTTTAAGAATAATTTTGCAAAGTTTAAAGTTGGTAGCAATTGTTTTTATATTTATTTTAAAGTAATCAAACCTGTTCAAGTTTTTACAATTTTAACGCTCGGTTTTCATGGAATTACCTTAAATTTTTATTAATAGTTTTTTCCATAAATAGAATGCTTTATGTATTAAGAGTAATTTAGCAAATTTAGAAACCTATAGCAATTGTTTTTATATTATTTTGAAAATTAAAGCAATGTAAGCAATGCCAAAACATTTACCACGTTTTTGCCACAATTATTCTGTTAAAAAATATAGTAAATATTTTATTCATTGCCTGTATTAGGGATTATCATGATTAAATCAATTGTTTTTGTTTCTATTTCCAAAGCAGAATTTCTAACGTTCAATCTAAAATTTGCTGTATTTTTAATTTTATAATATAGAAATGTAAGGAATTTTACAGTTTGACACTTGTATTCTTAGTGTATTGGTGTTTTTATTTTTATTTTTAATATTAATTAATTTAGAAAACCTACTTCGTACGTAATATTAATTTTTGCATATTTCTCACGTTTTCATTTTATTTATTTTCGGGTCGTAAAACTTGATACAGTTTTTTTTTTCCTAATTTTAATTCTGCGCGCTATTTTCACGGAATTATATTTTAATCTAGGTTTATTATATTCGTAGATTTATTACACTTAAAATTCGTAATTATGTAAATGACGTTCGTTTTTTTTATATATATATTTTAATATATTTTAATGCCAGGAAACTTATTGACCTCCACAGTTTTTGCGTTTGTAATTATCGCCAAATCTGAGCTTAATGTGTGTGTAGTTCTACTTCTAACACTAGGAGAATCAATTTTCGGTCTAGTTTAAGCATATGATTTTTTAATTTAATTTAAAGCTAATTTAAAAGGTTTTCAATTAAACATTTTGAATGTATTTTATTAAGTTAATACTTTTTTATAAAAGAAACCCTTGCATGAGTTTGATTGATGATATGGTGGGATAAAGGCTACCCACTCACCCTACGTGTATTTGTTAAAACAAGTTAAAGTACTGTGTAAATATTTTCATTAAACACTACAGTAATGTCATGTATTTAAGCGGCAATATTATAAATGTTGTTATAACATAAACAAGTGGTATTTTGGTTGGAGTTTTTGTGCATTTGTAGGGTGGGTGGGTGGCCACTATCGCACCCTCCAATCTGTGTTCTACTGAAATTATCTGAATCATTATAAAAATTTATGTATTTTTTATTAAGTTAATATTTTTTCGTATTTAATTTTCATGAGTCAAAACCCTCGCGTATGTTTTACTGATTAGATGGTGAAATAGTGGACGCTCACCCACCCTACATCTATATTTAAACATACGCTACTGACCGGCGTTTAAGATTCAGCTCAAACACATAATTTTAACCGTAAAGTGTTTAATAAAAATATATACACAGTATATAAGATTTTAAAATAATTTTCCTTATTGAAAGAGCTATTCTAAATTTCTGTCATCATAACTTGGTGAAAAATTCCTTTTTTATGATATTTTTTACTACATTAAAATGTTTCAAAATGATATCGTTTTTTTTTTCTGCTCTAAAAATTTTGAAGCAAATTGATTAGAAGCTTTTTAAAGTGTGCGAACGTAAATTATTTATATCGTTTAAATAATTCCATTGAATCGACTTAATCATATCTTCACGTAACTAAACAACAAATTTCTATATAAATAATTCCAAATAAATACATCTCCGCTGGTATTTCACCTGTTTTTTTTTTTAAATTTTGAATCGAAAAGTTT
Source organism: Ontholestes murinus (assembly GCA_963969525.1). NCBI lineage: Eukaryota > Metazoa > Arthropoda > Insecta > Coleoptera > Staphylinidae > Ontholestes > Ontholestes murinus. Next base: position 11,193,101 of record OZ018388.1, on the reverse strand, counting down.
TACTGTTTTTCTTTTTCTAATTTGTCTTAATTAATTTTTTTGCGGTTGATTCACACCAATATCATATAAACGGTGATTGTTCTATTTGCTTTAATATTATAAAAATGGTGTTCCTCAAGAATTAGTCTTTAGCCCATATTTTTTTCATTCATGCAGAAATTATTAAAATAATTATTTTTACATTTTGTTTTCTCCATAAAAAGTTCTTGTCTTAAGTGATTAATTATAGCCGTGCTAGATTTTTTGTAGCCTTATTATTAGTATGAAAGTCTTAAACAGTCTTTAAGTCCAAGTTTTCATTGTTAATTTTTTTGGTAAGGTTAAAGATGTTACTATTGTTTTAATTCTACCAAAATGGTATCCCTCGAGGATCAGCCATTAGTCTGATTTTTTTAAATCGGTTAAGAGTGTGTTTTTTTATTAAAATAGCTATAAATCACACGCTTCAAGAAGTTATTGATTCTATTGTTTAAGTGCTATTGAAATAGTATTCCGCAAGAGTCAACAGTTCGATTTTTTGCAATCAAAGGACGGTTTAAGGTGTTTTTTTTAATTTTAAAATTCATTCACCGACTAATTAATAAAGTTTTTGAATGTTGTCGCCGTTTGCTGGGTGGTACATTTTGATTAAAATTAAATAAAACATTTTAAACTTAGTTTTACCACAATAGTAATTTATTGACTGTGACTATAGTTTCGATCATAAACTGATCATTACCAACATAAAACAAACTTTATGTTATTTTGTGTTATCAAAAAATTATGAATTGTAAGGCAAATTTTTTTTTCTTTTAAATTTGATCTAACCAAAGATTTCGTAGTTGATTGACATCGATGCTATCCGAAAGAGATCATTTCTATTGAATAATGTTATCGAAATGGTTCATTTTTTTCTGTCATACAACGTTTAAAAAGGAAGTATTTTATAGCTGATTCATATTAGTAACGAACAAAATATCGTCATTAAAATTACCTAAATTATGTTGTGAAAAATAAAAAAAAAATACTTAAATTTTGTTATTCTACATAAATCTGTCTTTTTTTTCGAAATTAGGTCTGGAATGAAAAAGCATTAAATACACTAATTCATTTCAATAAAGTCAATTTTTTCTAAAAATTTACCAGAATTATGGTATCCCCCAAGAATCAGTTTTTTTTTTTCTCTTTGTTGAAAGGTATCGAATCAAAAAACTTAAGTGTATATAGTGTAAAGTTTACATTTTTTAATTTTTCCAAAATATCATCCTTCAAGAATCAGTTCTTATGCAGTTTTTTTTCTCTTCATAAAAAAGTCTTAAATCAAAAGGCTCACGTAGATTTCATGTAGTTTTTTTTGTTGGATTTAAGCATTTACAAGTTTTCATAGTTCATTTCAAAGGCATATATATCTTTTGCATGATTCAAACAGCTACAAGTCTTCACAACTAATTAATTTCAATAGCATAAAATAAGTTTTCTAATTTGTATCACACTAGAATGAATTTTTAATCCGATTTTTTTTCCTTTATGCGACGGTTTTAATTCAAAAAGGAGAAATATTCTTTATTAAAACAATTACAAATCGCTATCTTCATATCTTATCTTTCATGATCATTCCATATTGCCAGAAGGTCTCCAAAATGGTATCCCACAAGAATCAGTTCTTGTATGGGGTTTTTTAATGCGAAACTTTTAAATTATCAGTTTTTAATGACCTTTTTTTTATTGAAATAAACAGTTTATAAAAGGTAATTGTTTATGTTTCTTTAATGATTTTAAACTGGTATTCCTTAAGAATCAGTTTTTTGTCTGATTTTTTTTTATATTATACCAAAGTTTTATAAATAAAATGTGTTAAATGTTTTTAGGTTGTTGTCGGAAAGTTTTATATTGAATAGAAGACGTGTTCTAAGTGTTTTTATGTCAATTGTCAACTGTCACTGTCAACTGTCACTGTCATCTGTCATTATCAACTGTCACTATCAACTGCCATTATAAAGTATCACTATCAGCTGTCACTGTTTAGTATTAAAACAGAAAAGTTTGGAATCAGAAGAGTTTAAAAGTTTTAAAAATAAAATCAGTTGTAATTTACATATTAACTTTATTTTAGTGTTTGCAAACGTAAATTCTAAATTTAAAAAATGTCCAATGTATGTTTTGGATAACACACAAAACTGTCACTGGTAACTGTCACTGTCATCTATTACTTTCAATTATCACTGTTACCTATCACTATCAACTGTTACCTTCAACTATCACAATCAACTGTCACAATCAACTGTCACTGTCAACTATAACCGTTCACTGTCAAATGTCAGTTGTCAACTGTTAGCTGTCACTATCAATTGATAATTTACAATTGTGAAAATAAAAAGAGACACAATTTGTAAATAAACCTAATTTCATTTTGTACAAAGGCAAATTCTGAAATTAAATAAAAACTCTATATAACTATTTGTACGCACAAAACTATTTATGTCGACCGTTACTGTCAACTGTCACTATCAACTCTTACTTTCAACTGTCACTATTAACTGTTTCTGTCTACCTTTTCTGATACTGGCATACTTCACTTTTAACTGTTACCTTTCACTATCAACTCTCAACTGTCACTATCACTATTACCGACAATGTTACTGTCACTGTCAACTGTCACTGTCATCCTTACTGTAAACTGTCATCCTTCACTGCCAAACTGTAAACTCTCACTGTCAACGACCATTGTCAACTGTTACTTCCAACTATCAAGATCAATTGTTTCTGCCAACTATTACTATCAACTTCACAGGAGTGAAATGTAAAGTGTAAAAAACTCTAAATAGTTTTTTCTATGAGAAACAAACAAAATGGTTTATGTCGACCCTCACTCTCAGCTATCACTGTCAACTGTAACTATCAACTGTAACTGTCAACTGTCTCTGTCAATCCTCACTCTCAACTGTCATTGTTAACCGTTACTATCAATTGTCAACTGTAACTCTTCAATACTTGGCGTATTACCGTCAACAATCACTATTAACTGTAATTAATTGTTACTGTCAACTGATATTATTAACCATTAAAACAGTTCACTCTAGATTACAACCTTGAAAATTCTGTATCAAAAATTTGAACGTTAAGAAATTAAAAACAGTTTAAATTAGGAAGTAAACCTGATTTTACTTTCTACAAAGGTAAATTCCGAAATTAAAAGTCACTATTTGCGAAAACCACACAAAACTGTATTTGCCAACTGTTACTGTCACTGTCTACTATCATAGTCAACTATCACCGTCAACTGTTACTTTCAAGTATCAAGATCACCTTCCACGGTTAACTACTACTGTCAACCTTCACAGTTAACTGACACTGCCATTCGCCGCTGTCAACTATCAACTGTCACTATTAACTATGACTGCTTTCAACAATCACTATCTACTGTCATTGTTAAGTGTTTTTCTCAACTGTTAATGTCAATTGTTAACTGTCATTTTCAACAGTCACTATCAACTGTCATGATTAAGTATCGCTGTCAACTGTCACTGTTTACTATTAAAACAGTTTAAAAAATCAGCCAATTCATTTTATTCAGTAATTGTGTCTATTTCTTTTATTTCTTTACTATTGTTAGAATGGTTTCCCCCAAGAATCAGTCCTTGAACCATCTAGATTCGGTTTATATGAGCATTTTCAGTCCTCAAGGAGATATGTCCTTAATGTATTTTCTAGCTAACATAAAATTATTTTATTATGAGTTAAATGAGAATTTAATTCGTCATAATATTAATGTATCAAAAGTAATAAATCGTATGATTGGTTCAATTGCTTACTTATAATCACCAGGTCTTTTCGACGATTCCATCATAAAACACGAGCGTCGTGCAATGAGCGCAATTAATGTAAATCCTCCTAAGTGGCAATAAAATAATTTCTGCCAGTTTCCCATCACCGTCATCTCATTAATGGGCACTTCGAGGCTCATTGATTGGTCCGGTACACCCAATTAGGCCGTTCCGATCGTTCTTCCCATTGAAGTTTACTGTGCGAAAGCGTCGTTCAAGGCTACACCCATTTAGGTAAATTGTGCCAGAAAACAAAAAGGCTCAATAACGATTTACACGATCTAGTTCGAAGGCACGAACGTTACCGAAAAATGATGAAACGCCTTCGGACGGCGGGTCACGCGATCCCGATTAACGAGCGTTGCTTAATTTCTCGCAAATTCTAAACTGTAATATAATTGTAATATTAATTTCCAAAAATATAAATCAAGATATTGGTTATATCATTGCTTCAACTACTTTGAGTAGATTAATTAGGTCTGATGTACTATGAAATAGGTGTAGTATTGATTTCAAAAACTTTTTTGAGTGAATCAAGAAATCCCGAGGTACTGCTTCGACTTTTTTTGAGTCTGATGTTCTGTGAAATAGGTGGAGTATTGATTTCAAAAACTTTTTTTGAGTAATACAAAAAATTGCGAGGTACTGCTTCAACCTGTTTTGAGTCTGATGTACTGTGAAATTGGTGTAGTATTGATTTCAAAAACGTTTTTGAGTAAATCAAGAAATTGCGTGGTACTTCTTCAACTTTTTTTAGTAGATTACTTAATTCCGATGTACTGTCAATTAGGTATAGTATTGATTTCGAAAACTTTTTTTGAGCAAATCAGAAAATCGAGATTGATTAGATTACTAGAAGTAATTTCCTTATACATTTTTGGATTACCATAAATCTGATGACGAGGAAAATATAAAGCAGTGACCTTCAATATACAATTTCCGCTTGATCTAATTGAATTAATCTGCTTTTTTCATCTTATTTTTTTCCGTTTCTTTTAGTTCGTATGCGGCAGTATATTTCCGAGAAGTAAAGCGTCATCAAATATTATTAAAGGCTAATAAATTCGTCCTTATCGATCTCTCATCACTGGAAATCCAGCACGAACGCAAACATTATGGACAATAAAAGTGGCGTTTCGGAGGCAACAGGTGAACAATAAAATCGGACGGCCCGTCAAAATCGACAATGGACGAGAGAGACCTGTTGCACACCACAATTTTTTTTACCGATCCGTCGGTAGTCCATAAAACTGGTTCCACCAACAAAGCACCTAATTTATTGTTACGGATTAGACGTCGTTCGAGGTGGAGAGAGAGAGGAGGAGGAAAAAAATTGTTGACGGAAATCGATTACGTCCGCCGTTTACAGCTGCAAACAAAATGAATCGATCGGAAAAATTGGTCCCAATTAAAGCGTATGGTGATGTTGATCTGCTGGTTTTAGAATTTCATAATGTGCTCAGTTTTTTATGTCCATCGTGGATTAGTTCTCATTGTTTTAATATCTATAGATAGATGTTCCAAAGCTCTTCTCTTCCGAAAATCTTTTTAGAGTCAATGATTTTACAAATTTATTTGTTCAGTTCACAAGATTCTTTGATTTCTTTAGAATGATTTCGAAAGTAATTAAATAGAAATGCGATGCTTCTACAAACTTGTGTATTCAGTTGAAACGATGAATGATTTTTGTTTTCAGCTTCAATGGATGGAAGTTATGAAACTTTTCTCTTACAAAACTTTTTGAAATTTGCTAAGAATGTTCTAGGATGTAAATTAGTTGCTATTCGAAACTAAATGCTTCAACAGTTATGAAAAAAAACGATTATTAACTTTGGATTTTAATAGACTATTATTGAAACTTCTAAAGCTCACTTTTTGATTTTTTGTCGTCGGAACTAGTGATGGATATTTCAAAACTCTTGCCAAAATTTTTTTGAAGTTACTACATTAATTAAACTTAATAATTAGACTAAATTAAGCATTTCAATTAACAAAACTTTCATATTTTTCCAACAAAACAAATTTTAGGGCCAAAAAATTTCTTTCCTCACTTTTGGTTCGCCGAAAAGTATTATTTAAAACTTTTTTAAAGAAAACTGTGCTTTCAACTGAATTGGGCAATACTAATTTTGTTTCCTTCTAAAAACAATTTTTGATCACATCTTGAAGCTTATTAAATATTTTGAACAAAATCTAAGCAATTTCTTTACTTATTTGATTAAACTGTTTTCGCGATTAAAGAAAGCATTTCAGACTTGTTTCGACTTTACGTAACCGTCGACCACATTGATGATGTACTTTCACGCCGTCGGTGGAGAGATACGAGAAAATTGTCGCCGAACGAACATTTCCTGGCCATGTCCGTGTTCCTCGTAATTGCGGTTTCATTTTTGTGCCATTTCTATTGTCACGAAATACCGTGCCGGTGTTAATTAAAGTGAAATTAAATTAACCTGTAATAACTCGTGAAGTGGCGCAGGTTACATCAGTAGGCGTGGTTTAAAACCAACAAAAAAAAAAGAATCGCACTCAAGTATTTAAACCGACGTAGTGAATACTTAATTAATCGCAATGGTAGAACTCTCTTTCTTTCACGCAATCTGGGACCATAAGATCTGTTCTTCAAATCAACCATCTGGCCTAAATAAATGTTGAAGATGGATAACTTTGCCGTTTCCCTTCCTGTCATTAATTCGACGATCGATCTTGAAACAGTTGTCTCTTATATGATAGCTCTCAATAAGTCCACGGTTTGAAGGATCTTCATGGCAAGCTCAGGAATGTGATTGATGTCTCGGGTCTTCGAATGAGCATCCATATTATGCGTGGAAGCTTTTCAAAAGGCTCAAGAGGGAAGACCTAATCATTTCGAACTTGAGTTTTTCAACTTCAATCGATAGAGATAAGAATTTTTCATTTCCAAAAATTTTTGTAACTTCTATCGATCTCTCGATCGTCAATCGTGGTAAAAACTTAGAACTAATGTTGTTTCCTTACCCCTTTTGGAATTATAATCGATGATGAAGACCACAAACACATTTTTCATTCATTTCATTTCATAAAAGATTTCTTTTATGTTTTAAAATTTGCATCCAGAAACTTTCTGAAAAAGTTTTGCAAGAGAAGACTTTAGAAAAGTGAATGGGGACGAATTTTTTCTTCATTTGCTTTAAACCGTAATTTTCAAATCGCGAAAAATAAATACAATCATTCTTAACAAATTCCAAAAAGTTTTGCAAGAGAAGAAACTTTGGAACATCCAATAATACCATCTAAAAACGAGGATGAGAAAGCAAACTATTTTTTCTTCAACCTTTTGATGTCCTTGAGTTTGAGATAATAATTTTTTCTTCATTTCATGAATCAAGCAGTTTTGTAGCTTCTAACATTCTCACAATCCTCTATCGAGGTAAAAACTTGGACGGAGAACTATTTTTTTTCTTTCAGAATTATAATCCAAGTGTTTTAATCGAAATCTAAAAAGTTTTGAAAGAGAAGACTTTGGAAAAATTTATAAATACTGTCTAGAAATCCGAATGGGGACGATTTTTTTCATTTGTTTTTAAGCGTAATTTCTAAATCGCTAAAAGTAAATACAATAATTCTCAAAAAAGTCAAAAAGAAAAAACTTTAGAACTTCCAATAATTCTATCTTAAAACATTTTCAACTTGAGTGTGAGGTAAGAATTTTTTCTTCATTTCATGAATCGAACATTTTTGTAGCTTCTAACAATTTCTCAATCTTCTATCGAGGTAAAAACTTGGACGGAGAACTAATTTTTTTCTTTCAGAATTATAACTAGCATAATTTCCAAATCGCAAAAAATAAATACAATAACTCTTAACAAAGTCCAAAAAGTTTTGCAAGAGAAAACACTTTGGAACATCCAATTATACTATTACAAAACGGGGTTGAGAAACGAAACTATTTATTTCTTCAGCTTATTTCCTAAAACATTTTGAACTTGATAATAAAATGTATTAAAGTCTTTTACTCCTTATAATAAATTATTAGGTAAAAGACACATAGAAAGCAAATGATAAGGGACAAAAAATGTCTAAAGACAATAGGCAGAAGATTTAAAAAAAGAAAACAAGTCAGAAGACAAAAGATAGAAGCCAGAAAATAAAATACCTGTTCAGATTAATTCTGGAACTTTGATCAATAGTTCCTAAATTCGAATTCTTTCTTTATCTCACTAAATGATTAAACAGATTTGTTATAATATTCCAAATGGCCAATTATTTACATTCTGAAACATTCTTAGGAAATTTCAAAAGTTTTGGAGAAGAGAAGAACTACATTGAAAATTGCAAAGATCTTCTTCAAAAAGTTTTGTAAGACAATAAAACAAAATAACTGTTCAGATTAATCGATAATTTTTAATATTATAACATTTCACAATTTACCAATGAAACATTTTTGGAAAAACAAAACCAAAAGAAAAGTGACACAAAATAAACGACGGATGTCTAAAATTTGAAGAAAATTGAAATAAACAACAATATAGAAGATAAAAAAGACAGGTGGCCAGAGATACAAGGAAGAAGACAATGAACAAATGACAAACGTTAAAAACAGGTTGCTTCTAGTTAGATCACTTTAATTACAAAAAACGAAAGATAGAAAACAAACAAGTAGAAGATAAAAGTTATAACAAATAAATGATTTTCAATATTATAACAATCCACAATTTGACAAAAAGAAGTTTTAGAACTAATAATTTGTTCAATTCAAAAGTTTTTAATGTTTTTTCTTTCCTTTTTTTTCTTCATTTCATGAATTGAATATACATTTACCAAAATGTTTGTATTTCAAGAGTTTTTAGTGTTTTTTTCTATGGTTTTTAAATTCAAAATCCCAAAATTTCTCATCAATACTGCTGTTTTTAATCTATTAGAAATACCAATCCAAGAATTTTTTTTGATGTTATTGTCCTAATTTTTGCTTCATTTTTGCAATTACAATTACAATATTCTTCTATGATTTTTAAATTCGTAAATTCATTATTAGACCTTAGAGTTATTCTGGTTTTTAACTTTTAGAAATACGAATTCAAGATCTTGACACAGTGTTACTGTCTTAAATGTTCTGTACTTTTCAAGTCCTTGACGGTTCCAGAAGTCTGCTGTTTCTAAACTTTAATAATAAATATCGAATCAAGAGTTTGGCTTAGTGTTAGTATCTTAATATTCTCTATGGTGATTAAGTTCAAAATTCTAAAATTCTCTATAGGGTCAGAGCTCTGTTGTTTATGAAGTTTTAGAAATATTAATAATTTTTTTTAAGGAGCTTTAGAATTTTTTGAAACCATACAAAAATTTAGGACACAAACACTCGCCAGTGTTTCTAAAAAAACTAACTCAAAATTTTGGCTAGTGTTTGTATCCTAAGTTTTTATATGGTTTCTTAAAATTATAAAGCTCCTTATACACTCAAAGTTTTGTTTTTAAATTTTTAGAAATACTAATTCAAGACTTTGTAGTGTTGGTATTCTAAATTTTTCTAGAAGATAGAATATAGATATAGTATTGTTCACAACACAACAGACGTCTTAAAAATAGCATTCTTGTATCCGGAACAAAGGAGTACAATAATTTACCAAAAGAAATAAAGTCTGAAAAAGAACTGATTAAATTTGAAATTGATTGCAAAAAATATTTCTTAAAAACACAATAATTTTACTGTAGACACACTTTTTATCATCACATTAGCATTAATAAATATCATATACATTTTTCCATCATCTCAGTATATTTAATCCTGAATTTACAATACACACATTAATGATTAATAACATAACCTTCATTATATTAAATCATCCCTAACCACTACTAATTATTAAAAAAAGAAAAGAGAAACAAAAATGAATTCTCCAATACCAGGTCTGAAACTTCATATTCAGATTCTGAAGGAGATTGGTTTAAAATTAAAAAGGCAAACGCACTTTAGCATAGATTTTAACATATCTATGCATGGTGCTTCACCTGACATTAAAAAAAAGAAAAAAAAAGATAGAAAGACAAAAGAGGGAAGACAAACGATAAAAGACAAAAGACTGCGCTGAGAGGAGACAGAAAACAGTAGATAGAAGACTAACGATAAAAGGCAGACGACCAAAGGCTGAATAAGAAGACAAATAAAAGAAAACAGAAGATCAAAGATAGAAGAAAAAACATACAGAAAACCTGTTTAGACTAGTCGATAATCTGTGTATTTTTATTATTTTGTATAATTTTACATGTTTATGTGTTTCGTATTTTGTCTTCTGTTATTTTTCTCATGTTAAAAGACGTAAAAATGATTCAATTTTTTGTAATTAATTTTTGAAATGTTCAAAATAAGTGTTAACACTCTTAAAAACAGAAGTAATTTTGTAATTCATCGTTTCATCTCAATAAAGAGATTTATTGAAGCGTTCTGTTTAAACTTGCGATTGCTTTACATTATAAAATATTTTAAACGAAATCAAAAAAGCTTTTGCAAGAGATGATTTTCCTAAAAACGTCGACGGGAAACGAATTCTTTCTTCATCTTATCAAACGAATAAACAAATTTGTTAAAGTGTAATGTTTCAAATGGTCAAATGATAAGTTTCACTCGAAAACATTCTTAAGACATTCCAAAAGTTTTGGAAGATAAGAACTTCAATAGAAGTCATTTTGGAGAGGCTAAAAATTCACACACAGTTAATTAATCTTTCTTTTTTGGAACTTCAAAACGAAATCCAATAAGTTTTTCAAGAGATAGGATTTTGAACTTTCAATAGTGTCTAAAAATTAATAAATTAAACAATGACGGGATTACAATATTAGGTTTTTACCTAATACAATAAATTTATTTCCCATTCAGCTTACTATTACAATCTCGTTGTTGTTGTCTAAAATAAATCTATTTTCTCTTCCTTCGGGCGCGATCTAGATAAAGCAATTAGAATTTCTGAAAAGGAGAAATTAGTCAAAACGCCAATTACAATGCAGATCCGCGTCCGAATTTCTTCCACCGTCCGTGTTCACACACGATTACAATCTCGAATCGTTCATTCTTCACCTGAAGCCTTTTTAGTTAAAAAAAAAGGTGCGTGAGAAAAGCTCCTGTGCGTTAAGTAATTCGGAAGATGGTAATACTTTATAATTATCATATTAAATAAATAAATAAGCTAAAGGTTTTTCTCATACGATGAAAATTAAATGATTGACCAAATGATATCAATCGAATATTAATTTTCCTAATCGTCTTTTCTTGAATAATTTTCTCATTTATGAAAGATTTTGCACAAGTATAAAATATCTGGTTTATTATAACTTCCTTGTAGTAATCAACGTTATTTTAAACCTTTTCGACAAAGTCTTAGAATCTCGAGACCTTCATCATCCAAAGAATTCTTTACCTATTACAAATATCGCAATATGAATTTAAAGGTTTCTCTAAGGTGGTCCATGTGAAATTTTTTGCCCTATTTTTTTAAAGCCAACACCGCAAAAATGTATTTTCAGCTCGCAGAGGAAGATCAATCAAGTTTCCTCATGAATAAAATATCAGGTGGGCCAACGACCCCGATTCCCATTCAACCCTATATAATTAGGTGAAGCCATTCATTTGTGGCGCTCGAATTGAGGCGAAATCTCCACGCTTCTTGTAGCTTATTAAATTTCGGCGTTTTGCTCGAATGCATGAAAGGAAAAAAAAAAGAACGGAGGCAGTTATTAAATAGAAAACGGAACGAAACAATATAAATGTATGTTTAAAAGATTTCTTTGAGTAAAATTTTGAAGATGATATGGATATATATATATATTTTGATTTAGACGTAAACAACATTTCTGATTATTTTATGTAGTGGGGTTAATTGTTTCGACATTAAAATCTGTCCACTTTCAATAAAAAATGTTTTCTCTTCTCCAAAAAAAAAAATCTTGAAATAGCCCAGTTCGAGACTTTTTTTGGAGAAGAGCAAACATTTTTCATTGGAAGTGGATTTTAGTGCCGAAACAATAAATACTTCTTTTTTTTCTATTTAGCCTCCATCAGAGTTTGCTGATCAACATGGCAATCCTTACTTTAGAGATGGTAGCGCGGAATAATTCAGTGTTTGATAGTTTGATTCAATCACGTAGGTTGCACAACCAAAAAAGCAATTGCCTTTTGTATGTTGTTACAGAAGTAAAAAAATATCATATATATTTTTTAGTAAAGAGTTTTTAATCTAACTTCCTTGTAATTATTCACGTTATTTTAAACATTTTTATCAAAACATAAAAATCTCTAGATTTTTGATTGCCCAAAATTTCAAGCTTGTAATTCTTAGATTTTGAGTAATGAAGGACTCAAAATCTAAAAATTACAAGCTTGAAATTTTGATTGCCCAAAATTTTGGCTCCTATACATTTCTAGTATAAAAAGTCTGGTGATTTTATATTAGAAATGTAAAGATCCAAAATGTCGGGCAATCAACATTAACAGGATGTAGTTAAGCCCTTAATTTTTTGCAACGCTCTTCAGTATTGTAAAAACTGATATTTAAAATCTAATTGACATTTTGACTGCTCAACAATTTGGCTCTAAATATTCCTAGAATAAAATGTATGATGATATATTAGAAATGTACAGATCAAAAATTTTGGGCAATCAACATTAACATGATGTAATTAATCCCTTAATATTTTTGCAACGCTCTTCAACATTGTAAAATCAGATATTTAAAATCTAAAGATTACAAGCTTGGAAATTTGATTGCCCAACACTATTAGGTTAAAATTATATGCCTCTACAATCATTACAGTTTGTAATTAATTCCATTAATTTTTTTGCATATCTTTTGCACTGGACGCATCAAGTGAATGTTTGCAACTCCTCTTTTAGACGTTAGGAAAGATGTTGAGGCGCTTAGTAATTAGAAATGGCCTGGTCAGTTGCGTCAGTTAATAATGTAATGTAATTATTGCGTTCAGAAAGTAAAGAGGAGTTATGCTCCTCTCTTCACGCTTTTTGCTCACCTATTTTTAGAAAATGCTCATGAATTATTTATGCCGCGCCGGCTATCGATTCAGCACGTACTTTCATAAATTTTTCTTACAATAACGCGGAGATTCAATCGTTTATCGAAATATTTCCAAAATATACGCTTCCAAAAAATTTTCAATACTGAATGTGTATCAAAATATGTCAAGCAACAAATGCTTCCAAAATAAATATTGCTTTTCAAATCAAATTGTTTTCCAAAATAAATCATTTCTTCTTAAAACTCAAAAATGTATTAAAAGGTTATTTTCGATGATTGCAATTAATAATAATAATATTTATTTGGACAAAACATTATACATAATAATAATAACAATAAAAATGAAAACAAATAAATGGTGTTAGTCCGTCTGGGCTATAGACCTGCGGTCTTTCAGCCCTGTGATTGCAATTATTAAAAGAAAAAATTATGTTTTGGACGATCAATGCCGATCAAATCTTTTATATAAAAGCTTTGAACTTTTCCAAAATTTGTTATTATAAAAGTATAACTCAGACACTTATAAATTAACTTTTAACTAAAATACCACAACTGATTTTCTTATAAGATTCTAAAATCAAAAAAAGATTCCGCGTTTTGGGTAAAATTACAAATTCTTTTTTAGAATTTTCTAGGAAAGATGCATCCTAAATCTTCTCTAAATTACAAACAATTTGGAATGTAAAACTTTAATTGATATAATGAATGGAAAACGCTGTGTTTTAGATGAAATTTTTATATTTTTGTAGGGTGGGTGAGTGGCCACTATCTCAACCTACAATTGTTACAATATTCAAGATGAAATTTTGGAAGGAAAATCAATAAAACAGAAAATGTTTATGTAATGAATATTGTAAAAATCTTAAGATTATTAAATAATAAATCTATAAATCCTAGGCGTATGTTTTACTGATTGGAGGGTGTGTTAGAGGCCACCCACCCACCCTACATATATATGGATTGAGTTTGCCAAGGGTGATCAAATCATTGACCAGAGCACTTAGGCCTCACTAGGCCCATTGTGCCCCCACCCTACATATATATTTGCATTTACATTCCTGACAAACTTTCAGTTTCCAAAAAAACTCGCCCGTTCCACCGCTGATGTTTTTACAGATTAAAACACTGAGTTTTTAATTGAAATTCCATGTTTATGTAGGGTGGGTGGGTGGCCACTATCTCAACCTTCAATTTTGGAAACTCCTATAATAATTTTATCTAATGGAAATTATTACAAATAAAATGTTCTTGGATTTAATAATGCGGAATATTTATTAACAATAAGAAAATCTGTAAAGCTACTGATTTGAATGTATGTTAGTGGATACTAACTTATTTTTTAGAAAATTTTGAAGATAATTCTTTTCTATTTATGATTTTTTCAGAATTGTCTTTGGTATGAATTTGTTAATCTTTATTTCTTGTTACGTTTTGCAATAACAACTTGAAATTGACTTGGTTATTCATTAATTTTTTTTTCGTAGGTTTCTGCGGAAACCAGATTTTACGCTCGAATCACTCTTTGTTTTTTTGCCTTCTTGTTTCTTCTTGTATCTGGTTGCGTTATTCGTTATTGCTTCGGAATGAATTGTGTGCCCACACACACACACACACAAACACGCACTCACTGACAACAATTCATTAAAAGGAATGATGCGGCGGAATGGTTTGGAAAAGTTTGGACCGGCCACTAATAACGAGATTTCGACACTTTTTTTGGTCAGTTGTCGGATGAAGAGCAAGAATGGATGAAAAGGAAACGCGTCATTTATAAATCAAAACACGTAATCGTTGAACGAAACATTTTCTTACCTGAAAATTCGATGAAATTAAGTTAGAGGGTAAATTTGCTTCATCTGGTTTTAAAAAGAAAAGTTTGAAACAACGAATAGATCATTTTTGATTCTATTCAATTAAATTTTAATCGATTTTATTAATTTATTCCTTCAGTTTATTGCCACTCTTCTCAAATCCTTTAGTTTGAAGACTTTTTTGACGTCTACTTCGACAGTATCATACCAACGCTTTCTTGGCTTTCCAATTTGCCTTCCATCTTGATAGAATTGATCATGATTTTTGATAGAATCAAAAATTTTATACAATTTCTAATTTATCAAAAATCTGTAAGCATAATTAATAATTACGATCTTTTCAAGCCTCTTATGTTTTGTTTTAAAAATACTTGTTTTCCCCTTCTATTTATAATTTATTTGTAAACCTCCGTTTATACTTTGTCTCCGCCAAAACAAGCAAGCAGCGCGCTGTCAATTGTTTCTCTCGACTGTCACCTGGCAGTCACATACAACAGTCACTCGTAATCCAAGTAAATATAATAATACAGAGTATAGAGTTCAAATACACGCACACATACACACACAAATACAAGGAGAGAGAAAACGTTAATAGCGCACGTTTATTTTGTCGGCACGGCAAATAACGCGGCCCCTGCATAAACATAACCTATATTTGTTCAGATCTTCAAATGTTAAAATCAACAGACATTAACGGCCGATCAGGGCCGGACGGAATATCAATTAGTGATGGGCCCCCGTGTCGTCGTTACGAACGACGCAATAACTGATCGTATCTTTTTTCGAGATTATCTAACCTTATTTATTGACACTAGACGTTTTCCCACGATACGATGTTACTATATTTATGTGTATATATTTTTTTCTCTTTCGGTCACTGTGCAAATACGATCAATATAGGGGAAATTTATTTGAAACGACCAAAAAAAAATCGAAATCAATCAATTTTTTTGAACGCATCAACCAATTCTTCAGGTGTCAAAAAAAACGTTAACCTCATTACTTAGTTTTAATTTGTGGGATTAAACGGAAGTTATTGGGTGCTAAATCAGGATTGTATAGTTTATCAATAACATTTTCTCTACACACATCATTTAATTGAATATTAATATTGCAAGGTCACACAATTTTTGTGTTGAGAAATCAAATAACAAACGTAATTTCACAAATGCTGCGTTTTTTTTTTAATTTTCTTAGACAACACAGGACAGTCAATACCAGCGAAATATAACTTTACATACAGACAGCTGAAATACCACTGATCATGTTAGCACACACTCTATTCGTCAGCGCTCCGCACCATGCAACTACTTTCCTACTGTTTGTAGTATATTGTAAATTAAAACAAATCGATTCTTTTTACAAACACTTACAAACATTATTTACTATTTTTGTCGTCGTCCATATAAAATAAAACGTCGATTAATTAAACCGATGATGTCAGCGCGAGCGTCTTTTTTTTTTTTCATCGAATCCACCCGTTTCAGCTGTATACGTTTTATTGTCAGGGCACCTAATTACGGTCAATTAGCCACGGTATAAAATTCTATTTGCGTTTTTTCTCCCTTTTGGTGTGCGTTCGCGCGGGGCCGATAAACGCCGTCACTAATTACGCTCCGTGCCTAATACAGTGCGTCCGAAAGGGGCCGTAAAGTCGGTTTTTAATTGGACAACCACCGGCCGCACTTTATATTCGATTATTCGGAGAAAATTGATTTCGCACAAAAGGCCGTTTATACGCCGACGTCGTTATTTTATTTTTGTTTTGTTTTTTTTTGTTGTTGTTGGTCAAGTCGATTAACTCTTTAAACGGCCGACAATGTTGCGGAAATAACGTTGTACAAACCAATCAAGAAATAATTGAATGTGGTCATAATTTATTATATTGCTTAACTGTTTTATTATTTGATGATTTTTTTATGAGAAAAATTTCCATTGATTCATTCTCAATGATTTTTTAAAGAAACTATACTATATATTTTAATAATTGGTGGCCACCCACCCACCCTACATATACTTTGCTACTTAAGTCACTTCTACTTATTCAATTTTCTGAAAATCACAGCAGTTATACTGTAGATGACATTGAAGAATTTAAAACAGTGGCTTAAGTTCAAAAATATATTTAGTAAGTGGGTGGCCTTTATCCTACCCTCTAAATGTAGATAGGATATAGGCCAGCCACTATTCTACTACTACTAATCATTTTTATTTACAGAAAAAATAAAATAGAATATTTTATAATGGAAAATTCTGATAAAGGACATTGGTTTAATACTTCTGCTCAACTTCTATGAACCGGTGAAGTTTGTGTTGTAATAATTAAACAATAGAATAGTGGGTAGCCTCAGTTTCTTCCAAAAAACAAAAACAAAAAGAATGCGAACATAAATATTTAAGTCAATGTCTCTTATAATTAAGGTGACATTTAATAAAACCCTCGCTTGTATTCTACAGATTGAAGGGTGGGATAGTGGCCACCCACCCACCCTACATATACATTGTTACTTCAATCACGGTTACTGTTTTAATTGCCTAAAAATTTCAATAATTATATTGTAGATGGTATTGAAGAAATGAAAGCAGTGTTTAAGCTTTAGTTTTAAAAGTAAATGGAGGGTGGGTGTCCTCTATCATACTCTACAATTATTATAACACACGTTACAATTTCCTCCAATAAAGTGACAACAAAGAAAATAATATCAACATGAATATTTCAGATAATTAAAACACTTTAACTTTGTTTTACCACAAAAATATTTATTGCTGTGACTATAGTAAAGTACTTTATGTTTGATAATGAACAGTGAATGTTCGAAACTATAGTCACAGCAATAAATATTTTTGTGGTAAAAGAAAGTTAAAGTGTTTTAATTATCTTATTAAAATGTACCACCAAGTTAACGCCGAAAATATTCAAGAATGAATATTTCAGTGTTATTCACTTTTTAATTAAGGCAGCATTAAAAAAAACTCTCTCTTGTATTATTTAGATTGGAGGATAGGATAGTGGCCACCCACCCACCCTACATATGCATTATACTTTAATCACTGTTACTGTTTTAATATTCATAAAATTACGACAGTATTACTATATATCGTATTGTTGAAACTAAAGCAGTTTTTGCTTTAGTTTTAGAAATACATGCAGTTTAGGTGGGTGACCTTTATCCTACTCTCAACTTGTTATAACACTAATAAATATTTATATGTATTATCAGTTTTTAATTAAGATGTCATTCAATTAAACCCTCGCTTGTGTTCTCCAGATTGGAGGGTGGGATAGTGGCCACCCACCCACCCTACATATATATGATTACTTTAATCATTGTTACTGTTTCGATATTTATAAAATTACAACGGTTTTACTGTAGATGGTGTTGAAGAAATTAAAACAGTGTTTTAGCTTTAGTCTTAACACTAAATAAAGAGTGGGTGGGTGGTCTCTATCATATTCTCTAATCGTTATAACACAATTTACAATTTCTTCAAAAAACCGTCAACAAAAGGATATAAAAAAGAATATTTATGTGTAATTCTGTTTTAAATTAAGTGAAAATTAGTAAAACCCTCGATTGTGTTCTACTGATTGGAGGGTGGGATAGTGGCCACCCACCCACCCTACATATACATTGTTACTTCAATCACTGTTACTGTTTCGATTTTTTCAAAATTACAATATAATTACTGTAGATGACGCTGAGGAATTTAAAGCAGTGTTTTAGCTTTAATTTAAAATTATATGTAAGGTGGGTGGGTGGTCTTTATCCTGCTCTCCAATCATTATAACAGAAATTACCGTTTTTTTCAAAAAAATCCCCACAACAAGAAAAATACAAACATAAATATTTAAAGTTGAATTTATTGAAACCCTCGTTTATATTCTACAGATTGGATGGTGGGATAAAGGACACCCACCCACCCTACATATATATTTTCACATAAGTCAATGTTACACTTGTTAATTTCCTCAAAATTACAACAGTTTAATTGTAGATATCATTACAAAATTTACAGCAGTGTTTTAGCTTTAGTTTAAAAATATATGTAGGGTGGGTGGGTGGCCTCTATCCCACCCTCCAACCTGTAGAACACAAGCGAGGGTTTTATTAAAAAACACTTTTATTAAAACATGAATTATACTTTAATATTTTATGTTTGTTTCTGTTGATGGTTTTTTTTTCAAATTACAAAATGCAAATTTTATCAATTGTAAATTAAGTTTTAGTCTCATAATTTTATTTCTGGTTGAGTTAAAACTATCATTTATTACAATAACAAAATCACATAATTTTTAGTATTTCTACAGGTTATTAACCAAATTCTTTTAGATTATTTGTTAGAATTTTTCAAATTACGAATTGCAAATTTCATTAATTGTAATTTGAGTTTTAGAGTGTCATAATTGTGTTTCTGGTTTAGTTACAATTATCATTTATTACAATATTCAAATCACAATAGTTTTTTTAATATATCTACAAATTATGCACCAAATTCTAAGCTTAGAGTTTTTATTAGAATTTTTCAAATTACGAAATGCAAATTTCATTAATTGTAAATTAAGTTTTAGAGTCTCATAATTTTATTTCTGGTTGAGTTACAACTATCATTTATTACAATAACAAAACCACAATAATTTTTAGTATTTCTACAGGTTATGAACCAAATTCTATGTTCAGATTATTTGTTAGAATTTTTCAAATTAGAAAATTCAAATTTTATTGATTGTAATTTAAGATTTATAGTCTCATATTTTTGTTTCTGATTGAGTTGCAACTTTTATGTAATAAAATATCAAAAATACGTTAATTCTTAGTATATATACAGATTATGAACTAAATTCTAAGCTCTCATTGTTTGTTAGAATATTTCAAAGTACGAAATGCAAATTTTATTAATTGAAACTTAAATTTTTGGATTGTCATAATTTTGTTTCTGGTGAAGTTGTAACTATTAAGTATTACAATATCAAAAACACATTAATTTTTACTATATCTATAAATTATGAACCAAATTCTGGCCTCAGATTATTTGTTAGAATTTTTCAAATTACAAAATGCATATTTCATAAATTGTGATTTAAGGTTCAGAGTGCCATAATTTTGTTTCTGCTTAAATTGCAACAATTATCTAATACAGGATCAAAACCACATTAATTCTTAGTATATCTGCTGATTATGAACTAAATTCTAAGCTCAGATTATTTGTAAGAATTATTCAACTTATAAAATGCAAATTTCATAAATTGTAATTTAAGTTTTAGAGTCTCATAAATTTGTGTCTGATTAAGTTACAACCATCATTTATTACAATATCAAAATCACAATAGTTTTTAGTATTTCTACAGATTATGAACCAAATTCTAAGTTCAGATTATTTGTTAGAATTTTTCAAATTACGAAAAGCAAATTTCATTAATTCTAATTTGAGTTTGAAAGCGTTATAATTTTGTTTGTGATTGAGTTGCAACTATTATGTAACACAGTATCAAAAACTCATTAATTCTTAGTGTATCTACAGATTATGAATCAAATTATAAGCTCAGATTATTTGTAAGAATTATTCAAAATACGAAATGCATATTTTATTTATAGTAATTTAAGGTTTAGAGCGTCATAATTTTGTTTCTGATTAAATTGCAACCATTATCTAATACAAGATCAAAAACACATTAATTCTTAGTATATATACAGATTATGATCCAAATTCTAAGTTCAGATTATTTCTTAGAATTTTTCAAACTACGAAATGCAAATTTCATTAATTCTAATTTGAGTTTTAAAGCGTCATAATTTTGTTTCTGATTAAGTTGCAACTATTATGTACCAAAATATCAAAAACACAATAATTTTTAGTATATCTACAGATTAGGAACCAAATTCTAAACTCAGATTTTTTGTTAGAATTTTTACAAAATACGAAATGTAAATTTCATTAATTGTAATTTAAGTTTTAAAGTATCATTGTTTGGTTGCTGTTTGAGTTGCAACTATTTGGTAATGCAATGACAAAAACACAATAATTTTTAGTATATCTACAGATTAGGAACCAAATTCTAAGCTCAGATTATTTGTTAGAATTTTTACAAAATACGAAATGTAAATTTCATTAATTGTAATTTAAGTTTTAAA
The DNA here is from genome assembly GCA_963969525.1 of Ontholestes murinus. Classification (NCBI taxonomy): domain Eukaryota; kingdom Metazoa; phylum Arthropoda; class Insecta; order Coleoptera; family Staphylinidae; genus Ontholestes; species Ontholestes murinus. The sequence continues at coordinate 11,172,354 of OZ018388.1, read as the reverse complement.
GTATCATTGTTTGGTTGCTGCTTGAGTTGCAACTATTTGGTAATGCATTAATTATTAGTATATCTACAGATTATAAACCAAATTCTAAGCTCAGATTATTTGTTAGAATTTTTACAAACTACAAAACGCAAATTTCATGAATTGTAAATTAAATTACTGTTCTAATTGTCTCAAGAATATTACTGCATTGAAAAAAAATTAAAGCAGTGTTATAGCTTTAATTTTAAAATTTTATGTTAGGTGGGTGGGTGTCCACTATCCCACCCTCCAATTATTAAAACCTAAACCACAATTTAAAAAAATAATCACAAAAAAGAGAATTCAAACACAAAATTTTAAAGTAAAATTAATCTTTTAATTAAGGTGATATTTAATAAAACTCTCGCTTACGTTTTACAGATTGGAGGGTTGGGTTGAGGACACCCACCCACCCTACATATATATTTCAACTTTAATCACTGTTACAGTTTCAATTTTTCTGAAAATCACAAAAGTGTTACTGTAGAGAACATTAAAGAATTTTTAAACAGTGTTAGCTCTAATTTAGAAGTTTATGTAGGGTGGGTGGCCACTATTCCACCCTCCAATTATTATAACATAAATTAGAGTGTTCTTAAGGTTAATTAATTAAGACCAATTCGTCTTATAATTAAAGTTGCATTCATTAAAAACTCTCGCGTTTGTTTTGTAGGTTGGAGGGTGGGATAGAGTCCGCCTACCCACCCTACATATACATTGATACTTCAAACAATGTTACTGTTTTAATTTTCTCAAAATTACAATAAAACTACCCTAGATGACACTGCAGAATTTAAAGCAGTGATTTAGCTTTAGTTTAAAATTATATGTAAGGTGGGTGGGTGGCTTTTATCCTGCTCTCCAATTATTATAACACAAATTACCGTTTCTCAAAAATAAACCGATAACAAAAAGAATACAAACATAAATATTTAAGTGTAATTCTTATTTTAATTAAAGTTGAATTTATTGAAACCCTCGCTTATGTTTTACAGATTGAAGGGTGGGATAAAGGTCACCCACCCACCCTACATATTTATTTTTACTAAAGTCACTGTTACACTTTAAATTTCTTCAAAATTACAACAGTTTACTGTGGAAATCATTAAAAAATTTAAATCAGTGTTTTAGCTTTAGTTCAAAAGTATATGTAGGGTGGGTGGGTGGCCTCTATCCCACCCTCCAATCTGTAGAACACAAGCGAGAATTTTGTTAAAAAATCACTTTAATTAAAACATGAATTATACTTTAATACTTTATCTTTGTATAATTTTTGTTGTCGTTTTTTTTTTTCTGAAGAAACTTTCAATTGCATTTCTTAAAACTCTCGCGTGAATTTAATAGATTGAGGGTGGGATAGTGGATACCCATCCACCCTACATTTATATTTTTACTTAAGTCTCTGTAACATTTGTTAATGTTCTTAAAATTACAACACTGTTTCTGTAGAGATCATTACAAAATTTAAAGCAGTGTTTTGGTTTTAATTTAAAAGTATATGTAGGGTGGGTGGGTGGCCTCTATCCCACTCTCTAATCTGTAGAACACAAGCGAGGGTTTCATTCAATGTATCCTTAATAAAAAATTAAATTATACTTAAATATTGATGTGTATATTCGTTTTGTTGTCGGTTTTTTGAAGAAACTCTTCTGTTTTATAGATTGGGGTGGGATAGTAGCCACCCATTCACCCTACACATATATTTATTCATAAGTCACTATTATACTTTTAATTTCCTGAAAATTACAAAAGTATTACTGTTGATGTAATTACAGAATTTAAATCAGTGTTTTAGCTTTAGTTTAAAAGTATATGTAGGGTGAGTGGGTGGCCTCTATTCCACCCTTCAATCTGTAGAACACAAGCGAGGGTTTAATTGAAAAATCACTTTAATTAAAACATAAATTATACTTTTAAAATTTCTTTGTATAATTTTTGTTGTAGTTTTTTTTGAAGAAACTTTCGATTGCATTTATTAAAACTCTCGCGTTAATTTAATACCATAGATTGAGGGTGGTATAGTGGATACCCATCCACTCTACATTTATATTTTTACTTAAGTCTCTGTAACACTTCTTAATTTTCTTAAAATTACAACACTGTTTCTGTAGAGATCATTACAAAATTTAAAGCAGGGTTTCATTAAATGCCACATTAAAAAATAAATTATACTTACAAATTAATGTTTGTATTCTTTTTGTTGTCGTATTTTTGAATAAATAAAGTGTTGTTTCTGTTGTAATAATTGAAGGGTGGGATAGTGGATACCCTCCCACACTACATATACAACGTTATTTTAATCACAGTTACTGTTTTAATTTTCCTAAATATGCCACCCACCCATTCTATATATAAATTCTTACCTTAATCACTGATATTTTTTGAATTTTCTAAAAATTACAGCAATATTATTATGGATGGCATTGAATAACTTCATTCGGTTTTTGGCTTGATTTTAAAAAAATATGTAGTGTGGGTGGGATTTCTTTATCTCACCATACAATTATTATAACACAAATTACTTTTTATAATAACCTTCAACAGAAAAAAAAATTAACGTAATTAATGGAAAACAATTTATGTTGCATTCATTAAAACTCTCTGTATGTTTGATAGATTGAAGGGTGGGATAGTGTACACCCACCCACATTACATATATTATTAATACATAGGTACATAGGTACCTCAAATCACTGAGGCTCTTAGAATGTTCAGTATAGAAGACAGTGAAATTCGGCGTTTTATCACAATGCAGTTTTGAAAATATCATACTTTCTAGTTTTACATAAATCATCTACATTCAGATGAATCGTTTATCTTCTTTCGCTCCTCAAAATGTTGATGTTTTAACACATTCCAGTTTTAGCAATGCCTGCATTCCTTTTCTAAGTTCATTCTGTTAAAATCGGCATTTAATTGCCTTTTAGTTCTGCTTATATTCAAAATTTTAGTTAATTTAAGAATTAATGTTATTCAGTATGATTATTAGATCTGGACTAATAACAAATGATTACAGATGGCATTTTGTTGTTGTTGAAATAAAACAACACAGTTGGGAGGGTTTCACATTTATTGTTGAACAACTGTGTTGTTTAATTTCAATGTGTTATGGAGTTTTATCATGTATCCACCTCGTCAATTCAATATATTGTTGTTGTTGTTGTTGTTATTTGTTCCTTGTAATTCTCCTGTTTGTGGTTCTTCCTTCCTTCCTAGCCTCGTGACTTCTGGGTTGGACCCTATCTCGGGCTAACAGTATTGAAGAAAACTTGTAGCTTCACCTGGTTTGGATATATGTTTTTATAAATTAACAAACGAAACTAGTTTATTCCTTCGATTGCAATTTTACATCAACATCCAATGAGTCATTATCGTTTCCACCTTCATATCGTTGCAACTTTTTCTGCGCCCGGAATGAATTAATGACATTCGCAATTAATCTCCGGCTAATTGGCGCGCAAAAGGCAAAAAGCGTATTAATTTGCCTACAATTACACTTCACGATATCAGTATGCGAAAAATGTTATCAACAATGCGTTATGTGTAACGCCGTAAATCAATCGCTTTACATTCGTCGCGCGGCAAAAAGCGACTCCAATCGACAATGGAGTCAATAAGGAGTTGACGGTACTTTATGTCCGTGACCGTTTCAACTTGATGGAAAAAGATCGTTTCCGGTACGGTCGTAAAGAAGTAATATTATAGCGACGTTAATTATATTCAATTGGTAATAAAGAGATGAATCAATCATCAATGGAATAAAACTGTGATTTATTATTACGAGTCCGTAATAATACTGATTGTGTTTATTTACGATTTTGGGGTTACCACAGGGTACCATAATAGGTACATTTTTAATTTTTGTACTTGTAAAAACTATATTGCAATAAGAGTTTAAAAATTAAAAATGTACCAATTATGGTAACTAAGAAGGAAATTGTAATTCTTGATTTGATCATTGTTTTATAAAGGTTGAAGCTATAGTCGCTAAAATGAAATTGTGTGTGTGTGTGTGTGTGTGCGCGCGCGTTTGTGTGTGTGATGTTAATCACATTAATTTGTAATTATAAAATAAAGCCATAATACATATTTTAATCTTGTAGTTGTGTATCTTTGGTATCTGGTATTCCGCATGGCTCGATAATAGGTCCCCCACCTTCGCGCACGTTTAGCGATTCAGCTAATCTTTATGTAGTTAATAGATTTCGCCGTGGAATTTCTTTGTTGGCCGTCGTGTCGGTGATTCGGCTTCGCTATCTGTCTTCTCGCCGCAGAAATTTCCATTTAAATGGCCGCCTCGCCGTATTGTGGACATAATTTAAATAAAAGCAACGCAAATACACCTTGCGCTCGGCGCGTTGTGTAATGCTTGTGCACACACTTGCACTTGCACGCACACAGACACGGCGAACACGGTACCAAGCTCACCACGCATACATCTGGCAGAATTTACTAATGTGAAAATGGAAAAAAAAAAAATAAATAAAACTATCTATTAACGACCAATAAAAGAGCCAGTGATTTACGGCCCGTTCTGCATAAGTGTCTGCGAGTTTCATCCGTAATATTATTAACGGCCAATAAAACGGATTTATATCAATTACCGATACCAGCGGGATTAATAAATTTTCGGTCGGAATTACACGTGATAATATTTGGTTTAAGGCCAATAACAATAATTATCCGTAAAAAGAAAACTTTCACTCTTCCGACGACTTTCTAAGGAATCTTGGGATCATTTTCTCAGGCTTCCAATCTGGTGATATCGGGAATTTACATTAATCTCTCTTCAATCAATCGTCCGCCAACTGGTCGACGATGGTCAAGGCATTAACTTTATGATGATGCAACTTCGAGAACTTCCAAAGCAATCATTTACTTAAGTAATTATGTAATAAAATTCTTAAATCAAACTGTTTATGCAGATAACAAAACAAGTATTATTCTTCACCCTATATTAATATTCATTTCCATCAAGAGTGTAGCATCAACTTAAAAATATTTAACAATACTGTAGTTAAAGTTAAGAACGGTCGACTTCTTAAGAATATCAAAATATTCTTAAAGTTAAGTCTATGCACGTGAACGCCGATCTCAATTTTCAATTGTGAAAAGAGGAAACCGCGGTTTTCCGCCTGCGCACTGCATCCGCGTACTCGAATATCGAAACTGCCAATAAAAGGAAGTATCAGTTTCGATGATAGTGCAAAAATAATAACACACCAAAAAAACAACGGATGCGATTTTCTGGCCATACTCACAGTTAATTATTAATGTTTAATTAAGCACCGTCCCAATCATAGATACCTGTGGTTCATTGGACCGTAATTATCGTTTTCCTTGAATGATTAAGCCTTACCGTTAATCTTCAATTAATTATTTTCTTTAAAGCAATTATTTAATATCTGTATCATTTTATTTTTTGTCGTAAAAGACGTTTGCTACTTTTGGGTGGGTGTTGAGTGGCTAATATTTACAGAATAAGGCATGGCAGTGTTGTATATTGTGTGAGAAAGCCTTCCGGCCTTACTTAAATCAAGTAAGAAAATTGTTATTTAAATTGGTCGCACCTTGCGGTTTCAATATAAACTGCCAATCAATTTATTAGCGCATTTATGCACATACTATTAACTATATAACATAATAATTTTTAATTTAATAATAGATTTTGTTATGATGATTACGTTTTTCTTCTCTCTATGGGTGAGATAAACCATGAGTTAATATATTACCATAAAGATGCAATTCAAAACACAAAAAATATGTGTGTTATGAATTGCACCATTATGGTAATATCTTAACTGACGGTTTATCTAGAGACTTTAAAACTCGAATATATATTTGGGGTGTCCCACAGGTATCGATGATGTGGCCATAATGTTATATCGTTAGAATTGAAATTAAAACTTATATTAATGAATAGAATATTTTTTGATTCAGTTAGTGTTTTTGATTTATTTAATCAATTTGTACGTATTTCGGGTATCCCACGAGTATCGATGATGTGACCGCCGTAACGTTATATTTCAACAGTAATCGTCGGAATTTAAAGGTTTTTTATATTTAAATCACGGCTTGACGTTAGAACGATCCGAAGAATGCGAACTCTGCGTGCCGTCCTCCTGACTTCTTTCTGTTCTCCGTGTTATTCTTTCTTTTTTTATTCCAGCGCGACGAGTAACTCAGGTATTTATTGTTGCTGAGTCGTCGAAAAAACGAAAACTATCATAATCTATATAAGGATCGCATCTATGTCCCGCGTGCAATTACACGTGTCGTCATTGTTCCCGCGTTGGACCCGATCGTCTCTATCCCTTTGTTCTCCGTCCACACCACCACCACCACCACCGCTGCGCGTCTTCGTCTTCTTCTCCTTTTCTTCCTCTTCTTCTTTTTTTTTTTTGATCCGAGTCTGGTTACCAACGCGTACAGAGAGAAAGAAGAAACATATCTCGGTTTGTATCTGCGGAATGGCTCGGGCATCTCTTGCGGTTCTCATTATATTAATAGACCGTGTGTATCCGATACACATTGATTATATTCCCGGCCGGCTATCTCACCGCCGACATCTAGACGCGATGTATTATTTATCGTGGGGCTCATTTCCAATGAAAAGGGTAATTACCCTTTCTTGGGCCGGTCGGCATAAGCAGAACACAGTTACGGGTACGTGGAAATTAATTGCGTTTTCACGGAGAAAGCACATCTTTTCGCGACTACGCCAGCTGGTATTCCTCTCAAGTAGGGCACGGACTTGGTACCCCACAGGTTTCCACAATTGCTAATGGACTAGAACTGAAGATGCGCGATGACTCTTTGTGTAGCGCCATGAATAACGATCAAATAAATACATCTATAAGTTGTGATGATTACTAAATAACTCATTAGCTTATATATCTTGATCACGAACATAAAATTAACATCCTTTTTTTGTATGATATTGTATTTTTTATCCATATGACAAGCTCAAGCCAGTTGTATTTTTATTGTAAATATTTAATGGTAGCAATTTTTTTTTTTTTTGTTTATTCATTTTTCTGTTTTCAGTGCGCGCATGGCTCGGGATTTTTCGAACTGCAGGTCCTGGAGATGGCGAACCCTCTGGGTGAGCTGTCGAACGGAAACTGCTGCGGTGGTTCTGGGCGGTCGTCGATGCTGACGCGTTGCACCGCGCCCTGCAACACCTTCTTCAGGCTGTGCTTGAAGGAGTACCAGAGCAACGTGACCAGCACCGGGTCCTGTTCCTTCGGGAACACCTCCAGTCCCGTGCTGGGACGGGACACCTTCACCCTCGCCGATCCGGAACGGGGGAAGCTCGTCTTGCCATTCACCTTCAGATGGACGGTAAGTTTTTTTTTTTAATATCTTTGTGTAGAAAAGTAATCATTTTAAAAGAAAAGACTTGATGTATTAATTCGTATAGAAAATTTGTAGTTAAATAAGAAAACGCGACATGGGAAAAGTTCGCAAATGGTCCTAATTGGTCCTAATCAACGGTTGCTCCCAGCGCGGTTGGCACTCGTGTCCGTGCCAGTTAGCCGGGTCGTAGTGCAACTTAATTAAATACCATGCTAACTCTAAATGATCTCTTGTTCCACCGTAATTGATCGGCATCTTAACTGTATCCCTAATTACACAATAATAATTTCGAACGTTCAACTCTGTCCAAATAAAATTATATCTTCCATTCTTTTTTCCAAAATACCTTTCCAATTGTAATATTATTTTTTTATATGTATAAAAAAACCAGAGTCCGTCGTGCAGCACGGGAAACTTCCTAGGAATTTCTTGGTCTACGGATCCAGGTAATCGTACCGGGAGCGTTGACACTCCCGCGCACTCCATTACGGTAATTGAATCGTACTGCGTTGAAATTTCGATGCCCACGCAGCGAATTACAACCTCCGCAAACGTTCCGTTCCCAGAAGTACACACACACACCAATTCAGGTAGCTCGACGACGTAATCTTCGAGCCTTCGAAACACTCGATGTCAAAACATAATTTGTTGGAGTAGACTCCGACAATTTCGAAAGAGTTGTTATGCTTAAAATCTTCTAAAAGGAATCAACCATTTCTTTTCTCCTAAAGAAATCCAAAACAAAATCTTCAAGATGTTAACTGTTTAACAGAAATCCTCTATGGTTCTACTGGCTCTTATTGCTAATCGATAGTTCGTTTCCAAATCTTTGTTGTGTGCTAAAGATATTAAAAACGTTGAAATATTTATTGTCATTCGATTGTCACAACGAATTCAAATATTCTTAATGTTTTCTTTTTGGAAAATTAAAAGAATCTACTTTAATCAACTTCAGAATCATGTGGTGAATACCCTTAAATATCGATACTTGTTTTGCCACATTCTTGATGGAACCAAATTTTCATATTGGGAGAAGTAATACACTTGTTATGTTCCATATTTTTAACTTTGAGAATGATCCGTAAGGACCGAAACACGTGTCAGTTACCTGATAATAAACAAATGGAACATAACAAGTGTATTACCTCTCACCCTTAAATATCAACAATTTCTTTTCTTCTAAAGGTCTTACAATCCAAGCCGAAATCTTCAAGATGTTAACTTTTAAATATGAATCCTGGTCTTTATTACCAATCTGTAGTTCGTTGCGAAAACGAAATTGTGTACTACAAACATAACCAATCTTGAAATATCAATTGTCTTTTAATTGTCACAACGCATTAAAACTTTCACTTATTACTCTCAATATTAATTATTAAATTCCTATTGTTTGTTTTTGCAATTTAAAAGTGTGACAGTAAATAATCTACGTTTAACTTACAACAGAATCGTGTGGTATGGTTAAAGGAATTGGAGGGTGGGATAGTGGCCACCCACCCACCCTACATATACATTGGAACATAATTCAAAACACTGCCTTAAAACTCCTAAAACATCATCACGTAAATGTTCATATTTCTGGAAAATCAAAAGTGTATCAGTGGTGAAAGTAGCAATGTTTATGTAGGATAGGTGAATGGCCGCAAATCCACCCTCCAATCCATATAACTTTAACTAGTATTTTATAAATAGCGTACTCTTGACCTACCTTAATACATTTCGTATTGCCATAGCGTAACCCTGACCTACCTCAAAGTACTATGCATTGAAATAGTGTATTTTATACCTGCATAATAAACGCTGTCTTATTAAAGCGCAATCTTAACCTACCGCAAATATTATAAGATTGTGGTAGGTCATGAGTACGCTAGGATAATACAAAATTTATTAAGGTAGGTCAAGAGTACGCTAAGTTGATAAATAGATATGCTCTTAAGAAATTGTAGAATTATTTTGTATTATCAAGCTGTATTAAAAAAAAAAACAATTTCTGGAGAAGGTGGCGTTAGGCAGGGCATATATTATTATGATAGGTCAATAGTAAGCTAAGAAAAGAAGAACATCAAGATATTTAAAGTAGGTATCACGATGGTGGACATCCACCCAACATACATATTTATTGTTAACGGTGGAGGCTTCTACTTCGTTATACATTATTCTACACAAATAAAAAACTTTTTAACTTTGTTTGTATAACACTGACTTTATTGTGGAAACTATAGTCACTAAACAAAGTCAGTGTTATACAAACAAAGTTAAAAAGTTTTTTTTATTTATGATACATATTTATTGTAACAATTGTATCAAACCACTGCCTTGAACTTTCCTAAAATATCATTCTGTTCTATCAATGTGTTATACAGATTGGAGGGTGGGATAGTGGCCACCCACCCACCCTACATTTATATTGGCACACAAATCAAAACACTACTAGATATTTCTTCAAAACATCATCACCTAAATTGCTGATGTTTTAGGAAAACCAAACGAGTATTAGTGATTGGAGTAGTAATGTTTATGTTATGTAGGATGGGTGGCCTTAACCCACTCTCCAAATCATAGAATATAGTCCAATGTTTTATACGATAGTTTAATCCTGAACTTATACAGTTTTTATAAAATTTCTCAAAACATCATTACTTAAATTGCTGATGGTTTTGGAAAACGAAAATTTTCAAGATATCTAAGTGAGGGTACTGAATATGCTTTGTGAAAGTGTTTATTCGAATTCTATGATTAAAGTCATTAGAGGGTGGAAGAGGCACCCTACATTTATTTAGGAATATAGTTTCTAAATATTACCTTTAAATTCCTTAAAACTCACTCAAATGTTAAAAAAACAATTAAAGTAATAGTGATAATTAAAGGGCTGATACTAAACTCCTTAATCGTGTGGTGTGATAAAAGAACTGCAGGGTGGAATAGTGGACACCCACCCACCCTACATATATTCTGGAATATAATTCAAAACACTGTTTTAAAATTCCCCGAAACATCATCACTTAAATTGCTTGTTTTTGGGAAACTAAAACAGTGATAGTGGCTAAAGTAGCAGTGTATATGTAGGGTGGGTGGGTGGCCTCTAACCCACCCTTCAATCCATAAAACATAGACCACTATTTTATAGATGAATCCTGAAATTATACAGTTTTTTTTTATTTAGAATTGTCAAGATGTTCAAGTGAAAATGAGAAATATACTTTGCTATACTCTTGATTCATGAGCTATAATTAAGTAATTAGGGGCTGAAATAGCAATGTTTATGTAGGGTGGGTGGGTGGTCTCTGACCCACCCTCCAATCTGTTAAACTTAGAGCCCAATTATATGTATTAATTCTGAAAATATCTAACTCATCAATCAACATCTGAAAATATCTTTATATATTCTATCCTAATAAAAGTTTGCAAGATTTCTAAACACATTTTTAAAACTAAAATTTCTTGCTTAGAATATTTTTTTGTATTGCTCAATAAACTAATGACCCTACAGATTAAGGATATTTTAAAGATTAATCATAAAAATAGTGTTTTATGTTCTACAGATTGGAGGGTGGGTCAGAAGCCACCCATCCACCCTACATAAATATTGCTACTTCAGCCACTGTAACTGTTTTGGTTTCCCAAAAACATCAGCAATTTAGGTGATGACGTTTTTAAAAGATTTCAAGTAGTGTTTTGCTTTGTGTATCAATATAAATGTAGGGTGTGTGGGTGGCCACTATCCCACCCTCCAATCTGTAGAACGTAAAACACTATTTTAATGATTAATCCTTAACACATTCTTACTTAAACTACAACAGATGAACCAGGAGATTATAGTAAGTTATTTTTCTTAAAATTTTATCCAAAAATATCAGTAATTTATTGGAGTAAGTTGTAATTAAAGTACTATCACTTTCTTCACAAATTGTTTTTATTGACTAGATGTACATTTCGAACACGAAGTGTTTCTTATCAATAGTTAAATGTCATTTTTTAATGAACACTTCGTGTTAAAAATGTACATCTAGTCAATAAAAACAATTTGTGAAGAATGTGGTAATACTTTAATTACAATTTACTACATAATAATCTTCACGTAACTTAGAAAAATATATTTCTACAATTTATTGGAGCTTCAAATATCGCGACAAATTTAGATTTAATTTTTAGAAATTTAAAATTACCTTTAGATATCTTGAAAACCTTATAAAGACAGAATTTGTTAGGATATTGTTAGGATTCATCCATAAAATAGTGGCCTATGTTTTACAGCTTGGAGGGTTGGTTTGAGGCCACCCACCCACCCTACATAAACACTGCTATTTCATTCACGGTCACGGTTTTTTTTTTCAAAAACAACAGTAATTTAGGTGATGATGTTGTAGTTGTAAGTATGAAAGTGTTTGGATATTTTAAGGATTAATCATTAAAATAGTGTATTATGTTCTACAGATTGGAGGGTGGGATAGTGGCCACCCACCCACCCTACATAAATATTTGAAAACAAGTCAAAATACTACTTTAAAACTCTTTAATACATTATTACTTGAATTGATGATGTTTTAAGGAAACTAAAACAGTGACAGTGGCTGAAGTAGAAATGTTTATGTAGGATGGGTGGGTGTCCTCTGACCCACCCTCAAATATGTAAGATACAGAACACTATAAATATAGAACAAATAAAATAAAATTCATTAGAACATCTTCACTAAAATTGTTATTGTTTTTGGGATACTGAAACAGTGACAGTGAATGAAACATCAATGTTTATGTAGGGTGGGTGGGTGGCCTCTAACCCACCCTCCAGTCTGTAAAATATAGAACACTATTGTATTCGTTAATCCAAAAAATATAAACATGATAAGGCATTAAAATTTTGCCTCGAAGAAATTTTATTGTTTAAATATTAAAAATTTAAAATGATTTTCGGATAAATGCAAGGCCACAATAAAGCTTTACAGTTATAAAGAAAGTTTGTTTCAGAGCATATTAAATATAGTATATTTTAAACATTAGAAGATTAAATCTTCTTCGTTTCAACATTTAAAAAAGCCTTGATTTTTCGAAATTAAATCAAATTCGTTGGAATAACGTCACTAAATTTGCTGATGTTTTTGGGATACTAAAACAGTGTCAGTGGATGAAGTTTCAATGTTTATGTAGGGTGGGTGGGTGGCCTCTAACCCACCCTTCAATCTGTAAAACATAGGACACTATTTTATGGACGAATCCTAACAATATCTTAACATATTCTGCCTTTAGAAAGTTGCCAAGATGTTGTATCTTTGAATTTCCAAAAATCAAAAACCAAAACTTTATAGATTTTGGAGCTTAAAATCCAATCAAGTGCTAATGATTTTGGATAAAATTTTAATAAAGATGATAGGAATACACTTAAAGTACTCTCCTAAATCATCTCTTGATATTTTTAGGATTTATCATTGAAATAGTAAAATATGTTCTACAGATTGGAGGGTGGAATAGTGGCCACCCACCCACCCTACATAAATATTTTAACACAATTCGAAACACTGCTTTTAATCTCTTTAATGCATTATTGCTTAAGTTGATGATGGAAACTAAAACAGTGACAGTGGCTGATGTACCAATGTTTATGTAGAGTGGGTGGATGGCCTCTGTCCCACCCTCCAATCTGAAAAATATAGGCGACTATTTTATTGATTAATTGTAAATTGTAAAAATATCCCAACATAATAAGGCTATAAAATTGTGAAAAGATGTTCCAAAGAAATTTTATTATTAAAATTTTTAAAACTTAAAAATTTCAATTGATTTTCGGACTAATGCAAGGTCATAATAAATAAACCTTTACAGTTATAAAGAAAGAAGATTGTTTTTAGGGCATATATTTCAAATATTAGAAGATCAAATCTTCTTCGTTTCAACATTTAAAAAAGCCTCGATTTTTCGAAATTAAATAAAATTCATCGTCACTAAATTTGCTAGTGTTTTTGGGAAACTAAAACAGTGACAGTGGATAAAATATCAATGTATATGTAGGGTGGGTGGGTGGCCTCTAAGCCACCCTCTAATCTGTAAAACATAAGCCACTATTTTACGAATAAAACCTAATAATATCCTAACATATTCTGTCTTTATAAAGTTGTCATGACGACTAAACGTATCTTTAAAATTCCAAAATTTAAACCAAAAATGTGGAGATATTTCAAGCTACAATCAATTGCTGAAGTTTTTGGATAAAATTTTAACATTTTAAGATAACATGAATACACTTAAAGTAATCCCCTGAATCATCCCTTGTAATTTAATTAAGAATGTGTTACGATATTTTAAGGAACAATCATAAAATAGTGGATTATGATCTTCAGATTGAAGGGTGGGATAGAGGCCACCCACCCACCCTACATAAATATTTAAACACAAATCAAAACACTGCTTTAAAACTCTTTAATACATTATCACTTAAATTGATGATGTTTTAAGGAAACTAAAACAGTGTCAGTGGCTGAAGTACCAATGTTTATGTAGGGTGGGTGGGTGGCCTCTGTCCCACCCTGTAATCTGTAAAACATAGGCCACTATGTTATTGATTAATTCTAAAAATGTCTCAAAGAAATTTTATCTTTAAAATTTTCAAATCTTAAAAGTTAAAATTGATTTTTGGATTAATGCAAGGCCAAAATATATGAATCCTTACAGTTTTAAAAGAAGACAGGGTTTTAGGGTATAGTAATCAGAGTATATTTCAAACATTATAAGATGAAATCTTCTTCCTTTGAAAATTTAGAAAAGGCTGATTTTTCGAAATTAAATAAAATTCGTTAGAACATAACCACTAAATTTGCTAATGTTTTTGGGAAACTGAAACAGTGACAGCGGATGAAATATTTATGTATATGTAGGGTGGGTGGGTGGCCTCTAACCCACCTTCCAATCTGTAAAACATAAGCCACTATTTTGTGGATGAATCCAAACAATATCCTAAGATATTGTGTTTTAATAAAGTTGTCAAGATGCCTAAACGTATCTTTAAATTGTTAGAAAATAAAACTAAAAATGTCAAGATTATTTAAGCTCCAATCAATTGCTGATGTTTTTGGATAAAATGTTAACAAAAATAACAGGAATACACTTAAACTAATCCCCTGAATCATAGGTTCTAATTTAAGTGAAATATGTTCTACCGATTGGAGGGTGGGATAGTGGCCACCCACCCACCCTACATAAATATTTGAAAACAATTCAAAACACTACTTTAAAACTCTTAAATACATCATTACTTAAATTGATGATGTTTTAAGGAAACTAAAACAGTGTCAGTGGCTGAAGTGCCAATGTTTATGTAGGGTGGGTGGGTGGCCTCTGTCCCACCCTGCAATCTGTAAAACATAGGCCACTATTTTATTGATTAATTCTAAAAATATCATAATAAGACTTTATAATTTTGGCAGGATGTCTCAGAAATTTTATCTTTAAAATTTTCAAATCTTAAAAGTTAAAATTGATTTTTGGATTAATGCAAGGCCACAATATATGAATCTTTACAGTTTTAAAAGAAGACAAGGTTTTAGGGTATAGTAATCAGGGTATATTTCAAACATTAGAAGATGAAATCTTCTTCTTTTCAACATTTAAAAGAGCCTCGATTTTTCGAAATTAAATCAAATTCATCGTCACTAAATTTGCTAGTGTTTTTGGGAAACTAAAACAGTGACTGTGGATAAAATATCAATGTATATGTAGGGTGGGTGGGTGGCCTCTAACCCACCCTCCAATCTGTAAAACATAAGCCACTATTTTGTGGATGAATCCAAACAATATCCTAAGATATTCTGTTTTAATAAAGTTGTCAAGATGCCTAAATGTATCTTTAAATTTTTAGAAATTAAAAACTAAAAATTTCGAGATATTTTAAGCTTTAAGGAATTGTTAATGTGTTTGAATACAATTTGAACAACGGTAACAGGAATACACTTAAAGTAATCTTCTGAATTATCTGTTGTAGTTTAAATAAAAATGTCTTAGGATGTTTTAAGGATTAATCATTGAAATAGTGAAATATGTTCTACAGATTGGAGGGTGGGATAGTGGCCACCTACCCACCCTACATAAATATTTGAAAACAATTCAAAACACTACTTTAAAACTCTTAAATTCAACATTACTTAAATTGATGATGTTTTAAGGAATCTAAAACAGTGACAGTGGCTGAAGTGCCAATGTTTATGTAGGGTGGGTGGGTGGCCTCTGACCCACCCTCGAATCTGTAAAACATAGATCACTATTTTGTGGATTCATTTTGAAAATATGTCAACACTTTCGGAATTTATAAGATCAAGATTTGTCAACATATATATATTTTTATTATTTTCTGGAACTTAAAGCTTCTGATTTAATTTTGGACTGACATAAAAAATATTAGATAAAACTTGAAAAGTATCAAATCACTTTTATAACCTTGTTTCACCTTGCTTTTTTTCATAATTCTCAAGTTCCTGAATGTTTGAAAACTATACTTTATTAAGTTCTTGAGTTCTATCAAAATTCTGACTGGATTACTCTTCAAAAATCACTGAGCTTTACGAAAGCCCTGTCTGCTTCTAAACATTTCATGGATTAAGATTTCTTTAATCGTTTCACATAAAAACCACGTTTAGATTTTTCAAGAATAGTTTTTTTTAGGAATATACTTTTTAAAAACTCTTTCAGATGAAAATGATAAAATGAAAAGGCTTTGACTACAAAATCCACACCTATTTGTTGGTTTCAGATCAAAAAAACATTGATTTTGCAAGATTGCTCAATTTTCAGGAATATTGTCAAAAATGTGCTCTGATTGTATCCAAACATCACATAGTATTGTGCTTTTTGGGGGTTTTATCTTAATGTGGTTATAAAGCCAAATCTTCTTTGATCGCTTCTGATAAAACAATGAATACATTTTCAAGATTAGTAATTTTTTTGAATGTTTTCAGTGAATTTTGACTGTATTACTTTTGAAAATCTGCAAAAGCTCTAAAAAAATTTTAACTATAAAGACTAAGTCTTCTTTGATCGTTTAAGATAAGAAAAACGTATTGAATTTCCAAAATTTCATTGGATTAAGAGAATTACTTTTCCAAAGTTATAAAAGTTAAGGAAGCTCTGAGAAAAATCTAATTTTATCGAAAATGATAGATTTATTTAAAAAATAATGCTTCAGTAAATTTCTGAATGCAACTTAATTTTGAGGGGGTTGAAGAAGCTCTGAGAAAACTCTAATTTGATCAAATACTTCACAGAACCACTCTTTTATAAGGGATTTATCTAAAATATGCAATCAATTTTTGAGAGAGTTTCAAATTCTCTGTGAAAACTCTAATTGCATCCAAATTGTTTACAGAATGATATTTCTATGATAGTTTATTAGGATTACAAAGGTGTTTCATAGGAGATATTGGTAGTTATAACCATTAAGATTACGGAATTTGTGGTGATAATTTTTGAAAATGTCCATGTAGAATTTCTTGACAACTAATTATACAAGCCAGTATTACGGTTGCGGCCGTTATTACGTGTTGTAAACATGGTAAGTGTTTATAATTATAGAAATTATTTTGAATAATATATAGTATCAACGTATGGGAATACAAGCATCCAATTTAATAATTGATTAGAATTAATTGGTGTAATGTAGTTTGATCGGCGGTATTAATTCCGATATTTTTACGAAGACGCGGCAATTCCCACAGAAAACGTCCTGTCCGTAATGTGAGAACTCGCGGGGACCGTCCCAATTACCGAGCCCCGAGTTACATCCGATCCCTTCGAGTTCCTTCAACCTTCCTGCACAAGAACTAAATGGCTCCCGGTTTGTATGTGTGTGAAATGAAAAGTTATCTCCGCATTATGGTAGATTTAATCCGATCTAATTTATTCCAAAACCGGATTGACTTCCGACTGAGATCCCAATGCGATATAACCTAACGACGGTACTAAATCGATCTAAGTAGACTGGTACACGCACTTAGACTACTTAGAGCGGTACTCGGAATGTATTTATTGGAGCTATTGCATTGTCTTCCTTGTTAACTGAAATGTTACCTGAATTATTCCTTGTGCCAGATTAATAGGCTTCGATGTTCAATGGGATCTTTCTCTCTCGGCGGTGATCAGTGTCTCGGGCCGGGGAATTTTATGGGAAATCTCTATTATTATTTCACGTAATGCTCTTGTAATTGTGCTTCTTTGCTGGAGGAGGAAGAGAGGCAGGCGAGAGCCGCCTCTCTTATTAGATCGATCCAGTGATAAATTCGAAAAAGTCGAATATAAATTTCTACCGAGAACGGTAACGATCCTCGTTAGTCGCACAATTGCTTTAACCTATTTCTACACTTTCCGTACTTATTGGTATTAATGATTGGTGTTGTATGAACAAGAAGTTTATTATTTTAACGGGACACCCTTGTGCTCAGAGGGTCCCAAAAGTTGAAATAATGAAAAGGAAACATTATTTTTTTTTTATTATACCTGGCCTTCGGTTTCAGCTCTAACGCGTAAACCTGTTTCGTAATAAGAGAACTTATCACATCATTACCGGTGGCCCTCGCCTCACCTTCTTCCCTCTTCTTCTTCTACACCCCGGACTTGGTGTGCACGAAAAGAGCGCGTCCGAGAGAGGGGACGAGGAGGACGAAAATATTTCGAGCTCTCCAAACTGGTTACCGGAGCGCGAAAGGGACGACCTGCGAAGGGGGGAGGGGAGGGGCGGTAAGGCCCCGCCGCGCATGACCCCTCGCCGGCCGCGGTGCCCTTACCCGACTGACCGAACGTCTTCGCGCCGCGCGTAGAAAGAAACGAAGAAGAAGAAGAAATAAACGAGGGACACCAGAGACGTTTCAGATTCATCACCCGACTTACGATTCGTTACGTAAACACGGGATTTTTGACAGCTGTCATAAAGTGAGGTTAGAGTCGTTTGTTTTCGTGGATGACGTATTGGACGTGCGCGTTTCTTTCGGGTAATCTATGTAACACGAGTATTAGTTCTTGACATTGGTGAACATACGCTGGGATCTTAGATAGTGTGTTTGGATTTCAATTGTTTTTACAAACTAAAACATAATTTAATTAATTTGGTCACTATTGATGGTTTGAGTTTAGTTAAAGTGTCTGAACACTCACTTTTATTTTCATAATTTAAGATGCTTGTGTACTAGGATTTATGTGTTAAGAAAACGCCAATATGAATCAAATAGTTTCAGTAGAATGAACTGAAGTTATTTTTTATTTAGAGGATAAGATCGTAGAGCTTTTAATAGTTTTCAGTCTTTATTCTATTAAGCTTTAAAAAATTGTTAACGGTGGAGGCTTCTACTTCGTTATACATTATTCATCACAAATATTTGTTTAAAAAATTGGTTTTTGGTATACAAAAAGCGTTCTAAAAAATTGAAAGTGAGTTTTTGGGTTGAGAGCTTATGAAATGCATCAAGTATCTTCAGAAGAGATATTTTAGATTTAGAGATAAACTCTATACTTTTATAAGATTCTTAAGGTGTCTTCGGCAGAGATATGTCCAATAGTTCAAATCTTAAGAATCCTTTGCAGAAATATGTCCAAGAATTCATCGTTATGTGTTGCATCAAATTATAGGAGAGAGTAGCTTAATGGTCATCAGTTTAAGTATCAAAAACATGTAGTCTTTAGTTTCAAAAGTTAATTCTTCAGAAAAGTTTTGTTATGTATCTAACAAAAAGAAATGGGCCTTCTAATTTTTGGATTCATCAATCATGTTCATCAAAGATAAGTCCAGTTTTTTATTAGATGTACTATACGTTTTTTTTTTCGATTTCCAGCAGAAATATAATTTTGATTAAGAATTACCTAAAGGAGTTATCTAGTTTTTTTTTATCACACGTCCATTCACTATTTTTTGTAGTGCAAAAATTAACAACGTAATAAATCACAGCAACGCATTGACCTAGCACTAAATGCGTGGTGATTAATAATACCTTGGACCTTCAAAAATAGAAAAGAAAGAGACCAGAATTGTTAATTTCGCCGCGACCTTGCACCGGTCGAGATTTACGCGTTTCGAAAACGAAACCGAATTACGTGTGCCTGTTTATGCGGAAAACTGGAAATTCTAGGCAACAAATCAACCAAAAGTTCAAGTGCAACACAAAACGGAGCACTCGTATCACGTGGACGTTTATTGGGAACTAGTCTGTGGGTTTTTTACATTTCGTTTAATTTGATTACGGAATATAAATTTTAGATCGCTAATAAACATTTCTGCAAGCATTTCACTTCTTCGCATACTATGTTGCGTTGACCAGTCATGTTTCTCCTTCGCTAAAAATGTCCAAGCGATAAAATTACACGATAAGATTTCTGTCAGGTGTGAAATAATCGGGTGTTAACACAGTACTGCGATGTGTCTTATCACGCCTTGTGGAGGAGATAAAGTGAAACGGTATCGCGACGGAGAAAAGTGATTTTAGTGCATGTGCATGTGCACGGGACGGATGATGGAGTGGAAACGTGCACTGCCGGTGTGTATTTGCGGTCCGGCGGTGGCAGCGCGGTACCCTGCGGAATACCAATGAGCGCGCTCGCCTCGCCGTTTTCCCACGGTGACCGACTCACTCATGATGTCATCCATTCAGGCCGAGCCGCGACTCTCTCACCTCGCAATTCGCGACTCTAGATCCTAAATCAGCATTATTATCGTATGACACAAACGGACGATCGTTCAGGCTGACGGCCGGCTTACGCTTCTTTTGAGACGACGCAACGGGCGCACCGCGGACAAGGTTAATGTCTTCAGTGGCCGGCGATTCCCATTAAACTCCAGCCTCGGTATTGTGATCGTAGCACTGGCTAGTTTCGCAGTGCGGGCACGTATACCCGGTCGCCCCTTTTTTATATTCCCATCGCCATTTTCGTGGGGGAATCATAACATCTCCATTCAATCGTGCACACGTCTTCAACCGTTCACGACAAATTGCTTTTATTCGTTTCGCTATGTCCCTTCATTCACAATTCACCAATAGACGATTCAGTAATAACACTGAGGGTACAAAGCAAACATTTACATAAGTCAACATTTTTGGTTTTTGATACTACCAGCTTGTCCAACATTTAAACAAAACATTTCAAAACGTTACAAAGTTGTGTAATAAATAAGGGATTTAATTACGAATAGTAAAATTCAGTCCCAATCACAAAAGCTTCATAAATACCCCATTGAATTTCTTGGATAACTTCCTCATTTATCACTTGGTGAAACTATTACTAATTTAAACCTTCATACCCTATAGAATCCAAAAATTTAAAAACATTCTCCTAATATTATACATTAATATCCATTAAAGAAAAAAATCCTTCGCGTAGTTTTTTAGTTAAGTCAAATTTTACAAACAAAAATATTCCGCATAATTTAAAACGAGAAGCTCGAACGTTTCATGTAAGACCTACTCACTACACGTATCTTCAAATCTCTACATCTGATGGATTGTAAACTCCGCAATCTCTTCAACCGCCAATTTCACGCACCGTTCACATGGACAACAACAAAAAAATAAATGCAAGGCAATTAGCAGCGGATTCTCCTCATCACATCGGATTACTGATTTGCATAAAAATCAGCATACGCAGACCGCGCACAAAGTGCACCATCATTACGCCAAAGTGATGCATTTACCGAGGGGAGGCTACTCATTCAAAACTTGATCCCTACATGAATAATTTATCAAAGAATCAAAAATGTAATATTCTACATTAAAATAAAAACAAGTTTCCAAAAAGTTGAGTGTACTCATAATATAGTTGATGATTCGATTGTTGATTAAAACACTTGGTATTATTTTACTCCGACTAGTTTCACCATGTTTTACTTTTACCATGGGTCAAGTGAGAAATTAATTTATCGTATAGTTGAGCTACCTTCATGATGGAACCAGATTTGTAATTTTCTTGAAGCCAAAAACAACTTTCTGGTTATCACCCTTTTATCTACCTCGCCCAAAATTACCTTCCAACTTTAGAATCTTCTTTTTTTTGATGATACCAATTAAACTAGTAGCAGGCGGTAGTAAATCGCGGGCGTAATCAAACACAAAAAAAAAGAAACGAAAGAGAGGAAGAAGCCAACGAAGCATTATCTTCGGTTTAGTGTTGTGTGAACATTCTCAATTAAGAGCCGACGTTGGTCGCATGTCGTTGTCGGAGCGGAACCGACAATGCGCTAATTAATTATATTCATGTACACTCATCCTATTTACATACGTACACCTCATCCCGACTAAATGCCCATAATACCGAACTCATTACGGCCTGTTCGCATTCTCCGCGCAATTAAAATGTATACGCGCATTCCAAAATAATAAAAAATTGCCCACGATAATTGTGGTCTTGATGTTCAACGATTTTTCTCCCTATTCATTAAGCTTAATTATCCAATTAGGTTTCTATGGTGGTTTATATTTATTTATACTTTAAATCAGGTTCCAAAAATTTTGGCAATGTTCTCATCGACTATTTCGATTTGATTCTTATATCCACCTCCTTAAACTTTTAGAGTTTAGTAAAAACTAAGTGACTTTATCAAGTTACTAAATGTAAAAGTTTCATAGTAATTATTTTATTATTTTTGGCGTTATGATGGTTTACTTTTATCTCTACTTTTAGGAAGTTCCAAAAATTTTGGCAATGTTCTCATCAACTATTTCGAATAGATTTTTATATCTACCTCCTTAAATCTAACTTTTAGAGTTTAGTAAAGACTAAATGACTTTATCAAATCCCTAAATGTTAAAGTTTCATTGTAATTATTTTATTATTTTTGGTGTTATGATGGTTTATTTTTATCTCTATTTTTTAGAAAGTTCCAAAAATTTTGGCAATGTTCTCATCAACTATTTCGAATAGATTTTTATATCTACCTCCTTAGATCTGATTAAAAGGAAAGTAAATAATTTAGTGAAAGATAAATCACCTAATTGTGGAATTTTGATAGTAATTATTTGGTTATTTTTTGCTTTATGACGGTTTACATTTATCTATACTTTTTAGGAAGTTGCAAAAATTTTGGCAATGTTCTCATCAATTATTTTGGATACCTCATTTATATATCTGTCATTCGGTGAATAAAAATAAGCAATTTAGTAAAAGCTAAAAATACTTTATCAATTTCCAAAACAGCTTTACGTACAAAATTTTAAAAAATGTTTGTTAGATGTTTGTAACAATCTTGAAATTCTTGAAAGTCTTAAATTTTCCTCTATTGAGCTGAAAATCTACCAATCAAAAATATTTTACTACTGTTTTTAAAGAGAATAATTTATTATTAACTAAATATCTTATTGGTAAACTAAAAAACCAGATTTTCTTAAACTCTTGTCAAAAATATTTTCATTTAATTTTTCTCTATCGTTCCTTAACAACTTTCCGCACTTTCCCGAAAGCGTAACTACTTTTAAAAATAATCGTTCGGGAAGGGATTAAAACAGTAATCTAGATATTCTGAAAATTTTTGAATTGGAGGGTGAGATAGAGGCCACCCACCCTAAATAAGCATTTATACTTCAATCACTGTCTCTTCTTGAATTTTTAAAGAATCACAGAAATGTATTTGATGGTGTGTTGCAGAATTTAAAAGTGTGTTTGTAGATTGAATTTCAATGTATATGTAGGGTGGGTGGGTGGCCTCTATCCCACCCTCCAATTATTTTAACATTAGCGAGAGTTTCTTGAAAGAAAAACTAATCGTTGAAACTATTATATATAAGTAATATATTAAATATTAATAGCTTTATATGTAGGAAAATTTTCATTTTGTGAGTATTTAAATTGGAGGGTATGATAGAGGCCACCCACCCACCCTACATATGCATTTATATTTCAATCGCTTCTTATACTTTTATTTAAAAACAAACACGACAGTGTAACTGATGTCGACATTGAATAATTAAAAAGTAGATCAGTGGATTAAGTTTTTATGTATATGTAGGGTGGGTGGGTGGCCTCTATCCCACCCTCCAATTATTTTAACATCAGCGACAGTTCCTTAAAAAATAATTGCATTACTAAAACCATGTGCATCTAATAAATACTATATTAATCGTGTTATCCTTTCATTCGGCAAAACTCTCATGTACTGTTGTGAATTGTATGGTGGGATAGAGGACACCCACCCACCCTACATACGTATTTAATCATCTAATCACTGTCTCTTCTTAAATTTCATAAGAAATACAGTTGTGTAATTGTTTGCGATATTACAGAAATTATAAGTAGGTTTTGATGTTAAATTTCAGAATATATATAGGATGGGTGGGTGTCCACTATCACATTCTTCAGTTCAAAACTTTACACGGAAAATTTTCTGAATATCTGCTCAGAAAGAAAAGAACTAATATTGTACAAGTTGTGACGATGTAATTTATTTTTCGAGCAACTCTCGCTAATGCTAAAATAATTATAGGGTGGGATAGAGGCCACCCACCCACCCTACATATGCATTTGTACTTAAATCATTGTTTCTCCTTTTATTAAAAAAACACAACTGTGTAACTGATGTCTGTATTGAATAATTAAAAAGTAAATTAGCAGATTAAGTTTTTATGTATATGTAGGGTGGGTGGGTGGCCTCTATCTACCCTCCAATTATTTTAACATTAGCGAGAGTTTCTCAAAAAAGTAATTACATTACTGAAACTACGTGGATCTAATATATACAGTATTTATCGCTTTATTCTTCAATGCAGCAAAACTCTTATTTGAGGTTGTGAATTGTAGGGTGGGATAGAGGCCACCCACCCGCCCTACATATGTATTTAATCATCTAATCACTGTCTATTCTTAAATTTCATAAGAAATACAGTTGTGTAATTGTGTGCGATATTACAGAAATTATAAGTAGGTTTTAATGTTAAATTTCAGAATATATGTAGGGTGGGTGGGTGTCCACTATCACATTCTTCAGTTAAAAACTTTACACGAGGAATTTTCTGAATATCTGCTCAAAAAGAAAAAACTAATATTTTACAAGTTGGGACGATGTAATTTATTTTTGGAGCAACTCTCGCTAATGTTAAAATAATTGTAGGGTGGGACAGAGGCCACCCACCCTCCCTACATATGCATATGTACTTCAATCACTGTTTCTTCTTTTATTAAAAAAAACACAATAGTGTAACTGATGTCTGTATTGAATAATTAAAAAGTAAATTAGCAGATTAAGTTTTTATGTATATGTAGGGTGGGTGGGTGGCCTCTATCTCACCCTCCAATTATTTTAATATCAGCGACAGTTCCTTAAAAAATAATTGCATTACTAAAACAAAGTGCATCTAATAAATACTATATTAATCGTTTTATCCTTCCATTCATCAAAACTCTCATGTGTGGTTGTGAATTGTAGGATGGGATAGAGGCCACCCACCCACCCTACGTTTGTATTTAGTCATCTAATCACTGTCTATTCTTAAATTTCATAAGAAATACAGTTGTGTAATTGTGTGCTATATTACAGAAATTATAAGTAGGTTTTGATGTTAAATTTCAGACTATACGTAGGGTGGGTGGGTGTCCACTACCACATTCTTCAGTTCAAAACTTTACACGGGAAATTTTTTGAATATCTGCTCAAAAAGAAAAGAACTAATATTGTACAAGTTGTGATGATGTAATTTTATTTTTCGAGCAACCTTCGCTATTGTTCAAAGAATTGGAGGGTGGGATAGAGGCCACCCACCCACCTTACATATGGATTGGAATTTAAACTACAATTATGCTTCAATAATTATCAATACCACCAAGAATTACACTGGTGTGTTTTATTTGAAATTGAAGTTGAGTTAGTGAGTAAAGTGTGATTTTAGATGTAGGATGGGTGGGTGGCCTCTATCACAACCTCCACTTCAAACATTACATGGGATTTTTTCTGAATATCTCCTCAGAAAGAAAAAAAAAACTAATATTGAAATGTTGCGACGATGTAATTTTTTTTCGAGCAATTCTCGCTAATGTTCAAAGAATTGTAGGGTGGGAAAGAGGCCACCCATCTACCCTACATATACATTGGAATTTAAACTACAAATATACTTTAATAATTAATAATATTACTAACAGTTACACTAATGTGTTTCATTTGAAATTATAGTTGAGATAGTGAGTAAAGTATGATTGTATATGTGGGGTGGGTGAGTGGTCTCTATGTCATTCTCCAATTCAAATTCTTAAACGAAAATTTTGGGTGGAAGCACATCCACCCACCCTACATCTACATTCATAATTTACTAAAAAACTCAACTTCAATTTTAAATGAAACACATCAGTGTAACTATTGGTGGTATTGATAGTTATTAAAGCAGATTTGTAGCTTAAAATCCAATATATATGTAGGGTGGGTGGGTGGCCTCTATCCCACCCTCCAATTATTTTAACATTAGCCAGAATTTCTTGAAAAATAAAATTACATCGTCGCAAAATGTAAAATATTAGTTATTTTCTAGGCAATTTCAATCAGATTTGAGGCTTAAACTCCATATATGTAGGGTGGGTGGGTGGCCTCTATCCCACCCTCCAATTATTTGAACATTAGCACTTTATAATTAAAAACCAATTCAACATCTTACGCGGACATTATTCTAAGCCATAACTGTACATGTTGCGACGATGTAATTTTGTTTCTTGAGCAACTCTCGCTAATGATTAAATAATTGGTGGGTGGTATAGTGGCCACCCACCCACCCTACAAATACATTGGAATTTAAGCCACAAATCTGCTTGAATAATTATTAATACCACCAACAGTTACACTGATGTGTTTCATTGGAAACTAGAGTTGAGTTAGTGAGTAAAGTACGATTTCACATGTAGGGTTGGTTCAACGAGAATTTTTGTGGAAGGACACCCACCCACTCTACATATACATTCATACTATAGTCACTATTTCAACTTTAATTTTAAATGAAAGGCATCAGTATAAATGTCGGTGTTATTGATAACTATTAAAGCAGATCTGTACCTTAAATTCCAATGTATATGTAGGGTGGGTGGGTGGCCACTATCCCACCCTCCAATTATTTGAACATTAGCAAGAGTTGCTCGAAAAATCAAAATAAAATCAGTTACACTGATGTGTTTCATTTGAAATTAAAGTTGAGTTAGTGTGTAAAGTGTGATTGTATATGTAGGATGGGTGGGTGGCTTCTATCACTTTAACTACTTTGAAACTGAACATGGGATTTTTCCTGAATATCTGTTCAGATAGAAAAAGAAACTAATATTGTATATGTTGCGATGATGTAATTTTGTTTTTCGACAAACTCTCGCTAATTTTCAAAGAATTGGAGGGTGGTATAGAGGCCACCCACCCACCCTACATATACATTTGAATGTAAGCCACAAATCTGCTTTAAAATTATCAATACCATTAATAGTTAGACTTACGTGTTTGATTTGAAATTAAAATTGAGTTAGTGAGTAAAGTGTGAATGCATATGTAGGGTGGGTGGGAGGCCTCTATGGAATCTTCCAATTCAAAACCCTAAACGAGAATTTTGGACGGAAGGACACCCACCCACCCTACATACACATTCATACTCTACTCACTATATCAACTATAATTTCAAATGAAACACATCAGTGTAACTGTTGGTGGTAGTGATAATTATTAAAGCAGATTTGTACCTTAAATTCCAATGTATATGTAGGGTGGGTGGGTGGCCTCTATCCCACCCTTCAATTATTTGAACATTAGCGAGAATTTCTCGAAAAATAAAATTACATCGTCACAACATGTATAATATTAGTTCTTTTCTAGGCAATGTTTATATAATTGGAAGGTTGGATAGAAGACAACCACCCACCCTACATATACATTGGAATTTAAGCCACAAATCTTCTTGAATAATTATTAATACCACTAACAGTTACTCTGATGTGTTTCATTTGAAATTAAAGTTGCGTTAATTAGTAAAGTATGAACATTTGCATAGGGTGGGTGGGTGTCTTTTATAACATCCTCCAAATCAAAACTAGAAACGAACATTTTGGGCGGTAGGACACCCACCCACCCTACATACACATTCATACTCTACTCACTATCTCAACTGTAATTTCAAATGAGACACATCAGTGTAACCGTTGGTGGAATTGATAATTATTGAAGCAGATTTGTAGCTTAAATTCCAATGTATATGTAGAGTAGGTGGGTGGCCTCTAACATACCTTCCAATCAAAACACACGCACGAGTTTAACTGAATACAGTTTTCATTACAAGAAACCTCATTTTTAATATTTTCATTCTCGCAAACCCAATTTTTCCTTATAAAATCTTTATATATGGTCGAAGAAACTGTAGGGTAGGACAGTGATCACCCTACATATACATTAAAAACATAAACCTAAAACCCTACATTCCAATTTTTAACTTTTAAATACTCATTCTAATAGTATTATCGTTTTCAGGAAACAAACTGTATATCGGTGATTGAAGTTCATAAATATATGTAGGGTGGATGGGTGGCCTCTAACACACCCTCCAATCACAACATACGCACAAGATTTGCAGAATAAATCCTTAAATATAAGAAAAAGCATTTTTTTTTTGGTAAAAATATATACGATTTTCAAATCACTTCACTTTATTAAAAAATAAAAGATACTGAAGATATCTATATGAATCCTATATATCAATTGAAATAATAACCACCCACCCAAACTATTAACACATATAAATTTAACTTTGATTTTAATCATTAACCACAGTAATCTAACATAGTTACGAGATGTGATGAAGCAAAAAGCCGAATAAATCGGTCTGGTATGCCGATAGTATCCATGATTAGTTCACGATTACGCATTACATCCGAACACCTGATATTTCCATAATACGCTAAACAGTTACCTTAATTAAATATGTATAAGTCGCACCTAGTAATCTGTGGGAATATGTTTGTTTACGAAAAAAAAAAAAAAGAAAGGAAGACAACGACGTCGACGACCGTCGCTAATTAAATAATTAATAAGTTTACAAACGAGTATATTTAATATATGCAGGCGATGCAAGGCGCATCTCTCTCCACCTCTTATCTCTCCTCCTCAATGGCCGGCGGGCGAAGAAGAGGTCCCGATGTGACTCACTAACCGATTCAATAATACCGGCTAGAGAGAAACCTGTTCTAACAGTTTCCACACATTTTTCCTACTAATAAACGCATTATAATAGTTAATGGTCCCGCTCTCTCGGGGGGTCAACAAACAACCTCAAAATAGGTCCGACGCGGCGTCCATTAATAACCTTACTATACAATTTTTTATTCCTCTCCTCTTAAGTAATAAATATGCGCCGAAACTGGTAAATATTTATGTATTCTTTTCATCCCGTGAAATTAATTGGGAGGAAGTAAATTGGGAACTATTATCGTTACCTGTGGGATACCGGTGCGTGCTTATATCTAAAGTGTATCACCTAGAGAGTAATAATTTCATATTAAACTCAATTATCGTTAACAGCGGGATACCAGAGAGGGTACACTGAGTATGTTTTATAATAAGAAAATAATGATTCATTTGTTTGATTAAAATTATTAACCTAACAATAAGTATTAAATTATTAATTAATGATGGATTACTTTGATTACACTAACAATAAGTTGTTACCCTTAGTAGTTTTCAAAAAACCAAGTATCTTTTATTTTATTTCTCAACTTACTTTGTAAAGAATCTTCTCTATGAAAAGTTTGGAAATTTAAAATTTATTGAGATAATATGTGTTTTGTTTTCACTACATTTGTTTTGTTTTCATTGCAACCCCTTATATTTTCTGTTGTTTGTTGTGCGGAAGTTGCCGAAAATTCTCACAGCGAAATGTTGGCGGGGCGGATATTGTCAATATCCTGCGGGAGCAGAACCGGCGGCGCGATCGTTTTTTGTTTTCCGTCGGCGGCGGGCGCGTGGGTGACGACGACGGTGATGGAAAAACAACACAAAATCGCGAGCGCTGTTGTGTGTGCATGTTCGAACCGGTCGCGACTCGTTTCGCTGTCCCGTCCGCAGATATCGGTACCTCACCGAGTACCAACATGTGCGTCCCATGCATGTGCATTCTTGATATCGTGTTCTACAGTTTTTTTTATTTCTTCGCCGTACCAGCGAAGACTGCATTTCTTCTAAAGAATCCACACACACACACAAAAATACTAATAATTTTAGGATAATCCACAATTCTTATTGTTTTGTGTGGAGTATATTACAGCCAAAAAAAATTGTAATCGTATTTTTCTGGTTTGGGACCCAGTGTGGAAACTTGTGGTTCCCGTAAATTACACGCGAGCATTTTATTGCCCTCCCGCCCAGGTTAATTATACATTTAGGAACGAGTGAATTTATCTCCTCGCTACCAAAGTGCGTATAATCAGACACCTGCGCCTCAATCACTGAAATATGGAAGCTGAAACGTATTGATCTTCGCCCATAAATAGTCTTTAATTGCGGACCGAAAACGGTACCATGTCTGGTGATTATCCGCTTTACTTTTCTAACCGTGGATTCTTTATAAAATATCTTTATTCATTGACGTCTCATATGCTACAGCCTACTTATTATCATCTACCAATTATTATCAAGGTCTCGAGTGTTTCAATTGTTTTTATTTTACTAATTTTGATGTAAAACTTGTTTAAACCAATACTCTCAACTTTAATTTAGTTTCTTCACATACAAATCCTCAAGATTATTCTCTAAATATAACTTTTGACTTGATTGCTATGCAAGTTATCAATATTTCTCATTGTCTTAATAGTATTTAACAATTCTTTTCTGATTTTAGACCTTAGCTCTTATCATCAATTAAATGTTTCTATATTTAATATTATTCCAAAGGTATATATCGACATTTGCATTTTGACTCAGTTCTGTAAGGTTTAGTCATTGTAGTAGAAACTCTTAATGAAATTCAAATTCTATACTACAATTAATACCCAAAATTTTAAGAAACCGACATTTTCAATTTCATCCCCTCCATTTTTATATAGCCATTACAACTTTATCTCCAAATAAAATAGATCAATCGTTTTTTTTAAGTGCTTTGTACTGAATTTTTCGTTATTATTACCAATAAGATCGTTTCCAATTATCGGTGACTCAATGCCCGGCAATTGTAAAACGGTGTACAATTATCGGCGTAATGAAAGTTTGCGGTAAATCTGAGCCGTTCGGCCGGGAGAAACAAACGTATGGTTATCTAATTAATAGTCAACGTAACCACATCCTCGAGCGAGTTCTCATGACTTGAAAAAAGCCACGATCGCGCTTCTAGACCGCAAACGTTTTTTTTTTCTTTCTTACTTCTACTTCCATCGTGCCGAGTGTTAAATTAATATTACACTTTTTGTGTGTAATAAGAGAAGTATTTTCACATGGAATAATTAAAATCGCCCCGAATTGGGTTAATGGATAAAGCCGTGATTCGTCATTTTGTATCGTTAAAAAAAAAAAAACAGGTATCTAATAGTTGAATTAGGTAATTTATCAGTGTCTTGGCTATGTTTTGGTTAAAAGCGTTACCAATAAAATCGATGATGTACGGAATTCAATCGTGGCACTAGTGATACATTCCTTGAAGTTCGTCCAAAATTGGTTGTTGTTACAAAAAAACATTAATGCTGTAACTGAACTGGTATTACAAGATGGACTTGTGACTTAAAGCATCCTTGGACTTTCAAAATTGCATGTCCAAAAAATTGTTTGGATAGGATCCCACAAAATTTAATAATCGCCCAAAAATAGGCTCGTGTCGACTGGTCGAAAGAAATATCCAAGAAATACGATTGTAATGCTTCAAAACACAAAAACAGGTGAACCCGAAAGTATACAGCAGTCGACTCTATGAATCATTTAAGTTGAGCCAAATCCAACCAAAAGGTTTTGCCCATAAAGAACTTCGAAGCATATAGTCATATTTTTTCGGAGAAAATCAGACTTCTTACAACTGTACTATCAGTGCAATGATGGACGGTTAATTTTGAATGGTGCACAACCATTTTTTTACCAAAAGTCTTTAAGTCTAAAGGAAATCAATCGCTGAAGACGCATAATTCTTCAACAGGACAATGCGAACTCTCATACAAGAGGCTCAAACAAGAGACTTTTTAAGAATTTAAATAGGTCATCATCATCTGCCAATGACTTCTTTTTATTTCCGCAAACCAAAAATGAAATTATAAAATCAATGTTTTTCGATACAAGTGTTCACCTTCACTTAATTGCTTTCCAAGTCAAATCTTTCTTAATATGTACGTAACACTAACCAGTTACTCCTAGATTCCTTTAATTTAGTTACTTTAAATATCTGCAAAACCACTCTCTTGTGTTTATTCTCTTGTACAATATTCTTATAGCTTCTGTTAAAAAATAAGAGGCATCTTCGCTTTCTTAAACTATTTGTATCTTCTTTTCAAATCAAGGTTACTTAAAATAGTTAAAAAATTTGCTAAAAATCGTTCGTTTTATTTCTGAAAAAGCTACACGAAATAATTTTAAGAAGTTCTGAAAAGTTTTCGATTGAAGCTTTCGTTTAATGCCTTTAAATATTTCGAATTTACAAACATTGAAAATACTTTAAGGCCCCTTTCTAAGATAGAATTAACTCCAAAACTATTACAAACTTCATAAAACTTTACACGAGAATTTTTCTGACTCACTAATTTAAAACCAAACAAACTCAACAATATTAATTATTTTTTTCTTTCTGAGCAGATATTCAGAATAAATCCCATGTAAAGTTTTGAAGGGGAGGATGTGATGGAGGCCACCCACCCACCCTACATCTAAGATAATACTTTACTCACCAACTCAACTTTAATTTCAAATGAAACACATCGGTGTAACTGTTGGTGGTTTTAATAATTATTGAAGCAGATTTGTAGCTTAAATTTCAATGTATATGTAGGGTGGGTGGGTGTTTACAATCTTACCTTCCAGTTTTTTTACGTTAAACAACTGATTCTTGAAAATAAACTGTATATATAAATTGTTTAAGTAATAAATTTGATAGCATACTTCTTACAGTGAAGGAAGTATTCTGTATATCTTGGGAGTATGTTGCGATTGGAGGGTGTGTTAGAGGCCACCCACCCATCCTCCATATATTTATGTACTTTAATCACTGATACACATTTTGTTTCCGGAAAACAAAAATGCTATTAGTATGACTAATGGTAAAAAATGGGAAAATAGGATTTTAGCTTTAAGTTTTTCATGTATATGTAGGATGGGTGGGTGGCCACTATCCCACCCTCCAGTTTTTTTGACCATACACAAGGAACTTATCAGGAAAAAATGTTTTTACGAGAATGTAATAATAATAATATAATGAATGAAATAATTAATAAAGTAGACTGCTTCTTATAATGAAAGATGTATTTAACACGTTCGTGTGTTGTGATTGGAGGGTATGTTAGAGGCCACCCACCCACCCTACATATTTTTCTGAACTTTAATCACTGAAACTCGTTTTGTTTCCTGAAAACAAGAATACTATTAGAATGAGTATTGTTACAAAAATGGAACGTAGAGTTTTAGGTTTAAGTTTTTCATGTATATGTAGGGTGGGTGGGTGGCCACTATTCTACCCTCCAGTTTTTTGACCATACATAAGGAACTTATCAGGAAAAATTGTGTTTACGCGAATATAAAATTAATAAATGACGTAGACTGCTTCTTATAATGAAATATGTATTCAGGTAAATTCGTGTGTGTATTCTGATTGGAGGATCTGTTAGAGACCACACACCCACCCTACATACATTTATGAAAATCAGTTTTCACAAGTTTTCCTTTCTGAAAACGACAATTCTGCTAGGATTTGTATTGTTGTATTGAAAAGGAGGGTTTTAGGTCTGATTTTTCAAATTATATGTAGGGTGGGTGGGTGGCCACTATTCCACCCTCTACTTTCTTTGGCCATAAACAAATAATTTATAAGGAAAAATGTGTTTTTCGAAAATGTAAAAATTATAAATAAGGTAGACTGCTTCTTATAATGAAAGCTATGTTCAGTTAAACTCCTGTGTGTGTTGTGATTGGTGGGTGTGTTACAGGCCACCCACCCACCCTACATATATTTATCAACCTTAATCACTAATACTAATTTTGTTTCCTAATAACGACAATTCTATTACAATGAGTATTGTTAAAAACTTGAAAAGAAGGGTTTTAGGTTAAAGTTTCCAATATATATATAGGGTGGGTTGGTGGCCACTATCCCACCCTCCAATTTTCTTGACTATACACAAAGAATTTATAAAGAAAAATTGTGCTTACGAGAATATAAGAATAATATATGAAATAGATTGCTTCTTATAATGAAAGATGTATTCAGTTAAACTCGTGCGTGTGTTGTGATTGAAGGGTGTGTAAGAGGCCACCCACCCACCCTACATATATTTATGGACATCAATCAGCGTCACTACTTTTCCTTCCTGAAAACGACAATTCCTTTTCGATTAGTATTGTTAAAAATTGACAAGGAGAGTTTTAGGTTTAAGTTTTTAATATATATGTAGGGTGGGTGGGTGGCTACTATCCCACCCTCAAATTTTTTTAGCCATACGCAAAGAATTTATAAGAAAAAATTGTGTTTTTCGAAAATGTAAATATTAAAAATTAGGTAAATTGTTTTTTTTGATAAAAGATGTATTTAGTTAAACTAGTGCGTGTGTTGTGATTGGAGGGTGTGTTCGAGGCCACCCACCCACTCTACTTATATTTATAGACATCAGTCACTATCACTAGTTTTTCTTCCCGAAAGCGACAATTCTTTTAGTATTTATATGTTCAAAATTGAAAAGGAGGGTTTTAGGTTGAAGTTTTCATTTAATATGTAAGGTGGGTGGGTGGCCACTATCACACCCTCCAGTTTTTTTTACAGTAAACAATTGATTCTTAAGAGTAAACTGTAGACATGACATTGTAAAAGTAATAAATTAAGTAAGCTGCTTCTTATAGTGAAGGATGTATACTGCAAGCTTCGTGCGTATGTTGTGATTGGAGGGTGTGTTAGAGGCCACCCACCCACCCTACATATATTTATGAACTTCAATCACTGATACGCATTTTGTTTCCAGAAAACAATAATACTATTAGAGTGGGTATGGTTTAAAATTGGAAAGTAGGATTTTAGGTTTAAGTTTTCAATGTATATGTAGGGTGGGTGGGTGGCCACTATCCTACCCTCCAGTTTTTTTAGCCATACGCAAAGAATTTATAAGAAATGATTGTGTTTTTCGAAAATGTAAATATTAAAAATTAGGTAAACTGCTTCTTATGATGAAAGATGTATTTAGTTAAACTTGTACGTGTGTTGTGATTGGAGGGTGTGTTCGAGGCCACCCACCCACCCTATATATATTTATGGACATCAATCACTCTCACTAGTTTCCATTCCCGAGGACGACAATTCTTTTAGGATTAGTATTGTTAAAAATTGAAAAGGAGGGTTTTAGGTTGAAGTTTTCATTGTATATGTAGGGTGGGTGGGTGGCCACTATCACACCCTCCAGTTTTTTTTTACGGTTAACAACTGATTTTTGAGAGTAAACTCTTTATATATGTATATAACAGTAATAAATTAAATAGGCTGCCTCTTGTATTGAAGGATTTATACTGCAACACTCGTGCGTATGTTGTTATTGGAGGGTGTGTTAGAGGCCACCCACCCACCCTACATATTTTTATGGACTTCAATCACTGATACGCATTTTGTTTCCTGAAACAATAATACTATTAGAGTGAGTGTGGTTAAAAAATTGGAAAGTAGGATTTTAGGTTTAGGTTTTCAATGTATATGTAGGGTGGGTGGGTGGCCACTATCCCACCCTCCAGTTTGTTTAGCCATACGCAAATAATTTATAAGAAAAAATTGTGTTTTTCGAAAATGTAAATATTAAAAATTAGGTAAACTGCTTCTTATGATGAAAGATGTATTCAGTTAAACTTGTGCGTGTGTTGTGATTGGAGGGTGTGTTCGAGGCCATCCACCCACCCTACATATATTTATAGACATTAGTCACTCTCACTAGTTTTTCTTCCCGAAAACGATAATTCTTTTAGGATTAATATTGTTCAAAATTGAAAAGGAGGGTTTTTGGTTTAAGTTTTTATTGTATATGTAGGGTGGGTGGGTGGCCACTATCACACCTTACAGTTTTTTTTTTTAATTAAACAACTGATTCTTAAGAGTAAACTGTTTATATATGTGTATAACAGTAATAAATTAAATAGGCTGCCTCTTGTATTGAAGGATGTGTACTGCAAAACTCGTGTGTATGTTGTGATTGGAGGGTGTGTAAGAGGCCACCCACCCACCCTACATATATTTATGAACTTCAATCACTGATACACATTTTGTTTCCTGAAAACAATAATACTATCAGAGTGGGTATGGTTTAAAATTGGAAAGTAGGATTTTAGGTTTAAGTTTTCAATGTAAATGTAGGGTGGGTGGGTGGCCACTATCCTACCCTCCAGTTTTTTTAGCCATACGCAAAGAATTTATAAGAAAAAATTGTGTTTTTCGAAAATGTAAATATTAAAAATTAGGTAAACTGCTTCTTATGATGAAAGATGTATTCAGTTAAACTTGTGTGTGTGTTGTGATTGGAGGGTGTGTTTAAGACCACCCACCCACCCTACATATATTTATAGACATCAGTCACTGTCACTAGTTTTCCTTCCCGAAAACGACAATTCTTTTAGGATTAATATTGTTCAAAATTGAAAAAGAGGGTTTTTGGTTTAAGTTTTCATTGTATATGTAGGGTGGGTGGGTGGCCACTATCACACCCTCCAGTTTTTTTAGGATAAACAGCTGAATCTTAAGAATAAACTGTAGATATGACATTGTAAAAGTAATAAATTAAGTAGGCTGCTTCTAATAGTGAAGTATGTATACTGCAAAACTCGTGCGTATGTTGTGATTGGAGGGTATGTTAGAGGCCACCCACCCACCCTACATATATTATGGACTTCAATCACTGATACGCATTTTGTTTCCTGAAAACAGTAATACTATTAGAGTGAGTGTGGTTAAAAAA